>CM018590.1:14941612-15639112 GCA_009078335.1 Salix brachista
TTCGACTGAAACACTGTTCAAATTGCTATCATAGAGGAGCTCTGGTAGAGTAAAGTAATTCAATTTGTGTAAGAAAACTCCATCCCATTATTTTTTGGATATGAAGCTGCATGGAATGCAATATCTACCTAAATTGCAATGAGTTGCCTGTTTCTGTTTTTTGGGAAAAAAATTAGGGGAGAATAATATGTTGTTTGCCCCATTAAAATAAATAAATATAATCTGGGCATGCATTTATAACCTTTAATATTGGGTTTTTTGATAATTTTTCCATCTCTTTTCAATTTTTTCTTAATATTTGGTTGGTTTTGAATTGCTTTTTATTTTTTATCATATAATTAAAAACATTGTTATTCAACCCATATTCCAAGTTATAGCTATTTTTTTTTTAAATGTCAACTTTAATTTTTTTAAAAGAGATTGTTTTTTAGAGGATGTACGAGCGGTATGCCCGCGCGATGCGCCGTGCTTTTTTATCTATGTAGAAAATTAATTGCTTTTATATGTATTATATTTGTTATTTTAATATTTAATTAGTAAAATTATAATTGATAAAATCTGTATAATCGAAATGGAAAGTGGTTCGTATATTTTGTAATTGCAGATAACGCAAGTAATTTTTTTTTATGAGTTGCATTTTTTCAACAGTAATATTAGATTTGACACATTATAAATAAAAATATTGTAATTATTTTTTTCCAGAAATAAACTTATATGTTTTTTCGCCCTATAATAAGTTATTTTAATGTTTAATTACTGAAATTGCAATAGATCAAATATGTTAGAAATGAGTTTTTTGCGTTGTATAATTAGTATGCTTGCCCGCGCATTGCGTTAGGGTTTTTTCTATGTAGAAAACTATTTGATTTTTAAAATGCTGTAATTAGTTGTTTAAATATTTAATCAGTAACACTATAATAGATAAAATATGTAACATATAAATTTCCCCCCCGCCTAAAATGAATCGTTTAATCGAAATGGGAAATGGTTCGTATATTTATAACTGTAAATGACCTAGGTAAATTTGGCAATTTTTTTTTGAGTTCTATTTTCTCCCCAATAATATTAGATCTGACACATTAAAAATAAAAAGATTGAATTTTTTTTTTCAGAAATGAACTTAATTTTTTTACGTGCTATAATGACTTATTTGCCGTGTAAAAGGAACAGGAATCAAAACAGGAAGTGACCCGTATATTTTTTAATTGTAGATAACCTAAGTAAATTTGTAAATTTTTTTTAGTTTAATTTTCCCCCCAGTAATATTAGATTTAAAAGATTAAAAATGAAAATATTGTAAATTTGTTTTTAAGAAATAAACTTAAACAAAAGAGTACCAAATTTAAATTCAAAGGCAAATTTTTTTTTATAAGATTTATTAATTATATTATTATATTAAATGTATTTAAGAATATTGATATTGATTTTTTTAAGGAAAAAATCCTAGGTCATTTTCTCTCTCTCTCTCTCTATATATTTATAGGCAATAATATTCAATAAATATTAAAACATATAATTAGTCTCACATATTTTATAGAGTAAACAAAATGGGAAGTGGTTCGTATATTTTTTAATTGTAGATAACCTAGGTAAAGTTGTCATTTTTTTTATGAGTTGCTTTTGTTCCTCAGTAATATTAGATCTGACGCATTATAAAAAAAATATTGTAATTTGTTTTTAAAAATAAACATAATAATGATTTCAGTAATTTTTTTTTTCTTATTCAAATATTTTGCTCTTTTTTCTAATGTTAGTGCGCGATCTTTTATGATCATTTATGACGCAATACCTATATTTAAAAGATGTAATCTATGCTTACGTGACAAACTCAACTCAAAATTTTAATTATTTTATCTGTTAATCTATAATTTTTATTTACTTATATCATATAAATTTATTGTTGTAGATTATATTAAATTATATACAAAAATATACCCGCGGCAACGCGCGGGCAATTAGCTAGTATATATATAAACACGCACACACTCATAAGTGAAAAAAATGATCAAAACATTTTTTAGTTAGCATAACTGCTAAATAATTTAATTGTGAGATCTAAAATACTAAAATAAAATAATTGAAGTTAGATAGTTTTAAAATATTTAAAATTATTAACTTTACTATTAAATATTAATTAATTATGATTTATAAAATAAAAATAATTTAAATTAGATTTAATATTAGTTTTAAAATATATTTTATATATTCTCCCCGTTTGTTAAAGTTCTCTTCTTTCTCTCGATCAAAATCCCTTAGATCATACCGCATGTGAGGTTCCAAGATCATCAAATGCTCACTCTAATTGTGTAGTTAACCTTGCTTTATCTTTTTTTTAATTCAATATTTTCCCAATATTTTTAGAGAAACCAGATTCTATTGATTATAAACGTAAATTATGGTATGATCTATAGAATCTTTAATTTGGACCATGAAAGATAGTATTTCTAGAATATTTCTGGAGCGAGGGATGAATACGTAATGTGGTGGGGAGAACAATTACTTAATCAAGGTGAAATTCTCATATATATATATATATATATATATATATATATATATATATATATATATATATATTTTCGAAACACAATAAAATAATTAAATCAACATTAAAAGCAAAAAGTATTTAATTGATATCCAGGTGAGTTTTTGAATTTTCACCATTTAAAATATAGTAAAATAACTAAATTACCCTTAAAGGAAAACTTCTTTAATTGAAATCCATGAATTTTTTGTATATTCATTCTTGATTTTTTAGTTAGAAACAAGTTCACTAAAAAATAATTTGATATTGTAATAAATACAAAATTATCTATACAGCTAAACCAAAACATGGTTTCACTGTGCAAGCTAGCACTGTGCATGCAGACTCATCGGCACTATTTATGTGCACTTTGTCCCGGTGCTTCGCGTGTGTATGTCCTCTTTTTTTTTTCGTTTCGGAACAGTGGAAGCACGAAATTAGCCCCCGAAAAAGACAAAAATCGCCGTCTTTTCGGGGGCTGGACAGTCATTGACTAGTCCGGCCCGGTCCGGCCGGTCGGTTTTTTTATTTTTTTAATATTAGCTTGCACAGTGCAGCGACGATTTCACCCCCCGAAAAGGACAAAAACCATGCCTGGGGGTGAGGGTCGTTCCGGTAATTAACCACATTTTTCTTTTTTTTTCGCTGACATCTGCTGGCGCGTCGTAGGACGCGCCGTCTGTTTCAACGCTCACGCGTTCTTCGGACGGTGCGTGCGGCTTCATAAGACGTCGGAAAATGTCCAACCGGCGTCTAGAATGATTTTCAGGCATGTGCTCTTCCACATGGGGCGGCGCGTGTTGCACTATGGTGCCCGGAGACGTTTCAATGGTCGTTTGAATTTTCCCCCCAAATTTCTCTCCCCTGCCTGCGCCAGATGACGTCAGCTAAGCAGTTTTTTGTCAAAGTTCATTTCAGTCCCTGAACGTTTTAATTTGTTTTTCTGGCCCTTATTTCTATTAAATGGGTTTTGATTTGTTTCAATTTCGTCCTTCAATTGAAATTGATTAGGTATTGAAGTTCTAGTTCGGTCCTCATGCTTTTAATTTTGCGGGGTAGGCTGGAATTCTAAATATTTTTGGTATCAAAGTTTTGATTAATTTCAATTTCATTCTTCCATGCAAATTTATTATAAATCCTTAATATTTTAGGTATCAAAAGTTTGATTTCTTTCAATTCTATCCTTCTATGCAAGTTAATTATGGATTTCAGTTTCATTTCAGTCCCAGTTCTTTTAATTTCCGGTTTTGTTTTGAATTATTTGATTTCAATGTTTGGGTTTACTTCAATTCTGTCTTTTAAATTAAAGATATTATTGAAAGTATATCAAATTAATTATATATTTGTATATTTATGTCAAATTAAAGTATGTAAAACTAATATTATGTTCAAATATTTATTGAATATTATCGCCTAAAAATATATAGAGGGAGAGGAAAAATGACCTAGGATTTTTTTAATAACAGAAATTCATATCAGTATTCTTAAATACATTTAATATAATAATACGATGAATAAATCTTATAAAAAAAATATATTGGCTTCAAGATTAAGTTTTGTTTTCTTTTGTTTAAGTTTATTTCTTGAAATAAATTTGCAGTGTTTTGACTTTTTAATTATATATTTGTGTATTTATGTCAAATTAAAATATGTTAAACCAATTATATGTTCTAATATTTATTGAATATCATCACCTAAGAATATATAGAGAGAGACAACAAAATAGCCTAAGATTATCCTTTAAATTCAAAATATTATTTAAATTATGTCAAATTAATTATATATTTGTATATTTATGTCAAATTAAAATATGTAAAACTAATTATATGTTTGAATATTTATTGAATATTATCGCCTAAAAATATATTGACAGAGAGGAAAAATGACTTAGGATTTTTTGAAGGGCAGAAATTCATATCATGTTTTCTTAAATATATTTAATATAATAATATGATTAATAAATCTTATATAAAAAAAAATTGCCTTCAATATTTAATTTTGTGCTCTTTTATTTAAGTTTATTTCTTTACAAGGATTTCCAATGTTTTCATTTTTAATATTTTAGATATAATATTACTGCGGAAAAAAAACATCTCAAAAAAAAATGTTGACAAATTTACCTGTATTATCTATAAGTCAAATTAAAAAATATTCAAGTCACTTCTCGTTTCCATTAGACTGTTCTTTTTAGACGGCAAATAAATAATTATAGCACAAAAAAAAATTAAGTTTATGTTTGAAAAAAAAATTATAATATTTTTATTTCCAATATGTCTGATATTTATTGAATATTATCGCATAAAAATATATTAAGAGAGAGGGAAAATGACTTTGGATTTTTTGAATGACAAAAATTCATATCAGTATTCTTAAATATAATTATACTAATTAAATATTAAAATAATAAAATACAATACATATACAAGCAATTAATTTTCTACATAGATAAAAAAAACCCGCCGCATCGCCAATTATTTAGTTAATTATAGATAATAGGAGTAAATATTTTTTCTCAGGTTGCTGGAGTTCGAGTCCCCCTGCCACCGAAAATGATTTTTGAGTAAAGAACAATGTTTTCTATTGTTCATAAGTGTTTGACATGTTTTTTTTTTCAGTCATTTTTTCGATAACTGGGGTGTCCGGGTCAGCTTATGCGCATCACAATAAATCTCTGAACTTAATTTTTTTTTACAGTTTTCACTGTTTATTAATATTTTAAAATGTTTTTTCCTCTTCTTTTTTTTCAGACTTTTTTTTTTTTTATACTTGCGGTGTCCGGGTCAGTTTACACGCACCACAATTTTTTCCTCACATATATATATTTTTTATAACCGGGGTAGGTTACACGTGTCACAAATAATCCTTTAACATTGTTTTTTATTTTTTTCAACTTATACATTTTTTTTATAACTAGAATGTCCAAGCTAGCTTACGTGCACCATGACTATTATTTTGTACATAGCCAAAGGAGATCACAATTTCAAACAGTAATAAACATTGATTTGAAATGTGGTTTTCGTTTTTCATTACTATTTAAAAAAATTGATTGAACTATGATTCTGGTGAGATATGACAAGAGTGTTTGGTATTGCGTTTGAAAATCGCTTTTGAACAAATTTTAACTTTTTTCAATTTTAAATTAAAATATTTGTTTCTACATGATTTTGGTGTGCTAATGTCAAAAATAATTTTTAAAAAATTAAAAAAAATTACAACACGTTAAAAATCAATTATTTTTCTACATATAAAAAAGCTCAGCGCAACGCGCGGGCAAATCAGCTCGTATTAATCTAAACCAAAACTGGTTGGCATGTGCATTGTACGCGTCAAAACATCTAATGCTTTGTTGTGTTTAAGCAATAGTTGTGATAAATTTTGGTGACCTCTCTTGACATTGTTGGAATTATTTGAGTTGACTATCACTGCATAAGAGATGGGCTTATTGAGCTCTAGTTCTTTTGGTTTGGAATCAATATTGTTTGCTTTTTCTCTTTATCTTGATCCTTTAAATTTTGAAAGCATCCTTTCCATTCCATTCACATCTTGTTCATATTCTCTTTTTATTGTTTGTTATATTTCAATAATTTTTTTTAAATTTTTTATTTTAATTTCATTCTATTTTAATTTTTTATTTGTCAAAGTTGATCCCCATTTTTTATCGGTATTTGTTTCATTTGAGATCTCAAAAAGTTTTTAATTAGAGATCAAGTATATATTTTTTCTATAGGATTTTCACTAATTTGAAAATAACTTGGCTTATCATAAGTCTTTTTTATTTATTATTCTTTGTTAAATTTAGCTAATTTTTAAAGACATTGTTTTTTGATTAATTTAAATTAATTTAATATAAATATAGATGCTTATTTTATAATATTTTATTTGGTTTGCTTTTTAAGTTGTTGCTCTAGGAGCACGTGTTTTTCAATATCATTATGCAACCTTTCATGGTAACGTTAGAATCATCTCGATGAATATTTTCTAGTAGTGGTGGAGTGTCCAAGACATAGTGCAATGAGTCTCCTAATTTTTTTTTCTCAAACATTATATTGACAATCTATTTTTTGTAATTAATTACTTCCAATTTGTTTTGTTTGACTTATCTACTGTCATTACTATTTTTTTATATATTTTTATTATATTAATTAATCTTATATTACCTACTGTCATTACTAAAAAAATTAATTTAAAGTAAAAAGTAAAAATATATTTATTTTTTAAAAAATACTTTTGAAACGCAATGATAAACTGAACTATAATCAGATCAATTAACCCAATGTTCAAATATTTGTTTTTTTTAAAAATAAATAAAGTCAATTCAAGATGAGACGCGATTTGATTGGCTAGACCGTCCAATGGGCGGCACAACCTCAAGATCATCATAGAAAAACCGGTGTGCACGCAATAACTTAACGATAATAATTAATTATTAATTATAATCCACCGCACAGCCGCACAAACAATGTCCTCTGCTCAAGATTTTATTCCCGAAAAATCCAATTCCAACAAAGTACACTGTGACGGAGCTGTCAACAAGAATAAAATTCTAATCATATATATAAAAAAGAGAGTTTGTTTTGTAATTCTTTTGACGGTGTAATAAGAAAGTTTAAAAGATACTATATATTAAAAAAATAATATAGTTAAAAAAGACTGCTATTAAAAATAATTAGAAGCTGTTTCTCAGATAAATTAATTAACAATCACACAAATCATTTTTTTTTAATCTAATTACTAAGAAATTAAATTCAAGATTTGATAGTCAACAAAAAATTAATCACCAGGGAAAATTTTTTTCTTCTCTCATTTCTCTCCTGCCACGTCACCTTATCTCCTTATCCATTAAGTATTAAATGTATAGTATTTCTCAAATGCTTTTTCAACCTATGTCATTCTCCTGAAGTTTTTTTCCTAAACTTTTATTTTTCCAAAAAAATAAAAATCCCAAAAATAGCCATGGCATTTCCTCTTGTGACACGTGTCGATACTCCCATAGCAGGCTGTCATATGATAACAATCTCATTTCCCATTTTTCTCCTTGGATAGTTCTTAAAATCTCAACAATCTTTACGTTTTTATAATATTCAAAGTATAGCTAGTAATACTAGTTTAATAAAACAAAAAAGATAATTATAAGGAAAAGAGAAACATAAAAAATATATTTAAATAGATATTAATAACTATAGATGAAATGTGAATTTCTCTTTTTTTTCTTATATATATATATATTTATTTATTTACTTCTATTCTATCAACTAAATATTGATGATTATAGTTCGAGTATCATGAAGTTTTTTTATTTAATATTATCTTTATATAAAAATACGACTAGTAGCAATAGTATATGAGATATTTCCTGAAACCATTTAAATAGTAGATTAAAACAACGAAGAGAAGCAATTATAATCCAGAACTATAGCTTATAAATGACTAATTAAACAATGATACGATCCCACTGCACGTAACAGTCCATTCATGAATGACACCATATTTTTTTTTTTTTTAAAGCACCACAAAAAGAAAATTTAAGACTGAGTCCCACAAGGCCCAGAGAGGAAGTCATTCTTTAAGGGTGTTTTCTTCTTCAAAAAGCTAGCCAAAGCTGTTGGCTGGTTTTTAGTTGCCGTCGTTTTGCTCTTGTTAGAATTTAAAAATGCAAATGAATTTATTTATTTTTTCCAGTCAATTCATTTATTTTTTCCAGTCAAATTATTTATTTTTCTAGGAAATTGAGCAAAAACTAGTGCAAAACGAAGGTTACGTGCGGGTAACTTTTGTCGGGATCATTTTGAAAGGATCTACGAAGTACTCGGCGAGAAACGTGAGAGGTTGCTTTGTGTCTCTTCCATGATGAGACGAGGTGTTTTCTAAGAATGTCTGGTGGTTTACGAACCATTGTGTACGAACAAATAATGGACATGAAGCCGTCGAATAAAAATGAAAAAAAATAAAAATAAAATTATAGACGATCAAGTGTTAAGAGCCTGAGATTAAAGGGTTTTTTTTTTTATAGTCTCAGATTCGAACCTTGTGATTGCTAATATTATGATCATTGGAGCCTGTGAAAATAATTGAGATTACACAAGTTAGCCCGGATATCTATATTAATAAAAAATAATAAAAATAAAAGAAATAACAATAAAGATATGATGTCTAAAAGATTTTTGATGAATGCATGTAGCTTTGTCATTAATATTTATATACCCAAATAACTTAATTATGGTTTAATCATTGGGGGAATTAGTTATAGCTAGTTTACATGTAAGCAACTAGTCTAATCATCTTTTTTGGCATAATAAAAAATATTTAAGATGTAGAGAATAGTTTATTATTATTATGAAGCTTCGTCTATTGTGTTAATTTTTAAATTTTTCAATCAGACTTTTTGTTTAGTTTGGATTTAAAAAAAAATTGAGGATAGAATTTTCCTCTCAAATCAATGCTAGACTTGATTTTTTTCGACTAGTTGATATTTTCGATTTTGATGAGGTGTGACTGAGTGAGATGTTTTTTTTTTATTTAATATTATTATCGCCAAGTCTTCATTGGGATCAACCCGACCCTGTCCAAGTTACGCACTACCAGGCCTTCCGACAAAGTTCTTCATGAAGAGTATCAGACGATGTCAATTTATCTGCGTCGGTAATGCTTCGCATTACATTTCAAAAACAATTATTTTTAAAAAATATTATTTTTTATTTTAAATTAATATTTTAATAATTTTAGATTATTTTTATGTATTAATATCAAAAATAAACTTTTAACAATAAAAAATTATTTTAATATATTTCTAAAATAAAAATAAAAATGATTAAGCTACTCTTCTGCACTTTCTTGTATTTATACGAAGATATAACTCGGTACATGACTCAGAAAGGGCCCGGGACGGAGCTCTCCTTCACTTCCACGATGCTCGCTTCCGAGAAGCACACAAGAGAATTACTGAAAAATACATGATCCGATGACTATTATGAGCAGGGTTATTGATCCCGTTCCGTTCCAATGCAAAATCCGGGACAAAACGGCGATGTTTTTGTCCCGGTCAAAATTCCGGTCCGATCCGGAAAATCCGGCTGAATTCCGGCCGGAACGCCCCGGTTCCGTACCGGGCGTTCCGTTCCGGGTCCGGGCGTTCGATAGAAGAAGAAGAAGATGAGCTCCATAATCACAAACCTTGCCTCTAAAACACTGAAAAGACGACTCCTCCCATTCACACAGAAACCCATCACCATCATCTCCCGCTCCGCCTCGGAAACCGAAACCCAAAAACTTGAACGCATTGCTGACATTCTACTTGACCTAACAAAGATCGAGAGGCACGACTATGCCATTCTTTTCAGACATAAAATGGGTCTTGGTCATTATGGCCCTGCTGTCTCTGGGGCCATTTTAGGGATTGATCCGGGAACAACCAATTCGGCGGTTGCGGCGATGGAAGGAGGGAAACCCACGATAGTTACAAACGCGGAGGGACAGAGGACTACCCCATCTGTTGGGGCGTATACAGCAAACGGGGACCGGGTTGTGGGGCAGATTGCGAAAAGGCAGGCAGTGGTGAACCCGGAGAACACCTTCTTTTCGGTGAAGAGGTTTATTGGGAGGAAGATGAGTGAAGTAGATGAGGAGTCCAAACAGGTTTCGCATAAGGTGGTGAGGGATGAGATTGGAAATGTGAAATTGGAGTGTGTCTTGGTTGCTGCCTAGTGATGTTATTGGATTTGGAATTATCAATTATGGGTCTGCTGTTTTTCCTAATTACTTCAGAGTGGTGAGGTTTTACGTTGAATATTTGGTGTTCAAGAATGTTTCTATTAATGATGTAGAAGATGTTTGATGTATTTTTCTTTTATTTTAGAACATTTTACTTTCATAATATTTTGGAATTTTAAAGATGTTTCTAATTTTGAGATTATGTTTGTATTGTATAATTTAAATTTCATTTATCTTGAATTTAAATTATACTTGTTAAATTAATATTTTATTTTTTTCATATATATAATTAAATAAAAATGAACAGTACAAAACCGGAACGGTACCGAAACCAGAACGTTCCGTTCCAAACACAAAACCGGAACGGTACCCGGGACGGGATCAATAACCCTGATTATGAGACTCCATCTCTTGCAAATATCTAATCAGTCCATTGAAAAGCACTATTTACACACACACACACTGAACAAATTATTTAAACTATTAGTCAATTTTTTTCATGGTTATTAAATGATATTATAGGATTTTTATGAGAATTTGTTTTCTTATAATTATCTTTCAATTGAGTCAATCGTGGAGGCACATCTCCTTATCCCAAACACCTAATATTAAAACACTATCCCATTTAAAAATTTAAACTGTAAAATGAGTTCTTAAAATATAATTTATATTATTCCTTAACACATCCTCTCAAGTGAAAGTTTTTTGGGCTTGATGCTTGCACATGACCACATTACCATGTGCTTGATTTTTGTCAAATAGAATAAAGGTGTTGAGATTCGAACTTGTGACCACTGGTCAACAAGGCTCTGATACCATGTTATGAAACCATCTCAACTAATAACTTAAACTATTAGATGAGACTTCAAAATATAATTTATATTATTCTTTATTACCTACCCATATTGTTTTTCTTTCAACATTTGTTTTTATTGACATGCTCTATAATTTGAATTATTATTTAATTTTTTCATGGTTCTTTCATAATGTTATATATTTTTATGGAAATCTTAATATTTCTTCCCCAATTATTGTGTACTTAATACGGAAAAATATAAAATAAAAAACTTTTTATGAATAAAAAACATCTTTAATTTCCATGATGAAATAAGGTTTTTCTTAGGGTTGATTAAATTGGGTTTAGACCCACCAGTTCATGTTAGTTTAACTCTCATGTAGTTTAATTTGAAACTCAAGTCAAGTAAGTAGTCAAACAAAGGATCTCGAGGCTCACCCGTTAAGCTAGGTTGTGTTCAACAACATTGCTAAAAGAATTCTCATAACAACCTTTAGATTATGTATTATTATGATATTATTTTAATACATTAATGTTAAGACTATCATCATATTTTTTTTTTATAAATAAAATCTGCCTTTATGATTAAAATAAAATGTTTTTAAGTAATAAATATTGAACAAAAAAATTGTTGAAACAAATTGATGGTGTTAGTACGATAAAGGGATTTAAACTTGACAAATACATATTTTGTATCTTTATTTTAAATCAACCAAAATCTTTTATTTTTAAGAGATAACAAATATTAATAAGAAAGGGAGGAGTTATACTAGCAATTTATTTTGTCTCAATAAGAATTAAAAATTTACTTCTCTATATAAAAACAATTATCATCATATAAATAAATATACTTTTTTAGGGCTCTCCATGGAATATAATTAGATATTTTAATGTATATTTATCTCTAAGTTTCTTTACTTTGTGTTTAATTGGTGTTAAAAACTCTTTTTAATATTTATTAACGCATATAAGCCTTAATAAATTTTATTAAATTCATTGATAAATTCTTTTTCATGGAATTCTTTTTTGATTTGATTTGCGATGAAGCACAAGCACTAGCTAGTGTTAACAAAAATCAATGATTAACTACTCAAGATTGATAAATGGCTAACCTTTTGTATTAATCAAATGGTCGTGGTTAACAACACAAATGACCAATTTCGATCATAATAATGGAGTGCATGAATACCAAATCAATAATCAAACTCTAACGAAACTGAAAGAATCATACTTATTTTTTTACATGTTTTTATATAAGTATTAAGAATTATAATTATGTAATTGATTATGAATAGTTAGAAACTAGGAGTTGACCTGTGCTGTGCCTCGAGACCAAATTATATTTATTTATTTTTATAAAGAATAATGTTTAGATGTTGTAATTGTGTTTTCTTTATTTAAAAAATATATGAGTTGGTAAAAATAATTTGGTTTTATTTTAATTAGATGATGGTTCTTGGTCCTATAATTTTATTTTTATTTTTTCAATCAAACTTACTCTAAATGTCATTCCCCCCCAACTAAGCCGCAATTCAATTAATAAGGCCTTCAAATTATTCATTATTTTATAAATTTTATCCCTAATTAAATTTTGCTCTTTTGTTTTGTTCTGTGATTTTTTATATTTGTTAGCAATTGTTCTTTTTTTTTTTTGCCAATTTTTGTGTGCAAAAATATGTTGATGCAAAATTTTTATTTTTGAAGGGGTTAAAGAATTGGGTTAAGAGAGTCTTCTGTCTTGTCAAAAGTCTTTAGCAACACAAATGGCAGGAGTATCCATCATTGATACAAAGAGAATGATTTGTTAGCAGAAAAAAGAAATTTAAAGAGATGGGGAAACGAAGCTTGTAGTATAAGGAATGGCAATCCATGGATCATAAATCGGACATTAATTGTATCCAGATATGTTTTTGATGATGTTTCATCCTCTTAGGGTTCTAACAGAACTGTGCCTGACAAAGATAATCTGACAAATGAAAGGGGGAGTTCGTGTTCTCAAGAAATTGGTGTGCATCAGAGAGAATATAATTCCATTGCAACTAAATCAACGTCCAAGAAGAACAATTGTCAAACAAGCCCGTTACAGCATGATTGCTTCTTCTTGTTACTTTGTGAGACCAATTGATGATGAGGAGCCATCTTCGTCAAAGAAATTTAAAGACTTAAAACATTAGCAGAAGCCATGGACGAGGAGACAAGTGCTCTTGTAAGGACTGAAACATGGGATGTTGTCCCAAAACCAAAAGAAATTTATTTTGTGTCTTGCAAATGGGTGTAAAAGGTTTCAATCTTTTTTTGAGAAAAAAAAAAAACAAGAACAAGAAGATAACGTAAGTGCAGGCAGTTTCATTTAGGGTTTCTCAGCATGGTAGTACTGGTATGCATTTGCTTAATTAGGGTTTCAGGTTAACTGTCATTTCCTCTTCCTTGTTCTGCTTCTCCGGCATGGAAAGCTATACGGAAAGCTTTGACGTACTTGCTGCGTGTGGGAGACGGGACTGCCATTAACCCTAGAGACACCGATGAACGGATCTTGTCATCTTTCTCGTCTGTCTAGTCAGTAGTGTTGATACGAGGGATGAAATCTTGGAAGGTCTTTAATTGGTGGTGCAGGGGGTGTCTTCTTCACAGGACTTTGATTTCCAGAAACACTTAATTGTGTAGTCAAATACGAGTGAAAGGCGAAGAAAAACCGAATCTAATAGCGAAAAATTTACTTCATGACAATTGATAGCTGTTGCATTCTTGACAGAGCAATGAGTTCGTCAGATTAAAGGACTGATTTGTTGAAGCTATTGTAGAAAAGATTGCGAAGTTGGTGGCTGAACTCGTATATGTTTTTTACGACAAACGAGAGAGCAGGATGAACAAGGGAGAGAAACCATATTTTTTCCTCCATGAATGATGAGAAAGTATATCAGAGATCAAGGATCCATCAATTTCTCGAAGAATATCTTTTTTTCATCGCCCTTTAATTTCTTGAATGTTGCAGAAGGGAGCTGGCAACAATAAGACAATGGAAATTTACATGGAGGTTCAACTATAGTAAAATTTTATTTTGACCAATATGAACTTCGATTCTGATTCGAGTGTAAGTTTTTTTTGTGTCCAACTTTATAGATAGATAAAAGTGCAAGTGCAATGATTTCATATATAACGTTCAAATTCAATTCACTTATGGTAATTTGTTTTTTGTGAGCATGAAATTTCCAAAAATAAATCGATAGAAACATTTCATGTGGGATTCAAGCTTTTTCAAAGAGATGCATGGCCCATTAATGAGTGCATCATGCACTTGGAAATCATGAACTAAAAAAAGATAACTATTCATATGGCTAAAATATTCTTGGGATGAAATGGGTGCCCTTGCTTTGGTTGGGACATGACATGTTGATGTAAGCTCAAAACTCGAGTGTGATATTAGGTTTTAGTAATGTGATTGCTGATATGATAGTTATTGAAGGTTTAAATTAGCGTCAATTTCAAGGTCCGTGAAATTAGTCAAAATACATACAAATTGATCTAGACATTCATGTTAATAAAAAAAACTCTGAGTATGACTGATTATTCTCTGGCTAGCACAATTATTAAACTTATAGAATACGATGGATGCATTGATGCTCACAAGCTTGAATAAGAATAATATGTTGAGTGAGAATCTTCTATAAATTAAAGTAAGATTTTAATCAATACAAGGAAGAAAGGTGAAGTAGTAGTGTCATGGGAATCATGACATGATCTTTTATGGGTTAGATAGGACTAGAACAAAGCTGAATTAAGCTCAAGGTTTGGAATCTAAGTGGACCTCTCCACATTTCATTTCCATGTCATCTCCTGAATCATGTCTTAAAATGCTTTACATATTATAAAATAACTCAATGACGAAGAGTATTTTTAAATCATAATTAAATAAAGTTAACACGTAAATTTTGCAATTATGAATATATAATTAGGATAATTTTAATTAATTTGGGTTAACTTGTAAATCTCATAATCATAAATATATGATCGGGATAACCTAGTGGAAAGAAAAGTAAAAGAGAAAGATCAATTTTGAATAAAATAGATGTTAACGAATAAAATAAAAATAAATAAATCTAAGTAAAAAATAAAAATCAATCCAAATTAACCTTTTAAACAGATTATTCTCGTCATATTCTTAAGTCTAGTCCTACAAAAGGCAAACCATAACAAATACTAAAGCAAAACTCTAAAAAATATAAAAAGAAAAACAAGCAAACATTATAAACACAGTCTAATATTTAAAAATCATAACTAGTGAAATTCTTGAATCGAATTCAATCAAGAAGCTTAATTCTCAACCTTTTTTAACTATTTTTTTTTAATTTTACTTTAAAAAATTAGGATATGTGTGTTTATATCTGTCTTTTGAATTTATTCTAGCTCTTAGACCCTTTATAGATTTTATCAATTATTTATTTATTTTTAAATGAATAAACACCTGGTTCTGCTAGAAAGCATTGGACCTCACCAAAATCATAGGTTAGCTGGCAATAATATGTGAAGTCTACTATGATATTCTATAGCATTCCCTCTTGGTTATAAAAGCATATAGTATGATCAGGTTCATACAAACTTGTATAAACCAAAGTGGGCAAGCAAAGGTTCATTAGGAATATTTTTTTTTTTAATATATAGTTTTTATTTAGGTTGGAAATGGCAATGATTAAGGGAGTGGGAGGTGTCATTGGCGACAGGTAAGGTCCAACTAACACAGGCAAATTATTGGCCAGTTGCTGGAATGCTGGAGTATAATTATACGTAGCTGGAATTGGGACACATACACAACTTATACTCTTTCCATCTGTCAATTCAATAGTGCTTGCTACTATGCATTACTTTTTAGGAAATAAACCCACACACATATAGTCATAAATTAGTACCGATAAAGTTTGCTTTACCTTTTTTAAAAACATTTTTTATTTTTATTTTTTTCTTTACTTCAAACTAAAACTTCTGTTATTTTCAATTGTTTTATCGTGATGATATCAATTTTTTTTTTTAAATAATATATTATTTTAATAATACTATACTCTGTGAATTGTTGAAGCGTCTGTTTGACATTGTGTTAATTGTTTTTTTGAAAAATTAAAAAAGAATTATTTTTTGTTTTAAATTAACTTATTTTTGTGTTTTTAAATCATTTTTATATAATGATATAAAAAAATAAAAATTATTATTTTAATGTGTTTTTAAACAAAAAAACACTTTAAAATGCAATATATTAATTTAAAAATGTCATTTATTGAAGTCCCTGTTTGGAAGTGTAGTTGCGGTTGCTTTTGAAAGTGCTTTTCATTTAAAAATGCATCAATATTTTTTATTTATTTTTTAAAAATTATTTTTGATATCAACACATGAAAATGATCAAAACACCATTTTTTTAAATTTAAAATGAAAAATAAAAATAATGTTTTTTCAAATTTCTTCAAATACGTTTTGAAACGCATTGCCAAACTCCTCTTCGAGTGTTGAAGTGTCTGTTTGTCACAATGTTCCAAAAATATTTTTGAGAAAATTTGATTTTTTTTTAATTTTTGCCTTAAATAATTTTATTATATATTTAAATAAAAACATTTAAAAAAAAAACTAAGTATACTATTGTATAAAACATGCCCGAAATGTGGAAGCTGTGTTGTGACAAGATTTGACTAGAGATCGCAATAATTGGAGAGGCCAAGTCCAGTTTGCTGGCCCTAACTACACAAACATGTAATAATCTATAGTATTTTCAGGGAATTTAAACAATCAAACTTAGAAACGTGACAAGGGAGAAGGGTAAATTTATCCAAAAATAAATAAATTAAAGGGCTAAAATGGATGACTTCTTCTTCTTCTTCAAGCATCATCATCTGCTAGATGCCAACTAAAGACACTCTCAAGGAGTCATGGGGTAGCCGTTAGATATTCTCATTTAATAATAAACAACAACTGATAGGGCAGCATCAACATTGTTTTCTTGATTGGACTTCCTCTTTGTTTTGTTTTTTTGGCTGTAGCGTGGAGGCCAGATAATTCCTTTCTTGATTGATCCTTAAAATATTGCAATATATGCTAGCCATTTACAAATACATAAAACCACAAAAAATAAAAATAAAAACTAAAAACATAGATGTATAAATATAGGTAACAAATAAACATTGTTAAAAAATACGAAAAAACTAAAGGAATCAATAACAAATAAAATTACTATGCTTATTCATTATTGATTTACTTACCGATAATATTACTGACATAATGAAAAGTTTTCGATAATAATCTGAGGGATTTATAAAAAAATTCATACAAATTAGAAATTTTCATTTGACTTAATCGACGACATCACTGAAGGTTTGGTAGCGGATAAGGAGGAGAAAAAGATAAGGGTAGTGGTTATATATATATATATATATATATTTAAAAATATTTGATTATGAAGTTTTAATATTTAATATAAAAGTCTTAAGTTATTAATTAGAATATAAAAAAAATCTTGTAAATAATTTAATATTATTTCATATATTTTTCATATAATCTTGTATAAAAATATGCTCAATATATGTATAATTTTTAATTCATATCTTTTCATTCATTAAAAAAAGGAATAAGAAAGATTGTCAAAAGAATTTGCATATGATTACGCGTCCACACGTTTTCTTATAATTTGGTAATTATTTTACACAATACAAAATGAATTGTTACAATAATAATAATAATAATAATAAAAGATATAGACACATCATTAGCCACACTATTAAAAAATTAATGTATCTAGTTAAAGAGGAAATGCTTGATTGGGCTTGATGGGCTTCCCCCCGTATTCAAGCCTGTTCTTGAGTTGATTTGGAGCGCTTGAGGACCATCGAGGCACAAATCTTTCTAGTGCGTTCGTTGCACAATCACTAGCACATAAAAGATGATATATAAAGTTTTTTTTGAAAAAAATTGCTTCTGTTCAAATTATAGTATGTTTTCAAATTATTATAAATGTTGATATTAAAAATAATATTTTCAAAGTAAAAAAAATATTAGTTTGATGTATTTTTTAACAAAAAGTTTTATTTTGAACTATACCTTTAAACAGTACCATAAAAAGTAAAAAAAAAGAGAGCTAAAATACGATCAAGCTTCCTTTTATCTTAATCATGTGATTTAATTGATCATATGCATGATTGAGAATGTGGATGAAATTGTTTTTAAAAATATTTTTTATTTAAAAATATATTAAAATGATGTTTTTTATTTTTTAAAAATTATTTTTGATATCAATACATGAAAATGATCTAAAAACACTAATAAATAAATAATTCATTTTTTTTCAAAAACATTTTTGAAACATATCATAAAATAAAACATAAAGATATAACTCTTAGTGTATTCAACAGCTCATCCTGCATCAGAAAAATCAAGAATATATTCTTCAACATCTCATGTAAACTCAAAACCTCCTCCAAACTTCCAAACTTTGAAACCCTTCATCTAACATCTTTCTCTCTAGTGGTTCTGCTGTTACAAAGAATGCATTCTATCCCCTAATCATTTACAAGTGGTTTGCTTGATGATGCAATATTTCCTTCAACATGTTTCCTCCTCTCGTGCATGGTGGTTCTTATCTATTGCAACTAAGACATTTTTCATGAAGTTGACGTGGCCGTTACTCTTTATCACTGTTGTTAATTTTTTTTCCCTTTTTACCTCACTTAAAATTTCATCCCTTACTGGAAATTCCGTCCAAATTCTGCTTGGAATGTTCTGGTTTCGTTCTGCCCGTTCTGTTTCGGCCAAATAGTTTTTTTGAAGTAATGAATAATTTTACAATATCAATCATATCTCTTAATCCGACCGTTAGATTGAGATAAAATTTTACGAGGAATCTCTTGACATATTTATATATATTATGTTACAATTTCAGAGCAATCAAAGAATATAATGACTTTGCGAGATTGATGATGACATTCTCGTGAAATTATACATGTTCATAATTTTGTTCAAAAAAATCATTTTTTCTTAGATTAAATTTTTCTCAATTTCATTATTCAACAAGTTTATTATGAATTGAACTTTATAATTTCATTTGATTTGATTTATTTAAGATTATCATGGTCTTATAACGAAGGTCACACATTTGAAAGGTTAACCTAGGTTGACCCGAGTTGATTCAATATATTGTTGTTTCAAATTTTTTTAAGATCTCAACTTGATTTTCTTAATTAAACCATATTTTTATTAATTTTTCATGTTATCTTTGAACTCATCAAGTTGGTCGAGTTATTTAAATTCAACTCTTATTTTTTTACTTATGTTTGAAATTTAAATTGCACAATTCTAAATAATTTTATTTTTGGATTTGAACTATTTTAAAAAAAAATTAATATATTTAATTATACACACACATAAACAACACAATCCCGAAACAGAACGCCGAAACGCTTCGAAACTGAAACATTCTATTCTAATTGAAAAAAAACAAAGCATCAACCAAAATAAAATTGATAAACTACAAATGCTAATTGTCTTGAATTTGTTTAGTCTCTCTTGGGCTTGGTCTATTTTCTAGGTACTTTGTTGAGTTCCCATCTTCTCTATATTGTTTTTGAATTCTTGAAATATCGAAACTTTTGATCCAACTCTCTTATGATTATTTTGGAGAGATGTTTTCATCTATCTTTTCGTGAAACTCTAGCCATCTCCTTGACTAGTATTTTCTCTTATGGCTATGAAGTTCTTACATCTGTTAGATTGTCGTGGTGAAACAACGAAACTCAGATAATAGATTATAACAAAATACTCTTTTTATCTTATCTTCACTTGTCGTATATAAATCATATCTTGAGATCTCATATAATAATTTAAGTTTTAGATGAGATAATTTTTCTTGACATGCTATCAAATCTTGATAATCAAGTGATCACGAGTTCAAATTTTAACACCCTTATTCAATTTGATAAAATCAAGTACAAAGTAATGTGAATTTGTGCAAATTTCAAGGTTTAAAAACTTTCACTTAAGGAAGTGTATCAGAAATAATAATATAAATCATATCTTATAACAACTTAAGTATTCATAGACATACCTCTTCATATATTTTCAAGACGAACATGTTTTATTTTTGTAAAGTAGATTAATTGTAAGCTGACGGAACGGCAATTGGCATATCCAGAGTTTGCTGATATTTGGGATAGTTTGATACGATAGCCTTTAGTATCAAGACATTCACGGCTCGATGTAGTTCCTCCAGGCAAGAAAATTTAACATTGACCTGATTAACTAGGCCGAGCTGTGTTGAATTATCGCAGCAATCCATTACCGAATAGCCTTGGCCATATGAAGAACATATAGCAGCAGGAGCAGCAGCAGCAGGAGCAGCAGCAGTTTCAGATTCACATACCAAAATATAGCATTTTGAGATGTAAGACAAAAAATGAAATTTACATCTTAGGCTGCTCCCATGTTGCAGGCAGTGAACCGGGCTCACGCATTGCAATAACAATAAGAACACAGTGTATTTACACGGTACCTCCCCTGTTATAAATGTAAGATTTTGCAAAATAAACGTAAGAAACCAATTGCACCGCGCTCATCCCAGCTAGTAACCAATGGAAGTAATCAAGATGAGCCCGATTCAGATTATTGTCAAACCAACTGTATCGGCCATTCCCACCAGTTGCTTTCTCAATAAGAGAGATAAGAAAGCTGCTAAGAAAGTTTCCAACACCAAAAATACTAAGATTGAGTGAAAGACCAACACTTCTCAGGTCACTGGGGACTTGATCATAGAAAACTTCTTGCAAGCCCACCATGGTCAACGACTCAGCAATCCCAAACAAGGCGTATTGAGGAATTAACCACCAAAAACTCATAGGAATCGTCGCATTTGGAAGATCAACTAGCCCGTGTTCTTGGGCAGTTTCGAGCCTCTTCATCTCAACGAGAGCAGCGATGATCATAGTAATGACAGATAACACTATACCAGTTCCAATTCTCTGAAGCATTGTAATGCCAGAGGGTTACCTCGTGAAATCGATCTATCCATCGTAACTCCTTGCTTGGTGAAGAGAGTTGTTCCCTGCACAAAAACTACAGCAAATACCAAGCAAGTAGTCCATATTGGAACAAGCCTCAGTAATGCCTTAGCTTCTTAGACATCACTGAGGCTGCATGCCTTCCCATCATCTTTTTCTGAGCCGTTTGGCGCAAGCAGGGCTTTGTTGAGGAACCTGTTACATTACAAGAGGTTCAAAAATTAAGGTTTTCAATTCCGTTTTGGATGATGATTTGTTTTTTTAATTGAAACAGAATGTTTTGGTTTTAGAGTGTTTCGGCCTGTTGTTTCGGGGTTGTATTGTTTATGTATGCATGTATATATATATATATATATATATAATTAAATATATTAATTCAATTTTTTTTAGTTCAAATCTAAAAAAATAATTATTTAGAATTGTGAAATTTAATATAAAAAAGATACGATTTCTGAATAAAATTATGAACATTTATAATATTACAAGAATACCATCATCAATCTCGCAAGGTCATTACATTATTTTGATTTCTCTGAAATTTTAACATAATATATATAAATATGTCAAGAGACTCCTTGTAAAATGTTATCTCAATCTAACAGTCGCATTAAGAGATATGATTGATATTGTAAAATTATTCATTATTTTAAAAAAAACACTATTTGGCCAAAACGGAACGGGCGGAACAAAACCGGAACGTTTCGGCTTAAATTTGGGTGAAATTTCTGAAACGGGCCAAAATTTTAAACAAGGTAAAAAATACACTGTTTATCTTGTTTTTTTAACTGGTATGAAACGTTTCGGCCATTTCGACTGAAACACTGTTCAAATTGCTATCATAGAGGAGCTCTGGTAGAGTAAAGTAATTCAATTTGTGTAAGAAAACTCCATCCCATTATTTTTTGGATATGAAGCTGCATGGAATGCAATATCTACCTAAATTGCAATGAGTTGCCTGTTTCTGTTTTTTGGGAAAAAAATTAGGGGAGAATAATATGTTGTTTGCCCCATTAAAATAAATAAATATAATCTGGGCATGCATTTATAACCTTTAATATTGGGTTTTTTGATAATTTTTCCATCTCTTTTCAATTTTTTCTTAATATTTGGTTGGTTTTGAATTGCTTTTTATTTTTTATCATATAATTAAAAACATTGTTATTCAACCCATATTCCAAGTTATAGCTATTTTTTTTTTAAATGTCAACTTTAATTTTTTTAAAAGAGATTGTTTTTTAGAGGATGTACGAGCGGTATGCCCGCGCGATGCGCCGTGCTTTTTTATCTATGTAGAAAATTAATTGCTTTTATATGTATTATATTTGTTATTTTAATATTTAATTAGTAAAATTATAATTGATAAAATCTGTATAATCGAAATGGAAAGTGGTTCGTATATTTTGTAATTGCAGATAACGCAAGTAATTTTTTTTTATGAGTTGCATTTTTTCAACAGTAATATTAGATTTGACACATTATAAATAAAAATATTGTAATTATTTTTTTCCAGAAATAAACTTATATGTTTTTTCGCCCTATAATAAGTTATTTTAATGTTTAATTACTGAAATTGCAATAGATCAAATATGTTAGAAATGAGTTTTTTGCGTTGTATAATTAGTATGCTTGCCCGCGCATTGCGTTAGGGTTTTTTCTATGTAGAAAACTATTTGATTTTTAAAATGCTGTAATTAGTTGTTTAAATATTTAATCAGTAACACTATAATAGATAAAATATGTAACATATAAATTTTCCCCCCGCCTAAAATGAATCGTTTAATCGAAATGGGAAATGGTTCGTATATTTATAACTGTAAATGACCTAGGTAAATTTGGCAATTTCTTTTTGAGTTCTATTTTCTCCCCAATAATATTAGATCTGACACATTAAAAATAAAAAGATTGAATTTTTTTTTCAGAAATGAACTTAATTTTTTTTACGTGCTATAATGACTTATTTGCCGTGTAAAAGGAACAGGAATCAAAACAGGAAGTGACCCGTATATTTTTTAATTGTAGATAACCTAAGTAAATTTGTAAATTTTTTTTAGTTTAATTTTCCCCCCAGTAATATTAGATTTAAAAGATTAAAAATGAAAATATTGTAAATTTGTTTTTAAGAAATAAACTTAAACAAAAGAGTACCAAATTTAAATTCAAAGGCAAATTTTTTTTTATAAGATTTATTAATTATATTATTATATTAAATGTATTTAAGAATATTGATATTGATTTTTTTAAGGAAAAAATCCTAGGTCATTTTCTCTCTCTCTCTCTATATATTTATAGGCAATAATATTCAATAAATATTAAAACATATAATTAGTCTCACATATTTTATAGAGTAAACAAAATGGGAAGTGGTTCGTATATTTTTTAATTGTAGATAACCTAGGTAAAGTTGTCATTTTTTTTATGAGTTGCTTTTGTTCCTCAGTAATATTAGATCTGACGCATTATAAAAAAAATATTGTAATTTGTTTTTAAAAATAAACATAATATTTTTGCGTGCAATAATTATTTCTTTGTCGTCTAAAAAGAACAGTATAATCGAAACGGGAAGTGACTCGTATATTTTTTAATTGTAAATAACCTAGGTAAATTTGTCATGTTTTTTTTCATGAGTTGTCTTTTTTTCCCAGTAATATTAGATCTAACACATTGTAAATAAAAATATTGTAATATGTTTTTAGGAAAAAAACTTTTTTTTGTATGTTATAATGACTTATTTGCCGTCTAAAAAGAACAGTGTAATTGAAACGGGAAGTGACTCGCATATTTTTGAAATCTAGGTAAATGTGTCAATTTTTTGTAGTTGTATTTTTTGCTCAGTAATATTAGATCTGAAATATTAAAAACCAAAATATTGTAATTTTTTTAAGAAATAAATTTTTAAAAAGAGGAAAAAATTAAAATTCGACGACAAATTTTTTTTTATGTTATCCGATTAATTCATTATATTATTATATAAAATGTATTTAAGAATACTGATATTAATTTTTTTTATTCAAAAAATCCTAGGTCATGTTTTCTTCTCCTATATATATTCCTAGGCGATAATATTCAATAAATATTAGAACATATAATTAATGAAAGACTAAAAATATTCAAGAAACTTTAACAAAAGATAAAACAAAAAAATAAAATAAAAATAAAAATTATTATTGCTATTACTGTCAAAACAATCAAAATTATTAAATTATCCGGAGGAAAAAAAATATTAACAGAAGAGTAAGCAAGAAAAATAATTTAATTATTATTATTATTATTATTATTATTATTATTATTATTGTGTTAAGTACAAAATTAAAATTCAAAGACAATTTTTTTTTATGTTATCCGATTTATTTATTATATTATTATATTAAATGTATTTAAGAATACTGATATTAATTTTTTTTATTCAAAAATCCTAGGTCATGTTTTCTTCTCCCTATATATATTCCTATGCGATAATATTCAATAAATATTAGAACATATAATTAATGAAAGACTAAAAATATCCCAGAAACTTTAACAAAAGAAAAAAAAAACAAATATCATTGCTATTATTGTCAAAACAATAAAAATTATTAAATTATCCGGAGAAAAAAAAAACATTAACAAAAGAGTAAGCAAGAAAAACAATTAAATTATTATTATTATTATTATTATTATTATTATTATTATTATTGTGTTAAGTACACTTATATATACATGGACAAAAGTAGGGATTATTCTAGAAATATAAAAAAATAAAAGTATAAGGGCTGAAATGAAAATAAAATATAAAGGGATTAAACTCACAAATTAAAAGTCCAAGGGCTGAAATGAAAATAATATTTATTTTCAATTTAAATTAAAGGACAAAGTTGAAAAAATCGAAACTTGTGTGTCGAATTTATTTAGCTTTTACAGCCAATCCGGAAATTAAAAGTAGGAGGATCGAAGTGAAACTGGCACATTCAATCAATTAAAATCGGAGGAACCAATCAAACTAAATCAAAACTTATATAATAGAAATCAGGACCAAAAACAAAATTAAAAGTAGAAGGACCAAAGTGAAAAGTAACAAACAATGGGGGACTCTCCTGCACTTTTACGTGCAGGAGAGAGAGAAACGTGGCCAGCGCTGCCGCCGCGTCCACAGATATTTTTAGGTTACACACGCCACCGCGGGAGGAAGGCCACGTCGAGGCGCATCGAAACCTACTCCGGAAGACCAATTCTGGTCACCGTATGACTCCGCACGCGCCACCTAAACAGGGCGTGAGGTGGAAAACCGACTGGAGCTTGCGCCTCACGCCTTGACAGCCACAAAATAAAAAAAAAGGTCAATTACTGGCCTGCCCCTGTACTCAAGTCAATGTTTTTGTCTTATTAGAAGCTATAACCGTATTTAGCCATTTTAAAAAATATTAAAAAAAAAACTTGTGGCGGACCGGACCGGTCCGGACACACATGATTGAAATATCCCCTTTTCCCATGAACAACAAAATAAGCGCAATGCACTACGGGCTTTACTCTAAAAGATTATACTGTAACAGGCCCATATAAGTCCCAGCCCAGGTAGCTGATTAACGTGACTGTGATAAAACCCAGTATAAGCCCATTCCACCATAATCCTTGAGCTCTTGATTTGTCATTGTCGTACGAACTCCACCACCTCCTAAGCTCAGCTTCGCCGCGCCCAAAACTGAGCGACACTTCAAATTACACCCGATATTTCACAATCCGCTATGGAGATATACCAGGTAAAAATACCGGCACGCTTTCCTCTACGAGCAGGTTATTTTCCTACAAAATCAAACAAAACGTCAACGTTTTTGCCTCGTGTAGCTGCTTTCACAACCAGCTCACATTCCCTAACCGATAAATCGGAACCCGAATCTCAGAATAGGATGTTCATTCTCGGAATGGGTTTTTTCGGTCAATTCTTTGCACAATCCCTTAAAAAAGAAGGCTGGTAACTCCTAATTCTCTGTATCTTGAGGCATGATTGATTTTTTTATTAAATCAATTCAGTAAAACAATAAAGCAAATCATAACTGGTAAATCAAGACAAAAACGGTGGAGAAATGGATTGGAGTGTTAATATGGTAATCAATTTACGTAATTCGTGAGTGATTAGCAAATCCCACGGATAAATGATCCTGAACTTAATTTTCACCTCAGTTGAGGACTTATTAGATGTTAGTAGCACCGGCCCCGATAAGTGAAAAATCACGACACAGCCCTTAACAGTAACTGGGATCAATTTTGCAAGTTCACTGAATTGGAGACGGCAGGCCCGGTATTAGGAAACGAAAAGTGCATCCAATAATAATAATAAAAAGATTATTCAAATAGTTACTTACGAGCGATCTACCCGCGCGATGCGCCGGGTTTTTTTTATCTATGTAGAAAATTTATTATTTTTATATGTATTGTATTCTGCAATTTTAATATTTTATTAGTAAAATTATAATTGATAAAATTTGTATAACAGAAATGGAAAGTGGTTTGTATATTTTTTAATCGCAGATAATGTAGGTAATTTTTTTCTTATGAATTGCATTTTTCCCAAGTAATATTAGATTCGAAACATTATAAATAACAATATTGTAATTTTTTTTCCATAAATAAAACTTACATTTTTTGCGTGCTATAATTAGTTATTTCAATGTTTAATTATTAAAATTGCAATAGATAAAATATGTTAGAAATGAGTTTTTTGCGTGGTATAATTAGTATGCTTGCCCACGCACCGTGTTAGGGTTTTTTCCTATGTAGAAAACTAATTGATTTTTTACATGTTGTAATTAGTTGTTTAAATATTTAATTAGTAACATTATAATACATAAAATATGTAACAAATATTAAATTTAAAATTATGACCAATAAAAATTAAAATGTAAATATATTAAAGAAACTTAATACCAGTGGAAATAATAAAAATTGGTGAGATCATAATTATTGTCAAAAAAAAAATTAATTTTATAAGATTTATGACTCATATTATTATATTAAAATTACTTCAGAACAATGATAGTATTTTTTTTCTAAAAAATCAAGGTTGTATATATATATATATATATATATATATATATATATATATCAATTTTAAAATGATCATTAACGCAAATTAAAATGTATAAAAAATTTAATAACAGTTGAAATAATAAGAACTGGTGAGACAATATTTATTGTAAAAAAAAACTCCATAATTTGTTTATTTTATAAGATTTATTACTCGTATTATTATACTAAAAGTATTGAAGAGCAATGATAGTAAAATTAAATAAATATCAAAGAATATAATTAGTCTGACATATTTAAAAGAAAACAAAACTAATAAATAATCATTATCATTATTTTGAATGTCTTATCAATAATAATATCAAATTATGTGACTTGAAGGGGAAAAAGATAAATCATAATAATTATAATTTTTTAAATGATTACCAGCACATTAAAAAATTTCAACATTAAATAAAAAACTTAATAACATTAGAAATGAAGAAAATTTGAAAATAGGAACTAATAGCATGTATATATAAATATGGACAGAAATATAAAAAAAAATAAAGGAATTAAAAGTATAATTAATAAAATTAAGAATGAACATATATAATAAATATAATTTGAAGGACAAAATTGAAATAAATCCAAGCATGGATACTAATGAAATTAAATAATTTGAAAGAAAACCGGAA
Source organism: Salix brachista (assembly GCA_009078335.1). Classification (NCBI taxonomy): domain Eukaryota; kingdom Viridiplantae; phylum Streptophyta; class Magnoliopsida; order Malpighiales; family Salicaceae; genus Salix; species Salix brachista. Next base: position 14,969,333 of record CM018590.1, read on the forward strand.
ATTAAAAGAATTAGGACCGAAATGAAACTTAAATTTATACTTAATTTGCATGGAAGGATAATATTGAAATAAATCAAAACTTTGGTACTTTAAAAAATATGGATTCCAGACCAATTTTCGAAATTCAAAGTCTGAGGACCGAAATGAAACTACAATATATACTTAATTTCAATTGAAGGACGAAATTGCAAGAAATCAAAACCTATATAATAACAATAAGGACCAAATTAAGACAATTCGAAGTGTAGGGACTGAAGTGAAAATTGAGAAAAAACAGCTGCGCTGACGTCAGCTTGCGCAAGCAGGAGAGAGAAAAGGGGTGAAAATTTTCAAACGACCATTACACCGTCCACGGCCACCTTGGGAGCACACGCGCCGCACCGGCGGGAAGATAACATTGATGAAAATCATTCTAGACGCCGGTTGGGTATTTTTGGACGCCGGAATCTGCCGCACGCGCCGGCTGAACAACGCGTGAACGTTGAAAATGGCCGGCGTGTCCGGCGACGCCCCTGCAATAAATCGGCGAAAAAGAAAAAAAAAGGGTTAATTGACGGGGGAGCCCCTTAGCGGCAGAACGTGTTTTTGTCGTTTTGTGGGGCTAAAATGGTTATTTGCACTGTAAAAGAAATATAAAATATTCATGGAACCGGGCGGTTGGACCGGTCCGGTTCGGGCCGAAAACGGCCAATGACCGTTCAGCCCCTCCAAATGGTGGCGTTTTTTGTCTTTTTAGGGGGCTATTTTTGTTAATACACTGTTTGAAATCGAAAAAAAAAAAGGAGGACCAACAACCGCGATGCACCGAGACTTATTGCCAATGAACAGTGGCAATGAGTCTTGAGCAACAGTAATCTACAGGGAAATGCCGATCCCTTTTAGTTTTTTTAGTAATAGGCATCCTTTGGACTCACATGCATAGTCTTAGATTTTGTTTTCGTCTATTACTTATATTTGTTTCTTTGATGTTTTTTTTTTATTTGTGAATTTCCATAAAAAAATCATATTTGGGAACAATTCAACATTAATTAACCTTGTACATAATTATAATTAACATGTCCTAATCTTTTTTTTTGAATTCGAGAAAACCCCACCCCCCGGAAAGCACACTTTGTTGCCCCAAGTGAGCGAGTAAAATCCCGGTTGTCCCAGATTCTTACATGCACGCCTTGACTCGAACTTGAAACCTGCCGTGCAGATCTCAAGCCCTTTGTCATCACGCCACGTCCCTTGAGAACTACGTGTCCTAATCTATCATGTCATATATCACAAAACTCATACAAGTTTTAAAAAAGACATTATTATCTTTATTCATTCATCCTTTGTTATAATGATCATTACATTAATTTTAAAAAGATCATCACAAAGAAACCCATTTTTGTTTATCAATGATTTAGATACTAAGTATTTTCTAATGTCAATAACATAATACATGTTGTTGAAGATGAACAACTTTCTAGAAGTCATATTTAATATGACCTTTCCAACTTTCTATTTGCCTTAATGAATTCCCTATGTACAAATATTTATCATCCATTTTTTTGTAAGTGAAACATATCCTTTTTTTTTTTTTTTTGGATGTGAGGAAACCCTATCTCTAGAAAGTGCACTTTGTGGGACCAGGTGAGCGAGTAAAACCTCGGTTGTCCCAGAGAGGTGCACGTCCTGACTTGAACTACCATCACGGCACGTCCCTTGGGGACAAAAACATATCCTCTTCTTGACACATATATGTCTTTATTGTTTGTTAGAGAATAATATAAATCATATTATGAGGCCTCACCTATTAGAGAATAATATAAATCATATTATGGGGCCTCACCTATAAGCTTAAGCTTTTAGGTGAGATGATTTCTTGACATGGTATCAGAGTCTTGTTGACCCAGCGGTCACGAGTTCGAATCTCACCACCCCCATTCTATTTGATAAAAACCAAGCACAAGGTGATGTGGGTCTGTGCAAGTTTCAAGCCCAAAGGGTTTTCACTTGAGGAGGTGTGTTAGAGAATAATATAAATCATATTATAGGGCCTCACCTATAAGCTTAAGCTTCTAGGTGAGATGGTTCCTTAACATTGTTAAATATTATTGATCATGTTGATTTCAAAAACTAATTTGATTTTCGAGGTGATCAACCTCAGTGACATTGGTCTGGGTAGTCCTTACTTGTTCAAGGTTTTCATGCTAAACTATATTTCAATCATCTATAACCTGTTATATAGTCTTATAATAGATGAAACAGTTTAAATTAAACTTCTTGACAAGTCTTTTTGTTTTGACAACAAGTTTTTCTTTTGGTTTTTTATTGTAGGTCTACACTACTTGTTCAACAATGTCTATTTGAGGAGCCATACTGGAAGAGTTGGCTCTTTTTTGGACAGCTTTTTCATAGACTTCATGCCTCATCCATTTCAATATTTTCTAGTTTGAGTTGAATTCATTAATGATCGCATTAAGGTATTTAAAATTCTCCATCCCATTTTTATGCATCTGTGTCTATTTTTGAAATTATTCAAAGGGGCAGAAAAATTGTAACTTACATGTACTGCTCAGAACTTGGGCGAGGTAGGGTTCCACGAGCTTCTTCTTCAAATGCTATAGCAGAAGGGGTAGCAGTTCTCCAATTCCTAACCGCGGAAATAAAAACCGAACCAATCCTCAGAAATGCAGTTTTCTTGTCCTCGGTTACACTGTATCGATACATCTTGGTGCCAAACAAGAAGATGACAAGAGAAATAACCATCGCAGCCCAAGGGATTCCAAATCCAAGAACCCAGTTAAGATTGTCTTGTATGTAGTTTAAAATCAGTAATGCCACCATTGTTCCGCCCCTCTTACAGAAATACCACCAGTTGAAGAAGGAGCTTTTGGCTCTGGATTCCTGAGGATCCTGCCCATCAAATTGATCAACTCCAAACAAGGTTGTCAATACCGTTCTGGTCGCCGTTCCGGTTTTTCTATTGGTACGGAACGTTTCGGTTTCAGAGTATTTCGGCGTGCCGTTTCGGGGTTGTACTGTTCATATATATATATATATATATATAATCTAAAAAAAGACACAATAAATGATTTTTCTAAACAAAAGTATGAACATATATAATATTACGAGAATGTCATCATTAAGTCTCACAAGATCATTACATTCTCTAATTGCTCTGAAATTTTAACATAATATATATAAATATATCAAGAGACCACTTGCAAAATTTCATCTGAATCTAATAGTCAGATTAAGAGATATGATTGATATTGTAAAATTACTCATTATTTTATTAAGAAATAAAAAGAAAGAAAGAAAAGTATAAGAAAATAAATAAATGAGAAATTCTAATTCGTTGATTAATTACCTATGATGAAACGTGCGGATCTCCATCCACCAGAATTGGATCTATAAACGGGTCGGCCTTTGTGATCAACAGAGCCATCAACAATGTCGTACAAAAGTGGAGTTTGGACTTCTGCAGCTTGGTTAGAGCTAGACATCTCCTTCGTGTTCCTTATTCTGCTCAGTTATAGCAGCAGTCATCCCCCAATAGTTACACGACAGCTGGCCGAACTTTGGATATTTTGCTTTTTTAGTGCTGATGATTGGTCCTCAAAGTTTTTTTTAAGTATTTTAATCATAATCTTTGCATTTTAAATATAGGCATTAGAGTCGATTTGTTTTACAACCCGAGTAATTGGACCAGTCAGTCAACTTGCAGGTTATTAGGTCAATCTAGATTTATTATTTTTATTTTAAAAAATATTATTTTATATTTTATATATAAAAAAACTCTTTGATTTTCACTTGGTCAATGCAAAAATAGCACAAAATAAAATCTATCTTGAGTTAGCTTTTAAATTACATGTCGACGATTGAGTTTTTAAATAACCTATATTTTGAATTTGACTTTTTATTGTTTTTTAGTTTTGTGTTTTATAAAATATTATACTGACATGCGTGGGTTTTTGAGAGGGAGAATTTGTATTTTTTTTTTACATTTGTTTAATAGTAAAGGCTAAATTTGAAAATATTTAGGAGTTAAAAGGATTAAGCTTAGGCAGTTTTAAAACTGGGGGTGTAAATGGAGTATTGATAAATCTACAAGGATAAAAATATAGTTTACACTTTGATGTAATGTTATGAAAACAAAAACATTATCTTAATATATTTTCAACCACAAAACATTTTAAAACATAATGATTATCTCTATCTTGAACACCATCAAAGCAGGCAATGGGGTTTGCCGCCCATCCCAGCCAGTAGCTATGTCTGCCAACCCCACCAGTTGCTTTCTCCATGACAGAGATAAGAAAGGTTCCACCACCGAAGATACCAAGGCAGAGTGGAAAACCAGCAATCCTCAGGTAACTGGGGACCTCATCATATTAGTGGTGTTAGTTTCGTTTCCGTAGTATCATTTTGTATCGGTTAAAAAAATGAGATAAAACAGCATAGTTTTTACATCGCTTAAAATTTCGGTCAGGTTTCGTTTTACTAGTTCTGTTTCGGCCAAATAATATTTTTTTGTAAATGATGAATAATTTTACAATATCAATCGTATTTCTTAATCCGACTATTTGATTGAAATGAAATTTAAGAGGAATATCTTGATATATTTATATATATTATGTTAAAATTTCAGAGTAATTAGAGAATGTAATGACCTTGCAAGATTAATGATGACTTTCTCATAATATTATACATGCTTATTATTTGACAAAATAGGGATTCTCAACGAGAGCAACAATGACTATGGAGAGGCTCATTGTTAAGGAACCATCTCACCTAAAAGCTTAAGCTTTTAGGTGAGATGGTTCCTTAACATGATATCAGAGCCTTGTTGACCCAGCGGTCACGAGTTCGAATCTCACCACCCCCATTATATTTGATAAAAACCAAGCACAAGGTGATGTGGGTCTGTGCAAGTTTCAAGCCCAAAGGGCTTTCACTTGAGGGGGTGTGTTAGAGAATAATATAAATTATATTATGGGGCCTCACTTACAAGCTTAAGCTTTTAGGTGAGATGGTTCCTTAACACTCATAAAGGAATGAAGCCGCTGGCAAATCGATACCAAGTGAAATCGATCTATCCATCGTAACTCCTTGCTTAGTGAAGAGGGTTGTTCTCTGCGCAGAAACTACAGGAAATATACATTTTATATATTAATGTTTCTCATATTTTACATATGTTCTTGGAGAATTATGAATCCTTCATGGGTGTCGAGGTTAGCCTTTGCAAGATTATTTGACAAAATAGGGATTCTCCTACTTGATGGGGGGTTGTATTCTTGCTTATAAACTTGTGGATTCTAGGAACCTGTATCACTACCAAGCTTTTCTTTTGTTGCATGAGTAAAACTTGGATGAAGATCATGTGAGAACAATAAATAAACCTTCTTTTTATACTTGAAAATGTTATTTATTTGCATGTAATTCTACTCTATCACTCGAAGTATAGGGATATAGAACACTTTGATTATTAAATCAGTATATGTGGATAAAATAATTGACCTGGAGAAAATATATGGAAAATACAAGGAAGTGTATCTAAGTTTTACATGATTATGGAATTAGTATGAATGCTAGAGAAATTATCTCCCATCTGATCAAGTAACTAGGTTTATTATATACCCGGGCTTGTAATTTTATAATAGAAAAAGGAATTGTGTTGCTGACAACCAACGAGGCTCATCAGTTAGTGTGATATTGTGACATGGGTTTTATGTCTAGTATGTGATTGGAGAAGAAATTGGTGTGCTACGTTTGGGAGATGGGAGTATATTTATTTATTTATTTTAATAATTGGGGAGTCCGGGTCAATTTGCGTGCATCACAAGTAATTCTTGGACCCACTGAACACCCTACAAGCTTAGTGGACATGTAAAATACCGTGAGGGTAACAGGAATGCACAGAAAAACTCGAACCCGGACGCAGAGAAAAAGAACAAGTCCCTCCCCCGCTAGGCCAAGACCTTAAGTGCATATTTATTTTCTTTAGTGTGTGTATGAGTTGGTTTTCCTTCTATGACGTCAACATCTAGCGAATTTTTGGGACAGATTCTTTAACAAATTGTTAAGATTTTACTATTATTTCACAGCATAGGAATCACTAAAGACCAAACATTATGAAAGAGCAATCAGCTTTCAACGTTCAGATGTTGAGAATTGCACGAAATATAATGGTGCAGATTACAGAAAGGCTTCTGATTTTTAAATTACTTTTCATGCATTAGTGGATTCGACACTAACAATTCTCTATCAGTTTGTAAAAGGAGTTCTCTTACTTGAATTGCTCAGATTATCGAATACAGGAGGCCAACATAATTGAACAGAATTATATGAAATATGCAGCAGGGGTACCCTGCATCCAAGACACTAGCCGAGAAGGCAGCCTGGAAATTTGCTGAAGAAAATAACATTGATCTCATTACTGTCATCCCTAGTCTCATGAATGGTCCTTCTCTCTCACCGCATATTCCTGACAGCATAAACCTGGCGATGTCGTTTGTTAACAGGTGCTAAACCAGACAGAAATCCTGAGCCTAAAAAATGTGCATTTTGTATGTGTTTTCCTTTTTGCTCAGATTAAAACGTAACTGGCTTTTTTATGGTGTTTCAACAAATTGCAGGGAATAAATTCTGATAAATGGTTTGCCAATTCGGTCTCTATTACACACGTAGAGCAGTGATTTGCCACTTCCTAATGTTGAAAAATGAAGACTAAAGATTGATTCCAAGCCTACAATTAATGTCAGGATTTTTACTATCTTTAAATTATTATGTTTCCTAAATAAGATCATATTGATTGATCAAAGTTCTAGTTTCCATTTTAAGTATTTTTCCTATTTAGATTATAGAAGAGGAAGTTGTAACCAAATGGGGAAACCCTATTTTGTAACACTTCATATTTTCATTATAAATAAGAGAAGAGGGATAGCAGTAACCTTACCTTTGATTCTGCTCATTCTTGCTATTTCTTAGTGTTCTTCATTGTTCTTTATTTTAGCACAATTCCAGTTTTGAATTATGTAGACTTTTGTTTCTTTGATTTCCAACACCTAATAGTTGCAGCAAAGACCCGACCAATTCTCAGAAATGCATGTTTCTCCTCCCTTCTGGTCATCCTGCACCAATAGGTCTTAGTTCCTAGTAAGAAACGTATATGGGCACCAGCCATAATAATACACGGGATTCCAAATCCCAGACCCCAATTAAGGTTGTCTTAGATGAAGTTTAAGGTCAGCAGGATTACTATCATGCGAGTGCTCGCCCAAAAATAGATACAAAAAGCAGAAAATCATGCCCCTTGAACTATACAAATAAAAAATGATCTTAAGAGGATCTAATTTGTAATGTGGATGGGTTTGATTGAATTAATAATTGATTTTCTTGATCATGATTAATCTCTCTTTTGAATTTTACACCTGAATGTAACTGAGATTAGATGGTATTGTTGAAAATAATCAAGGAAGCTACAACAAAAGTGAACGTGTGAACTTAGAGCTCTTGAGATTAGAATGAATCATGAAAGTTAATGGTGACATAGTTATTGGTGACGATGAAATGGGATTTTATCATAGTTATAAGCAGAAGACTTGTATTTATAGTTGGTTCTTCCTCCTTTCAAAATAACATGTCCTTATAAATAATGATCTTTTTGAAATATCTTTTTGTTACTGATTGGTAGTAACGACAAAAGATTAAATCTAAATTGCACTTTCTTTGTTATAAATGTATGATCTAGAGAAGTACAAGTAGGCAGTGAATCCCAAAGCACTAAGACCAGTAAGCAGCCAATAGAAATAATCAAGGTGTGCCCTGTTGAGATTGTTGGCAAACCAGCTCTCCTGACCATCTCCACTCGTTGCCTTATTAATGGTAGAGATAAGAAAGGTACTTAAAAAGCTTCCTATTCCAAAGATACTAAGGTAGATGGAGATACCCAAACTTCTTAGCTCCTTTGGGACCTGATCATAGCAAAACTCTTGAAGCCCAACAATGGTGAGCACATCAGCAACACCGCATAGGATATACTGAGGAGCTAACCACCAAATACTCATTGGGATTGTCACTTTTGAAAGATCTAGCAGCCCATTATCTTTGGCAGCTTCAAGTCTTTTTCTTTCAACCAGAGCTGCAGTTACCATGGAAATAATAGAAAAAACCATTCCAGATCCAATTCTTTGAAGCATTGTAATGCCAGAAGGTTTCCGGGTTAGACGTCGTGATATGGGAACTACAATGCGGTCGTACACTGGAATAAAGATCATGATGGAAAACCCTATAAAGGTTTGAAGTGTAGCAGCTGGAACTCTGAAGCTTGAGACAATTTTTCTGTCCAATGTAGCCCCTTGCTTTGTGAAGAAAGTTGAGGTCTGAGCAAATACAATTGCATATGCCACACTCGTGATCCATATTGGGACAATTTTCAACAATGCTTTTGTGTCTTCTACATCATTGACACTGCACTCATTTTGACCTACCAGTGAACCATCTGGTGCAAGCAACGCTTTGTTGAGGAACCTTCATAATAAGAGCAGCTATGTTAGAATTTACAAGAGCCTTTAACTAGAGAAGTGTTGAATGGTTGTTTTAATCAATAATTTCAAAAATATTATATTGTAAAAGCTTTATTCTTTCTGAATCATATCTATTTTATTTCAATTCTTAAGTAAAATAATAAACTTATTTCTCTTACTTGAACTGTTCCGTACATTGACGCCACTGGAAAGCATCCTCTTCACTAGGTATAGCCGAAGGAGTATTCCGTCGATTTCTAATCGCTCTAACAATCACTCGACCGATTCTCATGAAAGGGTTTTTGCCGTTCTCTTTGGCACTATACCTGTAAGTTCTGCTTCCAAGCAAGAAGACAAGTAGGGCAACTACCAACACAACACAAGGGATTCCAAACCCTAGGGCCCAGCTGAGGTTTTCTTGGATGTAAACCAGTACGATGAGTGTCATTGTAATGCCAACTGATATGGCGAAATACCACCAATTGAAAAATGAGCTTTTAGCTTTACTCTCCTTTGGATCTTGCCCATCAAACTGATCACCTCCAAACGCCTGAACACATGGCTTGTGCCCGCCTTGACCAACTGCTACTAGATATACAGAGAAGAAGAACAGTGTTACTAGAAGCCGTGGAGGAGCACATACACTGACATCTTTGGTGCTTCGACAGTGATGAAGGTTAGCAGATGTTAGCCTGGCTGCAAGTGTCAGCAATCCTAGTCCCTGTGAATCACCCAGTGCAGGTGGATTATGATTAGTATAGGAGCATAACAGTTTTAACTCTACCATAAAATTAACAATTCCATGAATTTATTCGAACTCTAGGGACCTGGATGAAAACAAATGTCAAGTTTGAGCACTCAAGTTTCATTAAAGATTACTCCTTTGAAAAATAGCAATCAGGTCCCTAGGTCAAACAACGGAAGAAATGATTTTATAAACTAAAAACATCATAATTACAAGAAATTTTTTAATTTTATTTATCCACATCTCACTTGACAAAAAATATATATAGATATTAAAAAACCCTAATAATATATTGAATATAAAAAACTATTTCTTTATATAGAAAATAAACTAGAAAAGCATAATATTATACAATGAAAAAAATAAAAATAAAAATAAAAAAGAAACATTAGTGGAGATACTTAGAATTCTGTAGCAAAGAAGCACTTGGAATCCTTTTTGGTTTTGGTCTAAGTTTTTATTTTATTTGTTTTTTTGTTAATTTTACTTTTCTTATCTTGTAGTAGCATCACTACTACTGTTTCTGTATATCTTTTTGCAGGCAACGTAAAATGAAAAGCTAAAAAGCAATTATTCTAGACAATTTAGAAAACAGCGATTCAAGGTAATGGAAAGGGTCAGCAATCAGCATCACTCGCGTCCGGAAAAAGTAAAAAAAAAAAAAAACTTTTTCATCTCTCAGGAATATGATTCAATTCGAATTTTTGAAGTTTTAAAAAGAAATAACCTCTTTTAAATATTTTCAAGCATTTCACAGAGTCACGTTTTAATAAATTAAAACATATAATCTCATATATCTACTAATTTTATTTATTTAATTATGTGATATTCAAAACATCAGATCCAAATGATAAAAGATCTAAATCTCATCTAATTTATTTATTTTTAAATCAAATCTAATTAGAATGAAATACTCGTCCTTGACAACATGCTACACTCCCGAACTTTGCGGCATGTCACTCAAAACGACAACCCCTTATACAAAAGACACCGGTCTACTCGGCCGAGAAAATAAAAAATAAATCGAGTTGCCGGACACCATATTAATAAAATAAAATAAAAAATAAGACAAGTGGACGACCATCGCCTTTTATTTATGGACAGGAAGACAAACGACAAGCATGGAAAATCCACGGGCATATTATCACTTTAGAAAAGTCTGGAAAGGTAGGCATATCATTCAGCAGTTGTACAAGATATTCAATCGAGTCATTTTGCCTTTTTTTTTATATTTATTTCATAATAAAAGTCATTTTCAAATATTTTATGGGATTTTTTATTTGCTCTAAAATGTCTACCACAAAAATAAGAATTATAAAAATTAAGAATGGAATGAAATTCATCTGTAATTTATATCTTCTAACTACTTGATCCACATAATTGTTTTGTATAAATGAGGAGTATCGATGAAGCTTAGGCTAAAAAAATATTCAAACTATGTTAATCAATTTTAAATTAGTAACGGTCAAATATATACATAAACATGTCCTAGTATTGTCTTCGGGGATTACGAAAAATAACTCGTGGTAAGAGAGTACGAGAGATGAGATGAGGAGGCTAACCAAGATGTAGATGAGAGAAGCGAAAATGATAGTCCGGTAACGGCCAAGAAAAGAGTCGGCAACAAAAGCTCCTAAGAGCGGCAACAGGGTGGCGGTGCCGGACCATGTATTCACATTGGCGGCAGCGCTGGCAGTGGACTGGCCAAGAGGACCGGTCAAATAGGTTATAAGGTTCGAAGATATCCCATAGTATGCAAACCTCTCTGCAACTTCGACGGCTACACAATACACAGAGAAACTGCAAAATTCGATCACCAAGATTCACCAGAAGCTTCAGCTCATATGATGAAATTCTTGATACACAGACGTACCTATAATGAAGGAAGCTGATCTCCAGCCACCGGAAGTGGACCGGGGAACTGGGTTGCCGTCGTAGTCAACGGCGCCATTAACAGTTCCTTCTGCTGCTTCCATTAGACAGGTAGGAGTCAATACCACTACTTTACCTTCGGTGTCCGAAGAAATATTTGTAAGATAATTGTCAACTAGGTAGCTAGCTACTTATAAGCAAGCCAAATGATATGATAAAAAAAACTGCCTGTTGACCACTTTTTGCTGCCATCTGTTTCTTGGTTTCCATAAGCTGCCATTTTCTTAGTTTTCATAATTGCAAATGGGGACCTACCACTGTACTTCACAATAAATTTGGTGTTTTTTTCAAGACATATATATGCTAGTCACTTAACAGCATCTTAGAAATATATTTTTTTAACGTAAAAATATTAAATGTATGAGATTTTTTTACCATAATAAATTTGGATAAAATTTTTATAAAGTGCAAGTTTTTTTTTATAAAATATATGAATTTTAAATGGATATAAATTTATCTATTTAATATAGTTTAATAAAATTACTAACATAAAATTATCATTATCATTAAAAAATAAAAAGATTCGGATACTTGAATTATCGAATTTACTGTATCAGGATTAGTTCATTTTATAATCTAATTTAAATTAAACACAACAAACAAAATATAAATTGTGAAAACACATATGATAATTAAATAAAAAAAATAAAAAGTTAATTTTCTATCTACAAAAAAAAAAAAAACATCATTGAAAATGTATCCCTATGTTACCGTTATTATTCTGACTATAACAGTTAAAATTATTATCAATATTATTGCTCAAACAATTAAAATCATTAAATTACTCTAAAGAATAAAAAAACAAAAAACATTTAAAAAAACAATTACTAAAATTATTATTATTATTACGCAAACAATAAAATTGAGATTTGGAGTTCAAAATTAAATAAAAACAGGATAAAGAGTATCCGATAAAATCATAATATAAACCACTTAAATGCTTTCTCATTGGACAACTTACCTTGTTTTTCATCATTTTTTTTTCCACTACCGATATAAATTTATATTAGTATCTAAGAATGACAATTTAATACAAACGTGATGAATGCTAATCTTACTCGATCTTAATGGATGCATATTCTTTGGATATTTTTTTTAATAATTGACAAGTAAGATATGAATATTATCAAATTCGATCCAAAAATTATTGGAATGTAACTCAAATATATATATTTATACTATATAAATATATTTGTACAATATTTTATTTTAATATGATATATATATTAATAATTTATTTATTTTTAAATAATAAATAATAATAGATAGCTTATACTCTTTAAATATATGAAACCAAATATTTATAAATATTTAAATTTGTTAATCAATAAAAAATAGATTGAATATAACATCAATCATGACTATTAGTAACATATACATCTTTGCTTCTTCTTCTTTTTTCTTTTCCCCCTCTTTGTTATACGAATTTCTTCAAATTAATATTATTGGATAATATGCATGAATTGCTTCCTTAGTACTATCTATAGTACCGTTAAATAAAATATATCCTCCCCGCTTTTTCCCTTCTTCCTTGTTATCAAAATAAATACAGTATTTTTAACGAGTTTGACATGATGATAAAAAAATTAAGATTTATATTATAGGTTTTGAATTTTTGTAAAACTCTAGGATAATTTGAACTTTACTTGTTTAACTCGGACCTGTAAAAAGTGTTTAAAGAGATTAAATTTTCTCGAATTAAAAAAAAATACAAAGCACACATTGTTTCTAAAAAAGTACATGTTATTTAATCATATGTTAAATTCTCTATACTTTTGGGATGAATAAATTGACTTTTTTATATATAAATTAAGCAAATTGACTTTAGAGCAAAGACTAAAAACAATTAATAAATAAACATAATTATGAGAATGTTTTCCATTCTAGAAAGGTTGAAAAATCAGCTCTCTCTGCGACTAAAGGACACATCTAAATTCAATTATTTTTCTTTTCCCAAAGGTCTTGAGATAAAATTGTAATTCTTTCTTATCCATACAAATAAAATATCTCAAAAGCCACCCATAGATTGTATGAACTAGGGCGCATGACAAAGGTAGCAAATTGCTCTGGCACAGTTGGCATATCCCTCGCCACTCCTTTATTTTATGGCTTGCCACAAAGGGTAGGCTGCGGACTCAGGATAGGCTTCACAACCAGATGCTTCCTCGGGTTCCATGCGTGCTGTGTGGTGTCCATGAAGAAGATCACAATCACTTATTTTTCAACTGCACCCTCTCAAATGCAGTTTGGCGCATGATTTCTTTGAAGCTCCACGTCACGTGGCCCACGGTTCCTTGGCTGCAAGCTTGGGAATGGGCGTGTGATGGGTATGCTTCTAGTAGTCAGCACCATTCTCATGTCTTGGGGATGGCCCTGGCAGCCACAGTTTATCACCTTTGGAGTGAAAGAAACCGAAGACTCCACCTTCAACAGCATGGGAGTGTTCAGAAGTTATGGGAGAATATCTGTGGTTCGGTGAGGGACAGATTGGCAAATCTTAATGAAGGGTGCTTGCTGCCGGAGAGCATTCGAAGACAGTGGGACATTCACTAAGGTTCTATGGGTTTGGGCCTGCTGGGTCCGTGTAGGCTTCGGCCATGGCAGCCTTCGGGCAAGGGTTTTTTTTTTTGGTCTCTTTGTTGGTTTGGTCTTGGGTTTGGGTAGGCTGTTGCCTTGTAAGCCTTTTAGGCCTTGTTAGCCCGCTAGGGCTTAGTTTTAGCTTGCTGGGTCTTTCCCAGCGAAGCTAGCTGCTAGCTTTAGCTAGTGGTCTGTGTGTTTGTAAATTCCCCCCATTTTTTAATCCATCCTTTTTGATTTGGTTCAAAAAAAAGATTGTATGAACTCAGCTGCTTTAATTGACTGGTGAAATCAAACGCGCCATAAACATCAGAATCATATTATATTTCAGTGCATATTGTAAAGTTGCCTCCGATGATGAAAGAAAGTGGATTCCCATCCACTGCATTTGGATACATACCTTCTTCTTTTTTTGCTTTTTAAAATATTTTTATTTTAAAATATATTTAGTTTAATGATGTGGTAATGTGTATTTTTTATTTAAGAATATATTATAAAGATTTTTTTTAGTTTTTTTAAATATAAAAACAAACTAGAAAATACACAATGGCTAACCTTTGATGTTGTGAACTAACTCACGTGGAAATTTAAGTTGTTAAGTAATGTTTCAGAATATAATATTTCATTCTCTAATACATTCTCTCTAGTAAAAAAATTTTGGGCTTGAAACTTGTACAAGTCTATATTACCGTGTGCTTGATTTTTATCAAATAAAATAGAGTAATGAGATTTGAACTCGTGACCATTAGGTTAACAAGACTCTGATACTATATCAAATAATTATTTCACGTAAAAACCTAATCTATTAGTGAGGTCCTAGAATATAATTTATATTTTTCTCTAATAGTTGCCATCTAAACATAGCTGAAATTCCAAGAAAATACTAGACACATGGAAATATATTATGTTAAATTTTAAAGAAAATTACATGCAGCAAGCAGGACTTGTATTTCCCTTTTACCATCTCCATATAGAGTTTTGACACATCATTTGCTTGTGCTTGCTGACATTCTATATTTGTATGTGTTTATGGCAAGCTCTTGCACCTCGTTTTCTTCTTCGTTTAGATTTTCTTAAGGTTCTCGAGTTCTGTCAATGGCGTTTTACTTGCATAACTGCTCCTTACAGTGACTTCTCCTTCTTCTTCTTTCTTTTTTCATTTCATGGAGAACAGGAAAATTAGGTTTCATTTTGTTAAAATCAGACTCTCCATTTACCCCTCAAAATCATTTTCCCCCCCTTCTGACCTTCGAGCTCACATTTTAGAATGATGCTCAGTATTCCTGTTTCATTGTGCGCCCGGCTTCCGTTTTGTTGGCCCAATCGGTCAGGTACTTGGACTTTTTCAAACAGCTCTTTATTTATTTATTTGTTAGATTTTGATAAGAAAATAATTCAGATTATATTTAGTGCTTTATTCCTTTAGATAATATTCTTTTTTTTTTCAAATAAGGCTATAGTATTTTTATTATAATATTACCAAACACTTTACTAGATCCAATAAGATTGCTAGATCTTATTGGATATATGATACAAAAAATAAAAGCAACACAATAATAGACTAAATAAAAAATAAAAATCAATCACGACGACATATACAAAAAAGAATACTTGATAAAAGAAAGAAAAATATACAAAGCTAAATTTCCACACAATTCAATGATGAATGACAAAAAATTAAGATGAAAAAAGTAATCAAAGTCCATACAAATTAACATGTTAAATCCACAATCCAAGCTATGAGTCTGGTATAATCCTATAGAAAGCATATAAAAAAAGTAAGATGCTCAATTCCTAAATCAAAAGGTAGAAAGATGAAATTAAAAAAAAAATTAATTAGAAAAAACAAGCAAACCTTGGTAAGGTCATTGAACCCCGCAAACCTAATTAGGTAAAAGGGATAACCTAAAAAATTGAATAAGAACTCAACTAAAAAAATACCTAGAAAAAAACTCAAGTCACCTTAACAAACTCGTTAAACTTATGATCTATGTTATAAGACTAAGATAACCCTTAAAAAATAATAAAGAAAATCATAAAACTTTATTTTTTATAAATACAATGTTGGAGGGTGAAACTGAAAAAAAATAGTGTAAAAAAAGATTGATGTTAACATTTTATACCTGTGAGTTAGGATCACCACATCTAAAAACTCTCAAAACCCAATTTGTAACCAGTCCAATTCATAACCAACCCAATATTAAATAATAAAATAAAATTAAAAAGGGATCTAAAAAACCTGTAATAAAAAAATAAAAACTAAATTTGAAATAGAAAAAATAACAAGACACCTTTTTTAAATAAGTAGCATAAATCTCATTAAGATGAGACAAAAGTAACACGCATCATATCATCATGAAGAGCTCATTGTGCTATTTCCAATGCAACTAGGGACAAAGGTGGTAGGCCACTAAAGGTTGTCACCTGTAATAAAAAAATAAAAACTAAATTTGAAATAGAAAAAATAACAGACACCTTTTTTCAATAAGTAGCATAAATGTCATTAAGATGAGACAAAAGTAACACGCATCATATCATCATGAAGAGCTCATTGTGCTATTTCCAATGCAACTAGGGACAAAGGTGGTAGGCCACTAAAGGTTGTCACCTGTCACCTGTAATAAAAAAATAAAAACTAAATTTGAAATAGAAAAAATAACAAGACACCTTTTTTCAATAAGTAGCATAAATCTCATTAAGATGAGACAAAAAGAGGGGGGGGGGGGGGGGAGTTACATACTTTCAAAAGTAACATGCATCATATCATCATGAAGAGCTTATTGTGCTATTTCCAATGCAACTAGGGACAAAGGTGGTAGGCCACTAAAGGTTGTCACCTGTGCCTCTAAAACTTAGCAGTCAACCTTTATACGCTTGTTTTTTTCGATTTTAATTTTGATCCTTTAACATTTAATTGTCTTACATCCATATTATTTTATTTTATTTTGTCAAATCAAGCATCAAATCTAGCACTAGGATTTTCTCTTGATATTTTGAGAGCCTCTTAAAGTTGATTGACTAAAAAAAACAATCAAGTAAAATCTTAATTAATTTTAATTTTAAGTAATAGACTTAGAAACAAAAAGGTTGAGTGACTGAAAATGAAAACCTTTCCTTCACCATTCAAACCAGTCCCTAATGTTTGTCATAACCCATTTTTTATCCCTAATTTTTTTGTGTTTTCAAAAATTATATGTTCAATGCAATTTAATTTTTACTTAATTTAATTATGATATAACATAAAAAGGAAAAAATAATAATTTAGGAAGTGGATTTAGAAGAAAGAGAGAAAAGGGAACTAAACATATAATAAGGGGGATCTATAAAAAGGGGAAAATAAAAATAAATTAAAGAATGAATAAAATTTGGGAAAAATATGGGAAATAATTCTATACATTAAGAAGAATAAATCTGATTAATAAGAAATCTATAAGCAAGAAGGAAACAATATAATTGTTTTAACATTATTTTTTCAGTTTAGTTTTTTGTATTTTGTAGAGGATTTTAGACCATAGAAATATGAAACATTCAAACAAACAAGAGAAAACACACACACACACACACACACACAAACCCAAATATTAAAGGACAGATTATTGCAAAGAAAACCCTAAGCGAAGAACAAAAAGAGCACAAGAACAACAAAACCATAAAAAAAATAAAAAACCTAACCTCCCCAAAGTTAGAGGAAGACAATCCAGTTTGTCTAGTAGTAGTTGCCACCTTCTCAGACCTTAATTTTTTAGCTTTGATGGAGGTGGTCGACTCCACCCATACTATCTGGAACAAAACGGAGTCTTCCACCATGCAGAGTGGTCCAAGCATTTTCCATGATCAATGGTGCGTGAAAAGAAGCCATGAAGTCTATCGTTATGCACATATAGTATACGCGCCAACAATGTATTTTTTTTCTTTTTCAATTTGAGTAATTTGCAAGGGTGAATTATTTTTTGATAGATTTGATATGTTTATATTAATTGGGTTGTATTTAATTATTTGTAATATATGACAACTTTTTTTTACATGTGAGAATATTGGTGAGATTGTGTTAAAACTTGTTTAACAACATTATATTCTACCCGAGAATGTAACCCAAGATTAGATCACCTGTTATTATCTTCTATCTTTTGATGTTGACTATAATTTTTTTTTTTTTTGTTAACCGGGGTGTGCGGGTCAGCTTGCGTGCACCTCGACTATTCCCCGGAACCTAAGATAAGATGACTTGTTCCCGGCTCCTATCATTGTAGATTGATCATCAGATATTTAAATTGGGAAATACATGTTTATATATGAGGTCTAATGCATGTGTTTTGTCAAAGTGGGTATTAAGTTATCTGTAATCCCAAATCAAAAACAACTCTATAAGTTAAATGTATACATAAAAAAATTATGGTTTAGACAATCCTCAATCATTACAGACACATATCAGTATGCCTTAGATAGGATGAATAAAATGATTATATATTTTCTATTACTTAATTAGTCTTATACTTAGAACCTTTAAAAGACAGGTTTGGATTCATACCATAAAACTAGGGAGCAAGTTCTTTTATTAATTTTACCCATAACTTGTAGTGATGTCCTTTGCAAAAATGTTAAGATCTTCATAGGTATAAAAAAAATTCACTAAGTCGTATTCCAAATCAATAAAATGTTAAAAGTTAAAAAATCAAATTGAAAGAAAAAGTTAAGAGGCCAAAGGGGCATGCATATGTAAGAAAATAATGTTAGAAATTTTGGATGGATTCGAGACCCCATCGTACCTATTTTGTGTCCAAAAAAATGAAAAACAAAATACAGATTCAAGGCTAAAATAATGTACTATTAGATAAATCAGTGTAAGAATTAAGTCAAAAAGAATAATTATATTTTTTTATAGGCCAATTTTATTTAATCATGGGCCAATTTAAAGTATAATTATATTTAATAATTAATTTAATGTCTAATTGAAGACTTTAATTAAGTGAAATGACTTAATTATACTTTAAATTGGTCAAATTAATTTTAATAAGGGCTTATTTGTCATAACCCAATTTTGGGTTATTCCCCAAATCTACCCAAAAATAAAATAAAAGGGGTTGGCGTTGACAGAAAAATCGAGGTGAAAATTTTGGACGTTTTAGGGAGATCAATTGTACCTCTTTTGTGCCTAGAAATAAAGGAAAATATAGATTCAAGGCTAAAGTAATTTATTATTGGATAAATCCGCGTAAAAATTAAGTCCTAAAATTTCATTATATTTTTATGGGCCAGTTTGATTTAATCATTGACCAATTTAAAAGTGTAATCATGTTGAGAATTAATTTAGCGTCCAATTGAAGGGTTTGATTAAGTGCAAGGACTTAATTATACTTTAAATTGGTCAAATTAATTTTATTAAGAGCTTAATCGATGAAAAATCAAGTTCTTGAGCTTAACTTTATTCTAGAGAAGTATTGTAGAATTGTTTTAGTTAATAAATTTTCTATGAATTACATAATCAGTAATAAACCTTATTCAAAAAAATCATACTCTAAAGCCTTCTTTTTGCTGAAGTTATATCTCTTTCACTTCATTTCAATTTTTAAAACAAGAATAAAATTATTTTTCATATTTGGATTGCTCATAAATTTGATGTCATTGGCAAGCATCTTCTTCACCAAGCATAGCTGAAAGAGGAGTGTGTCGGTTCCTAATTGCTATGTCAATCACCTGATCAATTCTTGTAAATGGATTTTTCTCATTCCCATTGACACTATACCTCAAAATTCTGCTTCCAGGAAAGAAAATAAGCAGGGAAGTCTTTTACTCATAAGCTTCTAGCTTTACTCTTCTTTGGATTTTTTCCATCAAATTAATCAGCTCCAAATATGTGAGCACAGGGCTAGTGCCCACCTTGACCAAATACTGCTGCATATTATTATTATTATTATCTAATAACCTAAAACATATCGGCCGTAGATTACTGTTGCTCAAGACTCATTGTCACTATTCATGTGCAATTTCACCCAGTGCTTCGCGGGTGTATGTCCTCTTTTTTTTTCTTTTTTTTTTTTCGATTTTTAACAGTGTATTAACGGAATTAGCCCCCGAAAAAGACAAAAAAAGCCGCCATTTTCAGGGGCTGAACGGTCATTGACCGTTTCCGGCCCGGTTCGGTCCGGTTCATCCGGCCGGTTCTTTTATTTTTAAATAATTCATTTAACAGTGCATTAACCGTTTTGTCCCTCGAAAAGAACAAAACACACGCCTGGGGGTGAGGGGCGCTCCGGTAATTAGCCATTTTTTATTTTTTATTTTCATCTGACAGCTGTTGGCGCGTCGCCGAACGCGCCGTTCGTCTCAACGCTCACGCGTTTTTCGAACGGCGCGTGCGGCGTCATACGGCGTCGGAAAATGCACAACCGCCGTCTACAATGATTTTCAGGCATGTTCTCTTCCCCCTGGTGCGGCGCATGTGGCCCTATGGTGTCCGGAGACGTGTCAATGATAGTTTGAATTCCCCCTCCCAATTTCTCTCTCCTGCCTGCGCCAGATGACGTCAGCTAAACTGTTTTTTTGTCAAATTTCATTTCAGTCCCTGAACGTTATAAGTTGTTTTTCTGTCCCTTATTTCTATTAAATGGGTTTTGATTTGTTTCAATTTTGTCCTTCAATTGAAATTGATTATGTATTGAAGTTCTAATTCGGTCCTCATGCTTTTAATTTTGCGGGTTGGAATGGAAATTCTAAATATTTTTGGTATCAAAGTTTTCATTCATTTCAATTTCATCCTTCCATGCAAATTTATTATAAATCCTTAATATTTTAGGTATCAAAAGTTTGATTTCTTTCAATTATATCCTTCTATGCAAGTTAATTATGGATTTCAGTTTCATTTCAGTCCCAGTTCTTTTAATTTCCGGTTTTGTTTTAAATTATTTAATTTCAATGTTTGGATTTACTTCAATTTTGTCTTTTAAATTAAAGATATTATTGAAAGTATATCAAATTAATTATATATTGGTATATTTATGTAAAATTAAAGTATGTAAAATTAATTATATGTTCAAATATTTATTGAATATTATCGCCTAAAAATATATAAAGAGAGAGGAAAAATGACCTAGGATTTTTTGAAAGGCAAAAATTCATATCAGTATTCTTATATATATTTAATATAATAATATGATTAAGAAATCTTATATAAAAAAAATATTGGCTTCAACATTTAATTTTGTGCTCTTTTATTTAAGTTTATTTCTTTACAAGAATTTTCAATGTTTTCATTTTTAATATTGTAGATCTAATATTACTGGAAAAAAAAAACATCTCAAAAAAATAAAAGGTTGACAAATTTACCTACATTATCTACAATTAAAAAACATACAAGTCACTTCCCGTTTCCATTAGACTGTTCTTTAGACGACAAATAAATAATTATAGCAGAAAAAAAAAATTAAGTTTATTTTTAAAAACAAATTACAATATTTTTATTTCTAATATGTCTGATCGAATATTACTAAGGAACAAAAGCAACTCATAAAAATAAATATTGACAAATTTACCTAGGTTATCTACAATTAAAAAATATACGAACCACTTCCCATTTCGATTATTCTATAAAGTATATGAGGCTAATTATATGTTTTAATATATATTTAATATTATCGCCTAAGAATATATATAAAGAAAGAAAAATGACCTAGCATTTAAAAAAAATAAATTAATATCAATATTCTTAAATACATTTAATATAATAATATGATTAATAAATCTTATATAAAAATATTTTGGCTTTGAATTTGAATTTGATACTCTTTTCTAAAAATTTATTTCTTAAAAAACATTTTTCAATTTTTTCATTTTTAATATTTTAAATCTAATATTACTGGGAAAAATAAACAAATCAATTTTTTTTTTACAAATTTACTTAGGTTATCTACAATTAAAAAATATACAAACCACTTCCCATTTTGATTACACTATTCCTGAAAAAAATTATGCGAGTCACTTCCCGTTTCGATTACACTATTCCTTTTATACCGCAAATAAGTCATTATAGCACGCAAAAAAATTTAGTTTATTTCTTCTTAAATTTATGATATTTTTTTTAATGTGTCAAATGTAATATTACTGAGGAAAAAAAACAACTAAATTTTTTTATAACAAATTTACCTAAATTATCTAAAATTAAAAAATATACGAGCCACTTCCCATTTCGATTAAACTATTCCTTTTAGGCGGGGAAAAAATTAATTTGTTACATATTTTATCTATTATAATGTTACTAATTAAATATTTAAACAACTAATTACAGCATGTAAAAAATCAATTATTTTTCTACATAGAAAAAACCCTAACGCGATGCATTGGCAATCATACTAATTATACCACACAAAAATCTCATTTCTAACATATTTGATCTATTGCAATTTTAGTAATTAAACATTAAAATAACTTATTATAGCACGCAAAAAATATAAGTTTATTTGCTGGAAAAAAAAATTTATAGTGTGTCAAATCTAATATCACTGAGAAAAAAAAGCAACTCAGAAAAAAAAATTACCTACGTTATCTGCAATTACAAAATATACGAACCACTTTCCATTTTAATTATACAGATTTTATCAATTATAATTATACTAACTAAATATTAAAATAATAAAATACAATACATATAAAAACAATCAATTTTCTACATAGATAAAAAAACCCGGCGCATCGCGCGGGCATATCGCTCGTCTTAAAAGCTAAAACATATCACGGTTTTAAACAGTAATTTCGCACTGTTCATCTAGACTCACATAAACTATGGACTTCAATAGTAAACTTACTTAATAATATAAGTATCATATGTATGGTAGAAATGAACAACGAAGTTGTCTTGGCCGAGTGGCCAAGTGTGTGCCTGCTAAGTTTCCCGCGGGAGTTCGAATCTCTCAGGTTACGTTTTGGATTTTTTATATTTGGACGGCTTTTGGATTCAATGAGAAGGTATTGTAAGGAACAAAATCAACCAACCTGGAATGATATTTGCACGTCGTTCTCCAGATAAAAAACAAATCCATTTTTTTTGTTAAATAAACAAAACAATGACAGTGGTAGTCACCGTAACTGCATAGGTGTTACGTAGTGATTTGCCCGTGTACTGTGTTGAGTTTTTTTCTATATAAAAAATTAATTAATTTTTTACGTGTTTTAATTAATTATTTTAATATTTAATTAATAAAATTGTAATATATCAAATCTGTTAGAAATGAGTTTTTTTTCCCGCCTAAAAGGAACAATGTAATTGAAACGCAGGGAAATTGGTTCGTATATTTTTAAATTGTAAATAACTTGGGTAAATATGTTTATCCATTTTGTTTGTAGGTTGCATTTTTCCCCGAGTAATATCAGATCTAAAATATTATTAATAATTTTGTTTATAAAAACAATCTAAAATCCAAGAATCAAATTTTTCTAAGAGATAAGCTTAACAAAAGAGGAAAAAATTAGAATTAAAAGGCAAAATCATTTTTTTTAATTTTATAAGATTTATTCCTCATATTATTATATTAAAAATATTTAAGAACACTGATATTTTTTTAATTTTTTGTTCTTTAAAAAATCCTAGGTAATTTTTTTTCTGTCTATATATATATTTTCAGACGCTAATATTAAATAAATATTAAAATATATAATTAGTCTCACATATTTATAAGAAACAAAACCTAAATAAATGACAAAATAAAAATAAATATAGGTAGATTTTAAAAAAAATTGACTTGAAAAAAAAAACCTAGGTTAAATATTAATTTTAAAATGATAACCAATAAAAATTAAAATATAAATATTAAAAAAAAATAACAGTGAAAATAATAAAAATTGGTGAGACCATAATTATTGTCAGAAGAAAATAAATTGTTTGTATAGATTTATGACTCATATTATTATATTAAAAGTATTTTAGAGCAATGATAGTAATTTTCCCCAAAAACCTAGGTTATATATATATATATATATATATATATATATATATATATATATATTAAGGCGTTAATATTAAATAAATATATAAAAATATAATTAGTTTGACATATTTAAAAGAAAACAAAACTAACAAATAATCATTATCATTATTTTGAATGTCTTATCTATAATAATTACAAAATTCAAGACCTAACAATATTAACAAAAAAACAATTAAAAAATAAAATAAATGACAAAATAAAAATAAATATTATTAATATTATTAAATTTTAAGAAATTATTCGACCTAAAGGGAGAAAAAAAAAGAGAAATTATAATAATTATTATTTTTCAAATGATCACCAGCACATATTAAAATTTGAACATTAAATAAAAAAACTTAATAACATTGGAAATAAAGAAAAAGATCAGTAGACCGATCGAGCCGACCAAATTGAACCGAACTAACCCGGAAATTGAGCATAACTATTGCAGTCCACAGTACTTTGTGTCTTGGTAAACAGTAAGTGACCCGTGAGCAGGTTTAGCTTTTAATATAATATAATATAATTCCTCTGGTCAAATTATTTCGAGATGAGGGAAAGAGAAACTTGCTTGACTTCGAGTGAAAGGCAATCAATCTCTATCTTTCAACTAAGCTAACTAAAGTTTATCTATCCATTTGTTTTATTTGTCGGTAATTGGCTTTTTTTTCTTTAACTTTAAATTAAAAAGAAAAAACAATCCTGAAGCCAAATGCTCTTAGACGGGCAGTTGAATTTGGATTTTTAATATTTTTTGAAAAGGTGTCCGAGCTTTTTTTTATATAACAAAGCTTTCCCCTTGCATTTTTTTTTTAATCGGGGTTCCTTTTTTTGTTTTTTTTATAACTGAGGTCTTCGACCCAGCTTATACACACTATGATTAATCTCCGGATCCACTTTTTTCTTATATTTTTTTCCTGTTTTTTTTTTTTTCCACTTATACATTTTTGTTTGTTTTTTTTATAACGAGAGTGTCCGGGTCAGTTTACGCGCACCATGATTTTTTTCTTTCCACGTATACATTTTTTTTGGTTCCGAGCCAGCTTAGTGCGCCTCGAATAATCCCCAGATTCATTTTTTTTTTACATTTTTTTTCCACTTATACTTTTTTTTTTATAATCGGGGTGTCTGGACCAGCATACAGGAGCCACGACTATTATTATTTCATAGAATAGCTAAAGGAGATCACAATTTCAAACAGTAATGAACAATGATTTTCAATATTCATTACTGTTTGAAAAGGTGAATTGAACTATGGTTTTGGTGGGAGGTATTTAGGGATTCGTTTAGAAACACTTTTGAAATTTATTTATTTAAATTAAAATAAATTGGTGTTTCTAAATGATTTGATGTGATGATGTCAAAAATAATTTTTAAAAAATTAAAAAAATTATCATTTTGATGCATTTCTGAACAAAAATCATTTCTAATAGCAACCTCAACCAAACTCCCAAACAGGCACGACAAGTGGTGGAGGTTGAAGGTAAAAGACGAATTGAACTGCTGGCTAAATTTTGTCATTTAAATGACATTTATTATATATGTGTTTTTCATTTTGGTCCTTATACTTTTAATCTTGGATGCTATTTTAATTCCTTTATTTTTTAATATATGTTTTTTTAATGGTTCCTATATTTGTGTATGTTTATATGTACATGCTCTTAGTTTTTTATTCTTATTTTTATTATTTCCACATTTCCACTGTTATTAAGGTTTATTTTATTTAATGTTGCAATTTTAATTTGTGTTGGTTGTCATTTGAAAATTGATATTTATTATTTCTTCTCTTTGTTTTTTTATTTTTTATTTTTATTTATTCTTGAAGTCAAATAATTGTTTTAAAATCTAATAATATTTATTTTTGTTTGTCATTTATTTTGTTCTTTAATTTCTTTTTTTGTTAATATTATTAGGTGTTGAAATTTCTAATTATTATAGATAAAACATTCAAAATAATGATAATAATATATGTTAGACTAATTATATATTTTGATATTTATTTAATATTAGCGCCTTAATATATATATATATATACATATATATAAAATAATGCATTTAAAATAATGAGAAAAATTATTTTAAAGGTTTTTTCTCTTAAAAATAATTATATATTTTTATATTTATTTAATATTAACGCTTTAAAAAATATAACAAATAACTAACAACTAAAGATTAACTATATATGCATAAAAGAGGATTTTACTTTCATTTCACACCATAAAATATGAACTTACTCTGTTTTTTAACCAAAACTACATGTAATGCAAAGATAAATTCTAATAAAAATTAAAAGTCAAAACTAAGAGTATAGATACATAAATACAAACAAATTATTTAGAATTATACCAAAATTATTGAAAAAATAAAGGGGTCGAAACTAAATCAACAAATAAAAGAATTATTTATTTTTTCCTTACAACACTTTAAATGTTTTATAATTTAATCCTTCCGTTTAAATTATTTACATATTTTGTTTTCATTTCGGCCCATATACTTTTAATTCCTTCATTTTTTAGATATATTTCTAAATAGTCTCTATTTTTGTCCATATTTATATATACACTCTCTTAATTTTATTTTGTAACTCTAATTATTTGCTCTTTTGTTTAGGTTGTATTTCTTAGAAAAATTAAATTCTTAGATTTTAGGTTGTTTTGGTTAAAAAAATACTTTTATAATATTTTTATGTATAATATTTCATATCTAATATTACATAAACAAAAAAAAAAAAATGGAGCAACACATAAACAAAATGGGTAAACAAATTTGCCAAAGTTATCTACAATGAAAAAATATACGAGTCATTTCCCTTGCGTTTCGATTACGGTATTTCTTTTAGGCGGAAAAAAATCCATTTCTAACATATTTAATCTATTATAATTTTACTAATTAAATATTAAAATAACCAATTGTAACATGTATAAAATTATTCAGTTTTCTATATATAAAAAAACCCAGCGCAACGCGCGGGCAAGTAATCTCGTATATATATAGAAAAACAAACAATATTACTTGAAACTGAGAAGGAGCACTTAACCTGGCATCTTCGATGTTTTGAAAGTCATGAACCTCGTAAGATGTTAGCATGGCTGCTAATGTCAACATTAGCATTGGAACATTAGTGTTTATACGATATTAAAATTAATAATTCATGCATTTGCTCCAAGTCTAAAGAGGGACCTGGATTACAAAATGTCAACTTTGAACACTCCTATGTCATTAAAAATTACTACATAGGAAATCAGCAGTTTGGTCCACAACTAGTCTCTCACTAGAACGGAAACAAGATTTTCCTTCTTGTCTATTTTTTAGTGTTGCATAAGCTATAAAAACAAAGGTTCAAAATATATTCTCTACTATATGTTTATTTTCAAAGCATATCTCTCTAATATATATTATATTTTCTTTTTCTAAAACATATTTATTTAAGTATCGAAAAGTTCTCACTTCCACAGGAAGAGATCTTTTGCATATACTTGTCACATGCCATCTTGACCTACCAAGTTTCAAGAATAGACAATAATCTTGGCGAATAAGAATGGATGAGATTGCTATAATCTATTGATTGATTAACTATCAAACCCTATAACCTTGTTCCTATACTATTTAAATTTTTAAGACATCATCATTATGCAAATCCTTGTATATCTATTTTAGTATTTAACAAAATATTATTTTAATACAGGAAGTTTTAAATTAAGTTCTAAATTGCACTTTCCCTATTATAAATGTATGATCTAGCAAAGTACAAGTAGACAGTGAATCCCAAAGCACTAAGACCAGCAAGCAGCCAATAGAAATAATCAAGGTGCGCCCTGTTGAGATTATTGGAAACCAACTCTCTTAACCATCTTCACTCGTTGCCTTATTAATGGTAGAGATAAGAAAGGTACTTAAAAAGCTTCCTATTCCAAAGATACTAAGGTAAATCGAGATACCTAGACTTCTTAGCTCCTTTGGGACCTGATCATAGCAAAACTCTTGAAGCCCAACAATGGTAAGCACATCAGCAACACCACATAGGATATACTGAGGAGCCAACCACCAAATAATTATTGGAATTGTCACTTTTGGAAGATTTATCAGCCCATGATCTTTGGCAGTTGCAAGTCTTTTCATTTCAACCAGAGCTGTAGTTACCATGGAAATTATAGAGAAAACCATTCCAGATCCAATTCTTTGAAGCATTGTAATGCCATAAGTTTTCCCGGTTAGACGTCGTGATATAGGGACTATAATGCGATCATACACTGGAATAAAGATCACGATGGCAATTGGTATAAAGGTTTGAAGTGTAACAGCTGGAACTCTGAAGCCTGAGACAATTTTTCTGTCCAACGTAGCCCCTTGCTTTGTGAAGAAAGTTGAGGTCTGAGCAAATATAATTGCATATGCCAAACTTGTGATCCATATTGGGACAAGTTTCAACAACGCTTTTGTGTCTTCTGTATCATTGAAACTGCACACATTTTGATCTACTAGTGAAACGTCTGGTGTAAGCAACGCTTTGTTGAGGAGCCTTTATAATAAGAGCAATTATGTTAGAATTCATAAGAGCCTTTAACCTGATAAGTTTTGAATTAGAGCATATGTTTGAAAACTTATTTCTCTTACTTTAAATGTTTTGAGCATTGACGCCACTGGCAAGCATCCTCTTCACTAGGTATAGCCGATGTATTATTGTGTCAATTTCTAATCGTTCTAACAATCACTCGACCAATTCTCATGAAAGGGTTCTTGTCGTTCTCTTTGACACTATACCTGTAAGTTTTGCTTCCAAGAAAGAAGACAAGTAGAGCACCTACCAACACAATACAAGGAATTCCAAATCCCAGGGCCCAGCCGAGGTTTTCTTGGATGTAGACCAATACGATGAGTGTCACTATAGCGCCTATTGATATGGCAAAATACTACCAATTGAAAAATGAGCTTTTAGCTTTACTCTCCTTTGGATCTTGTCTATCAAATTGATCGCCTCCAAATGCCTGGACACATGGCCAGTGCCCACCTTGACCAACTACTATTAGATATATAGAGAGGAAGAACAATGTTACTAGAAACCATGGAGGAGCACAAAATCCATCATCTTTGGTGCTTTGACAATCATAAAGGTTAGCATATGTTAGCTTGGCTGCAAGTGTCAAAAAGCCTAATCCCTGTAAATAACACAATGCAGGTGGATTATGATTAATGCTGAAACATAATAGCTATAACTCAAATATAAAATAAACATTTCCTTGAATTTATGCTAAAACCACCAACTATAATAATTCTCCCAAGTGGGTCCATGTGTTAACATCAATGAGTGCACATTGTCCAATGTTGTTGTTTGTACATATGTCTTCATGTGTAAGCCAAATGTCAAGATTTTAGAGGGCTAATTCTTGTGGTAATACATTGGGACCGTCTCTCATGTCATTGGAGAATTAGATTACAAAAAACAACTTTATTTGGTTCTATTACTTTAATTATTTTTTTTTAATTTTTTTTTTAATTTTTAATATTATTTAAAAATTAAAAAAAAAATCAAGTGGCTGAGCCATAGAATCAAACGCGCCGAATTAGATTGAGCAAGGATGGGTAACAGGTGACTTTTCTTTCTTTTTTTCAGCATGAAAGTTGAATAAGCATTTTTTGTTTATATTAAGTTTAGATAATATTTTTTCTAAATTTAATTTAAAAAAACTAAAAGCAGTGACAGTCTACCAGATTCAATATTATAGAATTTGGCATCATGACAAACCTAAATGAATATAAAACATTTATATTTTATATTATATGGTCTATAGTATAGTAAGTTGATCGATCGAATCAAATTTTCGTGTTTATACTGTTCAACGAAAAATATATGTGATTCAATGGTCAGATTTCATCACGAAAGCAAGTAACTAATTCAAAAAAAAGAAGAAACGGGAGTGAAAAAAATGGGAGAGCTGAGAGTAAAGAGGCTAACCAAGATGTAGATGATAGAAGCAGCAACAATAGTCCGGTAACGGCCAAGAAAAGAGTCGGCAACAAAAGCTCCTAAGGCGGCAGCAGGGTGGCGGTGCCAGACCACGTATTCACATTGGCGGCAGCGCTGGCCGTGGACTGGCCAAGAGGACCCGTCAAATAGTTTATAAGGTTTGAAGATATCCCATAGTATGCAAACCTCTCTGCAACTTCCACGGCTACACAATACAGAGAAACTGCAAAATTCGATCACCAAGATTCACCAGAAGCTTCAGCTCAAATGATGAAATTCTTGATACACAGACGTACCTATAATGAAGGAAGCTGATCTCCAGCCACCGGAAGTGGATCGGTGAACTGGGTTGCCGTCGTAGTCAACGGCGCCATTAACAGTGTCATCTACCGCTTGAATTAGAGGAGCAGCAGCACTGCTTCTTTCGGTGCTGGATGAAATACTTGGAAGATGAGATATAGTCATGGGTAGCTAGTAATTAGCTAGCTGCTTCTCTGAGCCAAAATTCAATTTCTCTTGTTTTATTTTCATTTTCCTGACTTGTCTCTTTTCAATCTCTAATTTATTCATTCATTCAAGCAGAGTGCTGCGCTTTCCAAACTAAATTCTTAAATTCCCAACAACAAGACTTGCAAAATAATATTTATGTTATAGTCATTATTATTAGTTAGCCAAGTAAATCAAACTAGAGACAACAAAATAAGTATACCTCTTGGCCCCGGCTATTCACCAACTCAGCTAACCTCTTCTCATTTGTTAAGAGATGATTGATGATATATATATATATATATATACTAGCTAATTGCCCGCGCGTTGCCGCGGGTATTTTTTTGTATATAATTTAACATAATTAAATCTACAACGATAAATTTATATGATATAAGTAAATAAAAATGATAGATTAGGAGGTAAAATGTTTAAAATTTTGAGTTGAGTTTGTCACGTAAGCATAGATTACATCTTTTAGAATATAGGTATTGCGTCATAAACGATCACAAAAGAGCACGCACTAACATTAGAAAAAAGAGCAAAATATTTGAATAAGAAAAAAAAAATTACTGAAATCATTATTGTGCATATAATAAAATTATAAAAATCAAATAATAGAAAGAGCAAATAAAAAAAAGGGAAAAGGAAATTTAAAATATTATAACAATAGCAACATCGGAGTCTTAACATCTAAAATTATTATTGCCGCTAGAATAAAAACAACAAAAATTATTAAATTATACCGAGGGAAAAAAATAAAAAGCATGAACAAAATAGCAAGCAAGAAAAACCAATTAAAAATTATTATTATTATTATTATTATTATGAAAGAATAAATAATCACTATTATTATAATAATAGAATACATAATCACTATTATTATAATATTAATAATAATCACTATTATTATTATTATAATTATTATTATTATGTTAATAATGAAAGAAACAAAAATAAATGAAAGACTAAAAATATCCCAGAAACTTTAACAAAAGATAAAAAAAAAAAAATTATCATTGCTATTACTGGCAAAAAAAAAAATTATCAAATTATCGGGAGGGAAAAAAAATAACAAAAGAGTAAGAATGAAAAATAATTAAATCATGATTATTATTATTATTATTATTATTATTGTGTTAAATACACTTATATATACATGGACAAAAGTAGGGATTAAAAAAATAAAAGTGTAAGGGCTGAAATGAAAATCAAATATAAAGGGATTAAATTAAAAAATTAAAAGTCAAAGGGCTGAAATGCAAATTACATTTATTGTCAATTGAAATCAGAGGACAAAATTGCAAAAATCGGAACTTGTGTACCGAATTCATTGAGTTATATACAACCAACCCGGAAATTGAAAGTAGAAGGACCGAAGTGAAACTTTCACATTCAATCAATTAAAATCGGAGGACCCAATCGAACAAAATCAAAACTTATATAAAAGAAATGAGGACCAAAAACGAAATTAAAAGTAGAGGGACCGAAGTGAAAAGTAACGCAATATGGGGGACTCTCCTGCACATTGACGTGCAGGAGAGAGAGAAACGTGGCCGGCGGCTTTAACCGGCCTCCGCCGCGTCCACGGACATTTGGTGGTTACACGCACCACCGCGGGAGGAAGACCACGCGGCGGCGCTTCGATATAGCCTCTGGTAGACAATTTCCGGCCACCTTAGGAGGCCGCACGCGACACCTAAACAGGGCGTGAGGCGAAAAACCGTCTGGCGCGTGCGCCTCACGCCCTGACAGACACCGATTAAAAAATTCGAAAAATAGGGCCAATTACCGCTCTAACTCTGCACCCAATTCAGTGTTTTTGTCTTATTAGGGGCTATAACCGTATTTAGCCATTTCAGAAAATATTAAAAAAAAAAAAAGTTACGGCGGACCGGACCGGACCGGGCCGGTCCGACCGCGCGCAATTACGCCGGTGCCCCTCAGCCGGATGCCTTTTTTTGTCTTATTACCGGGGGTTAAAGCGTGAAAACACTGTTCATAGCTGATTATTTTTTTAAAAAAAAAGAAAAACCGAAATTAGCCCCGTTTTACACCCACCTTTTGCCGCGCGTCCGAGGGCCATTTTCACCTCCACACTGCTCGAATCCACAGTGATCTGTGAGGCAGTCCACAGTGAAAAGGCCACGCCTTTTAGTTGTTTTGTAATATATATATTGAGAGGAGTATATAGCGCTTCCATGCCGAAACAACAAGATTATGGGGAGTATATAGGTGCTCCACTCTTTGACGACCTTTGGCTAATAAATTAAATAGCTTTGTAAGATTGAGATACTAACTTTAATATAGGTAGATTATTAAATAAGAGATTAAAGAGAGATACCACTACATTTCGAAGTTTAAGTAACTTTTTTGTGTCAATCCATACTTCTCGTTCACCAATTGCTATTCATTTAGCGAGGATTCAGATCCAATAGTATTGTTGCCTATGTATAAGTTATCTTTGTGGCACACTTTTATCAAACTTGATTTACTTGACTTTTCAGGAATTGATTTTTGTATATAGGTTGCATGACCGTGTTTTCAAGAGGCTCCCATCATTAATGTGACATAGTTATTGATGAAGATGAGATGGGAATTTATCATAGTTATAAGCAGAAGACTTGCATTTTTCGTTGATTCTTCCTCCTTTCAAATTATCATGTCCTTGTAAATAATGATATTTTCAAAATCTCTTTTTGTTACCGAGTGGCAGTAACGAAAAAGGAATAAATCTAAATTGCACTTTTCCTATTATAAATGTATGATCTAGCGAAGTACAAGTAGACAGTGAATCCCAAAGTACTAAGATCAGCAAGCAGCCAATAGAAATAATCAAGGTGCGCCCTATTGAGATTGTTGGCAAACCAACTCTCTTGACCATCTCCACTCGTTGCGTTATTAATGGTAGAGATAAGAAAGGTACTTAAAAAGCTTTCTATTCCAAAGATACAAAGGTAAATCAAGATACCTAGACTTCTTAGCTCCTTTGGGACCTGATCATAGCAAAACTCTTGAAGCCCAACAATGGTAAGCACGTCAACAACACCGCATAAGATATACTGAGGAGCTAACCACCAAATACTCATTGGGATTGTCACTTTTAGAAGATCTACCAACCCATTATCTTTGGCAGTTTCAATTCTTTTAGTTTCCACCAGAGCTACAGTTACCATGGAAATTATAGAGAAAACCATTCCAGATCCAATTCTTTGAAGCATTATAATGCCATAAATTTTCCCGGTTAGACGTCGTGATATAGGGACTACAATGCGATCTTATAAGAGGTGCTCGTTAATAATGATGAGAGAGTTTTTTATGAAGATGAAATGGGAATTTATCCTAATTATAAGCTAAAGATTTGTATTATAACTAGTTCTTCCTCCTTTCAAGTTATCATGTCCTTGTAAATAATGATCTTTTTGAAATCCCTTTTTGTTACCCATTGGAAGTAACGACAAAAGAATAAATCTAAATTGCACTTCCCCTGTTATAAATGTATTATCTAGCGAAGTACAAGTAGGCAGTGAAACCCAAAGCATGAAGACGACTTAACAACCAATTGAAATAATCAGGGTACGCCCTATTGAGATTGTTGCCAAACCAGCTCTCAAGACCATCTATGCTCGTTGCCTTATTCATAAAATTAAGTCTTTCAAAAATATTATATCATAGAAGATTTATCCTTTGGGAAATTAAGTCTCTATTTTATTTCAATTATTAAAAAAAACACTTATTTCTCTTACTTAAATTGTTATGAGCATTGACGCCACGGACAAGCATCCTCTTCACTAGGTATAGATAAAGGCGTACCTATAATGAAGGAAGCTGATCTCCAACCACTTGAAGTTGATCGGTGAACTTGGTGAAGCTTTAAAGACAAGTAGATGAGTTGATGATGAAGGGGTACATCCGTGAGAGTACGAGCCATTATGTTGTTCCAATTTTGCTTGTGCCTAAAAAGAATAGAACATGGAGGATGTTCTTTACTTAATGATATTTAGATTACGACAACAATTTTGTGTGCTTGTGAGGGTGAGAATTCTCTCTTCCTTGGTTCTCTAAAGGACTGAAAATGACTTATTGAAATTCAACTAATTTTATGGTGTCGGTCCATACTTCTCATTCGTGAATTGCTATTTGTTGGGAAGATTTGGATCTAATAGTGTTGGTGCCTACATATAAGTTATCTTTGTGTCACACTTCTATTAAACTTGATTTACTTGGGTTTCCAAGAATTGATATCCTTACATATGGGTTTCTTGATTGCGTTTTCAAGAAGCTCGCATCATCAATGAGGACAGAGTTATTGATGAAGATGAAATGTGAATTTATCCTAATTATAAGTTGAAGATTTGCATTATAACTAGTTTTTCCTCCTTTCAAGTTATCATGTCCTTGTAAATAATGATCTTTTTGAAATACCTTTTTGTTACCCATTGGAAGTAACGACAAAATAATAAATTTAAATTGTAATATCCCTGTTATAAATGTATGATCTAGCGAAGTACAAGTAGGCAATGAATCCTAAAGCACTAAGACCACCAAGCAGCCAATAGAAATAATCAAGGTGCGCCCTGTTGAGATTGTTGGAAAACCAGCTCTCTTGACCATCTCCACTTGTTGCCTTATTAATGGCAGAGATAAGAAAGGTACTTAAAAAACTTCCTATTCCCGAGATACTAAGAAAGATCGAGATTCCTAGACTTCTTAAATCCTTTGGGACCTGATCATAGCAAAACTCTTGAAGCCCAACAATGGTGAGCACATCAGCAACACCACATAGGATATACTGAGGAGCCAACCACCAAATACTCATTGGAATTGTCACTTTCGGAAGATCTATCAGCCCATGATCTTTGGCAGTTTTAAGTCTTTTTGTTTCAACCAGAGCTGCAATTACCATGGAAATCACAGAGAAACCATTCCAGTTCCAATCCTTTGAAGCATTGTAATGCCAGAAGGTTTTCGGGTTAGATGTCGTGATATAGGGACTACAATGCGGTCATACACTGGAATAAAAACCATGATGGCAAACCCTATAAATGTTTGAAGTGTAGCAGCTGGAACTCTGAAGTTCGAGACAATTTTTATGTCTAGAGTAGCCCCTTGCTTTGTGAAGAAAGTTGAGGTTTGTGCACACACAATTGCATAAGCCAAACTCGTGATACATATTGGGACAAGTTTCAACAACGCTTTTGTGTCTTCTACATCATTGACAGTGCACACATTTTGATCTACCTGTGAACCATCTGGTGCAAGCAACGCTTTGTTGAGGAACCTTTATAACAAGATCAACTATGTTAGAATTTACAATATCCTCTTACAAGAGAATGATTGTTTTAGTCAATAATTTTTCTATGCAACAAAAGCCAATAAAGAAAACCTCTTAGAAAAATATAATATCATAGAAGATTTATTCTTTTTTAAATTAAGTCTATTTTATTCAATTCTTAAAAGAAAAACTTATTTCTCTTACTTGAATTGTTCTGAGCATTGACGCCACTGGCAAGCATCCTCTTCACTAGATATAGCCGAAGGAGTATGGTTACGATTCTTAATTGCTCTAACAATCACTCGACCAATTCTCATGAAAGGGTTTTTGTTGTTCTCTTTGACACTAAACCTGTAAGTTCTGCTGCCAAGCAAGAAGACAAGCAGGGAAGCTACCAACACAATACAAGGGATTCCAAATCCTAGAGACCAGCTGAGGTTTTCTTGGATGTAGACCAGTACGATGAGTGCCATTATAACGCCAACTGATATGGAAAAATACCACCAATTAAAAAATGAGCTTTTAGTTTTACTCTCCTTGGGATCTTGCCCATCAAACTGATCACCTCCAAATGCCTGGACACATGGCTTGTACCCACCTTGACCAACTGCTACAAGATATACAGAGAAGAAAAACAATGTTACTAAAAATCGTGGAGGAGCACATAAACTGACATTTTTGGTGCTTTGACAGTCATGAAGGTTAGCAGATGTTAGCTTGGCTGCAAGGGTCAACATGCTCAGTCCCTGTCGATCAACCAAGATTATGATTAGGATAGAAACATAACAATTATGACTCAGACCAGAAAATGAACTTTTCCTTGAATTTATTCTAAAACCACCAAATATTATCATTCCATCAAGTGGGTCCATATGCTAACATCCACGAGTGCACATTGTCTAATATTGTTATTTGTACACGTGCCTTCATGTGCAAGTCAAATGTCAATATTTTGTAGGGCTAATTCTTGTGGGGGAATACGTTGTGACCGTCTCCCACGTCGTTGGAAAATTAGAGTAAAAAAGCAACAAAAAGCAACTCTATTTGGTTCTATTTTTTTTTTATTAGTATTATTTAAAAATTTAAAAAAAAATAAAGAGGCTGAGCCATAGAATCAAAGGGGCCGAATTAGATTAAGCAAGGATGGGTAACAGGCAGTGCACAATCGTGGCTTGCAATTATTGAAGGAACATTGTTGCTGATTTCAGAGTCAGGTGACTTTTATTTTTTTCAACATGGAAGTTGAATAAGCGTTTTTGTTTAAATTAAGTTTATATATTATTTTTTCTAAATTTATATTTTAAAAAATAAAAACAGTGACAAGCTACCAGATTCAATATTATTGAATCTGGCATCATGACAAACCTAAATGAATATAAAACATTTATATTTTATATTAAATGGTCTATAGTAAGTTGATCGATCAAATCAAATTTTCGTGTTTATACTGTTCAATGAAAAATATATGTGAATCAATGGTCAGATTTCATCAAGAAAGCAAGTAACTAATTCAAAAAAATAAATAATAAAAAAGAATTGGGAGTGGAAAATAAAAAAGGAGAGTTGAGAGTAAAGGGGCTAACCAAGATGTTGACGAGAGAAGCAGCAACAATAGTCCGGTAACGGCCAAGAAAAGAGTCGGCAACAAAAGCTCCTAAGAGCGGCAGCAGGGCGGCGGTGCCAGACCACGTATTCACATTGGCGGCAGCGCTGGCCGTGGACTGACCAAGAGGACCCGTCAAATAGTTTATAAGGTTCGAACATATCCCAAAGTATGCAAACCTCTCTGCAACTTCCATGGCTACACAGTACACACAAAACTGCAAAACTCAATTTCCAAGTTTCATTAGAAGCGTCAGCTCATATGATGAAATTCTTGATACACAGACGTACCTATAATGAAGGAAGCTGATCTCCAGCCACCGGAAGTGGATCGGTGAACTGGGTTGCCGTCGTAGTCAACGGCGCCATTAACACTGTCATCTGCCACTTGAATTAGAGGAGTAGCAGCACTGCTTCTTTCGGTGCCGGATGAAATATTTGAAAGATGAGATATAGTCATGGGTGGCTAGTAATTAGCTAGCGTCTTCTCTGAGCCAAAATGATAGCTATCCACCAAATTCGAACATGAAAATTGACTCCCTTTTGCTACCATATGTTTCTTGTTTTCCATGAGTCCATACTCGCTCCTGCATTGTATCTACCCTGGACTCTGTTATTTATTTCTGCAGATGCCTTCTCAAGTGCTCGTGTTTTATTTTCAATTTCTAATTTATTTATTCATTCAAGTAGAGTGCTGCGCATTCAAAACTAAATTCTTATATTCCCAACAACAAAATCTGCAAATAATATTTATGTTATAGTCATTATTATTCGTTAGCCAAGTAAAACAAACTAGAGACAACAAAATAAGGATACCTCTTGGCCCCAGCTATTCACCAACTCAGCTAGCCTCTTCTCATTTGTTAAGACATTATTGATGATGAACGTGATATATATATATACTAGCTATATTGCCCGCGCGTTGCCGCGGGCATTTTTGTGTATATAATTTAACATAATTAAATCAACAACGATAAATTTATATGATATAACCAAATAAAAGTTATACATCATGAGATAAAATGTAAAAAAAATTAAGTACAGTTTATTGCGTAAGCATAGATTACATCTTTTAGAATGTATATATTACGTTATGAAAGATCACAAAAGAGCGCGAAACTAACATTTTCAAAACCATAGCAAAATATTTTAATAAGAAAAAAAAATTAATCACAAAATCATTATTGTGCAAATAATTAAATTATTATTATTATTATTATTATTATTATTATTATTATGTTAGTAATGAAAGGAAAAAAATAAATGAAAGACTAAAAATATCCCTAGAAACTTTAACAAAAGATAAGAGAAAAAATAAGAAAAAATAAAAATTATCATTGCTATTATTGTAAAAACAATAAATATTATCAAATTATTCGGAGGGAAAAAAATATTAACAAAAGAGTAAGCAAGAAAAACAATTAAATTATTATTATTATTATAATTATAACTATAATAATAATAATAATAATAATAATAATTATTATTATTATTATTATTATTATTATTATTATTATTATTGTGTTAATAATGAATGAAAAACCAGAAATAAATGAAAGAACAAAAAAATTCTAATAATTTGAACAAAAGATGAAAACAAAATAAAAATTATCATTGCTATTAATAATAATAATCTAACTTGAAAATATATAAAAAAAACCAATAAAAAACTAAAAGATAGAGCAAATAAAAATATTATAGATGATAAAACAAAAATAAAAATTAATAGCTGAAAAAAATCATTTAATCAGAAAATTTTAAAAAATATATGTTCAACGTTGCGGGTTGAGTGAATAATTTTTATAGGATTTGCTGGATCAAAATTAAAATATAATATTTATATATGCAAAATTTAATATAATAAAATAGATCAACACACCCTATTATCACAATAGCAAAATCAAAGCCTCAAAATCTAAAATTACAATTGTTTTTACTATTAAAACAATAAAAATTATTAAATTATCCTGAAAGAAAACACTCAAAAACATTAAAAAAAGAGTAACCAAGAGAAACAATTAAATTATTATTATTATTACTATTATTATTATTATTATTATTATTATTATTATTATTATCATCATTATTATGCTAATAATGAAAAAAAATGCATGAAAGACTAAAAACATCCTAGAAATTTTAAGAAAAGATTAAAAAAACAAAAAAAAAACTATCATTGCTATTACTGTCAAAACAATAAAAATTATCAAATTATCTGGAGGGAAAAAAAAACATTAACAAAAGAGTAAGCAAGAAAAACAATTAAATTATTGTTATTATTATTATTATTATTATTATTATCAATATCAATATCAATATTCATATTATAATTATTATTATTGTTGTTGTTATTATTATTATTATTATGTTAATAATGAAAGAAACAAAAATAAATGAAAGACTAAAAATATCCCAGAAACTTTAACAAAAGAAAAAAAAACTATCATTGTTATTACTGGATAAAAATAACAAATTATTATCAAATTATCGGGAGGGAAAAAAAATAACAAAAGAGTAAGAGAGAAAAAACTATTATTATTATTATTATTATTATTATTGTTGTTGTTGTTGTGTTAAATACACTTATATATACATGGACAAAAGTTACACTGAGAACAAAAACTAAAAGCATAGATGCATAAATACCAATATAATATAAACATTAAAAAAAGAACACATGAATTAATATCAAATAGAAAATAAAAAGAATAAGGACAAAAATGAAAAATTACATATATAAATTAATTTCAATTGAAGGATAAAATTGAAAAAAAAATGATTGGAGGACCAAAAATTAAATAATGATCAAATGCTGTCATTCTATAAAAAAATAGAAGAAGAGGGACTGAAATCAAACTTTGTATATATTACCAATTGCAATTGGAGGACCAAATTAAAGAAAGCAAAACTTCGGTACCGGAAAAATTGAAGGAACCAAAAAGAAACCGAAAATCAAAAGTATAGGGACCGAATTGAAATTGCTTTATATAATTCATTTTAATTGAAGGGCACAATTGAAAACAATCAAACTTTCAATTCAAGAAATCAGGCAGACAATCGAAATCAAAACCTCAGGGACCGAAATTAACTTACCACACACATGAGGGACCGGACCTGACATTGGGCCCGTAGGAGAGAGAAAAGCGACAGCCGCCACAAAACCGGCCATTGCCGCTTACCCTGACATATCGGACTAACACGCGCCGCGACGGGAGATAGAGTACCAGGCGGCGCACTGTATGCACCGGCGGAACGAAATTTTTGACCATCGCATGGCGCCGCACGCTCCGCTTCCATGGCGCGTTGGCGTTGAGCGCCGCTGGCACGGCCAAACGACGCGCCAGCTGTCCCCCCGCGCAATGACCCAAACAGCCCTGGCCCCACGGGTATTTACGAAAATACCGGGCGGGAAAGGACGCCGAAGCCCCCGTTCACTGTGCACAATTTTGTCGTTATCGGGGGCTTATTTCGTCAGCGCACTGTGCAAAAATTTGGGAAAAACCGAGGGCGCCCCCGTCTCCTGTGCACTATTTTGTCGTTTTCGGGGGGTAGAATATTTAATACACTGTACACATTGCGGCTAATAAAAAAAAAAGGAAAAATCCGAAAACACCCCCAGCAAAAAATGCACACACGCCGGCTGATGAAGGGCAAAAACGCACGCACACTGTCGCAATCCACAGTGGATTGTGAGAGAGTGCACAGTGCAACTATTGACGCCTTTTATCTGTTTTGTAATTAAGAATGCGACCTTCGGTTATGTGTCTATGTATAACACGCATCCTTGTAGTGATTTAAACATGTGTATAGCATCCTTGTAGTGATAATTCTAATAAACTATACTAAAGAAGTATATTGTGAAAAGTGTAAGTGACACTTTAAATACTTGAATAAATTATGAGTGGTTTAATATTTGTTCTTTAACAAGTATTGGAGTAAGATTTTATAGTCTTTAACCTGTAAAATGATAATTTAAAAAATAAAAAGGATATTTTTAGAAAACAAGTTAAAGACTTGAATTAAACTTTAGACAAGTTTATTCAAGGTGGAAATGACTTGGATTTTTTTTAGGAGAACAAAATAAAAGCCTAAATAAAATGGTTTAGGTTTTAATTTAAAAAAAA
This sequence comes from Salix brachista, assembly GCA_009078335.1. NCBI lineage: Eukaryota > Viridiplantae > Streptophyta > Magnoliopsida > Malpighiales > Salicaceae > Salix > Salix brachista. The sequence goes on from CM018590.1 coordinate 15,010,502, forward strand.
ATCAAAAATCAATTGAGCATGTTAATCAGTCTATCATGTATGGTTGTTTTTCTACATGTGATTTATGCAACAGAAAAGACCATTTATTACATAAATGTAAATTAAAGAAAAATAGCATTCCCAAAAATATGATGTGAGTATCAAAAGGTATAATGCTTAATAAACAAGAACACAATGTTAAAACGGTACCTAGAAATGGTTCTTGCATGAACATTAGGATCGAAAGAGCAAGGAAAGTGTCCCAACAAATAAATAAAAAAGTACTTTAAACTTGACCAAAAATATGATCCAATACTCTAAGATAAAATATATTAATAAAGAACAACTTTATGTTAGGTATGGGTAATCCTTTTTGAATTTTATTTCAACACTCTTATCATATGCTTATGTTGTTATATGGTGAACATGCATACTCAAAATTTAAAGTATTTGCATCGTAAGCATGTTTACATAATTTTGTTTACTTGCTTGCATAAAATGAATTAAATGATTTGTTCATACATGCACAAGTTGATGAAAATGAGTTTAGCTAGAGGAAAAACTTCATTTTGGTTATTTGAAAAAGATATAAATATTTGGATCATCAAGTTTTAATCAATTTAAGAGAGATTAGTTGGAGAAAAAAATGGTAAACTAATTAGACTTGTTTACTTACTCAAGGTAAGTGCAAGTTACTAAACCAGTGTGAACTGTGTTTTCTATTGGAAAGTATATTGATGAAGTTATGTGTAATATAGTTCCAATGCATGCTAGTCGCTTACTATTGGGATGTCCATGGTAGTTCGATCAAAAAGTAATTCATGATGGGTTTAAAAATAGGTTCATTATTGTAAAATATGGTAAAAACATCACTCTTGTACCTTTGTCTCCAAAAAAAATGTATGACAATCAAATGAAATTAAAAAAGGAATGTGAGGATGAGAAGAGTGAAATTCATGTGAGGACAATAGTGAGGGAAGACCATTAGATTCAACTAAATCTAAATCATTAATAAAACCTAATGAATGAAGAAAGTAAGCTTGTGTGATGATAATAGTGTGGAAAAAGTAAAGAAACAACCATTTTTTTATGCATAAGAAGCTCAAATCATATATGTGTTTTTCACTAACAAGTCAATGATTTTACTTTTGTATAAAAAGACTTATTTGAACACTATAAATCTTAATTTTGTTGTTCCTAATGTGGTTGTTTCTTTATTGCAAGAGTATGATGATGTATTCTCTAGAGACATCCCTAGTGGATTGCAACCAATAAGGAGAATTGAGCATTAGATTGACCTTGTACCCGGAGCGTCAATTCCTAATTGTCCAACTTATAGGAGCTATTTAGAGGAGACAAAAATAGCTTTAAAGGCAAGCAGATGATTTGATGATGAAGGGGTAGATCCGTGAGCGTATGAGTCATTGTGTTGTGTAAGTGTTACTTGTGCCTAAAAAGAATGGAGCATGGAGGATGATTTTTGCTTAATGATATTCAAATTATGAGAGTAATTTTGTTGTTGTGAGGGTGAGAATTCGCTCTCCCTTGGTTCTCTAGCTAAAATAACTTATGGAAGTTCAACTAACTTTATGATGTCAATCCATACTTCTTGTTCGCTAATTGTTATTCATTGAGTGAGATTTCAAATCCAATAGTATTGGTGCCTATATATAAGTTATATTTGTGACACACCTTTATTAAACTTGTTTTACTTGACTTTCTAGGAATTAATGTCTTTGTCTATGGGTTGCTTGACCGTGTTTTCAAGAGGCTCTCATTATTAATGATGAGAGAGTTATTGATGAAGATGAAATGAGAATTTATCATAATTTTAAGCTGAAGATTTGCATTTGTCGCTGGTTCTTCTTCTTTTAAGTTATCATGTCCTTGTAAATAATGATCTTTTCGAAATCTCTTTTTGTTACCCATTGGAAGTAATGACAAGAATAAATCTAAATTGCATTTCTCTTGTTATAAATGTATGATCTAGCGAAGTACAAGTAGGCAGTGAATCCCAAAGCGCTAAGACCAGCAAGCATCCAATAGAAATAATCAAGGTGCGCCCTGTTGAGATTGTTGGCAAACCAGCTCTCATGACCATCTCTGCTCGTTGCCTTATTAATGGTAGAGATAATAAAGGTACTTAAAAAGCTTCCTGTTCCAAATATACTAAGGTAGATCGAGATACCTAGACTTCTTAGCTCTTTTGGGACTTGATCATAGAAAAACTCTTGAAGCCCAACAATGGTGAGCACATCAGCAACACCGCATAAAATATACTGAGGAGCCAACCACCAAATACTCATCGGAACTGTCACTTCTGGAAGATCTACTAACCCATGATCTTTGGCAATATCAAGTCTTTTCATTTCAACCAGAGCTGCAGTTACCATGGAAATCACAGAGAAAACCATTCCAGTTCCAATTCTTTGAAGCATTGTAATGCCAAAAGGTTTTCGGGTTAGACGTCGTGATATAGGGACTATAATCCAATCGTACACTGGAATAAAGATCATGATGGCAAACCCTATAAAGGTTTGAAGTGTAGCGGCTGGAACTTTAAAGCTTGAGATAATTTTTCTGTCCAGCGTAGCCCCTTGCTTTGTGAAGAAAGTTGTGGTTTGAGCAAACACAATTGCATAAGCCAAACTCGTGATCCATATTGGGACAAGTTTCAACAATGCTTTTGTGTCTTCTACATCGTTGACACTACACACATTTTGATCTACCTGTGAACCATCTTGTGCAAGCAACGCTTTCTTGAGGAACCTTTATAACAAGAGCAACTATGTTAGAATTTACAAGAAAACCTCTTTCAAAAATATTATATTGTAGAAGATTTATCCTTTGGGAAATGAAGTCTCTATTTTATTTCAAGTGTTAAAAAAAAAACTTATTTCTCTTACTTGAATTGTTCTGAGCATTTACGCCACTGACAAGCATCCTCTTCACTAGGTATAGTCGAAGGAGTATTGTGTCGGTTCCTAATGGCTCTAACAATCACTCGACCAATTCTCATGAAAGGGTTTTTGTCGTTCTCTTTTATAGTATACCTGTAAGTTCTGCTGCCAAGCAAAAAGACAAGCAGAGAAGCTACCAACACAATACAAGGGATTCCAAACCCTAGGGCCCAGCTGAGGTTTTCTTGGATGTAGACCATTACGATGAGTGTCACTATAATGCCAACTGATATGGCGAAATACCACCAATTGAAAAATGAGCTTTTAGCTTTACTCTCCTTTGGATCTTGCCCATCAAACTGATCACCTCCAAATGCCTGGACACATGGCTTGTACCCACCTTGACCAATTGCTACTAGATATATAGAGAAGAAGAACAATGTTACTAGAAACCATGGAGGAGCACATAAACTAACATCTTTGATGCTTCGACAGTGATGAAGGTTATCAGATGTTAGCTTGGCTGCAAGTGTCAACAAACCTAGTCCCTGTGAATCATCCAATGCAGGTGGATCATGATTAGTATAGAAACATAAAATGAACATTTCCTTGAATTTATTCTAAAACCACCATCTATTATCATTCCCTCAAGTTGGTACATGTGCTGACATCCACAAGTGCACATTGTCTGATGTTGTTGTTTGTACAAGTGCCTTCATTTGTAAGTCAAATATCAAGATTTTAGAGGGCTAATTCTTGTGGGGAATACATTATGACCAAGATGGGTAAATCGCTTTTTTTACACGATGCGAAAAACAAAATGTAAAATTAGGTCATAAAATTAGATCGTAAAATCATAAGTATATATTTTTAACTATATATTGACAATTTCAGTCAATAAATTAAATTACATTAAAATTTGATAAAGAGAGTCAAAAAATATTATAATCAATTAGTAATCTAAATAAAAAAGAAAGATAAATAATATAAATAAGGAAATCAATGACATGAAAAAAACTTAAAATCAAATTTTCCAATATGGTCAAATTACTAAATAATAGTAAATACACAAGAACCTCGTGACAAATTGGTGGTTCTCATCATAACAAGTCATCATGAACCTTTTTTAGGTTGCAAGTTAATGAATGTAAATTAGTAATTAACTAACATAAGTCTAATAATTAAAATAAATTATTAAACAATGTTTAATGCGCCAAAAAAAATTAAATTAGAAATATTTTTTTAACATTAATTAAATAAATAAAATATGATAATAAAAACAAAGTCTTCATTCTAAAAAAATTTCATGTAGTTTAAATCTCTAATTTTCACAATTTCTTTGTAGATTTCAATCATTATTTCAAACATATAGTTCTCTCACATATAAATAAATTACTGAGTTTATCATATATATTTGGAAATATTAAGATGTCTAGTTTTCATCTAGAATCGCAACAAAATTTTATTTGTAACTCCACATGTGTCCAAAACAATACATAAATGACTACTTTGACAGATTTGACAAGATTCATCTAATAACAACTTTGACTCTCTGAAATAATATGTTTTTGAACTTTATTTAATCTAATAATTTAACAAAATATATTTTCATGTATCTAATATTTCCCTATAAAATTTCAAGTAGATTCAATATATAGCTTGAAAGATATGTTTAATCTCACAAAATCATCAACAAATATTACAAGGCCAAATTCAAAATCAACTTGGTTGTTCATATCACAAATTTAGTAAGCTCGTAAAATCGGACAGATTTTACGAGTTTTACCGATTTTGCACGAGTTAAGTCTAATTGTACTAGTTTTCAAGTTTAGTTTGATTTGGCACGTGAATACTTGTTTACTCGTAAAATCGTAAGATTTTAAGAGTTAGCTCACAATTTTAACAACCTTAACCGTGACCTTCTCCCATGTCATTGGAGAATTAGGGGGTGTTTGGGATTATGTTTGGAAAGTGTTTTTGAATTTTTTTTAAAAAAAATATTTTTTATTTTCTTACTTTAAATTAAAAAAATAATGTTTTTAGATTATTTTGATGTACTGATATCAAAAAAAAATTGTTTTTGAAAAAAAAACATCATTTTTATGTGTTTCTAAACGAAAAAGCACTTTAAAAAACAACTGCAGTCACACTCTCAAACAATCACTTAAAGTACAAAAAGCAACTATGTTGGGTTCTATTACTGTAATTTTTTTTTTAAAAAATAAAATAATATTTTTTTTTTTATTTTTAATATTATTTACAAATTAAAAAAAAAAATCAAGTGGCTGGGCCATAGAATCAAACGGGCCGAATTAGATTGAGCAAGGATGGGTAACATGTGACTTTTCTTTTATTATTTTTTTCAGCATGAAAGTTGAATAAGCATTTTTTTGTTTATATTAAGAAAATTTATTTTTAAAAAACTAAAAGCAGTGACAAGCTACCAGATTCAATATTATTGAATATGGTATCATGACAAACCTAAATGAATATAAAACATTTATATTTTATATTAAATGGTATATAGTAAGCTGATCGATCGAATCAAATTTTCGTGTTGCTCAATGAAAAATATATGTGAATCAATGGTAAGATTTCATCACGAAAGCAAGAAACTAATTCAGAAAAATAAAAATTAAAAAGAATTGGGGTTGAAAAAAATAGGAAAGTTGAGAGTAAAGAGGCTAACCAAGATGTAGATGAGAGCAGCAGCAACAATAGTCCGGTAGCGGCCATGAAAAGAGTCCGCAACAAAAGCTCCTAAGAGCGGCAGCAGGGTGGCGGTGCCAGACCACGTATTCACATTGGCGGCAGCACTGGCCGTGGACTGGCCAAGAGGACCAGTCAAATAGGTTATAAGGTTCGAAGATATCCCATGGTATGCAAACCTCTCTGCAACTTCGACGGCTACACAATACACAGAGAAACTGCAAAATTCGATCACCAAGATTCACCAGAAGCTTCAGCTCATATGATGAAATTCTTGATACACAGACGTACCTATAATGAAGGAAGCTGATCTCCAGCCACCGGAAGTGGATCGGTGAACTGGGTTGCCGTTGTAGTCAACGGCGCCATTAACAGTGTCATCTGCCGCTTGAATTAGAGGAGTAGCAGCACTGCTTCTTTCGGTGCCGGATGAAATACTTGAAAGATGAGATATAGTCATGGGTAGCTAGTAATTAGCTAGCTGCTTCTCTGAGCCAAAATTTAATTTCTCTTGTTTTATTTTCATTTTCCTGACTTGTCTCTTTTCAATCTCTAATTTATTTATTCATTCATGTAGAGTGCTGCGCATTTCAAACAAAATAAGTATACCTCTTGGCCCCAGCTATTCACCAACTCAGCTAACCTCTTTTCATTTGTTAAGAGATGATTGATGATGAACAATAAATTATGGGCCTTTTTTTTTCTGTATACATAGTCTCAGTTTACTATTCATTCCTACAGTAAAATTATCATTTTATTCCAGGATCAAAAAAATTTAGCCCCCGGGATCAGGGGTATTTTCGAATTTTTCAGGGGACATGGATGGCATTTCCGGATTTGTTGCACAGTGAAACGACGAAACTAGCCCCCCTAAACGACAAAATAAGCACAAACGAACCGGGAGTAGTTTAGCAATTTCCACAGGACATGGATGGTATTTCCGAATTTGTTGCACAATAAAACGACAATATTAGCCCCCCTAAACTATAAAAAACAGGCGTCGGACCCAGGGGTATTTCCGTGTTTTCCACGGTGATTTTTTCGTGGTTATCGGGTGGGTCCAGGAGTGTTTAGGTAATTGTCCATTATTTTATTATTTCTTTTCAAAAATATTGTAGGTGCATCGTACGGACGCGCCTGCAGTGTTTCCAGCGAATGTGCCCTTCGAGAAGCGCTTGTGCCCTTCGAGAAGCGCTTGTGCCCTTCGAGAAGCGCTTGTGCCTTCATACAACAGTCAGAAACCAGCTTCTGCCATTTCACATGGTGCGTCGACATGTCCTCTTTCTCCTGATGTGGCGCGTGTCTGGTTATGGTGGACGGTGAAGCTTCGATGGACGGTTTTAATGTTTTTCCTCCCTTTTCTCTCTCCTGCCGGACAGAGATACGGGTCGGTCCTTGTTGTTTGATAAATGTTTATTTTGGTCCCTGTCCTTTTAATTTCTCCTTTATTATTGTTTTTTTTAAATATAGTTTTTGATTTGTTTCAATTGTGCCCTTCAATTGAAACTGATTATATATGTTGGGTTTCAAGTTAGTCCTTATTCTTTTGATTTTCGGTTTGCTTTTTATTTATTTTAATTATTTCAGTATGCAAGTTTTAAGTGCTTCTAATTGGGTCTTTTAATTGAAATTTGTCATATATTCTATCTTGCATTTCGGTCCTTATTCTTTTAATTTTGTAAAAATATTACAATTTTTTTTTAATGTCCTTATTTATTTCGGTCCCAAGGTTTTATTTATTTCAATTTTATCCTTCAATTGAACTAATTATATAATTTGTTTTAATTTATTTTGATTGTGTCCTCCTATTGAAATTAGTCATATTTCAATCCTTATTTTTAAAAAAAAAATTACACTAAATTATTTTAAAAAATATATTTATTTTTTTTAATTTTGTTGTTCGATTGAAAATACTTATATATTTTATTTTTCATTTCGGTCATTATTGTTTGAATTTTTTTTATTTTTTTATTAATTTATTTGGTTTTCTCTGTCATTCTTGGACAATGTTTATTTTTTATCCGTATTTATGCATCTATGCTTTTAGTTTTTGTTTTTAATTTTTATCGTTTTATTTTTTATTAGGGATTTATTTTTATTTGGTTCAGTCCTGAAATTTTAATTTATGTTGGTGATCATTTTCAAATTAATATTGCTCTCTTTTTCCCCTTTGTTCTTTTTTTGTATTTTCTGTTATTTTTATCTATTTTTCGGATCAGATGATTTTATGATTTTATTGTTTACGCTATAATAATGATAATTTTAGTGATTATTTTTTTATTGTTTTTTTTGTAAAAATGTTTTGCTTTTTCATCTTAACAAGAATTCTGCACAGATTTATTATTTCATCTAAATTTATATTATAATAAAAAAATCTCATATATTTAATTTTTTTGCGTTGAAAAAAATATGATGTCACCCACGACAAAACGCGGGGGCATTGGTGTATATATATATATATATGTGTGTGTGTGTGTGTGTGTGTGTGTGTGTGTGTGTGTGTGTGTGTGTGTATTACATGCGTCCTTGATTTAAACATGGATAAAACATTTCAATGGCTATAAACAACTTATTTTATTTTAATATTAGCCCTTTTATTGGCTAAAATAAGAGTGTAATTTTTGAAGTAGATATCTAAGCCCTTCTATTGGCTACAATAAGTGTGTATCTAAGCATACTCACTTTTAAAAATAATTTATATCACTCTTGTGGTACTTTTAATTGTTCAAAAATCAATATTAAATATGAATTGATAAAATTTTCTAGGAACCATTAATTGTAATTCTAATAAATTATACTAAGAAAGTATATTATGGAAAGTGTAAGGGATACTTTTAACACTTGGATAAATTATGAGTGCTTTAATACTTGTTCTTTAACAAGTATTAGAGTAAAGTTTTATAGTCTTTAGCCTGTAAGATAAGGATTTAAAAAATAAAAATGATGTTTTTCGAGAACAAGTTAAACTTTAGACAAGTTTACTCAAGGTAGAGATGACTTAGATGTTTTTTTAGGAGAACAAAATAAAAGCCTAAATAAAAATGGTTTAGGTTTTAATTTTGTAGAAAAACAAAAATCAATTGAGCATGTTAATCAATCTATCATGTATGGTTGTTTTTCTACATGTGATTTCTACAATAGAAAAGGTCCATTATTACATAAATATAAATTAAAACAAAATGGCATTCCCAAAAATATGATTTGAGTATCAAAAGGACACAATGTTAAAAACAAGGACACAATGTTAAAAGGGTACTTAAAAATGCTTCTTGTATGAACATTAGGAATGAAAGAGCAAGTGTTCCAACAAATAAAAAACCAATACTTTAAACTTGACCAAAAATATGATCTAATACTCTAAAGATAAAACATATTAGTAAAGAACAACTTTATGTTAGGTATGGGTAATCCTTTTTGAATTTTATTTCAATACTCTTATCATATGCTTATGTTGTTATATGGTGAACATGCATACTCAAAATTTAAAGCCTTTGTATATTAAACATGTTTACATAATTTTGTTTACATGCTTGCATAAAATGAATTAAATGACTTGTTCATACATGCCCAAATTGATGAAAATGAGTTTAGTTTGAAGAAACTTCATTTTGGTTATTTGAAAAAGATATAAATATTTGGATCATCAAGTTTTAATCAATTTAAGAGAGATTAGTTAGGGAAAAAATGATAAACTAATTGGACTTGTTTCCTTTATATTATGGCTAAAGTTGATAAAAGATTATTGGATATGAAAAGGTCTTTTTAAACAAAGAAAAATCATTTTACAATATTTTTACCACTAAATATTAGCTTTAATTATGGTTAGATTTTATTTTTTTTTTGCATTAAAAAGATGTGATTGAGTGAATCCAAACTTTACCATTTTTCGTTGTGCGTCAATATATTCACTATCTTTCTTTTATTTCACAAACATTTAACTCATTTTTTTACTTCTTCAAACAAAGAATTCACTCAAACCTACAACATTTTAAAATCACTCATAAATAAGACCACCTTTCTCATTTTAAAACTATTAAACTATGAGGTTAAACAAAACTCTTTCTCACACAATATCATCATTGTTCATTTGGTCTACAAGCTTGGAGGTGCTGAGAAGCATGTTATTGGAAGTTTTTTTTTAAAAAAAAAAGTTATGAAGATGGAAAAAAAAAAGTCATTTAAGTATGCATGGGTGCTTGACAAGCTCAAGGTTAAGTATAAGCAAGGTATTAACATTCAAATTGCCTTGTGAAAGTTTGAGACCACCAAGTACTAATGCACTGTCATTGATGTCCATGCACATCTTTTACACAAAGAGCAGGTTTGGAATTTTCAAAATAATAGATGAAATGCTCTAAATATAAAAGAAATATAAAAATCATTAAAGAGATAGAGAATATGAGTTTTATTCAATTCCAACACCAAAAACATTTTCCTGTCCTCATGATTAGTTTTATAAAAGAGTTTAACCCACACTGGTCATTTTAGTTTTTTTGTAAGAAAATTAATCAAAACAAAGCATCGAGCAATATTCTTTATACTTTTCAATTTATTTACTGTTATAAATATACAATAATACCACACGAATCGTTGAATTTTGAGGACAATGGCAGTGGAATCAATTGTTTTCTCATTATATATTTTAATTCCATTATAAATTCCTTTACACATAAAAATTATAAATATGAAAGTTTGAGCCTATTCGTGAAAAAAAAAAAAAAGGCACATTCAACAGTTTGAGCCTATTGTGATTCAACCGTATTTTTCAAAATAATTTAGTTTTACAAATTATGCGCACAAGATTATTGCCTTTGATAATAAAATAATTTCTTAAAATGCGAGTAAGATTTAAAAGAAGTTAAATGAGCACGTTATAATGGAAGATTTTCTTACATGATCGGGATTTATTTTATCTGACTGTTGAATCGACTTAGGATCTAGCTAACTTGATCTCTAATTAAAAACATATAAAATAACTTGTAATTGATATAGTTTGATATGAAATGATTTGATTGGTTAAGTCAAAACTTAATTATTAGACTAAATTAATTAAATTTATCTCTTAAGTAAATTAAAACGTGATTAATCTTCCCAACCCATGATCAACTCATGAGACATGCCGGGTTTAATAAATTGTTATTATTTTTTTAACAATTTATACACTACTATCATAATTAAAACGCTTGAATTTGCCAGCAGGATCTTGGCCTGGTGGTCATGAAGGGCTTCTCCCTTCCTCTTAACCCAGGTTCAAGTCTTGTCAGGCACGTCTGTCACCCCCGCGGTACCTTACATGCTCATTGGGTTTGCAGGATGTTCACCCCGGGAATTTAGTTGTGGTACGCGCAAGCTGGCCCGGACACCCGGTTATCAAAAAAAAAAAAAAGGCTGGAGTTTTAGTTATCAAAATTGAAACTTCTTATTTCCTATCATTTTGTATTTACCTTGTTTTAAGGACTTCACTTGCTTTATTAAAAAAACATTATCAAATCATAAAATTTAATTCAAAATAAGAGTAATGATTCAAAACCCACTAAAAATCACAATTAAAATAGTTTGTTGAATCGATCAGATTTTATGATTTTAGAATTTTAGGTTAATATGCACTTTGTTTTATTTTGTACTTCCAAAACTACCAAATCCAAGAGTTTTTGTCTACGTAGAACGACATTTTTCTTATTTTCAGGTGGCCAAGCCTTGTTTTGCATGAGCACAGTATGAGTCCATGGATTTCATATTTACGATTAACACTAAAATTATCTAGTTATGGTACTTGTTAGAAAAATAACCTTACGATAAGATCTTAAGATATAATTTTCAGGACTCTCTAACAAATTTAGTTTAAAAAACAATTTTAATAACGTTGGTGCTGAATCTTGTTTTTGTTCTATTTCTTTTCAATATTTTAATCTCTATTTAACCCACGTAAGAAACTTTCCTTCTCAAAAACCCTAAAAGCATTATAAATTTAATATATATATATATATATATATATATATAGAGAGAGAGAGAGAGAGAGAGATCAATGATGAGTTTATTATGGAATGCTATTAAAATATAAATTAATCATCATCATCATCTATAGTATTCTAAAAGTTAAATGAGGTCATGACAGGACTGTTCATCCACATTGAATTTACTGTGGATTGGAACGGTGCAGGTCACTGACTCTTTTCTTTTTGCTTGCCACTGTTCATGTTATAATTAATTAACATGAAAAGTGTTTTTTGTTTTGCCTACGACAGCTCATGCCAAGTAATTAGCACGTGTTTTTGTTTCTAACTGTAGCAACATCTGACGTGTGTGTCTCATTCTTAACAAAAAGTAATTGTTTATGGTGAATGTGTTTCCATTTTTTTTTCATTTCATCCAAAATGCAAGGGAAAACACCTACAGAGAGGGCAAAGCAACTTCTTCTCTGCATTATACCTACAACTCAATGAGATAGTGAAATCACTGTTCACCCACAATTATTTCACTGTGGATTTCAACAGTGCATTTCACTTTCTCTTGCCATTTTTTGTATAACAATATTGTTATCGTGCCATATGCAGAAGGGGTTGTTTTCATAGCAACTTCCTCATAGGCATTCTTTTGAGCTACTGTTCATGCTAATTAATTAGCATGAATAGTGTTGTTGGGGTGCCCAATGCAAAAGAGGCTGTTTTTTTTATTATACATACATAATTAACTAATTGTTTTGTTCTGCATGCAAGATTTTTTTTTTTTTTTTGAAATTATAGATAATACTAGCCACTTACTCGCGCTTTGTCGCGGTGGGAACCATATTTTTTTCAACATAAAAAAAATCATTTGATCGGGAAAAAAGACAATTTTTTAAACTATAAATAACTAATGTTATGTTGCGCATGCAAGAAACATTTTTTTTTTAAATTATAAATAATACTAGCCACTTACCCGCGTTTTGTTGCAGTGGGAACCATATTTTTTTCAACATAAAAAAATCATTGGATCCTGAAAAAAAAAGACATTTTTTTTAAACTATAAATAAATAATTGCTTTGTTGCGCATGCAAGAAACATTTTTTTGAAATTATAAATAATACTAGCCACTTACTCGTGCTTTGTCGCGACCGAAATTATATTTTTTTCAACGCAAAAAAATCATTTGATCAGAAAAAAAGATATTGTTTTTAAATTATAAATAACTAATTGTTTTGATGCGCATGCAAGAAACATTTTTTTTTAAATTATAGATAATACTAGTCACTTACCCGCGCTTTGTCGCTGCCAGAACCATATTTTTTTTATCACAAAAAATCATTTAATCTAGAAAAAAAAGATAATTTTTTAAACTATAAATAACTAATTGTTTTGTTGTGCATGGAATAATTTTTTTTTAAAATTATAAATAATACTAGCCACTTATGTTTTGCCGCACCCATAATCATATTTTTTTCAATGCAAAAAATTTATTTGATCCGAAAAAAAAGAAATATTTTTTAAAATGATAAATAACTAATTGTTTTGCTGCGCATGCAAGAAACATTTTTTTTTTTTGAAATTATTGATAATACTAGCCACTTACTCGTGCTTTGTCGTAGATGGAACCATATTTTTTTAACACAAAAAATCATTTGTTCAAAAAAAAAGTTTTTTTAAAAATTATAAATAACTAATTGTTTTGTTTCTCATGCAAGAAATATTTTTTCAAAATTAAACATAATACTAGCCCCTTACCCGCGCTTGTCATGGCCAGAACCATATTTTTTTCAACGCAAAAAAATTATTTGATCAGGAAAAAATGATAATTTTTTTAAATTATAAATAACTAATTGTTTTGTTGCACATGCAAGAAATATTTTTTTTAAATTATAAATAATATTTTCTACTAACCTGTGCTTTGTCACGATCGGAATCATATTTTTTTCAAGACAAAAAAATCATTTGATCTAGAAAAAAAATTAATCATAAATAACTAATTGTTTTGTTGCGCATGCAAGAAATACTTTTTTTAAATTATAAACAATACTAAACACTTACCCACACTTTGTCACAGCCGGAACCATATTTTTTTCAATGCAAAAAAAATCATTTTATCCAAAAATATATATTTTTTGTCAATTATAAATAATACTAGCCACTTATTCGCTCTTTGTCGCGTTGTTAAATCACTGTTCAGCCACACTCATTTTACTGGAGACTGTAACAGTGGATTTCACTCCTTCTTATATGTTCTTTTCATACAATTAAGATGAACAATCGCTTAGGTGTTCTTTTGATATTGTTCATGCTAATTGTTTTGATGCGCATGCAAATTGTTTTTCAAGGATGTTTGTATTTCAATACAATGAGCATGAGCAATCTCTTACGTGCTCTTTTGATATTGTTTATGCTAATTGTTTTGCTGCGCATGCAATAAATAATTTTTAAAATTATAAATAATACTAGCTATTTATCCGCGCTTTATCACGGTCGGAATCATAGTTGTTTTCAACTCAAAAAAATCATTTGATATGAAAAAAAAGATATTTTTAAAAAATTATAAATAATACTAGCCACTTACGATGTTTGTATTTTAATACAATTAGCATGAACAATCTCTTAGGTGTTCTTTTGATATTGCAGATGCTAATTGTTTTGTATATTTTTTTCTCAAGCATCACTTTTCAGGCTAATCTTTAATGAATTTATTTGGTTGCAATCATTACATAAACAGTTAAAACACAATCAACAATCAAATTGTTTATTGCAAAAGGCAAATCAAGCATTTGTGCTACATTTAATCAATTGCAATTTTACGATTTGTTGGTGCAATAATTCACCAAACAGATAAAACATACACAACATTCAATCACTTCAATGCAAAATACATATAACTCATTTTTAACGGATTTTATTGATCAATTATTTAGCCAATCAATAAAAACACGCATAACAATTAATCAATTTACTATATAAAAAAAAAGTCCAACACAGCTATAAAAGGCAACTCGCTGTTCATTGTATTATGACTTTTATTTTTTTAAAATAGAAACAAATAAAAGAGCATACTGGAGTTAAATTTTATTTTTTTAACAAGTAATGGCTGCCAATCCCATTGAAAAATCTATTCGGCTCTGCCATTGATTGCGGAAACTGAATCTCATTGACAAGCATAAAATCCTGACTCCCAAGGCAGTGAGTCATATCTGTAAATATGGCAGCAGCCAGCCTCCTGAGTCGTGAGAAGATTGACTCGCCAGGAAAGGACAGAAAACAAAAAAGCGAAGACAAGAAAAAGGCTAGGACGTGCTCGTCAGATTCCTGTAACATCCTCAACTTCTCAATCACTCAGGTATCCATTTAAAGAAATAACGACAGGTGCTTCCCACATTTGGACACCAGAATCATCTTGTCATTCTGAGTTGGCCCACGAACGGGGCCGGTAGGTGTGCTGAACTGAGTTAACTCATCACAGCCTGTTCCAACTGCCAGAATCTGGCTCCCCCTTTCTTCAGATCTACACTTTGCTTGGTGTAGTCCTTGTGTCGTAAAAAAACCATATATTTTCTATAATAATTTTATTGTTTGTCTTAGTGACACCCTCGTTATACTTTTTTCACTGATCCATGCATGAACTGGTTTTATAGTGGGAAAAAAACCTGAGACGAGACTGGCTCAAGAATCACGAAAAAGTTTGATGAATCATAAATGTCAAAGCTCACATAAAGCAATGAACAGAATGATTTTTCTTACATCAAACGAGAAATATTTAGATTTTATGCATTATTGCTTGCACAAATTGTCGTGTACAAAAATAAAATTTGAAAACAACCCAAAAAAGAAAGTCTAGGAAAAAATGAAATTAGATTAAGAAATCCTAAAATTAACAAAAACTCTCAAACTTAATTAACAAATTTTGATTTATACCAAACCTCCAAAATCAATCTAAAGAGAATTAACCCAGAAGAGGGGTATTGAGATTATGATCATGATCAGCTTGATCATCGCCATCATCGAGATGATCAAACTCATCACCGCACTCATACACAGATCCAACAAGCCGTAACTGATCTTCTAAATACCTTTGCAATAACCCAACTTCTTTCTCCTCTTCCTCTTCACAGTCGCAATCACAAAACCCCTCTTCACACCGCCGCAACCGATCGCCTCCGTCTTCATCTTTCTTCCTCCGGACACGGTGGAAGAGGCGTATGCACAGCTCGCCGGCGCAGAGGAGAGGCAGGGCGGCGCAAAGAATGGGAAGGAGGATAGGTGAGAGCAGGAGGAGGAAGACACAGCGGCTCCTTCCGGTTCGGAGCCAGGTCCTGGTGGCTACCATGAGCCGGTAAGGTGGGGAAAACATGGTGGGTTTTTTATTGTGGTGGCGGCGGAGGCGGAGTTCATGGCGGTGAATTAGTGGTGGTGGTAGTGGTGGTGGGATTTTGGGGTTTGGAAGAGAAGGGGTGTCATGTGAATGGGGATTTTTATACATGAAGAGCGTCTGATCGTCGATGGTGATGGTTTGATTTTTCTTGTGGTTAAAAAAGTCTTTGAAACTGTTTATTTATTAATTAAAGAAGTTCCAAGGGAGTTCTTTAATTAACTTCAATTTAATATTGATTTCAGATTATTTTTTTCTTTTTATATATAAAAATAAATAAATAAGTTGATAATTACTCTTGTTAGTGTTAAAGCAAGATAATTTGGCATAAAGACAGTTTGGTTTCTTGAAGTTTTTTCAATGTCAACTGTGTCCTTATAATCTTAATTAAGTCCTTAGATTACTTGACACACTACGGTAGATTGTTTGTAAAGTTTAGATAGTGTTTGGGATTGTGGTGTAACCGGAAGTTGCAAAAAAACACTTTAATCTACTGTTTGGTTAATTGTAAAAAACAGAAATATTATATGGTCCTACATAAAATTTTGAACGCAAGAAAAACAATTATTAGTTGCTTTTCAATCTAAGAGAGAGGGAGACGAGACGGGGGGCTCGGGGGGGTGGGGGCTCTGGAGGGGTGTTTAATATATGTTTATTAATATAAAAAAATATTTTTAATATTAAAATAATAAAAAAATTAATTAAAATATAAATAAATATATTAAAAGGAGATGACAATATAATTTTTGCCTCGCAATCCTAATTTTGCTTCAGATGATATTTTACCATGTACTGTTCTAGGATCGCAGAGGTCTTTATATATAAATTTAGTTCGTGATGAAATAAGTTATTGCACCAATTAATCCATGCATAAATTTATTGAATTGTTTGAATATTTTAAAAAACATGATCTATTTCTCTAATTTGTTTTCTCCCTCTACTATTTTTCCTATTCGATTCAATAAAATGGCTTTCTTTCCCCTCAAGATCCTCCATTTCAATTCTTTCTAGAAAGAAATAGTGCAAGGATACGGTCAAAAATTTGATTTAGATTTGGGCATGATCGACATAGGTACCTCATGTCTCCAGAAACAATAATGTTAATAGGTCCATGACCTTTCAACTGGGGGTCGCGAGTTATAGTCGGCAGCTACTGGGAGAGCTTAGGTCAAAGTTGGACTAACCCTTCTGTGGTAATTTCATATCTTGAAAAACGACAGAAACGAAGGCATGGTGATATTTTCACTACATTTTATTATTATTATTATTATTATCACTGATTTCATGGATGTTTATATAATTTTATATTTTTTTTTTTATTATTTTTCGAGGTCATTGTAGCCGCGTCATCTTGACATGCCATCAGTTTTCAAGTGTACGTGCCTTTTAAACGGCACATGCAGTTTCTATCAATGATGGAAAATGCCTAATCACCGTGTTACTAGATGTGTCGTCATGTCCTCTTCCTCCAGTTGGGGCGCGGGTTGTTTTACGATGGTCGGAGGATCATCGGTGGATGATTTTTTTTCCCCCTTTTCTCTCTCCTACAGCGGCAAAATGCATGACAATCCTTTATGTTTTGGGGTGTTTTATTTCAATCTCTGGTCTTTTGATTTTGTTTTTCTCCCTGATTTCTTCAATATAATTTTTATTATTTTCAATTGTGCCCTTCAATTGAAATTGATCATATATATTGTTTTTCTTTTCTTCCTTATTCTTTTGATTTTTAGTTTGTTTTTGGTTTCTTTAATTTTTTCGGTCTGCAGGTTTTAATTTGTTTCAATTTTTGTCCTCCAATTGAAATTGGTCATAATGTTATTTTTCATTTCAGTCTTTATTCTTTTAATTTTAAAAAAATCACACTGCAATTGTTTTTAAAAAAATCCCTTTATTTTTTTCGGTCCCAAGATTTTTATTTGTTGCGTTTTTGTCCTTCAATTAGAATTAATTATATATTTTTTTATTCATTTCAGCCTTTATTCTTTTAATTTTTTTATATAATATTAATTCATTTGGTTTTTTCAGTCCTTCTTGGACAATGTTTATTTTGGTTCGCATTTAAGCATCTATGCTTTTAGTTTTTGTTTTTAATTTTGTCATTTTATTTTTTGTTGAGGTTTTAGTTTTATTCGGCTTAGTCCTGAAATTTTAATTTATGTTGGTGATCATTTTAGAATTAATATTTCTTTATTTTTCTCTTTGTTCTTTTTTTTGGTGTTTTCTATAATATTTGTTATTTGGTTATTGTAGGTGTTTTCACAATTTATATTTTGTTTGTTGTGTTCAATATAAATTAAATTATAAAATAAACTAATCCGAATATAGTGAATTCAATAATTCATGTATCTGAATCTTATTTTTTAATGACGATGGTAATTTTATACTGGTAATTTTGTTTAAACCTGCTAAATAGATAAATTTATATCGATTTAAAATTCATTTATTTTATAGAAAAGTCATGCTCTATAGAAATTCTCCACAAATTTATTATTTTGCTCAAATTTATAGTATAATAAAAAAAATTATACAATTCATATTTTTTCCGTTGAAAAAATATGATTTCAGCCGCAGCAAAGCGCAAATAAATGGCTAGTGTGTGTGTGTGTGTGTATTATAAAACAAGAGAAAATTGGAAACTAATCTAACTAACATTAGAGACCACATACTTCTAAACAACATAAATGAAAAATAGATTTTCGTAATCTTGTTGAGATTTCAGAAAAAAGCAGTGGAAAACTTTGTTCCCATAAATATATTCCGACAGTGCATACTATGTGTTTGTTTGTTTTAGATTGGGTTTATACTTTATAGACTTTACTAAAAAAAAAATCATTGTAATTTTTATCATATAATAAAATAATAGATAATAACAATAAATGATTAAATGGATCAATTTAAACTGGAATCATGGGAATATGCAAAAAAATATTTTTACAAAAAACATAAAAGGTTAAGTAGTTAAGACTCTAGTCTAAAACAAAACAAATTGAAAAAAAACAAAACGATTTGAATCAACCTAGATAAGCATCCCAAATATACAAGTTAGATCATGAGACTAAGATAAGTCAATACAAAAAACATAAGTTTTATAAGAAAGAAAATTCAAAGTAAAGGGATGCAATTGAGAGAGAAAAAATCTTTTAAATAAAAGAACTTAAAAATGATCAACAAATTGAACAAGTAAACCGAACTCTAAGACTTGGATTATTAGATTATATAACTCAATAAAAAACAAACAAAGAAAATAGCTTAGAACTTGACTTTGGGTATAACCTCTCCGATAATTTGCCGATGTGTATGTATATACATTTGCATTTGCATGCATCCATCATTGTACATAACATATCATCAATAGATTTAAGTTCAATATTAAAATGATACCTGAAGGACATAAAATAATAAATATTAAAATTAAAAAAAAGTATAAATAAACTCAGGTCAATCCAAGCTAATTCATCAAACTCATGGTCTAAATGATAGAACCAAGAGAAACGAATAGAAAATAAAATAAATAAAATCATCAAGCTCAATATAAAAACATCAACCTTAAATGATAAATGAAAAAAGAAAATTAATTATTAGCCAATCTATTTTTTAAGATAAAATTAAAAACCAAATCAGTCGAAAAAGTTTGTTAAAGTAAATTCAACATATAACAATAAATAAAAAATAACTGAGATAACCTAAGTTATTTTTAAAATGAATGAAAATTTTCATATAGAAATCAAATAAATAAAAATAACTGATACCAATCTTTAATTGAATAAATTCTTGATGATGAAATTGAGAATACATGAGCTTAAAAAAAGATAAAAAAGACAAGCAAATCTAGATGAACCTTCTAAATCTAGGTTAATCTTCCAAACTCATAACACGTGAAATGCTAGACCTAAATTCAATAAAAAAAGTTCAATTATTAATCTGTTGAAGAATGAAATTATAAACAAATTTTTTTTTTGTCAAAGTAAAAAAAATAGCAATCAAAGGAATAAGGTCTAGATTTTATATGAAAAAAAACTAAAGGAGGATGGAATTGTAGAAAAATAATCAAAAAATTATCTCAAAATAAAGAAAAAGACAATCAAAAGAATGATGACAAAATTTGAAAGATAAAAAATTTAAAAGGAGGTGAAATTGAAAAGGAATTTTAATTTTATAAATTATTATAAATAAAATAATAGTAATAAAAAGAAAGCAAACACAATTTGAAAAACATAAAAAAATATTAAAAAGCAGACACAATTCAAATATATTTTTATCATTTTCTTATTTTATTTTATTTTTAAATTTAGCCCCTTATTATTTTATTTTATTTGTTTTGTTTTATACTAGATTTGGTCCTCATTTTTTTTTTAAATTACTACTTGTTTTGTTTTTTTAATATTGAATGATTGGAAATTTTGCTTCATGATATTTTATGTTTGCCTTCCATGAGGTAATTCCAATCTTATCATCCAAGTCATGATGAATTAAGTCAAGTTTTTGTTATTTTTCAAAATATTTTTTTTAGTTTATTCTTTAATGTTTGATTTCCTAGTAATTAAACTTGGATTTTTTTTCATGAGTCTCTCTTGTTCTTGTTCAATTTTTATTTTGTTGTTAAATAAGATCATCCAGAACTTTAGAGAATATTTAGAGAGTATTTTTTTTATAATACTGACAAATATTGTTTTATTAGTCATTGACATTTTTCCAAAATAAATTTATTGTCATTGAATTTTTCTAATTATATTATTAAATCAAAAAAAACTATTGAACTCATTTAAATCAATGGCCCTTGCTGTTTTAAAAACAGTCTCTTAAATTAATTTTCTTTTTAGCTTGGCTTGCAGCTTAGACCAAACCACTAATCAGCCATTACAATTATTTATCACTTTCAATAAATGCACCATATTTGGTCTGTAATTTCTTTATAAGTTTTTTTTATTATTATTATTATTTTATTTTTAATTTCATACTTCATAGTTTAATAACTCTTCAATTTAATATTAAATTTCATTTTACCCGGGCTAAATTAATATATTCAACTAGGAAAAGAAGCAAATAAGAGAAAAGAGAGACTTGACATTTATTAGCATAAACGGCGGTCAACTAATAAAACACGCATCAAGCTTTGGATTGACATTTGAAAATTCCATTGACTGCGAAAAAATGGACGGTGTCTACGTATGTTTTTTTTTTAATAAAATTGACTTTTGATTGGCGTAATGCTGTGAACATTTATGGTTTGATTTGATTTTTATCAATAAAAATAATTAAATTGATTTTCTTAAAAAAACTTGAAATTGAACTGGACCCGGTTTAAATTGATTGGTTTCAGTTCAGTTTAGTTTGATTTTTTAACTAAAAAACTGAAAAATAATTTTAGTTTTTTTAATTTTTTTTAACCAAGTTTTCTCTTCTTTCATTTAACCAAAATGAAAATAAACCAAAAAAATTGAACTAAGCCGGTCGAATATAAAAAATTATAGCATATTTTTGCAATTTGAATAAGTTTGGTTCGATTTTAGTTTACCGGTTTTTTACATAAAAATTAAAAACCGAACCAAACTGGAAGTTTTTTTTTTTAAAATCTAATCAATTTAATTATTTTTTTTCTCGATTCGATTTTCTCAGTTAATTTCAGTTTTTTTCTTGCCCCCAGCTGCTACTGTTACTAGTGGTATCTATAAATAGGAGAGTTATTAGTGGAGTTATGTGAAAATGCATTCGTAGTTAATGGTGGTGGATGAAACTAATTTTTACACTCTATATATTTTTTTTAATTTCATGATTTTAATAATTCTTATTTAAAAAACGTGATTCTTATTAAAAAAAAACATGCTTTTTTTAAAGAAGAAATACATGAATATGATAATGCTTTTTTTATTTTATTTTATTAAAAGTTCTTTTTTATTATTCTTTTTCTAGTTGCTATTACGTTTTATTCAACAAACCATGCGATTAAAAAAAGAGCATATTATTGTCAAAATAGAAAGAAAAAATATTATGACTGAGAAAAAAAATACTTTTTACTAGAAAAAATACATTTATTTTTCAAAATCTTATTCATAGTTTTCTACAAAAACATATTTTTACCTTCATAAAATTACATAAAAACAAAATTAAAAAAATCCACCATAGCTCCACGAGTAGTATCACTAGCATTAGAATCTATTTCAACTTTAGCAACGAATAAACAACAATCCAACGATTGAAATCTCAATCCAACTCAAGTTGATCACATGCCTTTTCCAACGTTAAGAACTTGAAAATTTAGACCATTTCAAGCATATGATTATGATTGATATCTAAGGAGTTTTTTTTTATTTGAAAATATAAATATATATTTTATTTTTTAAAAATTATTTTTAATATAGTATATTAAAATAATTTTAAAATACTTTTTTTCTTAAATGTAATAAAAAAACCAATTTAATCGAGGCTCAACACCATATATAAATGGCAGAAAATGACCCAACATTGATAAGAAAGTGGTCCAAAAAAAGAAAAGAGGGCCACATCTTTTTCTTGAATGTATTGTGTATATACGAGTGGACGGGTGCGAGATAGCGGTCACAAATTTGCCAGATAAAGCAACCACATTTTCGTACCCCACCAAATAGGTAAAAAAAAATAATAATCAAAGACAATCATCAAAAGCAACAACTTCACGTGACCATCATTCCACTCTCCAAACCCGCTCACTCCAATCCCCACCCTTGCTTTCCCACCTAAACCCTTCTCCACTGGACCGTGTGAATCACGCGACGTCCCTGCGTCTGGGACCTGGTATTTGACCGTCAAGAGCACAGTAATCAAATCTGGAAAACGATGGCGTTGCAGCTCTTTAACCTTCACAAAGGCCAACCCACTGTATGCGATCTGCCACTTAATCACACCCTTCATCTGATCTCGAGGAGATCGTGCTCTCATCAAGGGTCACGAGAGTGAGACACACATGGATACGCTACACGTGCGATGCATAGAAGTGAGACATAAAAGAAAAAAGACAGACAAGAACTATAAATCTAGTTCTATGTTCTCTTCATAACCACAAAAGTGAAGTGCTAAAAAGAGGAAATATTTCTTTCTATTCTTGCACTGTCCATATCAAAGCCCAACAAAAGAGGAAAAAAAGGTGAAAGCCTCTAAAACCTGAGAGAAGAAGCAGATGCAACCAACACCTGCCGGAAGCGGCAACGCTAGTGCTGGTGGCGGTAGCGCTGGTGGAGGAGGTGGGATTGCCAGGTATCGTTCAGCACCAGCGACATGGTTAGAAGCACTTCTTGAAGAAGAAGAGGACCCATTAAAGCAAAGTCAGAACTTGACTCAGTTACTTACTTCAAACACACCTCCAAGTAGAGATTCAATGCCTTTTAATGCTTCTAGAGCTTCTGTTGAACCGGGTTTGTTTGAACCGGTTTGTAGTTTTCAAAGGCAAAATAGCTCCCCAGCTGATTTTCTTGGGAATTCTGGGATTGGAAGTGATCAAGGGTATTTTTCTAGTTATGGAATTGCTTCAAATTATGAGTGTACGAGGGCAAATATGGAGGTTTCGCCTACTGATAAAAGAGCTAGAGCGGTTGAGTTTCAAAACCCTTCTGCAACATATCCACCTCCTCCGTTGGTATGTTCACTCCAATTTGTAACTGGTGCTGGTTATTAATTAACAGTTTTTTGGTTGTATTTTTGTTCTATCTTTTGTGGCAGTATGTGGATTCTTTTTTATTTGTGGTGTGGCTCTTTAATTGATTGCTTGTTTATTTAAAATAGAGCAAAAGAATTCTACTTTTGATGTTATGTGAAACTTAAGCTTTTTATTTTTATATATATATATATATATATGCTAGGATTTTGTTGTGTGCAATTTTATAGTCTTTTCAGTATTTGGTTTGGTAGAAAGGAGAGCAAACTGGCCCTTTAAGGGCATCTAGTTTGATAGAAATGGAGATGGATAAGCTTTTGGAGGATTCAGTGCCTTGCAGGGTTCGTGCTAAGCGTGGCTGTGCTACGCATCCTCGGAGTATTGCAGAGAGGGTAATATGAATCAATTACAAGCAATCTGATGCATTCTAGAGATAGGGAGAGGATGTGTTTGTTGTTATTCCTAAATGAATTTCATGTTTTTCTGAATTAGGTTCGGAGAACACGAATCAGTGATCGCATAAGGAAACTTCAGGAACTTGTTCCAAATATGGATAAGGTAATTTATTTATGAACTCTTATTGAAAATGCAAATTTTGTTGGGATAGGATTTCTTTGTAATCACAGATTTCACCATGGAGAAATTGGCATTAAAATTATATTGTCATAATGCTTGCCTTGATAGAGGATCTTAATAGCCTCTATCTAGTGCTGCAGAGCTTCAGGATCACTGTATATATTTCAACTAACTTTAAATCCGTTGATTTGCTAGATGTATCATTTTATGTGAGAGTTCAAAATTGAAGCCTGTTCTTGGAGAGTGTATCTCTTGTATAATATGGATATAATGAAAAAGGAGGGAAGAAGCTTTTTTTCCCCTCCTTCCTGGAGGGAGTAACAACAAATTAGGAATTTTAATTACTAATGTCATTGTGTTACATTTTTGAGACAAAACTTAGGCCTGTTTTGTTTCTATTTTTATTATCCTATTACTTAAAATGGGACTATGTGAGATTTATATAATTTAATTTGTAACTCCTTGAGGACAAATTATAAGTCAGAAACTATCATATAGGTTTCGCCTCCAAAAGAATTACTGAAAGAGTTTGTAATCAGTGCCAGAATCTTCATCAGCATCTTTAGCAAAAAATCCAGTAGCATGTGAAGCAATGATTTACTCCATAGATTCTGTTACTGATTCAAAACAATCCAGCTAGTTAGCTTAAAACATGTATATAATTGTTTCCTTATTTCACTCATGTTTGTTTCCATATTAAACTCTTGACAGTTTGATTCTACAGCTATAAATATAATGAAAAACTTAGCCAAGCCAAAAGATATCTTGTGTATTTATCTTTCTGTTGTTTTATAAGTTCTTACACATCCATCAAGAGTTAGCAATGTTTTGTGGATTTGCTCTTGCCATTGGTGGAAAGAAAAACGAGTGTATATATTTTAAGTAAGATGACTTTAGAATCGAAATTTGGCTCCCTATCAAAGCATGAAGGCTTACCCCGGCTTAAAAGTTAAACTATTGATCATAGTCAATCCCCATGCCAAACAAGCCCCTTTTAATGGTGAGCTTGATGCCAGCTTAATCTCAAGTGGCTGGTTTGGATGTGGGTTCATTTTTTCTATTTTATCTCATTAATATTGGTTAATCTTATCTTCTTTTCATTATTGACATAAATGCAAATGGTGCTATCATCCATTATATAAAACAGTTGTTCGAGAACCTAGTCTTACATGATTTCATTTTGTTCCTTGGTTAATTCTTGGTGAAATGGCATTTCGTTATGTTTATGACACGTGATTTGGGTGTTTGTATTATTTTGAAATCCTGAGAAGAAGCATTCTTAGATAATCCTCTGAAAGACCACACATGAAAGTACTATAATGTATTACCATGAACTGACCTAATTGCTTGCTTGAGTTATTAGAGTTTTGAAACCCCATGAATAAGCTTGCGTAGTTGCTCCTGCCAAGGCCTGTGTGAAGGCACTGTAGTTAGTGTAACACAATGCTCACCACTCGAAATTGTTATCGGAGTTATTTATTGGGCTTTGTTTGTTAAGTTTCAAAACAAGATAAATCAAATTGCAAACTATCAGTGGTCTTCTTTGTTGATTTTTCTAATCCCCTCACCTATGTGTGGATTTTAGCAATGATCTTGGTATCAAACACTTGTTTGTTACTCACTTCAGGTTCTCTCTTGTATTTAGTTCCAACATTTTAAGATTTGCGCCTCTTTTTTTTTTTTTTTTTTTTTTGTATTTTTAGCTTCTTAAACTTAATATTTGTAAATCAGGAATGAAATTTCATGTAGAAAACAAAATAAACATTTGAGTCGAGCCTTTTCACTACAATACCATCAGTTTGCTGTAACAAATACTGCTAGGCTTAAATAACCTGATTTCATTGTGTCATGATAACTGACATATTGGTAATGGGATTCATCTTGGGTCAGTGGGTCTTTGATGTAAAGCCCCTCATTGAAATTCTAATTTTCATTTCAACATGAATTAGATTGAGTGACTATTGCTACTCTTTTGGTTAACATTGGTTTCCATTTATTGATATGGAGTTTTCATGGTTTATTGTTGCAGCAAACAAACACTGCTGATATGCTAGATGAGGCCGTAGAGTATGTTAAGGTTCTTCAAAGGCAGATTCAGGTACTCTCCACACGGGTCTTATTTTGAGCTCATTTGGTTTTAAAGCCATTGGTAAAGAAATGAGATTTGCAGCCTTTACCTTTGGAAGCACCTAGTAACAAACAGATTCCAAATTGTCCCCTCACTTGTATGCATAGATAGTGATACAAATTGAAATGCAAAAGCAGGGAAATATTAGTATTTGACTGACTGAAACATGGCAGGAACTCACAGAACAGCAAAGAAAATGCAAATGCATAGCTAAAGAATAACAAGGAGGTAATGCCTGCCCACTGTTTTGTGTAATTATCAGATTAATGAGATTTCATTTAAGGTCCATCATAGTATTTTCTGATGATCTTCTCTGGAAGCTCCATCATGTGATTGAAAGATTACCATCTTTTATGTGACACTTATTCTATATGTAGATGAAAGCCTGCCATGTGGGTAACAAATCTATAGAGTTCATGTCAAGGCTTAGCCATTTAGGAAAGTTCTAGTCTCTTTAAGTTCGTGGTTGGTATGTTAGTAGTTGTAGAATCCTGTACACAATAATATACTTTCCAGGGTGCTGCTGAATGGGCTTTAGATATTCTTTATATTGTTTTCCATAGTCTGGTATATTTACAGCTATGTATTCCATAAAACTTTCCTGAAGAAGCTGTTGTATCCACAAAAATCTTTTGTCAAATTTGTGTCTAATATTATACAGTATCTTAGAAATTGCTTTGCATGAGATTCACTGTTCATAGTAGCAGTTTTTTTCTTCTTGTTTTCTAATGGAAACTGACAAGATTTCTGGTGAAAAGAGAATCTTTTTATGTCCTACTTTTTCTGTCTTGTGAAGTTCTTAATATTTTCGAATGGCTTTAAGCTGTCTTTTATGTCACTGAGAAGTCCTTTGTTTATACAAGCAAGAGACTTAGATGTGGGTTATTAACCCCCCTTTCTTTCTCCTATAAATCCAATGAGAGACTGTAGTATTAATTGCTTTGTGTGCTCCGGTACTTGTGCCCACGTCATTGATGGATGACCTTTATCCTCTGGTTGCATTGAAAATGATATATGTGAAGTTATATTGTGGTTGTCGCAGTCTGGATGATGGTATTGTCTATCATATGTCCATGTGGTTGAAATCTTAATCTAAACATTTCTGCCTGATGTCTTATGGAATTGTTTTATATAATTTAGATGATGAAAAGTGGAGAGAGAAAATTGATGGGAAGGAGCTGAGAAGGAAATTAGTTTGGATTGTATTTAGTGAGGACAATTGATGGACCAACTTTATTGTCTTGGTAAAGAGATGAGCAGATAAAAAAATATAGATAAAAAGAAAATCAAATCACTGTCCCCGGCTTGGTTCATGACCATGTTGAAGGTTAGTGTCATGAGTTGGGCAAATCAACTTGAGTTTTGCTTCGCTTGGATCATTATAACCTCGGTTGACTTGTCAAATCATTCTAGTGAGTGTGATTGAGCATCTCTTTAAATGGTTTAAAATCAAGCTAGACTCTAAATTAGCGGGTTACTAGATTGACTTGTTGGCAAGATGAGCTTGCCTAGTCATACCATCAAGATTTAGTGGCTCGTGACTGGAGAAATTTGGTAATTTGGGTGGAGGTAATTCTTTCAAAAAAAATAAAAGAAAGGGTTTACTTGAAGAGGCATTCAAACTCTAATATTAAGTGTGTTTGTTGATGCATGCACGATGCTTGTTAATTGAGAAGCATTTTAAAAAGTGTATTCAACCAGAAAAACAAACTCTCCTTAAATGGCACTGCAGTATTGTGGATTGTTGTTGCTTTGTGGCAATTAGAATAGCATATATAGTGAAAGTAGAGAGAGATGGTGTGGGAATGTGGATTGCTGTTACTTTGAGGCATTTAGAATAGCATTTTCAGTGAAAGTATAGAGAGATGGTGTGGATCTAGCTCATTATATTCTCATATTGAACTTATAAATGCAGATGAGATGATGTTAAGGTTGTAAGAGAGTGTATCACTTTTATAACACTGTATTACTTAGACGATGATTGTCGAATGTTGAAAATGTTTACATTGAAAGGTGAGTGTTTAATGTGGATTAAAAGAGAGATTTGTTAATATTAATGCACATATAAATTGTAGAGAAATATTACATTGAAAAGAAATATGTGCATTTTTTTTTATATATATATATAAGATCCTATAATTTGTTTTTTAAATGTTACATACAAGTTCCCATGCATACAGATCCATATCCATATGCACATGCTTAAATATCTTCTTCATATATGTCCTTTTAATAAATGAAGCTTTTCCAAGTTTCATTTTGATCATTTAATAAATTTATTCGCATATGCAAGCATTCTAAGGTTTATAATGTTTATAAGCAAAATAAATTAAACAGCGTGTGATTTAAACTTTCATCTACTGTTTACTATTTCATTTAATGATTTTTTTAAAGTTTTGGGTTGGTTTTGAAGGTTTTATTCAAAGATGTTTCTGAAGTTTTGGATTGATTTCATGAGTTTTGGATTGGTTTTACATATCCACCGGTAATGAAGGGAGAGAATAGAGATAAATCTAAAGAAGTATTGTTTGCTCCACATGGAGAAGGGACAACACTAAAGAATGTTATGAAATGGAAATATTTTATCTATTTTATATTCAGGGGTTATTTAACATTGCTTTTTAAACATGTTTTTGAAAAAAATGATTTTCTTATATTATTTTTTACATTAAATTACATTTTTAAAGGATATTGTCCTCTACATGATGAATTATATAAAAAGGTAAGCCATATAGGAGCCTGGACATTACTGTTAAAATAGTAAGAATAAGTTTCTATTAACTGACTGTATTGAAGGATGCTACAAATCTTTTGAGTAAATCTAGTTGCACTATCTACTTCTAAGTCAGAATATATGGTGATGGTTGAGGCTGCCAAGAAAGTCTTGTGGCTTACTGGTTTGGTCAAAGAACTGGGTATCTAGCAAGATGAAGTGTAGTTGCATTGTGATAATCAAAGTGTCATTTACCTGTGAGATTTCACAGGATCAGAGAATTGATGTCTTTTGGTGAAATGTTGCTTGAAAAATCTCACTTTTGAGAATGCAGCAGACATTTTGACAAGGCCTATAACCACAGATAAGTTCAAGCATTGCTTGTTGAAGCCAGAAAAGCTTGAAACATTACAGCCTTGTTAGTGAACAGCCTCCTATGCGCCACTAAATGTCCCAACAATGCTGACATAACGGAAAACACAAAAAGAATACAATCCACGTTAATATTCTATAAATTACTCTGGAGTCCACTAGAAACGAGAGAAACTCTCAAGAAAATTCAAAATTTTATTGAATAATTGATTGATTCTGGCCAAAGGGTTTACAAGCATACTTAAAGTGATAACCTTGCTCTAATTTTTGTTGGACAAGAAAATATGGGACTAATTACTAAAAATTACCAAAAATAGAAAAACTGAGATAATTGCGGAAATTAAAATTGCTAGAAATCTAGAGCAAGTCGGAATTGACGGAAGTCGATTTGGACTTGGAAATCAAAAGTTATGGCTAAAATGAATTTTTTCTAAAATGTCAAAACAATGATTTCGGGGCCTAAACAATGAAATTCAGCTAAAAAAAAGTATGCATCAACAACAAGACTTTTGACTAGTATTAACTGTGTGAATTTCGTGTCATTTCGATATCTAGACTTTTAGAATTTAATTATCTTTAAATTTAAGAATCTCTACCCAATAACCCTGATAAGTAACTTATGGCAAACTCACAACTCCCATCAACGATGTCACTGCCTCTGATAAGTAACTTACTTCACAATTCACGAATGAACTAATCCTGTTAGTGGCATGCCTTGTTCTTTCTTTCGCTTTTTCGGCAATCTCCTTTTGCTTTCTCTGTGATTTTATGTACAGAATCAAACCTAATCGTCGTGCCCAAGTCTTTGCTTCCTTTACTGTACCTCTGGCTTTTTTTCAGGGATTCTGAACTTTCTTTGACACCACGAGCTTTCTCTTTTTTTCTTTTATGCATCTTCTACACATTCCTTGGCTTCATGGACTTTCTGTGATGCGGTCTCTTTTGCTTTCTCATAAACTTCTCAAACTTTATCCTTAGCCTCATGCACCATCACCATCTCTTTGTGATTCTTGAACAAATCTTCAGAAACCTTCCTGGCCACATTTAGAACCTTAGCAGTACCGTGTCTACATTTGCGGTGTCCATCACATGAAAGCTCGGTGGGGCAGGTGGTTTCATCAGCAGAACCATGAGAGATGCCCTGGCCAGGTGATTTAAACTTAACACTACACTCTTGCCATTGCTGTTGTCGTTGAGGTTGTATCGGCGAGACTGGTACTTTATTTGTTGTGGTAGCCATTTTCATCACATCACAAGTCTCGACAACAATGACCCTATGGCCATACTTCTTTATCTATAACATCTTCAACTTGCTGTTCTTCAACCCAGATTGGTTCTGAGACCATACTTCTGCTGCAAATAGGGAAGTGAAAATGAGACACAAGGCTAAAAGATTCATCATTTTGTATCTCTGATCAGTTTCTTTGGATTGATTAATGTCCCATCAGTTAAGTTTTGATTAGAAAGTTCGGATCAGAGTATCTTTTTGGGTGGAAATACGAGGATATTAGCCCATGTTAAGGTTGAATGTGAGACCGCATGACCACGTGGTCAACGACATGTCTCCTCCTCACAGTTTTGCGTTTCTTGAAACTTGAATGCCTCAAAGTTGAATCACATTTTTAAAAAAATATTTAAAAAATAAAATAAAAAATTATTTTATCACTGAAGACTGCATCATGCATCCAGATTCCAAAGCAGATAAGTTTTTTAAACAACTCAATTGATAAAAATTAAAATTAAAACATTTCCTAGACAAATAAAGCATGTGCTTGTATCAGCTTCCTATACCGATTACTTTTTCAAGAACAAATCATAAATAAATCCCAAGCTCGATACATGGAGCTTAAACCATTACAGGCACTTGGTCAATCTTTTCTTCAATCCTTACTTGATCCCATATGCAATCTCCTTAGACTCACTAGCCATCTCTTGATCATTCTTTCAAGTCTTTCATCAATGCGACTATTTGTTCATCTTTTTTTTCCAACTCCTGGTTCATAAAGATCTTTTTTTTTTCAAGACTTGATTTTCCAAGAAATGTTTGTAACTCATGTTGTTACTTGGCTTACACTACTCTTAAACTTGAAAGGGAGATTAGGGTTTTTTCTTAAAGCCTTGCAAACATAATAAACCTTCACATTTTGTGTTCATCCAAAAACCCTAACAAAACAACACCCCTAAGTAAAAGGTTCTTTGTAATTCTTAAAGGACTTAACCTCCAACTAGTCAAATGCATTCTAGAGACCACTATTCATCCTGAGTGCATTATCCTCGTATCAATTTCTTAAATAGAAATTGCCAAAAGCATCCAATTGAGAAGTATGTTCGAGCTTAATTGAAAAAAAATTATAGGAGCAGGATGTAATTGAGAATAAATATTTATTAGGGATTAAATAAATATAAAAATGATAGGTGCTAAGATAACAGAAACAATCCTATACTCTCTATCCAGATATTGTTCTCTTCCAGCATTAGAAAACTTTGTGAAAAGGTCTGGGGACCCTTTGGACACACCTTCTAAAGATGCCTTTAAAAATAATGCAAATAACAAAGAACAAAAGAAAAAAAAAGGAGCAAAACTGAGAAATGATGTGGGTGTGGGGGAGGGAGATGGAGAGGTTTCTACATTGTTAGGGTCCAGGAATCTTGAGCTAAAAAAGTAAATAAAATAATGTAGGTGCGGGTAGCGAGATGCAAGGGTGTTTGGGAGTGCGTTTAGAAAATATATTTGAAAAAAAAATATTTTTTTATTTTAAATTAAAAAAGTTGGTGTTTTTAAATCAATTGGATATGCTGATATCAAAAATATTTTTTTTTTTTTAAAAAAACTATCATTTTGATATATTTCTGAATAAAAAACACTTTAAAAAACAATATCAACCATACTCCGAAACATGCACGCGGAAGAGGGCTGGCAACATTTTGAGAGGGAATGATTCAGGCAGATTAACCCTCATGACAAAATTGAGCTATATTTAAGGAAAAATAAAATACTCTGGATTTAATATTATGCAAAAAGCAGGCTCACCAAAAAAGATATGATGATGCATAAAATTTCTTATCTTTTTAGGCTGAAAGACCAGAGAGCCTCATCTGATCAAAATGAAAGGCTGGATATTCTCCATTGCTGTAATGGACCTACCAAATACCATGAAAAAGGAGGGAAGCATTGCTTTTAGAAAAATCTTTAATGAGTGTTAAGAATGAAGTGATCACTTTCAACACAGAATTCATTTGCCTAAGCTCTCTATCTTCATCAACCCTACACAATAATTGCTGAAGAAAACCAACACCCAAAATACATCTCGATCATGATGACAAAAAAATTATTATCTGTATAATAGATAATAAGTTCGAGTTAGAGCGTTCATCCTTTATAAGAGTCTGAAACTGTCAAAGATTTACTTGCCCATCTAGACTGGAAATAAAATTTCCTCACATAAAAAAAATCATTACAACCTCAAACATATACTTACAAATGTTCAATGTGCCCACCAGAACCTGCCTCTACCAAAGATACACACACACACAGGGGGCCACTTCATTACCACCAAAACAACAATTAGATCTCTTTCTAACACATGTTTCTGTCTTCATACTAAAAAATGAGCATCTCATCTCCAGCCCACCCTACTCTCCACCTATCTTTCATTCCCTCTCCTACCATTCGTTTCTTTCTTCTCCTTTAATCAGCTCTTTCACCACCCACCACCTTCATTCCTTTCATTTTAGCTATCAAATAATTGTCTGAGTAGGTTTTACAAACCCCTTCAGCCCTATCCCTCAACTACCATCACACCATGGCCAAACTAGTGGTAGAAGTTCATGATGCATGTGACCTTATGCCCAAAGATGGCCAAGGTTCATCCAGTCCGTTTGTGGAGGTAGACTTTGATCAACAGAGACAGAGGACTCAAACCAAGCCTAAAGAACTCAACCCTGTTTGGAATGAAAAGTTTTCTTTCAACGTAAAAAGTCCAAGAGATCTTCCAAGCAACACCATTGAAGTTGTTTTGTACAGTGATGGAAATGGCGGTCACCACAAGAACTTCCTTGGCCGTGTCAGAATCTCTGGAAATTCTGTGCCTTTATTGTCTGACTCCGCTGCCATTGATCTTCAGAGATACCCTCTTGAGAGACGTGGCCTTTTTTCGCATATCAAAGGTGATATAGCACTCAAGATTTATGCAGTCCATGATGGTAACCGCCATCCTCCTCCTTCAACAAATGCTGGCAATTTTGAAACTCAAGCATCCCCAGTATTCCAAGAAATCAACACCAACAAGCTTCACGCAGAAGATGTCATGGATGATCATGAGAAGAAGAATAAGAAGAAAAATAAGGATAAAGAAGTTAGAACTTTTCATTCTATAGGGACTGCAACTGGAGGTCCTGCCGCTGCCGCGCCACCTCCTGTGTCTTCCGGGTTCGGGTTCGGGTTTGAGACTCATTTTATGAGAGAAAAGGCTCCTACAGCCGAGTCAAGAACTGATTTTGCTCGAGCTGGGCCACCTACTGCAATGCATATGCACATGCCAAAGCAGAATCCGGAATTCTTGTTGGTGGAGACCAGGCCACCGGTTGCGGCCCGTATGCGGTACCGAGGGGACAAGATGGCATGCACTTATGATTTGGTGGAGCAGATGCATTACTTGTATGTGAGTGTGGTTAAGGCCAGAGATCTTCCTTCCATGGATGTTTCTGGGAGTCTCGATCCATATGTTGAGGTCAAGCTTGGGAACTATAAAGGAAAGACTAAATACTTGGAGAAGAACCAAAGCCCGGTTTGGAAGCAGGTTTTTGCATTCTCGAAGGATAGATTGCAGTCCAATTTAGTAGAAGTTACGGTGAAGGATAAGGATTTTGCCACCAAGGATGATTTTGTGGGCAGAGTGTTCTTTCATTTATCCGATGTCCCTCTTCGAGTGCCCCCAGATAGTCCATTGGCTCCTCAGTGGTACAGATTGGAGGACATGAAGGGTATAAAGACGAAAGGAGAGATTATGCTGGCAGTTTGGATGGGAACACAGGCTGACGAGTCATTTCCTGAAGCATGGCATAGTGATGCTCATGACATTAGCCATACAAACCTTGCCAACACTCGATCGAAGGTATACGTTTCGCCGAAGCTGTATTACCTTCGAGTTCAAGTCATAGAAGCTCAAGATCTCATCCCTTCCGACAAGGGTCGCATGCTGGATGTGCACGTGAAAGTTAAACTTGGTAATCAGGGAAGGGTCACCAGGCCTTCTCAGATAAGAACCACCAATCCAATTTGGAATGATGAGCTCATGTTTGTCGCGTCTGAGCCTTTTGAGGATTTCATAATTGTGTCTGTTGAGGACAGGATAGGACCAGGCAAGGATGAGATACTTGGAACGGTGATTTTATCAGTCAGGAACGTACCGCCAAGACTTGAGACTCACAAGCTCCCGGATCCTAGCTGGTTTAATCTCTCGAAGCCTTCGTTGGCACAGGAGGATGGTGAGAAGAAGAAAGAGAAGTTCTCGAGCAAGATCCTGCTCCGTCTCTGTTTAGATGCAGGGTACCATGTTCTTGACGAGGCTACACATTTTAGCAGTGATATGCAGCCATCATCCAAGCACCTCAGGAAGCCAAGTATTGGCATCCTTGAGCTTGGGATTCTCAGTGCTAGAAATTTGCTGCCAATGAAGGGGAAGGAAGGCAGGACCACTGATTCATATTGTGCGGCGAAGTATGGCAACAAATGGGTTCGGACAAGAACAATTATTGATACTCTGAATCCTCTCTGGAATGAACAGTATACCTGGGAAGTTCATGATCCTTGCACTGTGATCACCATTGGCGTCTTTGACAACTGCCATATTAATGGAAGCAAAGATGATTCAAGAGATCAGAGAATTGGGAAGGTAAGGATTCGGCTATCGACATTGGAAACTGATCGAATTTACACACATTACTATCCGCTGCTAGTTCTTACCCCCTCTGGATTAAGGAAGCACGGGGAACTTCACTTGGCGTTGAGGTTTACCTGCACAGCTTGGGTTAATATGGTGACACAATATGGCAAGCCACTTCTTCCCAAAATGCATTATCTCCAGCCGATTTCTGTCAG
The DNA here is from genome assembly GCA_009078335.1 of Salix brachista. Lineage (NCBI taxonomy): Eukaryota > Viridiplantae > Streptophyta > Magnoliopsida > Malpighiales > Salicaceae > Salix > Salix brachista. The sequence continues at coordinate 15,045,932 of CM018590.1, forward strand.
GCACATTGATTATCTTCGCCACCAGGCAATGCAGATAGTGGCGGCGAGGCTGACAAGAGCCGAGCCACCTCTCAGGCGTGAAGTTGTGGAGTACATGCTGGATGTGGATTACCACATGTGGAGTTTGAGGAGGAGCAAAGCTAATTTTCATCGCATAATGTCGCTGCTTTCAGGGATCACCGCCGTCTGTAAATGGTACAACGAGATCTGCAACTGGAGAATCCCAATAACAACATGTCTCGTGCACGTGTTGTTCTTCATACTGGTTTGTTATCCAGAGCTGATACTCCCCACAATTTTCCTCTATTTGTTTGTGATCGGGCTATGGAATTATCGGTTCAGGCCGAGGCACCCGCCGCACATGGATACCAGGCTTTCACAGGCAGACAATGCGCATCCAGATGAACTTGACGAGGAATTTGATTCATTCCCAACATCCCGGCCATCAGATCTTGTGAGGATGAGATATGATAGGATGAGAATTGTTGGAGGTAAGGTGCAGACAGTGATCGGAGATTTGGCAAGCCAGGGGGAACGAGCTCAGGCTCTACTGAGTTGGAGGGATCCGAGGGCGACGGCAATCTTCATCCTCTTTTCATTAATATGGGCTGTGTTTATCTATGTAACTCCATTCCAGGTAGTTTCAGTGCTGGTTGGACTCTACTTGCTTCGTCATCCCAGGTTCCGGAGCAGGCTGCCCTCTGTCCCTGTCAACTTCTTCAAGAGATTACCGTCCATATCAGATGTCTTACTATGATTCGGAAGCCATTATAGCTTAAAAAAACTTATTTGCTTGATTCTGTTCAAGAAAAGATGATCCAGTAAATAATTCCACCCATGCCATGACAGCAGAGAAGCACCGAGGTACTTTCTCCCCTGACAATCCACTTTGCGAAAGAATCTTTCTTTTGCTGGATATGGATATCCCACATTTATTCAGTCCCGTGCATGGAACCCCACTATTATTATCTCTCTTTATTCCATATCAATGAGCAATCATACTTTGTATTTCATAAATCATATGCAACGCTCCCCAAAAGCTAGAGCGAAACAAAAACCCAAAGTTGAATAACATTCGAGCAGAATCCTTGCCATTTACAGCACAAAAACTTCCATAATTGACAGATCTTCTAAGAAAAATCATCCCACAAAACAATTGGAGAAGCCAAAAATACAAAAATACAATCCTAAACCCAACATGAATTACTAAAAAGCTACAGTAGACAACAGTAAAGACGCAGACAATTAATCCCAGTGCTCCTTTGGCCCACCCTTGCTTTTTCTTGGATCCCGAGGCAATACCATTCTCAATCGTTTTTTGAGACTGCGTTTTCCGCCGTCCGATGAGAATTCTTCTGGTAGCATGTCTCCACATCGAAAAGTTACTTTGCTCTACTGTACCCGGTCCTACACAGCTCTCGGCATCTGTCTCTCTCGAACACTCTCATGGGTCAGAACAGGGAGAACATTTGGTAGAGAGTCTCAGTTACTTCTCCAAAAACTGACCACCGTCCAACAGAGTTATCTTAACAAAAGCTGAAATAAAAATCATGCTTTCTGGAGCAACTATGAGAATCAGATCAAATCTAATAGACAAAAAAAATAAAAGCACCAACTTGGTCTTAGAACAAGAAGGATGTCAATTCTATTTTGATTTTTATTTTGATTGGTGATTTGTTTTTCAATTAAAACGAAATATTTTGATTTTAAAGTGTTTCGGCGCTCCATTTAGGGTTATAATATCTATGTTTATATATATATATATATATAATTAAATATCTTAATTCAATTTTTTTTTGTTCAAATCCAAAAATAAAATTGTTTAGAATTATGCAATTTAAATTTTAAACACAAGCAAAAAAAAGAGAGAGTTAAACTGATATAACTCAATCAACTTGATGAGTTCAAAGATACCATGAAAAATTGATAAAATATAGTTGAACAAAAAAAAAATATTAAAACAACGACATATTGAATCAACTTGGATCAACTTAGGTTTACTTTTTAAATGTGTAACCTCCATTATAAGACCATGATAACCTTAAATAAAACAAATCAAATCAAATTATAAAGTTCAATTCGTAATAAGCTCTTTGTGAAATACTGAAATTGAGAAAAAATTAATTTTAAAAAAGACACAATAAAATGAATTTTCTGAACAAAATTATAAACATGTAATAATATTATGAGAATATCATCATCAATCTCGCAAGGTCGTTACATTCTCTGATTGCTCTGAAATTCTAACATAATATATATAAATATGTCAAGATACTCCTCGTAAAATTTCATATGCATCTAATGGCCGGATTAAGAGATATGATTGACATTATAAAATTATTTATTATTTAAAAAAAAACACTATTTAACCGGAACAGGAAGGATGAAACTGGAATGTTCCAGCCGGAATTTAAGCGCAATTTCCAGAACATACCAAAATTTTGAGCGATATAAAATTTACTCCGGTTTATTCTGTTGTTTGAATTAGAACAAAATATACCGGTTATTCCAGGTGAATCAAAACGTAATTGACAATCGAACATAGTGTTTCACTTAGATATTTTCCATCTCATGGCTGATCTGAGGATAGAGCTGTGAAATATGAACTTGAGCAAACTTGTACTCTTTTATAAGGCTGACAGTTTGAGCAAAATCTTCATCTGTTTCACCTGAGAAACCCTAGAAAAGTATGTAATGTCCTATCCAACCAAAACTGTAGACACTTTCTATTGAGATGATCTAACAAAGTTCCTGTCAAGATCCTGAATCTTCCAACTATTTTTTTTCTCTCTATTACCAGTAAATGATTCCTTCAAGTGATGTCCAAACTGTTAATAAATAATCCAAAATAAGAATATTTTTTTTTTCTTTTTCCAAACATCATTGATGCCCTCAATAATCAACTTCCTACTTGAATTGTTCTTGAATTATTCTCGAAAAATAACCAGGTGAAACGACCTTTCTTTTCTCCTCCTCTTCTTTTTTCGCTCGTCTCCAAAGAAATTACGTTGATTTACAAAAGGTAAAAGATATCCTATCATTTTGTTTTGATGTGAAATACAGTCCTTATTATTTGTTTTTTTATCATTTTTTTAATCTTATCCTTCAATAATTTGTTTCACTTAATTTTTATATCAAATTTTATTTTTATTTTTTCAATCGCTATTTGTTTTTTTTTTTTTTCCTATTCGATTCCTCATTGTCTTGTCAATTTGGATTTAGCTCCATGATTTTTGGGGGGTTTTCTTCCATTAAATAATCTCATTATTCCTTAGTATCTTGTTAATTTGGATTTTGGCTCCATGATTTTCTTGGGTTTTCCTGTATTGAGTAATTTCACTCTCATGACCCATATAATAATTTTGGAAGATTAAGTTGACTTCAATCTTATTTTAGAATTGATTTTTTTCTTCAATTTTATCCATCACCATAATGTTTTTTTGATATTGAGCTTTGTTGTTTTTTCATATTTCTCTCTATAAAAGTATCTTGATTTCATGTGATCATTGGTTAACCCGAGTTTACTCACGTTTTTTCTTTTTTATGTTTTTTCTCAAATAAAACAAAGAAGCTAATTCTCAAACTTATCTAATATTAAAGGATAAAATTAAAATTGTTTCCTATAATTTTTGTTAATGGAAAAAAAATTTCTTAATCAAAACTTTCTTCTTCTTCTTCTTCTTCTTCTTCTTCTTCTTTCCATGTATTTCTTAATCTCATAAGCATCAATTTTCAAATACAAACATACTTTTTATTTTGAAATACAAATTCACAAACATACTTTTTAAATATATATTTTTTAGTTTTCAGTTCATCACTATACTATAATATAATGTAATTACAAAAGAAGACACTTGGCATATTAAGAAAAAAAAATTGCATAATCAAGTGGGGGTTGCCAACCACTAAAAAGTGTCAATGTTAGGATTGAAATGATGATATATTGAATCAACTAGGATCAACCTAGGTTAACCTTTTGAATGTGTGACCTGTGCTATAAGACCATGACAACCTTAAATAAAACAAATCAAATCAAATTATAAAGCTTAATTCATAATAAACTCGTTGTTAAATAATGAAATTGAGAAAAAAATAATCTAAAAAAAGACATGATAAAATAATTTTTCTGAACAAAATTATGAACCTAGATAATATTACGAGAATGTCATCATCAATCTCGTAAGGTCGTTATATTCTCTGATTGCTTTGAAATTTTAACATAATATATATAAATATGTCAAGATACTCCTTGTAAAATTTCATCTCAATCTAACAGTTGGATTAAGAGATGATTGATATTGTACAACTATTCATTATTTAAAAAACACTATTTGCTTGGAATGGAATAGATAAAACAAAACTAGAATGTTCCGGGCAAAATTTCCGGAACAGACCGAGATTCTTAGCGAAATAAAATTCATTTTAATTTGTTCTGTTTTTTGAATTGAAACAAAATATATCAATTATTCTAGACGAAACAGAACGGAATTTACAACCTTGATTCTTAGAGTTCAAGTACAACACCTTTATTTCGGTCTTTTTTATTTTATTTCACATTTGACTAAGAATTCAAATGTAATTAGCATTTGATTAGAGTTAAATTGTATAATATAAAACTTAAAAAACCAAAAATAAATAAGTGAAAAATCCAGTATCATAATAAACAGCGTAAACTCCATAGATAAATACCTGTCGCGGGTTTTAGATTTTATCTAATTGTTCTATAGTATTGTACAGATTTTGCAATGTCAAGTCAATACACTTTAAAATTGAAAAAAGGACAACACATAAAATCGATTTTTTTAAAAAACATAGAGGTGAAATTCAATAATCAAACACCCTAGAGTAAAGAAAGCAGTCTTGGCTATTTCTTTTTCCACAAGAACTAGTTGTTGCTGTTGAGCTACTCAGGCCAGCGCAAAGGAAATGGAACGCCATTTTGGAGAAGGGAAAGAACAATGCATTCTCTACAACACACAAACTGATTGCTAACAAATTGAAATTTCCTTTCGAGACAATGTGCATATCAAGCCTACATATATAAAGATGCAAGTCTTGTCTCAATTAAGAGAGAGCCCTTTGCATATTTTACACACAACTATATACTCTTTTTTTTCTTCCATGTAAACAATTATTTACTTTTTTCTGAGAACAGAAAACTAATGCGTGCTTCCAACAGTCATATAGTGCATGCAGAGGCTAGCTTTAGACCTTTTCTACCTTCTCTTCCCCAACAATCCATCTCGTCAGCCAACTTGGATCGGCAGCGAAGGATTTGCACGACAGTGGTGCAATCCCAAGATCAGCAACAATGCGATCATAATCCATGAGAGCAGCTTCCATATCTGCTTCAGCAGTAGAATCATCTAAAACATCAGTTGTGTTCATGCATAGAACATCAGCATAGTGTTTCTCTATATCCAGATCATGCTCGAAGGACTCCATAGCTGATCCCTGTTGATCCAAGTACAGTTTGTTAAAATAATAAGTGTTCAATGCACTAGAAAATAGACACCATTCATTTCAACGTTTTCCCATTTCCTTCTCTCTCTCACACACAGAGTATGAAACACAACACTGCACAAAATACGGGATGCCAAAAAGTAGGCTTCATCAGGTTGCAAATGTCAATTTCCAGTAGTGTTGCTTATGCAGAAAGCAGTCTAGCCTGTCTTATTTGTCAAGCGTGCTTAAAGCCTAAATCAGTTTTCCTGGCACAATTCAGGATGATGTTTATATATCTCACTGCTTTCATCTTGGTCACCTAGTAATGTAACACCATACCTATTTGTCAAGTGTGCTTAGAGCCTAAATCAATTTACCTGGCACAATTCAGCATAATGTTTATATATCTCACTGCCTTCATCTTGATCACCTAGTAGTGTATCACCATACCAGCCACTAGCTTCATCAACTGAAGTCACTGCAAGGTACCTTGAAACCGAACCACAACTGGACAATTGTCGATTTGGGTTGCCACAAAAAAAAAAAGGAAAAAAAAATTAAACAAAAAGAGTGCAAAACATAGAAATTGCAACTACCTGACTAGCATGCATTTCCTATGTAGTGAATATAGTTGCACAATCAATTCACATTCTTAATCAAAGAACAGTATTCAAAATTTATAATCCAACTTAGGAAATTAAAAGGAACTTGCATATGTATGCCCACATGCTGACATGCATGAAGTTACATGTGAATGGTGATAGATATTTTTGCCGAGTACTCAAGCTATAGCCAAATCCAAATCTACCAGCTTGACCAAGCAAAGTATGAGATGTTTAGACCCTTGCTCGGTTGATATTAACAAAGCTCAACTTTGACTAATAGAAAGCCAATTTGGGCAGCCTTGCATTCTGAAATGAAAGTCTAAGAGCAGTGTTGTCTCTCTGGAAAATGGGAAGACAATATATAAAAGTACCTTTGGAAGATATCCTCTTCATTGATATCAACTGAAGAAAGACAATTTAATTCTGAGTAACCATCAAGATCGATCTCTTTCTGAGACGCTCCATTTTCAATTTCACTTTTAGCAGCCTTTGGGGCATTGCCACTCTCTTCATACTTTTTCTGGCCAAAAAGCCAATTTGGGCTTTTAAGCTGTATTTCACTGCAAAACAAAGCATATTCAGTGAGTATAGTTAGCACTTGAAAAAATTCAAGATTACTACATCTTACAAACTTTATGAACCCAAGCAACCCATTTTCTGAATACCCCCCAGTCTTCCAGTTAAAATATAATTGTCAATAAATGGTCATATATGGAACTAACTGAATGAGTCTGTCACCAATTCTGCCCTTGCATTCAAGAGGACCTTTATGAAGGAAAAGCTTCCTGTTAGAATTTTAATTACCTTTACATGTTGCTACTTGCCCTTGAAATAAGTCAAATATTTATGCCACTAATCTCTAATTCTATTTACCCCGCATCAATTCTAACAGAGCAGGCAAGAGGCAAGCACTAATCAATATTAGAACAATGGACAAAATACTGAAAAACGTTTATGATTAATAGACCATTTTAAGAGATTTCTCCAATGCAAATACACAGTGTCTAACGGATAAAGACATAAATCAGCATAATCAACATCAAGTTGTTACTTTACCAATTCCAAGTTAGGCACAATACTGAAAAATTGTCAATTTGGTTATTTTTTTCATGTGTTTTTAGAAATTCTCAGTATCCTTGAAGAAATCCTAATATTCCTTTCTCCACATTTTCACGTTATTTTATGTTACAATACCAAACCTTCTAAGGGCTAAGAAGGGAGAAAACAAACCAATTTACTTCGTATGAAATGCAAACAGCTATGTTTAACTACACTAAGGGTCAGATAATAAGGCCAAAAATTTCCTATGATCCTTTCAACTAATGTGGTATAGTCAGTGCTGAAATAAACACAAAAATTGTATAGTAATGAGGTGCGGCGCATCCTGGATAACAGTTTGAAGACATAAGAACACATGCAACTGATGGCTTGAGAAAACTGAACCATGCATAAAAGATGTTTGCACGTCAGAGGTAAGAACAGATGTGTGTGCCCAAACACATGCATCAGTGATAAAAAATGATAAAATCAGGCAACAAGTTAACAGCTCTAGTCAAGGGAGAAATTACGCTGCATCAGGAGCCACACCAGAATTTCCTGCACTGCCACCTGGTCTGTGATCAGGTTCACTACAAAGCCTTACATTTTTTATAGCACTACATGTCCGGTCAATCAATTTATCAAATGATGTCAACTTCACTCTTAAAAAGTCCTCCCTGCAAGCTGGAATAGGGGCAAGAGTTATTCCGACTCTTGCAGGCTTAGCATTGGTTTCCAAATTGCTGGAGAAGCAAGATGCAATAAAATAATCAGAAGATGACATAGAACGTTCTGATTGAGTGCATATGTACTGAATTTGAAATAAATTTACCAATTATCTGGACAGGGGTCTTCTTCTTCTATAGCATTCCCATAGACATGAAGATGGTAGTCTGAATCTAACTCCCAAAGAGGAGGTTTCCCTTCCTGTGGTTGAAAGTAACCAAGAAATCTGGAAAGCAGGAAAGAGATAATCTCAGATCACACTCAAGGAAAAATGCATGCCAAAAACAGTACTAATCACAAAAAATAAGTAAAAAAATTAATGATCTTATAAAAATATAATCAGATATGAAGTATTCACTCACTATAAGACATGGAATATAGTTCTTGCTTTTCTGTTTGGTTGTGGTTAAACATAACAACCTACACTGTGGTTTTGGAATTCCAAGAGTTCAGTCAAATGTTATTGATTTAGTTTGTTAGATATATATCTTATCCACGTGTGAAATATGAAACTTTAGGAAACTAGAGTACATAGTTGAAAAATCACAAATATTAAGAGTAGAAGCCTCTGCAAAGAGGAAACATTTCAAATAGAACATGATCATATTTTGCTAAACAATAATAATAATAAAAAAAACAAGTGTTCAGGAGAAAAAATTAATGAAGTGCATTTTGTTATCTTTACAAAAGTTGACATGCACACTTCTCTATATAATCTCTATAGTCAAGTACTAGTGACAATAGAATCTGGAAAACAAAAATCACCTTGTATTTACAAAAAGCATGTGTTCGGGCAGTGAAAATCCACCTCATTTTCTTAGACACAGAGAAAGTAAATTATGCAATAAATCAAGTAGAAAGCAAGATGGAAAGAGCTGTTACAAATTGATTGCATCTTGCTTTTCACCATCAGTGTATGCATTACTGTAGTATCGCTTGATAGACTTGATGAACTCACTAGATTGAGTTGTAGCTTTCCATTTTCCCTGCCTCTCAAGGAACACCTGAAACAAGAATGGGCTTGATATGATGACCACAGTTATGAGCAAATTAGATCATGGAAACTGAAGTTATTCGAGAGAAAGCATACAGTGTTATGAGCAGCAGAACCACCATATTGCTGGGCAAGAGCATCCCCCATACTTTGATACATATCCATAAGAGCAGCAGCAATGGTACTATCAGGATCAACTTTGGGCATGTCTGTCAGACCCATTGCAAGGAGTTGGCGTCCTAAAGCCGCTAGACCATAAGCATACTGAGCAACATTTGTACGATCCAAGCAATCAATGCAGTTGGTGCGTAGAACTCCACTTTGAAAATGTGGCCCTTCTTCACCAACCTTATCTTGTTTTTTCAGTTGATTAGAATCGCTCTCTCTATCCTGATTAATCATAGAATTTAGATTCTCATTATTACTTCCAATCCTTGCAGGATCCCCTGAATTGACTCTTAGATCTCTAAGAGAAGCATCCCTGTAAAGAATAAAGTCAACTATATATGAAACCCACAGTCTACATAATCTTGAACTTTCCATTTCCTGCTCCAACATTTACTCTGAAATTGAGTTTTCATTTTAAAAAACAAAAGCAGTGAAATGATAAAGCAAATAGCATTGACTGAATGACATGACCAAATTTATGCTATTCTGCAACAGAGACACTAAATCGCCAAATTAAAAGAAGACAGGGTTAAAGAATTTCTAAGTACAAAAGAAAGCTTTCTACTTTCAGGTTTCTTAAGCCCCATGCTTATAATTGATTATAATACCTTTTTACAAATGTATGGGATACATCACACACTTAACAGTCATTTTGTTTCTTGCAAATTGCAATGATTAGAAAAAAAAGAAAATCCAACCATCCACCACATCACATGTTCTTGAAGTGTGACACTATAATGGTAAAACTGCTTCAAAATCTTCATATTGTGCATTAATTGAACGTTTGATGACCTTGAATTACTTATATGCAATAATCTATCACTCTATCAAACACATGGGCACCTTGATGGTGTTTGTTTTTGGCAACAAAATCCTACTAATACTTCAACACCGACAGTTAATAAAAGAAAAATCAAAGACCAAACTAAAATGGGATGATGGATGACCCAGATTCTCAAAGAAACTAAATATTAGGCATTGACAAACTTTATACCCAAGTGACCTGAGTTGCAGGCTCCGTGAAGAGTTCCAATCATGAGGTAACATAAATGCTTAAAGTTTGTTTAAAATAATACCTTCTGGTGCTTGTTCGACTAAGTTGGTTGGCTGTCCTCTTAACAATTTTAGGTTTACCACTATAGTAAAAACCAGTCAAATCAAGAGCTTGACTTGCCACGGCACCCAAAACAGCCAAAACATTGGCAGACTTGCTTTAGAAACAGTGAAAAGAAGAGTGGTCAGGTTCAAGATGGTTAATTATAAATGGGAGTTGAGGTGAAATGAAATGCATATGTACCTCTTTGCAAACTTGTGAAAGTCCCAATGGATAAACTGAAGTTGTTTTTCTTCTGAAAGCATTGTGTTCAGATACCCAACCGCATTTGCAAACTCACGCCTTAGCATCATTTCTCTTGGTCTTTTTTCAAAAGTCTGCATTTGAGCATTTAAATGACATTCAGGATGACATAAAGCAATAGAAAAAGCATTCCAATTTCTGGTAAGCATGTTTATAAGTGAAAACCAATACAATTATATAAACCACTGAAGTTAAGTGAATTTCACAGAAGAGTAAAATTGTCAATGCGTGAAAGCTGAAATGTTATCTGATGAGGCTGACCATAATTCATAATTATCACAGAAACTAAAACAGAATAAGAAATGGTTTCAGTAACTTCCAGATCCTCAATAAACAGTGAGCTAAAAAGGACATGCCAATTCATGTACTTGGTCCAAGAGTGAAGAAACTATAATGAAAAGATGGTATACTTTAAAACGTCCATTTAAACAGAGACATCACCACATTCCCCAGAGATATATTAAAGCTGATCGATAAACTTTTGTTCATTATGATAATATAACCAAGTGTGGAAAATAAGCACTCATCATTTTAATATGTTTTTCCAGTTTAGGAATGAGAAAAACAAATTCAGGTAACCATTTAGTAATGCCCAGGGAGTATCAAAAATACATGAAAACAATGCAATAACAGCCATTTAATAACAATCTAGTTGAAAAACGCTGCATAGCTTGAAAGTCCTGCAAGGAACAATCAGCAAACCTATACACAAGAGCGCGCACACACACTTACACACAAAAGAAACTATAAGGAGCAAGTAATTTGGGTTTGCTGTATAGTATATAACATGAAAGAAAATCAACTCTAATCTGGTGCTTTCCTTTGTAAATTAAATCAAATGCAAGAATTATTCAATTACATCAAGTAAGATAATGCAAGATGTATACAACAATCAGCAAACAGAATCAGTATTTTAGGAAGGCAACAATCAATAGGAATCTAACAAGAGTCTCGAATACATTAAGCACAAAAAAAGAAACTGAAAATAACCTTAATCAAATTAAGGACAATTATGGGATTGCCGTATCTCTTCCCCAAGTCTTCAAAATGCAATTTGGTTGCCTGATAGGTAGGATCATACCGTTGCACTAATATAGAGTGAAAAATAAATATCAGAGAACTTCTTTATAAGAAGATAGATGCTATGTGATCTACATCACTGCGAGACTCAACAATGAACTAATCAAATAGGTCAAATCAATGGCCTTACAGATTATATCAGGTTTAGGACTAAATCGTGAAGCTTCTTGTGACCAGAAAAGGGGAATTGAACCACGCATCTGCACAATAGAACTCATTTTCCCCTTGCATGTTCCAGCATCTTCATTGAGGACAATTTGCTCTGTTTCAACATCATTAGCAACCCTTCCCATATCATTAACCCCCCTTTTCAAATAACTGCACTCAATAAACATAAAGTTACTACAAAAGGTTGTCTTAAATGTAGTGGAAGATTTTATGGTAGTTTAGAACACTACTATGAAATAAGCAGATATAGCTTCATAGAAAATGAGGACACAAAGCAAATGAAAATTGATGGTTTCCAACTGGCCACCACAATCATTCAAATAATACCCATAACTATAATGAAGCATAGTGTGGCTTGTGCAATCAAGAGTACAGATATTCATCCCAGGACAAATTTAATGGCATATAGCTGCACAAACAAACACAGACAAATAATGTGTAGAATATATCACAGATAACGTCAAAAAGAACATGAGTCTAATTACTGGATCTCTACACTTGAAGCATAAGAAGTCAAATGAATCAAGGTGTCACATAGAACTAGTTCAACCAGGGTTCCTGTGAGCAGGCCTTAATTCCAGTTCAGCTATGGGAGAAACTTGTAGTCAAACCTGGTCAAATACCAGCTGTTGCAGGTGTTTGGACTGCCAACCTGACTAACCCAAACCAATTTAAGACCTAACACTAATAATAGTGACCAATTGTAAGAGTTTCACCAGGAACTAATAATGCCAACGCAGCCAAATAAAATTGCCAATACAGTTATACTTAGTGGTTTTAATAGTCCTCTAGCTCGTGTGTCTATTGAAGCCGGGGGGGGGGGGCTAAGTCATTTTCTTAAGGAGTTACCTTTTTTAGCTTTGCTTTAAAATGATATGAGACTAAATATATGTATATATCTGGAAATTTGCTGGATAATAACATAATCAAAAATAAATAAATAACAGAAAATATAAAGTGCTATTGTTGGCAACCTAAGCAACCCTATACCATTCACCAGTTCCATGTGGTTCAATCGATTATGTTATAGTTTTAAAAAAGCTTTGAACTTAAAATTAGTAAATAGCTCAGCATTTGCTGGAGCATATACATTCTCAAAAATAGCTAAATTAATTATTGAACATATAACTAGTGATTATTACCAACCTAGGCAACCCTTGACTGTTCCATAGTGCCAATCGGTTCATCAATTATGTCATAATGTGAAAAAATGGTTTGAACTCAAATTAAGATTAAAAAAAGAAGAAGAAGAGAGATCTACCAATCTAGGATTTTCAAAGATAGAGTGGTTGACATGCACAAAATAAACATTAAACATATTAGAAACTACTTCATCTATTTGTACTAGTGTGCAAGTTTTTGTTGGTGTGGATAGTGTATCCTAGTGATTGTTTCACTATATTTTTTACTCACCCTTCTACAGTGTTTCATTTAATAATGAATCTTGACTTATCGACAACAAAAAAATCAAGGAGAAGAAGAAGAAGAAAAACTTTCAGTTGTAATTCATGGAAAAATATTTTTTTCCCGATACTTTGTTAGCTGAAACTGTCCCAATTTGACTAAGAAAGGATGCTAAAAATAGATTTAAGATACAAATGAGCACAAAGACAATGAGACAATTAACAAAGATTATTAAGCAATTTTCTGTACTTTGTTCAACATTCACTGTATATTATTTGACTTCTGTTCAAGCCAGAAAATTCAGGTTGAACCTCTCACACTCTTCGTTTTCCACATCAATTTTGAAAACTTTGGAATGAAGATCACTACTATCACAATTCTAAAAAAGGATGAACCTGAAAGCCCAAACTCCACTACCCAAAAACCGAAACAGACCAAACCGACTACAGAAAATTATGAAAATAAGCACAACCTAAATATATCTTGCTGCAATGCAGAAATTCCAGGAAAGCAAGGGACTTTAAAATAAAATAAATAAACCCTGCATAAGAAGTGTGTGTGTGTGGACAGGTGCTGAGGCAACCCAAAATGTATAGCTCAACTAGTCACACTTGTTAGCTAGAGTTTCCATGTATCCTGTGAAGGATTTCACTATTTATTTATTTGAAAGGTGGAGGCATGACTAAGGAAAACAGGGAAAAAGGGATCATCACTGAAAGTCTCATAAAGTTGGTTTAGAAACAGAATCCGCTACCAAAGGATTATCTTAATGAATAAGAGAAGCGCTAACCCCAATGATTTATTAATTAAGAAAAAAAATTTCAACGGAGAAAAAAAATAGCCACCATAACACAGTCCAACCTAAAGTGCAGGGTACCAAAAGGAAACAACAAGTTTGGTGGAAGACTTCATTGCCTTCACTATGTCACATCTTATCTCCTAAACTGACCATATCAAAATCAACCTCAGCACAATCCAAAGGCGGCAATCTTATAAGTAATTATGTACTTTCCCCACCAAAGCACAACTGTAAACTTATGAACAAGTAAACCATCACCATACATGCAGTCATCCCCCTCTACAAGTACAACAACAGCAATAGCAACCACGCCTTAATTCCCAGCTAGTAGGGGTCTCTCTCTGTACATGCACTCAATAAATTACAAAAGGATCCTTCAATTTTGGGACCAATATCAGTTTGGTCCCTGGCTTTTAAATCACACACACTCATTGTCTACTTTGTGTATGTGAAAGAGAGAGAACTGCAATATAAAAAGGTTGGAAGCCTCTGCAGAATCCAGTGACATAAACCCATTTGTTTTGTTTATAAAATATTAAACTTAAAGATGCAACTGAGTGTTATGCATAGATGAACTTATTCAGACCAGAACATACCGAGTACCGGCAAAATGCCGAGAGCGTCTAGAAACCAGTGAAACACTGAAGTCTCTCCCAAATATCGACAGCCTGATCTGCCATGATTAAGTACAGTAGAATTGGTTGAAAAGCTAAATACACATTACACTCAAATAGGATAAATTTGAAGGCTGTCACCAAGAAATCACATTGGATGAATTTATCATTAAAAGAAATGTAGCGGAAAACAATGTAGTGGAAAACAAATTCTAAATCATTAAAACACACATCGCACTTGCATAAATCAAAAGCAAAACGCATTACAGACCAATAACTCAGATTCAAAACAGAGATTATGTTGTTGGTTTAGCTTAAGATGAACAAATTATAACATCTGGCATTTGTGCTTGAGTTCTTCACAGATTATGTCCCAAGCATCTCCAAATCTTCCAATATTTACCCAAATCCATACTCCATTACCATTAAGAGCTAGTAATGCTTCCAAATTTTGACATCTGAAGTTCTAACCATGGCCAATTATTTTTCTTAATATACAGAATATCAATCTAATAATCAGCAAGAATATGGTAAAGCTCTGTGCATATTTGTATTTTATGCAACAGTTCACAAATTATGTTCCAAGCATCTCCAAATCTTCAAAATTTATTCAAATACATATTCCATTTCCATTAAGCACTGTAATGCTTACAAATTTAGCCAGCAAAATTACATTACATATGAATCTATATCTGAACCATGGTCAAATGTTTTCTTGAAATACAGAATATCAAACCAAATAATCAGCAAGCATATTGTAATGCTAGGAACATAGTTGAAAGAGTACTACGAGAAAACACAAAAATAGAGCAAGAGCATGTTGAAAAATTAATTATCTCAAAAAAGTAACTGCAGGATTACAACAACGAAGATATATTTGAAGCATGAAATCCAAGTAAAATATTTAGCATGACAAATGGTCTTTGACAGATTAGTTAGAGATACAAGAAGCAAAAAGGATTGCATACCTGCTTAAAATTTCCATGCACTAATGCTATTGTCCAAATAGTATTACCACATCTAGACCGAATAGCTCGTGTTAGATATGCATTCCAAACGAACATGTTATCATATGGCATCCCATCTTCACCCATTGAAGTCACATTCTTTTGCAAGCTTTGCATTATAGGATATGTATAACTAAAGAAAAAATCCTTGGTCAAATCTACACTAGATAATAGCTTTTTGTACCTGCATTTGAGGCAACAGATAGAAGAACTATTCAGAAACTAAAAGTCAGACTTGTGATAGACAAGGGTGAAAAGAATTTGCAGTGCTAAGGAAAAGACTGCAAGGAAATACATAAAAGCTTCAAAATAAGAAAAAAGGCAAATAAAACCGAGAGAATAAAAAATTGCCACATCAGCCATTCCAATTATTCTTTTCATGTTTTACCATTATTTTTAATTTTTTATAACAAATTATAGATGACAAGGGATAAATCATTCCTAACATTCACTTCGTACATAATGAATTGCAAGTTTTATGCTCTTGAAGAAGACTACACTTACACTTTCTCCTTCCCCTTTTCTTTCAGCTAATTCTTCATTTCTCTATTTCCATCTCTACGAGCATTCATATTTTACGTTATTTGGAATATATATATATATATATATATATATATATATGCAAGATGTCAAAACCCCCTGAAATAATGTGTTCTCGATAACAATAATAATAAAAACATTAAAATGATATGTATGCCAATATTCTCTAAACCATTTTTTTTCCTTTCGAGTACAAAAGAAATTTATTAAAATGAAACATGTGTACAAGGTTTGCACTTCATTTGACCTCTATAAGCAATAGATATAAATAAGAATATGGAATGCATGTTTGTGTTTTCCTTTTGGGGATTTCATGCTCTCCCATTTTCCTTCTTGAATTTTATCAAGTGTTTGGAAAATTGCAAATTGATTATTCTAGATTGGGGATCATCTATGCATTTCAATTACAAGGTTAGAATTTCAAGGCTACTTTATTCATCAAAACAAGTATTTTTACTTTTGAAGCCATAAACACCATGGATGCTCTGTCACGATAAAGGGAACAGGAATCATTTTTCATTCATAAGAAATATGAAAGATCGACGCTATGGGTATGTGGTAAGCAGTAGAAAGAAAAATTGGCACTTTTCCCAGTTGAACTGGTAAAATAGTCCTAATTGTTAAGGAACCATCTGACCTAAAAACTTAAGCTTGTAAGTGAGGCCCCATAATATGATTTATATCATTCTCTAACATACCCCCTCAAGTGAAAGCCCTTTGGGCTTGAAACTTGCACAGGCTCATGTCACCTTGTGCTTGGTTTTTATCAAATAGAATGGGGGTGGTGAGATTCGAACTCGTGACCGCTGGGTCAACAAGGCTCTGATACCATGTTAAGGAACCATCTCACCTAAAAGCTTAAGCTTGTAAGTGAGGCCCCATAATATGATTTATATTATTCTCTAACACTAATAAGATTCTGTAAGATTTGACATTAAAACTGATGCTAAGAGAAGGAAAGGGAGTATAATCACTCAATTTCAATAACACAAATTAGTACTTTACCAAATTGAATTGGACAAAGAATCCTAAATTTTTTCTATAAGATATTTTTTTTCTAATTTAAAATGCTGCCTAATAAGTTTTTCATCTCAAGCTAGAAACTGAATTGTTTGAGTCGTGCCAAAAACCATCTTTTCCTAATAATTAGGCAAAGCTATGATAATGACACTGGCAACATTGGCCAACAAAATTCCCAAATAATGATCAAAATTCTGCAATCATATAAATTGGAGGACAGAAGAAGCTGCAAACGTGACCACATGAAAGACACAGAGACACAAAATGGGAAGATATAGCAAAGTGAAAGGTCACATCATCGTATCGCATTGATAACAGAATGAGAAAGAAAAAATCATGAGCAGAATGCCATTTGAGCTTGTGTTTCTTATGTGCATTTCCATAAAACATGAAACCAAAAGTTCTAGATGAAGAGAAGGCAAAACCTTAGCTCAGCAAAGGGGAGGTTTACAAAGCAATCAATCAACAGCATGCAAAGGGAAGGAAGTACCTTAGCTCAGTTTTAGAATGCGCCACATCAGTTTGAACTGATACATGGGGTATGGTAACCAATTGGCTCTCATCTATGCCATATATCGCATGACCACAAATAAATCCTATTTGCCGACGCTTTGTCACTAGAATCAAATAATATGACTCCAGAAACTTAATGCAACCTATAAACACCAAAAGAACAAACACCAGTAACACATCCATGCACCAAAAACACAAAAATACAGATACAATAGTAGTGACCCAACACTAACCTGCAATACCATAAGCCTTCACTACAAAGTTTAGCCCCCCAGTGGCACGATTCCCTTCAGCAATTCGCTGAAGCAAGTTTTTTATTTCTTGCGGTGAATAAACGACTGGGTCTTCACTGATATTGAGATCAGACGGTTCCGATCGATCAATCTTCAATACCCGAAACAATTGCTTGTTCCTATCACTCCCAACTAGATAAAATCTCTGATAATGAAAACCCAAAAATGTCATATTAATTTTATTATTCATGTTCTAATTTCTTCTGGAAACAATGAATTTCTTAATCAAGCAAAAGATTCAAGAAATTTAAACATTCACCATCAATCAATTCAAACTATCTTCAAATTCCAAAACAATCTAGCTATATTCAAGTGTGAATTTTAAATCAAAAGAGATTAGAGAGCTATTGAATTTTGTTACCTGTCTAGTCTCGTAAAGTCTAAATTTCTCGAGCGAGTAAGAGTTGTGATCGGTTTCCGGGTCGCTGGAAGGGTGAATTTTGGAGGAGACGTAATGAGGGAGTTTAGATTTCGAGTTATCCGATATCGCCATGGAAATGTAGGAGAGTAGTTTGAAAATTTAAGAAATGGAGGAGGGAGTAGCTAAATCGCCATGAAATTGTTTCTTTTGCAGTGGAAGAAGGGAGAGGGAGAGAATGGGAATTAGAAATGATAAGAAGGGTATTTTGGAAAAGTTCTGGATTTTGTATACAGTTAGACATGAACGTTAATATTCTCCGGGGCCATTTCTTCAATGCCTTCATCCACACGGAAACAAGATCATAATTGTGACCTGGCGATCCGATTTAATCTTAATATATATATTGTCTGTGTGTATTAAAATAATTCGAGACGAGGATGTATAATAAATTATATTTAAGATAGTTTTGAAGTAAATTTTTATGTGTTTTATGATATAAAATATATTCTATTTCTCTCTCTTTTTTTATTTATTTTGAATAAGTAAGCAAATACTATCAAAATAATTTACTTTTTTTTATGAAGTACTAAAATAATATAGAAAAAATGCACAATTAACCTTGTAGAATTTTAGCCAAATACAGAAGTATACTTTTGTATATACGAGCTTCATTTTTTATGCTAGAAGTTTATACATGGATTCAATAACACAAATTTAGTCGCGCGTGGTGACAAATAGCTTGAGATCTATACAGCAGGTCTCGAGTTTGAGTCAAGACATGTAATTTTTGTAAGAGCCTGGGACAACCAGGGTTTTATTCACTCACCTAGGCCCACAAAGTACGCTTTCCAAAGATGTGGTTTCCTTGAATCTAAAAAAAAAAACAAATTGAGAGTTATATTAAATTATAACAAATAATTGGCCTTTAATTCATCATGGCACGTTTACTTGAGCCACACGAACATTAACTCAGTTCTTGTGAGGATGGAGAGTAATCGGAAGGCCACAAGCAGGCATCGGAATTGACATGTATATGATCTTTTCGTCTTGAATCACTTTCTCCCATCTAAATTGTGTTACCACATTGTGCATAAAAACCAGAATCGCCAGCCGAGCATATTCTTTTCCAGGGCACATTCGAGGTCCTCCCCCAAAAGGCACAAAGCTGTATGGTTCAATGCCATTCCTCTCGAATCTTGAAGGATCAAATCTCTCTGGATCTCGGAAATATTTGGGATTTTTGTGTGTAGAATGTACACTCCAAAGCACCTGAAAAGCACATATGATATCCATGATAAGATATATAATTATTTCTAACAATCCAAACGCCCAGCTTCATGAATCATGATGAAAATTGAAATTGTATGTGTTTTTGGATATGAAGTGCTTGAAATCATTTGCGAAATGTTTTGGAAGCTAATAGCTCCCCTGCAAAGCGCGAAAGGCAGTCCTAGAGATGAGGAAATTAAAGGGGTGCTGCATAAGTTCATCTGGAATGAATACAGTAGTTACTGTCAGCCATGGCATACCTTCCATCCCTTGGGAATGGTGAAATCTGCATAAGAGAAGTCGGCTATGGCCTCTCTAAATCCTCCGTGACCAGGCGGAGATAGCCTCATGACCTCACAGACCACACACCAGGTATACTTCATCTTTTGAGTATCATTCCAAGTCAAAACCTCTCCTGGAGCTTTCAACTTTTGAATCTCCACATGTTCTGTGAAGCAGATAGCATGATGGTATACGATGAGTTCATAAATTCCACCAAGTCAAAAAAAAAGAGTTTCAGTTAACATTATAGATAACTCCATTGCCTTTTAATCTTTGGTATAAACCAAATTATCGAATCAGAACAGATTGATTCAATATGTTGGTTTCGCTTTCTCATTTCAAATTAATTTCGGTCAGAAAAAAACTATTATTGCAGTTTAGCTTGGTGTGGTTCGGATGAATAATACACATACACACACACACACAAACACACACACACAAATATACTAGCTATTTATCCATACCTCGTTGTGGCTGGAACCATATTTTTTCAATGTAAAAAACTATTAATTGTATGAGATTTTTTCTTATAAAATAAATTTGAGCAAGATAATAAATTTGTGCAGAATTTCTGTGAAGTGCAAGTTTTCTATAAAATATATGAATTTTAAATCGATATAAATTTATTTGTTTAGTAGGTTTCAAAGAAATCAACAACATAAAATTATCATCATCATTAAAAAAGCAAGAAGATTCGGATATTTGAACAAAGGGAAAAAAGAGAAATATTAATTTTAAAATGATCACTAATATAAATTAAAATTTCAGGATTGAACCAAATAAAAATAAAACCACAATAAAAATAAAGCGGCAAAAATTAAAAACAAAAACCAAAAACCAAAAACATAGGTACCGAAAGACAGGTAAAAAATAATCACTGTCAAAGAAAGACCGAAAAAACAAAAGAAATTAATACCAAATAAAAAATTCAAACAATAAGGGCTGAAATGAAAAATAAAATATATAATTAATTTCACTAACGATTCACCGATCACTGGAAATTGACAAGAGCCACACTAGGAGGTAGAGGATATCGCACCAGGTAACACGGTGGATGATCAGTTTACACCGCCAATAGACGCTGCATGCGCCGCCTAAAAGGCGTGTGCTTGTGAAACACTGCTAGCGCGTCTGTACGACGCTCCTGCAGTGTTTCAAAAAAATAAATAATAAAAAATGATAAATTATCAATACACCCCTAGATCCAGCGATAACCACGAAAAAACCGATGTGAAAGTACCACAATACCCTTGGTTCCAACACTTCTTTTTTGTCTTTTTCTAGGGTTATTTTTGTAGTTTTACTATGAACGAATTTGTGAAAAAACGAAAACACCCCCCACTGTTTAGCATCCTTATGTGAATACTTAGAGGTAAAATGGTAGTTGCACTGTGCAAAAAATTCAAAAATATCATTCATGTCCCCTAGAAATGTCTAAAATGACCTCGGTTCTAAGGGTTAAATTTTTTGGCCTAGGATAAAATAGTAATTTTACTGTTGCAATCCACAGTAATTTATGTTTATGTGCACAGTGAAAAATTCTACAGGAAAAACGCTACGCCGTTTATTTTCTTAGTTAATATATATATATATATATATAGTATGGTTACTATTAAATTTAGTCAATTAAATATTTTGCTGAAAATCTAGAAATAAATAAATTATAAAGTCTAATTTATAATGAACTCAATAGTAAATGATGAAATAAAAAAAATACCAATTAAAAAACACAAAAAAAACTCGAGTCAACCGGGTTAATTCGTTAAATTTGCGACTTAAATCATGAGACCAAGATAACCTTATAAAAGCAAAGAAAAATAAATAATAAAACTTTTAATTAATTTAATATTGAAGGATGAAATTGAAAAGCAAATTATATAAAAAAAAACAAGAGTCAATTGAGTTAATTCGTCAAACTCATGACACAAGTTATGAGAATCAGCTAACCACGTATAAAGCAAACTACAATAATTTATAAAACTCAATAACTAATAAATTAAATGTTATATAAATTTAAAAAGAGAAAAAAACCAGTAAGTTTTTTTATTGGAATAAATAGTATTTTATAAGGTGAACACTCGTTATAGTTTATACTATAATAATATAATTATAACCCGTTGAAGAATTTTCGCCAAATGAGAAAAAAAAAGAGCAAAATTGCAGACAGAAGAAAGCTAATTCAAGGGGACGAACCTTTCAAGACCTTCATATAGACATGGGGATTGTCAGCAAGATAGTACATCACCATTGAGATCGAAGCACTGGTTGTATCATGGCTTCCAAACAGTAAACCAACAACCCTGTCAACAATCTCCATATCATCCAGAGGATTCCCGTTCTCATCTCTCACAAGAAGCATTCGAGTCAGTATATCAATAAATTCTGGTTCTTTGCTCTCTGAGATTAGTTCTCTTCTTCTATCCTCCATAATCGCAAGAATCTCGGCTCGAACCATGTTTCCTCCATTGATAGCGCGGTTGTAAGCTGTGCCAGGAAAATTTAAAGGTATTGACAATATTCCTTTAGTAACAAGATTGAAATGATTTTGAAGCCTGGATACATGCTCGGGATCCTTGATTCTCATAAACAATCGGCAGGCCAGTGCAAATGTGTATGTTTTGGAGAGTGGAAACACCTTCACTTGTTTGTATGGAAACCAGTCTGCCTTCAAGTGATCTTTTGCCATGGAATCCATCACAGGAATGAAATGTTGAAGAGGCTCCGGCTTGAGTAATTCTGGCAGAAATTTTCGCAGTTTAGCAGACTCTTCTTTGAAAGAGTTAATGACACGCTCAGGGGAGAACAAAATTTTCACAAGTGGGTGCGGCAACCAGCCAGTGACACTCTTGTTTTCACTCGAGAATAAGAACTTGTTCCCACCGGAACCACAGAACACGGCCATATTGTGTCCAAGAAGGGATGTTTGGAAAACTTCTGGTGAGTATTTTCTCACCCTGTCATTTATAAATTTCTCCGGGGTTCCACATCTGGCAGCCATCATAAAATCCCATGTTTCTCCGATGACCGGCCATCCTGTTTTCCCCTGCGGAAGCTTCGTGTTCCGGGATTTCCTTCTGTGTACCACTACGATGAGAGAAAGAGATATACAGAGAATGGAAAGGTGAAGGAAGAATGGTAAGAGGAGATCCATGTATGGAACACTTGGCTAGCTATGGCAGATGTACGACGCCGAGGATCGAGAGATGGACCGGTGACACTGACCTGAAGTGGTTAATTAACAGAAGGAGATCGGCAGGCAAGAGAATGGCTTAATTTAGCCGTCTTGACGTCCTGGAAGTGAAGCAATTCTGTCTAGTAAAATGGGTTGCTTGGAACCTCGAACAAAACAGCTCATAAATGGGTTAAATTTTTCGATCATGGAGGTATAATAATAATTTTACTGTTGCGATCCACAATAAAACGACATGTCATATATATATATATAAATATATATATATATATATATAAACGTGTCGAGGTTTCATTTCACACTGTTTATTGTGGATTTTAACAGTAAAATAACCATTTTATTTCGTGTTCCGGGATTTCCTTCTGTGTACCACCACTACGATGAGAGAGAGATATACAGAGAATGGAAAGGTGAAGGAAGAATGGTAAGAGGAGATCCATGTATGGAACACTTGGCTAGCTATGGCAGATGTACGACGTCGAGGATCGAGAGATGGACCGGTGACACTGACCTGAAGTGGTTAACAGAAGGAGATCGGCAGGCAAGAGAATGGCTTAATTTAGACGTCCTGGAAGTGAAGCAATTCTGTCTAGTAAATTGGGTTGCTTGGAACCTCGAACAAAACAGCTCATAAATTATAAATTCAAACATCGTTCTGCAATAACCAAAATACTCGATTGGTCTATTATAAATATGAGTCAACCCGGGAATCATGCATCCAGATTCTTGCATTATTTATATATATTAACAAAAGAGCTAAAAGAGCTCGGCCTCAGTACTGTAGCCCGTGACCCATTTGCACTGTGGACTGGTCTTTTGTTCGCCGTGCGTCGCGCGAGTTCGTCCACCTTTTTTTTTTTTTTTTCCGGCTATGAACAATGTAGTGGCGATGTTAGCCCTGGTAATAGGACAAAATAGCGTTTCGGCTGAGGGGTAAATAACGTTTAAGCTCAGGGGTGTGAGCGTAATTGCACGCGTACGGACCGGTCCGGTCCGCCGCACCCCTTTTTTTTAATATTTTTTAAATGGCTAAAGACGGTTATAGCCCCCTAATAAGACAAAATCGATTAATTAAGGGCAGGGACATAAAGGTAACTGACCATTATTATTTATATATTTTTCGAAATCTGTCAGACGTGTGCGGTTCACGCGCCCGACGGTGTCCCCCCTGACGCCCCTTTAAAGTGGCGCGTGTGGTATGCTACGGTGGCCGGAAATGGGCTACCGGCGCCTAATCCGGTGCGCCTCCGCTTGGTCTTCCTCCCGGTTCGGCTCGTTTTTCCACACGGTGGCCGTGGACGCGGCGGTGGCCGATTAAAGCCGGTTGTACCGTTTCTCTCTCTCCTGCACGTAAAAGTGCAGAAGAGCCCTCCGGGTTTTGTATACTTTCATTTCGGTCCCTTGACTTTTAATTGCGTATATGGGCCTGATTTCAGTTATCTAAGTTTTGATTTTGTTCGATTGGGTCCTTCGATTGCAATTAATTAAATGTTAATATTTCACTTCGGTCCTCCAGCTTTTAATTTCCGGAATGGGTTGAAAAGGATGAATATATTCGGTACAGAGGTTTCAATTTTTACAAATTTGTCCTTTAATTGAAAATGTTAATAAATCTGATTTTCATTTCAGCCCTTGAACTTTTAATTTTTGATTTTAATCCCTTTATATTTGATTTTCATTTCAGCCCTTATACTTTTATTTTTTTAAATTTCTAATATAACCCCTACTTTTATCCATGTATATATAAGTGTGTTTAACACAATAATAATAATAATAATAATAATAATAATAATAATAATAATAATAATAATAATAATAATAATAATAATAATAATAATAATAATAATAATAATAATAATAATAATAATAATTTAATTGTTTTTCTTACTTGCTTCTTTGATAAATTTTTTTACTCTTCGGATAATTTGATATTTTTTATTTTTTTAGCAGTAATAGCAATGATAATTTTGATTTTTATTTGTATTTTATTTCTTTGTTTTATCTTTTGTTCAAGTTTCTAGCAATATTTTTAGTCTTTCATTTATTTTTATTTCTTTCATAATAATAATAATAATAATAATAATAATAATAATAATAATAATAATAATATTTTAATTGTTTCTCTTACTTACTCTTTTGTTAATGTTTTTGAGTGTTTTTTTCAGGATAATTTGATAATTTTTATTATTTTAATACTCAGAGCAATGATAATTTTAGATTTTCAAACTTTGATTTTGCTATTGTTATACCAGGGGGTGTTGAGCTCTTTTATTATATTAAATTTCGCATAAATAAATATTATATTTTTATTTTTATCCAGCAAATCCTATAAAAATTGTTTACTGAGTCCGCAACGTAGAACATATATTTTTTAAAATTTTCACATTAAATGATTTTTTCAGCTAATAAATGTTTTTTTCTTTGATCATCTATTATATTTTTTTTTATGTGCTCTTTCTTTTATTTTTTTGATTGGTTTAATTGTAATTATTTTCAGGTTAGATGAATTTTTTCCCCTGATAATTATGATTTTTTTTTCTTCTGTGAAAGTTATTATGAATTTTTTTTTCTTTTATTTATTTCTGTTCTTTATTCATCATTAACACAATAATAATAATAATAATAATAATAATAATAATAATAATACTAATAATAATAATAATAATAATAATAATAATAATAATAATAATATATTCTTTTTCTTGCTTACTCTTTTGTTAATGTTTTTGAGTGTTTTTTCTTTCGTGAAAATTTTATAATTTTAATAGTTTTTGCAATAATAGCAATAGTCATTTTGTATCTAATATTACTGGGAATAAAAGACAACTCAAGAACAAAAAATAGACAAATTTACCTAGATTATCTACAATTAAAAAACGATACAAGTCACTTTTGTCTCGATTACACTGTTCCTTTTAAACGGCAAACAAGTCATTATTATATGTTTTAATATTTATTGCATATTATCGCCTAAAAATATATAAAGAGATAAAAAAAAATGACCTCGGATTTTTTGCAACAAACAAATTAATATCAGCATTCTTAAATACATTTAATATAATAATATGATGAATAAATCTTATAAAGTAAAAAAAAAATTGGCTTTGAATTTTAATTTTGTGCTCTTTTGTTCAAGTTTATTTCTTAAAAAAAAAAAAGGATTTTTAATATTTAAGATCTAATATTACCCGGGAAAAATACAACTCAAAAAAACAAAAGGTAAACAAATTTGCCTACATTATCTACAATTAAAAAATTTACAAGGCACTTTCCGTTTCGACTACACTGCTCCTTTTAGATAGCAAATAAGTAATTATAGCACGTAAAAAAAATTATATTTCTTTTTAAAAAAAAATTGCAATATTTTTATTTATAATGTGTCAGATCTAATATTACTGGGGAAAAAAGGCAACTCATATTTTTTTTTTTACAAATTTACCTAGGTTATCTACAATTAAAAAATATAAAAATCACTTCCCATTTCGATCACACTATATAGTATGTGAGACTAAGTATATGTGTTTAATATTTATTTAATATTATCGCCTAAAAATATATAGAGAGAGAGAAAAAATGACCTACGATTTCTTGCAAAAAAAATTAATATCAGTATTCTTAAATATATTTAATATAATAATATGATGAATAAATCTTATAAAAAAAATTTATCTTTGAATTTAAATTTATATTTTAGACCCTTTTTTTTTCCTTTAAGAAACGGTAACGTTTTTTCCACATGTATTTTTGATTTTTTAGTGTCCAAGTCAGTTGTTCTTTTTTAATCGGGTTTCTTTTTTTGTTTTTTTTTTAACCGGAGTATCCGTGACAACAAATTTCTTATAAATCATTTCACCTTCTTAACAAATTTTCGAACAAATTTTATCAAAAGTTTTTTAGCAATAGCAATATTCAATCACATTTGGTTGAAAAAAACTATTTTTAATAGATTTTATCAATTACAATTATACTAATTAAATATTAAAATAACAAAATACAACATTTATAAAATCAATCAATTTTCTACATAGATAAAAAAGCCCAGCGAAGCGGGCAAATCTACTCGTATATACTAAACCATTTCTCTGCGCTTCGCTGCAGCTAAAATTATATTTTTTTCAAGAAGATTCGGTTACCTGAATCATCGAATTCACAATATTAGAATTACTTCATTTCATAATCTAATTTAAATTAAATACTAGTATAAAATATAAATTGTAGAAACACCTACAATAACTACATAACAAAAATAAATCATTAATTTTTTATTTATAAAAAGAAGAAACCATCATTGAAAATCCATTGCAAATTTACCATCATTATAATGACTATAACAACTAAAATTATTATCATCATTAATGTCAAAACAATTAGAATCATAAATTGTCCTGAAAAATAAAAATAAAACAAAACATTTTTACAGAAAAGCAAGCAAGAAAACAATCAATCATTAAAATTATCATTTTTATCACGTAAGCAATGAAACCATAAAATTATCTCAAAAAATTAAAAATAACTTTAACAAAAAACAAAAAACAAAAACAGCAAAAGAAAAAACTAAAATAAATATTATGAGCATAAAAAAATAATATGATCAGAAGAACAAATAAAAATAACAGAAAACACTAAAAAACAAGAACAAAGGAAAAACAATTACCAACATAAATTAAAATTCCAGAAATGAATGGAATAAAAATAAAATCCCAACAAAAAATAAAACGATAAAAATGAAAAACAAAAATTAAAAGCATAAATGAATAAATACGGAAAAAAATAAACATTGTCCAAAAAGGACCGAAAAAACCAAAAAAATCAATACTAAATAAAAAATTAAAAGAATAGGTGACAAAATAAAAAAACAAAATATATAATTAATTTTAATTGTATGATAAAACTGCAACAAATCAAAAACTTGGGACCGATAAACAATAAAGGGATTTTTAAAAAGAAAATGCAGTGTAACCAACATAAATTAAAATTTCAGAATAGAACCGAATAGAAATAAAACCCCCAACAAAAAATAAAACGATAAAAAATAAAAATAAAAACATAAATAAATAAATATGGACAAAAAATAAAAATTGTCCAAGAAGGAACGAAAAAACCCAAAGAAATTAATACTAAATAAAAAATTATAAGAATAAGTGCCAAAATGAAAAACAAAATATATAATTAATTCCAATTGAATTACGATTGGAGGACAAAATTAGAATAAATTAAAAATTGCATACCAAAAATATTAAAGGAACAAAAAATAAACCAAAAATTAAAAGATGAAGGACTGAAATGAAACGTACCACATATGATCAATTTTAATTAAAAGGCATAACTGAAAACAATCCAAATTTTCATTGAAGAAATCAATAAGAAAAACAAAATCAAAAGCCTAGGGACTAAAATGAACAAACCAACAATATGAAGGACCATATTGTACTTTTCGGTAGTAGGAGAGAGAAAAGGGGGAAAGAAAAATCATCCACCGGCGATTCCACGACCGCCTTCACATGACACGCGCCGCATCGAGAGGTAGAGGACATGGCAGCGTACCAAGTGACATGACAAAAGGGCAGTTTCAACCGCCCAAAGACACCGCAAGCGTCGCCTTAATGGGGCGTGCGCGTGAAACACTGCTGGCGCGTCTGAACGACAAGCCTGCATTGTTTTAGAAAAAGAATTAATAAAAATGATAAATTACCTATTAACCGCTGGACCCTGCGATAACCACGAAAAAACCAGGATGAATTTACTACAATACCCCCCGGCTCCTAGGCTTCGTTTTTGTTTTTTTGGGGGTTATTTTAGTAGTTTCATTGTGCACAAATTTGTGAAAAACTGAAATCATCCCTCACTATTTCGTGTTCTTTTGTCACATCCAGGGAAAAATAGTAGTTTTACTATGCAAAGAATTCAGAAATACCATCCATGTCCCTGGAAATGTCAAAATAACCCTTGTCCCGGGGGTTAAATTTTTCGACCATGGGGGTATAATGATAATTTTACTGTTGCGATCCACAATAATTTGTGTCTATGTGCATAGTGAAGAAATGAACAGTAAAACCGGGATGTCGTTTATATATATACGTGTCAAGGTTTCACTGCACACTGTTTACTGTGGATTTCAACAGTAAAATTACCATTTTATTCCTAGAATTGCCAAAAAATTGACCCGATACCGGGGGTGCTCTGGTCTTTGCATTTTTTATTGCATAGTGAAACTACCTATTTACCCCTAGAAGCTGACAAAAAAAAGGCTGGTAGAGGGTATTTTGTCTAAATTATAGTATAATAAAAAAAATCTCATAATTTTAATATCTCATACTCTTAATATTTTTTTTTGTGTTGAAAAAAAAAAAAAGGTTTCGACCGCGGTAAAGTCGAGGAAAATGGCTAGTATATATATAAATGTAGTTAGCAATAAACTATCTCACTGGTTGAGCTTGATGATAACTTTTGTTTTTTTTAAAAAAATTAAGAGGGTATCTAATGAATAAAATTTGTTTAAAAATATATTAAAATATATTTTTTATTTTTAAAAATTTATTATTGATAAAATTATTGTTGATATTAGTATATGAAAACTACTTGAAAACACTAAAAAATTCAATTGAAAGCAAAGGAAAAAAATCATTTTTAAAAATGAATGAAAATGTGGAAATCAAACGAAATTTTCATTTTTGTCTTACACGTGTTTGAGTGGAAAAGGAATGAAAATGATTTTTTCAAAATGATATATTATTTATATTAATTATTTTTATTATCAAAATGATATATTATTCATATTAATTATTCAAAATGATTATTTTTATTATACATAAAAACGAGGATCATAATGTTTGTAGCAGAGAGAGGCAACACATAAGAGAAATGGGGTTTTCAACACTGCTCCCTGGTAGCTGGCGATTAATTTCTCCCTCATTCACTTTATCTGCATCTCTCCATCCTCCACTAACCTCTCACCGCCATGGATTGCAAATTGCTCTCCATTTTATTGTTTATTGTTCATCGAGAACTCCATCGGCAACCTTTCTAGATTAGGATATATATATATAAAGATTGTGTAATTTTGTATTGAAGTGTACAATTATGTTAGTATGGGATCATAAAATTCAACCTTTTTTTCCATGTTCATAGTACTTCTGAATTAAGTAATTGTACGCTTATACTATAAGTAACATCAGATCCAGATCTGGATCGTTCATCTTATTTATTTATTTATTTTATCGATCACTATTTGGTTACATAAGTACTGAAACTGATGCCATTAATATGCCCTCCTGATATATATATATATATATATAATCAACACTGAACCAACCTTCCATCTGCAAGGTGAAGGGTGCAATTCTGAGGAGCCAAGCAGCAGTTGCAAGCAGAATCAAGCTTCTTATCACCCGAGGACTTGCAAGTCATGTAATCCACGTCCAAGCAATAAAGAGGACAGGCTTTGGCAATCGA
Organism: Salix brachista; assembly: GCA_009078335.1. NCBI lineage: Eukaryota > Viridiplantae > Streptophyta > Magnoliopsida > Malpighiales > Salicaceae > Salix > Salix brachista. The sequence goes on from CM018590.1 coordinate 15,076,257, forward strand.
GCCGCCACCAATGGCTCCGAGTAAAACTACACCTGCTCATATTTAACAGGCAAACATCACTCGTATATCATGATTTGGATATTAATTTTCCATTATAATTTTTTTGTTTTTGTTTTGAGAAAACCCTATCCCTGTAAAACGTAAAACGTACTTTGTGTACCCAAATAAGCGAGTAAAACCCTGGCTATCCCAGGCTCTTACAAGAGATGCACGTCTTGACTCGAACTCAAAATCTGTTGTGAAGATCTCAAGTTTTTTGTCATCACGCCACATCTTTTGGGATAATTTTCCATTATAATCGCTTAGCAGAAACAATTTTCATAGATTTTGTCACCAGAATAAATAAATAAATAAAAAAAACCCTTAATCACTGAAGAACAAGAATTTACTAATCACGAGGGGGGCAAAAAAATGTTTTGAGATGAGAGCAGACGTACCGAGCAGAAGAAGAACCATGGCATTGGCAGTAGGTCTGGCACCAGCCATATTTCTGCCGAATCTGAACTGTGAAGTGTTAGCCTCTAAGAATTCGTAGTTATAAGAGATTCAGAGTCAACTACAATGCTCATTTAGCAGACGTTGATTATACTTTAAGAGCTTGTGGTAGAAGAAAGTCAAAGTCAACTTTATTGCTCATGTACCAAACGTTGATTTCAATGTTGATGTCTAGAAGATGTGACTTTTCTGAACCCAGAATACATATTCCTGATATTTTTACTGTATCTTGAAGAGAGATTGGATAAGGGATAAAGATTGTGAGAATTCTTAATAATATTTTTTCTTAAGAAAATCTTATGATAAAGGGAAAACTATTTTTAAGCCCCTGTAGTTTGTAAAATGCTCCATTTAGACCATTAAGGTTTCAATTTTCCCCAGTGTCATGTGAGCAATATTTATTTTGAATGGTTTGATTTTCTTTCGAAATGAATCAGAAATTTGAATGCCTCGAATATGACTATCAGAAATTTGAAGTGGGACAATTGAGAGATTAGGAGGAACTTGCTTATGTCTAAAGCTGATGAAAAATGGAATCCTAGAAATGCATAACACAATCGCTTTGCAAACTACATTTATCATCAACATGTCAATTCAGGGGCTCGACTATCTTTTTGCTCCCCTCATTTTTTTTTAAATTTTTTTTACAAAATAAAAATGAAGAAAGAAATACTGAAGCTTTTGAAAAAAATGAAGAAACCCAATTTTTTAAAATAAAAAGCACTGCTCCAAAATAATACTAAAGCAGCACTAAATTATCAGCCTGTATGAATTAGTAAATCCCATACCAAACAGGCACTTAATCAAAGCTCCAAAAAATTCCTCAAGTAATTACCATGAGCTAGCATCACCTGACCTTTCCCATGAAAAGACCATCAGTGCCTTCTTCATAATCAAATAAAAATCTTGGAACAAATTGAGAATTTGTATGTCAAATGATTTACAGTGAACTCTGAAAGCAACATCTTCTGGGTGAAATCTGACAGCAGGCATTAAGACAACAGTTTATGGTGTGATTAAAGTTTTGCATCCCAGGTTAAATTTGCAACTTGAGAATCCCCTGAGCATCTGATTATTGCATCAGCCAAGCATCGAGGGGCCCTCTAGCAAGTATACAGACACTTTGACCAATCAGATCACTTGAAATCGCGGCGAAGGAAAGCCAACTACCCATATGAACGGTGCAGCAAAATGAAGAATAATACAAGTAAGCACTTGGCCCTCTTTCCACTTTTAAAGTACTCTATGCAGGTGGAAAACTTCACCCTGATCCCCATTCAAGGACCTTCTCTCCAAGCAGCAAACTGTAAGCTGTCTGAGTAAACTCTCCAGATGTGATCGCAAGCAGCTTTGTGAATCCTTCACATTGGGATCTGTTGATAAAATCATGGCGTTTACAGCATCAGCCACAATCTCACGCTGTGAATCCTCAAGAAGATACCCAGCTGAGCACTTTTGTGGCTGTTCATATGCCAGTAAGGCTACGCAATCCTGCAAATGCATGGGAATATCAGACAGATTTAGCAACTGAGCTGGTTCCATGAGACAGAAGACATCATTAGACATTAGGGAGATGGGCACAATTTTCTTTCCTCTCTCATAATGCGAGTAAGACGTAAAATATTCCGAGACAAAAAAAAAAAGTGCATGAAAGAAAAATTGAGTACCCGAACTAGATCATCAAATGGGGGCAGCTTAAAAAACTTGGCTAATTCAATCCTTCCATACGTGACAGCATCCCCAAGTGCCCCAACCTACATACATTCAATAAGTTTTCGTGACTAGATATTCAGTCAAATACTCAAAAGTCATGATTTCCTGATCATGCAGTAGAATAGCTGACAATTCCCATGGGAAATTAAACGTGAGCTGCACAAGGACTAATTGACAACAGCATGCATGTACAGACTGCCATGCATATAAGCAATTCATAATTATTAAAAAAATATATAAAATAAAAAATGCCATAATCAATTTCTAGATGTGTTGAAGCAGCTTCAGAAAATAACTTGCATGCAAGTCTATATTCATCACCTTGAATTATTGATTTCCTGTATTGGAGAAAAATAAGTGACTAGAGCAAACTATACGGGGAAAACAAATATACCCGGACCAATTCAATAAATTTTTGACAGTGAAGCAAAAAGCAAGCGGCTGATTTTTCATCCTGCAGAAGAAAAACAGTGTCACAGCTCACATTATTTAAGATATTGATCAAATCAAGCATTAAGAGTGGAAAGGCTGATCATCATCAATTTTGTTATATTCCAGGTGAAAGAAAACAAAACTGTGAACTCACAATTACATTTATTGCTCAATGACGATAGAACATCTAATTTTAAACCTGTGTTGACAAAATGAGAACAGATGCAGGTTCATAACTTCAGCAATCATGGACTTGTAATAATGATCTCACTTTCATCAGGTATCTAGCATCAACGATCCAATTTAACAATTTTGTTAAAGAAAAGAAATAAAGGTAGCTTTAAAGTTCACGAGGTGACTTTTATTCTCAAGAACTACTAATTTAAATTCGAAACACTTTGTCCTCAAGACACAGACCAGATGAGTAGACCTTGCTGCCATTTTGGCAACAGTTGTGTGAAATTCACTTAGTAATCTTCAGATGGCCACACAAGATATGAAAACAACCAATAGAGGACGAATCATAGTACAGTCCACCAATCACGAGGGAAATATAGACTCATCTATCATCCATTCAGGAAGAAAGTCATACAATGCTGCTATGTAATTGCCAACCAGGCAACAATAACATCCAAAGTTGTGATAAGGGAGGACAGGGGAGGTAGGTGTAGACTAGTGGAGAAAGGGTCCTAAACTGTTCCAAAAACAAATTTGACTTAAGGTTGATTTAAGCCCCATCCTTCCCTAATGTGGACAGTGCTCTTCCGATCTAACTCCAAACTTAACTGGAGATGATAAACTGTTCCAAAATTATGTCAGTCACAAGCCAAGCTGTCACAAAGGTATCGTGAGGCACTATTTACAAGAAAATAACAATTATGACACGCTGCGAGCCAAGCTGTTACAAAGGTATTGTGACTGTCACTATTTAACAGGATAATACAAGGCAAATATACCGAATTCATGGTAGTAGCAATAATAATAATAATAATTGGGTCATCTAAATGATAATTTGAAGCAGGAATTAGATTGAGGTGTGGACACGCTTAATGGTTGTCGGTACATATCATGATTACAGAAAAAATACACAATGAAACCTTAAATGTCAAAGTCCTTTACATATTATGTACCAAGTAAACAAAAACACGACTACAAACAGCAACTGTAGATGGTGTTCACCTGCATAATCTGGGGATACCAATCACGAAGATTACTGAGGGCAGCATCAATCTCACCATTTCTGATTAGCTTCAATGGAGAATAAAGTCAACAAAAACAAATCTCATATTCAAAAATAAAATAAACATAAATAGATAGAATAGATATATTACAAGCATCAAGACAGATTGAAAAATGTGAATAATAATAGCCAGAAGAGTGGTGATCATGGCGGTTTACTAATTTCCAAAAGATACCATATGGGATGTTATCTAGCATAAGATCTTCTCAAACTTAATCATGACCACCATAGCAGAGTATATGACTTCCAACTTAATCCTTCGACATATTTGTACAATTGGCTGATCTCGAGACTCAAACCAACAATGTTGCAGGTGCAAGCCCAATACTTTTAGAGTTGCACCAAGCAATCTACCATTAGTTTTCCAACAGTACACCATGGAATATAGTCCAAATTAAGTACAACTTCTATACTATAAAAACCTGATTAAGTTATTAATTAGCTGTTAACAGCATTCATTACAACACATCTCTGTAGGTCATTACATCATCTGCACAGGAAACACACACAAATCTACTCCTCCCAAATAACAATGCTAAATCAACACATAGGCATTGCATTCACTGAAGCTTCTCACCATGCAGATCCTACCCCAACAACGCTTAGCACCAAATTTGTTAATTTTGTTGTGTTCCATCCAAAATTACCACTATATCTTGTTCCAAATTAAAAAACAGAACAAATTTTATCTCACTCAATATCTCAGCATGTTTTGTAAATTCCACCCAAATCCTGGACGGAACGTTCCGGTTACGTTTCGGTTGTTCCGCTCCGGCCAAAAGTGATTTTTTTTGGGCAATTTCTTTTTACAAAAATATTGTGCAGTTTACGGTATCAATCATATTTTTCAATCCGACTGCTGGATCAAGTTGAAATATTGTTATATCTCAAGTCAAGAATTTAGAGCAATCAAAGCTTTGAAAGGCCTTGCGAGACTATCAATGGTATTTTCATAATCCTGTTCGAATTCGTAATTTTTTTTGAAAGATTTTTTTGTCTGTTTTTTTAGATTGATTTTTTCTCAATTTCATCATTCAACAATAGGTTTATTAAGAATTGAGCTTTATAATTTGTTTTGATTTGTTTTATTTAAGGTTATTGTGGTCTCATAACTCGGGTCACAAATTTAGAAAATTAACCTAGGTTCAGGTCAATCCAATATATTCTCATCTCAGTTGTTTTGTTTTTTTAAAATGTCGTCTTGATTTATTTTAAAGTCAAACTATATTTGTACTGGTTGTCAAGGTTATCTTTAGACTCATCTGGTCAATTGTGTTATATTGGTTCAACTCCCATTTTTTTAATTGTGTTTAAAATTTGAATTGCATAATTTCAATTTAGTTTATCTTTAAATTGAACTAATATTTTTTTGTTGAACTTTATCTATATATATATATATATATATAAACAATACAACCTCATAACAGCAAGCCAAAATATTTTGAAATCACAACAAACCGTTTTAATTGAGAAAATAAAATCAACCAAACAGAATTGACAATCTTGTTTAGCACCATTCGGCAATGCTTGTGCATTTCAGAAAAAAAATTATCCAGTATATTTCTAAATGTAAAAGGGTGGAGCAACATATATGGGATGCGCATCAGAGAAGCACTGAGGAAAATAAGTGGCACCCAATGAAATCAAAATGATATAGGAATGAATGCATCATTTAAGGGCTCATAAACCCTATCCCCACTAGTATCAAAACATAAAATCCAAGGGAAGCTCTAAAGATGCTGATGAGCTTTTGACCAAACCAAAGACAGGATTCTCCAAGTATTACACACAAAAAAATATTCCATACAACAAAGGGCTTACCAGCATCTTACTCATGCATAACACCACTTACATTTATCATAAAACCACTTACATTTATCATATACTCTACACATAAACTCGATGCCTGCCAATGTGAACTATTAATTGAATATAAACACCCATCACCAACAATTTCATACCTGTCTAAGAGTTTTTCTGTGTGTTAAAGCATATGCAATGTCCTGTTCACCAGAGCCATTTTCCTGAGCTATATATATTGGAGGGATAGTATTTTTACTAGCCACGTCAAATGCATTGAGGGTCGCTTCATAGCCATAGTGTAATAAGTAGGAGCGAACAAGTCTGCCCATGCAATAGAAGCTAATATTAACCAAAATATACAGAAATAATGATGATTAATGGTAACTGATTTGCAAGATCAGGTACTGTTATTTAGATTACCAAGTATACTATCATTTCTAAATACACCAAAGGGCTTTTTCATACTTCTAAAACCTCTTTTTTGTTTTTTTTACAAGATTTTAAACCAAGGCCCCCTGCAGCCCTGCCCCATGACAAAACCCAAGGTGAAAATCTTCAGATGAACAAGATTAAATATAGGAAGAGAAAGAGGAGCTGAAGACAGCAAGAGATAAAAAAAAGGAACAGTTTGCCTTGATCCATTCTTTATTTTTACTTTAAATTTCCACCCGACTCTTTTGTTGTTAAGATGCAGTTATAGGTAAATATAACTTCAATTACGAGGATATTGCAAGTTACACTGGCTCAAAGCAGAAACTAATTTATATAAAAGAGACTCAGATCTAACATAGACTTACCTATAACTTATATTTGGTGGTAAAGATATTTTGTCCACTGCCGATATTTGCTTCATAGCTTCTTGTCTTTCATATTCCTAAGCAAGGATACAAAGAAAAACATAAGGCAACATCAATAATAACAAGAGCTTGTGTAAATTTGTTAAATCTGTCAATGCGGTTTTAGACAAAAGTTTCAGACAACTAAACCAGGTGCTAAGGAAACCATTCACCAAGAGAATTATATATGCAAACCCAAAGGGATAAAATCTATGACTAATTAATCATATCACTTCCTGGAAAGTGAAGGCTGTCCATTAAACTTTATTGCCTTCCATACAAAACAAACTTGACCTTCCAAAACTTGAGCAATGACCATGCACAGAGAAGAAATGTTTTGCAAACCCACTAAACCACAAAAAGAAGAAGGTCCACAAGAAAGAAACAAAAGAATGGATATCTTGCCTTGAGATCAAAGGCAAAATTTCTCTGCCCAAAGTTGACTTCAATCCTGGCAGATTAACAAGCAACTGAATGTATCAGATCCACTAGCATCATGATAAAATTAGCACGAAAAAAAGAGGAAGAATTTAAAATATAGTTTGAATTCGTTTTTCGTAATTAATCACAGCTCATTTTCAGTAAAACATGCGACCAAACTGGATTGTTTGAGAGATGAAAACCTTGGATACGCTAGAACCTTAATCACCGTAGAGACAAAATTTTCTAGATGGCAAGACAATGTATCTCTATGATCTTGTTAGCAAAAGTTCAACTAAAAACCATAGTAGCCACAGGATAGTCTACCATATCTGCATAGTTTAAATCTAGCACAGGAATCGACAAGCAAACTGTCTCAGAATAATAGTTAAATATTGCAACTAGTTGAAGGAGGTGCGCCACATACTCCTCGTTCTGGCTGTGGACAGCAACAGTAGGAAACAACGGACCCTTCATGTCCTTGTCCTTGTACACTGCACCAACTACAGCTCCATTTTTACTGAGATCAGCGCAAAGAGAACATGAAATAATGAGTAGCATTGTTAAAGAAGAAGAGTTCAGAAAATAGAATTGTTAATCACTCAGTGTCCACATGCAACAGGAGTTTGATGTCAACAACACAAACTAACCAAAGTGAGCAACTTCCTTACGTGAAAAAGAATTCATGTGAAGCATAATTGATACCAGCACCAACTGTATCATTGGTCGTGAACGTTGGGCCAAATGCATCTCCCTTCCCATGTCCAGTATAAAGATTCCCATCATCCCCGTGATACCCGCAGCTGTTTGTTTCCCACCTGCCCAACCAAATAAAAATTTGAAAGAAACAACTGATGAATCGCAGCATTATTATAATTAACAACACATTATAAATCAAACTTGCATACAGTGCACAAGAACCCACATTTCCAATCAAGGACTTCTGCCTATTATACCTTCAAAAGAACATTTAAAGTATAAAACACCTTTTTTCCCTTCTTTTTACATTTATCATGAACCAAAAGTATTCTATAATTAAATACTTAATACCCACTTTTTGATCGCTCCAAAATGTTAAATCTTATAAACCTAATCCATTAACTCCCGTGATTAGCAACTAAAATTCTCTCTAGAACCAGAGAAAAAAACCCCAATTGCATTTCTCACTAACACTACATTACAAATAGCAAAACAAATAATAAATAGAAAAGGAAAAGGAAAGAAAGAAAAGCCTTACCCAGGTTGTCTCCTCATTTTGAAACTCTGATTAGTAAAACCAATAGCAATCTGTCCTTTAGCACCAGCATTCTTTACAAAAATCTCAAAATAATAAACAAGCCGTTTTTCCGGAACAGGTTTATCGGCTTGAATAACACCAACGTCATGACCATGAAGATTCACACCTGGGTATTTAATACTCAATTTATCAGTCGATACAACAATAAACCCTCCAGAGCTGTTCAACGTGTTTAACTCCTTTGGTTCAAGCTCTGTTTCTGCACCAATTGGTGATGAGTATTGCCGTGCTACGTCTATGAAGTAGGAGCCTGGATCTTGATTGCTTCCGTTCTTGGAATTCGAATTGATGGCGGTGCTGTTGGTGGTTGGGGATGTGTTGGTGGTGGTGGAGCTCATACTTTAGGGTTTGGTTATTGGAACATCAAAGAGTTGGAATTGAATTTGGATTCTGCTTGAGGAATTTGGAGAATGAGTTTGTTAAAAGCAATGAAGGGGGGATTTTTTACAGTGGACAGAGAGAGAGAGAGAGAGAGTTTGGGGAGTTGTTCTAATATTTACGTAATCTTCTAAACGATTCGTTTTTGTGTTTTTAAAACACTAAAGGTCAAAAACACAATTATTAGAACCTATTTTTTTTTTTTTTATTATTATTATTATTATTAGAACCTATTTCTGTATTATTTTATTCAATTTTAGTGTTTGAGAAATTTTAAATAAAATAAATGAATTTTAAGATCCAAAAAATTAAAGTTCGATATTTTTATACATTTACGAGTTATATACTAATAAAAAAATGAGATTTTTTTATTAGAAATTAATCTAGCCTTTTCTCTCATATAATACTCGGAATAAAAAAAGAAGATAAGAGTAAAGAGTTTTAAGAAAGATAAAACAAGTAAAAAAACATTTTGAAAAATATCATAGATAAAAAAAAATTAAATAGAACATTAAAAAACAATCTAATGGGAAGAGCATTATTTCAAACATTGTTGGTCAATAATTTGAGCTTATTTGGTGTTTTGATAGCAGATTTTTTTTAAATATATTTTGTTTAAAAATACATTAAAATTTTAAATTTTATTTTTAATGTCAGTATATTAAAATAATTTGAAAATATATATATATAAAATATTAATTACAAAAAAAATTCAAAAGTAATTTTAAATTACAAAAATAAATAGACACTTAGTATTATAATGAAGATTATTTTTCAAAATAATTTTCACTTTGAAATATATTGAAATATTATTTTTTTATTTTATAAAATTTATTTTTAATATTAACACATCAAAATAATCTAAATATAAAAAATAATAATTTTAAACTAAAAATAATAAAAATTTTACAAAATATTTTTCAACCACAAAAACAAATAAGTTTTTTTTTTATCTTGAAATGTGTTATACCTCAAATTCAGACTCATAAACGTGGAAACATCTGTTTAAGTGGAGCCATATACTTCTCTGCTTTATAAGTATTACCTGCTGCGACATATACTGAGGTGGTATTATCAAAACCCATTCCCCTAAGCATCATCCCTTCCTTCAACAGCAAGCAGAGCAATCCATGTTAATTAGTAAGTCTTTTACGAACTTAATCACTAATTACAACTTGGTTTTGAACTAGACGGATATTTAAGAGAATAAATTTCAAAATACATGATCAATAATTGAAAACAGTGAAGGAATTTATATTTCAAAGCTAACAAATAAGTACATAAGATTAACTTCCAAAATTCATTTCAAGGAAAAAATGATTGATAATGCATGAATCTGAACAAAATGACTGTATTTTTTTTTTGGATTCTAGGAAACTCCACTCTTCATAACTTTGTAGGTCAAGGTTAGCGAATAAAACCCCAGTTGTCCCAGATTTTTATAAGAGATGCACGTCCTGACTCGTACTTGATACTTGCTGTGCATATCTCAAGCCCTTTATCATCATGTAAACTGCAACATCAGACAATTTTTACAAATTCAGACAGATTTGCAAGAATGAAAGAGAAGAATCCTACATGTTCATTGAATTGGCACTAGAGTACAGTCCCCAGTGGCCACTCCTTGTTCTTGTGTGCTTGGAGAGTTATAACTTTCAGTGTTCATCGTGAGGGCATGGATTTTCTGGTGTGAAAGCAGAGTTTATATGTGCTAACTTGATTTGCTGAACAGATGGATTCTGTAAAATGACTTATTTCTAGAATATCACACAAAATGCATCGTTAACATTTTCAACTTTGGTCCTTATTTTTACTGTTACTTTTATATCATTTACTTAATTTATTTTGCTTTTCAATTTAGTCCATAGTTTTATTTATTTATTTATATTATACTAAATTTGATCCTCAATGTTTTGATTGCTATTTATTTTATTGTTTGATTTCTTATGATTGAGAATTTTTTTATTTCAGCCTTCCAATGAGGTGATCTCAATCGCATGAATCAAATTATTGATTTCAAATATTATCCCAATTTAACTTTGGTTTTCTTACAAATCAGTTTTTTTTTTAATTTTATTATTCAACATTGAGTTATTAATCCTTTAATTTCATGATTTCTCTTATTTTTAATTTCTATAAAGTTATCATGATCTTATATCTCATATTTATATAATAGATTAATCAAGTTAACTCTAGTTAACTAAGGATTAACCTAAATCCTTGAGCTTTAATGTTTTCTTTATCATCTTTTACCCTTTCTCTCTCTCTTTTTTTATCTTAAACTCATATTATGTTTGATAAGTTACTCAAATTAATCCAAGTTAATTACAATTTATTTTTTCAATGTTTTTTTATTAATTAATTTTTTTAATTTTATCATTTTTTGAGTTATTAAACCTTAAATTTTATGATATTTGTTTTCTATAGGGTTAAACAATAGAAAAAAATGAAAGCATTTTCCCAAAAAATCTCTAAACATTAAATAAATAAATAAGATTTTATTTTGCACTCATTTCAAAATCGTTTTCTTAAAAAAAAAAAATTAAAAATTTAAAAACTTTATTGCTTCTTTATTGCATGTTTTTTATTCAAACGAGTGACCTGAGCACCACTAGTCCCACGAAGAAGATGGACTGCATAATGTCTTCTTGTGCAGCTCTTTCAACTCGATCACTTCTCTCCGCTCACTCACTCCCAACTAGCTCAACTCGCTCAATCAAACCCAGTTCCCTTTCATGGGGCTTTTCATTTCCCACCATACACATCTCCATCAACCACAACCCCCCATCCTCTCTCAACAAGGTATGCGCACACTCTTCTTCAATCTCTCTTTACCCTGGAAACTACTTTGAAAAGGGAACAAATTTAAAATAATAAGCCGAGTCTCATGTTTTTCTACTGTTTTGAATTTTTACACATGAGCTTTTGTCTGAACAGCAAATGGGTTTGCTGATTTTCTGTTTCTATATCATTTGTTATCTTATTTTTTGTTCCGTATGCTTCTCTCTTGGTTTAATAGGTTATGAAATTCATCATCTTTCTGTTTATATCCAACTGATGATTTGATAAGCGTTATTAGAATAAAATGTTTTTGTACTGGAGCTTTTAGCAGAGGGATATGGCTAGTTATTTTTGTCAATTATTGAGATGGGGTGTTATTATAATTCTCAATGAGTGCTACAATGTGAAGAAGAAAAGATAATGGTAAAATTATTTTGCACTAGATAGATAATCAGACTGGAACTCCCACCTTCAACTTTTGCACAATGGATAATTCAATTTTATTATTTTTATATAAAGATTCTGCTAGGGCTGATCAGTTTATGAAAGTGGAGGATAAAAGTGAGAAGAAAAGTCTAACTTTTGGGCAGTTTCTAAATATTGATAAAGTAGTAGGAGCAGGTTAGATAGATGGGAAATCATTTTATTTTATAGAAATTAGATTGCTTGCGTTCTAACCTTATAGAAGTTGTGGTAGTAGAATATGATAAAACATAGCTAAACTTTCTAATGTTGGTTTCAAAAGGTAAAGCTTTCACGCGGTAAGTTTCTCAGCAATTCTTACTGCTGAAAAATTATTGAGAAACAGTTATTGCTAGAATCTTCTTGCTATTAAATGTATGGTCGCTGACCAAGAATGCTCTTGTTCCAAAGAGACATGCTTGTAACTTTTTGAAGTAATATATAATTTAGCTACCCATGATTGCGTAATTGATTTGTTAAACTTTGGCTACTGCTTTATCTTATAAAAAAAGAAAAGAAAATTACCTGCTGCTTGCTTCTCCATTTTGAAGATAGTTTTACACATCATTTATTAGACATTGATGTATGCTCTCTATGGTTAAGGCATAAGAATATTTTACTTTCCTTGCTCTTAATATGTAATCATTTATAGTTCCATTGTTTCATAGTCATTTGTGTCTTGGCCTGGCCGTAATTTGCAGGCACCACAGAGCAAATGCTGCAGATTCATATCCTATCAGTTGATATTGATGGTCCTCTTTTCTGTTTATATGCGAGTGGAATTTTGATTTGCTTCCGAATTTCTCCATGGAGCATTAGAATATGCTTTGTGTAGAAATGAATCTGATTTTGATGGCCATAAATAAGACATCCGAAATATAATCTTCACAGAAACTGTGTTGTACACTCTAATAGTCAACGGAAGTGCTATAGGAATTTGTGGTTTACTTTTTTGTGTGATAGTCTTATTGTAGTATTACTATTTCTGGTTGTCAATTACTGTTTTCTGCATTCCTCTGAAATGGTTGGACAGAGAATCAAGATTGCCTTTACAGTTTTCAGTCAGCTCTACAGCAGAAATTGGTGTTGTTTAAGATGACCTTTCAGGGAAGAAACGAGTTCTAATATTTGTTTCTCATATCTGCAGACTTCTTTCATTCAAGCTGCCTGGACCAGAAGATCTCGAGGTGAACTTGCCAAGAAACCTAACAAGAAATCGTGGAAACAGAGGACAGATATGTATATGAGGCCATTCCTACTAAATGTTTTCTTTTCGAGGAGATTTATCCAGGCAAAAGTGATGCACCGGGGAACAAGTAAAGTGGTATCAGTTGCTACCACAAATGCCAAGGATCTGAGACACAGTTTACCATCACTTACCGATCACAATGCCTGTAGAATTGTAGGGAGGCTTATTGCTGAGAGAGCCAAGGAAGCTGATGTATATGCAATGTCTTATGAACCTAGAAAAGATGAGCGGATTGAAGGTAAACTTGGAATTGTTATTGATACTATTAAGGAGAACGGGATCATATTTGTTTGAGCAGACTACACGTTACTCTTCTAGGTTTTGTTACTGTAAAATGACAGTGGAGAAACACAATTGGTTTAACACTGTTCATTTATCTAACATATCTAATAGAAAATTGCTCATATAATTCTCGAGTCTTCTTTGCTATCCGGTGTGCATACTTGATTCTTTCTTCCTGGCCTTATAGTTAAGAAATTTTAGCTTTATGGAATTGAATTTGAAGTTCTTACAATTATCAGTTACTTGTGTCTTCAACATGTTCATCATTTTATCAGAAAGAATTGGTCTCAGCAGTTGCCTATCACTGGATTTTGGTGTTTGAACTTGTGATTTCTGGGTCGTGAACATATGATATTCGATGTACTTCTCCATCCAAAGCCAATGTGTAAGGTTGCTTACTATTTTAGAAGTATGCCAGCTAACCATATTTAGATGCTTCACCAGCTTTACTTGGATGTGCATTTATGTTTCCTTCAACTTTTCTCTTGTTTTGTAGTTTTGAATCCCAAAGATTATATGCATGCAAGTAGGGTTTCAATAACTGTGATAAGGATAAACTAAATATGAAAGCATAAGGATAGAGCCTTGCCTTTGGAACCAACTAAAAAAACATTGACAAAACCTAATTTTGATCATAATATGTAATGAGAAGGGGGGGGGGGTGTTCGACCAATCAAGCCCTCCATATAAACTTGAGTTTCTGTGTGATTTTTTTCTGCATGCTCCTCTTCACCTGAAACATTATTACAAAAAAAATAATCCCTCTTTACACATAAGATCCACTCTTTTTTATTCCTCAACCTCTGCTTTACTGCTATGAAGCCGACAATATACTCAACTTACAAAAACTCCCTCAAGTTTGAAGAAAAATTGCTTCAAAAACTTTCAGCATTTGAGCTTTATGCGAATACAGGTCATTGAAGTAGGCAGCAATATATCAGGGCTGTCTCAGCTCAGAAGCCGCGGGTCAAGATTCGACAGCAGGTGCATCATGTCATGAGATCAGGGGATCGCGGGGAGGGCCGACGCAGGGAGTGTTGAAGAGTCACTTGCACCTATACCTGGTTTCTTTGGTGTGAGAACTTGTATATTGTTAAAATCCAGATAGAAGAAAAGTTTGTTATAACAAATTATTGTTATAACTAAAATCTTTGTCCAGTAGTGTTAGGGATTATTTGTATGTTCTTTGTTTTGTAGTAGGAGTAGCCTCTATATATATTTCAGCATTGTAACATAAAAGTTTATGGAAGTGAAATTGAAGATGAAAATACATTACTGAAAGTTTGACATGGTATCAGAGCTAATCTCGAATTTTTTTTCTTTGAAATCGAATTGCTGTTTTTTTCTCTTCTGGTTCGAAACCCAGAACTCGATTTGCACAGTGCTTGTTCATCAAGAGCACTGTTCATACACAAAACCAATCCCCACAGAAAACACCCAACAGTGAATCTCGAATTGTTTTCTTGAACCGTATTTTTTTTTTCTCGAATTATTTATCTCGAAATTTACTGTTCATACCCAGAAAAACCCAGATTTTCCCGAGAAAATAAAACCCAGATTTTCCCGAGAAAATATCAGGGCTTCTTCGTCATCTCCGGCGAGTCTTGTTCATCGTACCTCTTCATCACCTCCAGCGAAACCCCTCTTGAACTAGCAACACCCATCAGCTCACAAACACCCAAACGAAAATCAAATCACCCAACCCAGCCAGACGAAAGCAAACCCAGAACTTCATACACCTACATAAAGCCCTACATGGCGAAGGTCTCTATCTCTGCCTCTCTCGAGAACGAGGAACTCACCATGGAAGAACGAAACCTCCTCTCCGTAGCTTACAAAAACGTGATCGGTGCCAGACGTGCTTCTTGGAGGATTATTTCCACAATCGAGCAGAAAGAGGAGAGTCGTGGTAATGAAAACCATGTGTCTGTGATCCATGACTACAGGGCTGAGATTGAGACCGAACTTTCTTCGATCTGTGACAAGATATTGAAGGTGCTCTCCTCAAGGGTGATTCCAGTGGCCAAGGCTGGTGATTCGAAGATTCACAATTTGGAGATGAAGGGAGATTATCAGGCTGGTGTTAAAAATGGGGGAAGAGAGAGGGGGAAAAGTTTTTTAGGGTTAACTTTATATACTGTTGACCGAAACGGGGTAGTTGACCGAAACGGGGTTGACCGAAAATACAAAAATACTGGTGGGTTGATGTGTTCTCACTGCGGAGAAATGAAGCACTCAAAACAACGGTGTTATGAAATTATTGGCTACCCGGACTGGTGGGATTTTTCCAAAAAACCCCGGAAAAATGAAAACCTATGGCACATCTGACGGCAGTAGATCAGGTACTGCCTACAGCGAATGTGGCTCATCCAGGTATCATCGAAAAACCTTTTGCACACTCTGTTATTACTAAAAATAGTGATTGGATTATTGATACAGGTGCATCTAATCACATGACTAGTGATTCCGATAATTTAATCTGTCATAAACCCTCCTCATGTATAGCTGTACGCACTGCTAACGGTAGTACCTCCCCTGTTACCGGGGAAGGATCTCTCATTTTGAATCACTCTATAACACTTGATACTGTCCTTATTGTTCCATCTCTTGCGTATAATCTCTTGTCGGTTAGTCAAATTACTACTACTCTTGAGTGCACGGTAACGTTTTGGCCTCAGTTCTGTGTTTTTCAGGACATTCTAACCCGGAAGATTCTTGGTTATGGTGTTAGACGAGAAAATCTGTATTATCTGGAATTAACGAAACAAGGGGGGTCAAAACTGAGTTATGCGCATCAAACCAGGAGTACGGATCAAGCTCACGCTCTCGTATGGTTATGGCATCGACGACTCGGACATTTGTCATTTGGGTACCTTAAGAAGTTACAACCGCATTTATTTTCAAGGTTAAGTATTTCAGATTTTCAGTGTGAAATTTGTGAATTGGCGAAAAGTCACCGTATTCCCTATTTGCCTAGTTTGAATAAAAGTGTAGAACCATTTGCAGTAATTCATTCTGATGTTTGGGGTCCAGCAAAGGTGTCATCCTTTTCTAATGCACGGTATTTTGTTACATTTATTGATGAATGTACTCGGATGACCTGGATCTCTCTCCTCCGAAATAAAAGTGAAGTAAGTACAACATTTCAGGAATTTCAGAAAATGGTGCTGACCCAATACCAACGGCACATTCATACACTTCAGTCAGATAATTGTACAGAATTTATGGATCAAGTACTAGGTAATTTTTTACAGCATCATGGAATTCGACATCAGACATCCTGCACATATACTCCTCAACAGAATGGATTAGCCGAAAGAAAGAACAGGCAAATTATGGAAATAGTTCGTGCTTCGCTATTTGGCATGAATCTGCCAAAATACTATTGGGGTGAGGCAGTCAAATCCGCTGCGTACTTAATAAATCGAACACCATCTAGTGCAATTGTTTTTCAGTCTCCTCAACAGAAAATGGAATCTCTTCTGTCGGTTCCTCACCTTCCAAATTTGGAGCCGCGGGTATTTGGTTGTACGGTATATGTCCACATTCCTAAGGTTCTACGAAGCAAACTCGATCCGTGTGCCAAACGGTGCGTGTTTGTAGGTTACTCGGAGTTTCAGAAAGGATATCGGTGTTATGATCCTCATCATCGCAAGCTACATGTGACCTTGGATGCATCATTTCGAGAATCCAAACCCTATTATTCAGGGGGAGTTCCTGGTTCTTCTCTTCAGGGGGAGAGTAACAATGAAGAGAATGAAGATATATTCGAATTAGAGGAAATGAGACCAAGCCGGGATGATAACCTGGAAGGTTGCACAGACCAGCATGATCTCAGTAACGACCCCCCTATGTCTCTTGAATTACCAACGCCTACACCATTAACCGAAGAATCAACCGAGAATGTCATTCCTCAGTCCCCTCAGGTAACCCTAAATCCTATCCCTAATGAGATAAATGAAATTCCTGTCTTAGAAAATAATGTGACTAATAGATACCCACAAAGATTAAATCGGGGAGTCCCAAAGAAACAGTATGAACCTGATCCAAAACACAAAACTAAATACCCCATCAGCAATTATATCTCTACCCATAGATTATCGGAATCATATGCATTTACTGTTAATCAATTATCCAATGTGTCTATTCCTAGTAATGTACAGGATGCATTAGCAGACCCAAAGTGGACCAAGGCGATGGATGAGGAAATGGAGGCTTTGCAGAAGAATAACACGTGGGAGTTATGTCAACTACCAACAGGAAAGAAGAAAGTTGGGTGTAAATGGGTGTTCACAGTGAAGTTGAAAGCAGATGGGAGCATTGATAGATACAAAGCAAGGTTGGTAGCAAAGGGATATACGCAGAAATATGGGGTGGACTACCAAGAAACTTTTGCCCCGGTTGCAAAAATAAACACAATCCGGATTCTCATATCGATAGTAGTGAATCGAGACTGAGCCTTACAACAATTTGATGTCAAGAATGCCTTCCTGAATGGAGATCTTGAAGAAGAAGTTTATATGGAATTGCCACCCGGAGTGAAAACCAGGTGCTCACGAGAAACAAAAGTATGCAAATTAAAGAAGGCTTTATATGGGTTAAAACAGTCACCCCGGGCATGGTTCGGAAGATTCTCATCCACGATGAAAGAGTTTGGCTATAATCAAAGTAATTCAGATCATACTTTGTTTATAAAGCACAAAGGAGGGAAGGTAACGACTTTAATAGTATATGTGGATGATATGGTCTTAACAGGAGATGATCCAGAAGAAAGAAAGGCTCTACAACAGTTTCTGGCATCGAAATTCGAAATGAAAGATCTCGGACAACTGAAGTACTTCTTAGGGATTGAGGTCTCGAGGTCAAAAACGGGGATATGTCTTTCACAACGAAAATATATGTTGGATTTATTAGCAGAAACTGGAATGCTTGCATGCAAACCGGTAGATACACCTATGGAAATGAATCACAAACTGGGACAAGCAGAAGATCAGACGTCAGCTGACAAAGGACGTTACCAAAGATTAGTCGGGAAACTGATATATTTATTACATACACGGCCAGACATAGCCTATGCAGTCAGCGTGGTAAGTCAGTTCATGCATTCACCAGGAGAGGAGCATATGGAAGCAGTATATCGGATCCTAAGATATTTAAAAAGTGCACCGGGAAGAGGACTACTATTCTCAAAGAATGAAGTTCGTGAAATTACAGGATACACAGACTCAGACTGGGCAGGAGATCAGACAGATAGAAGATCGACATCGGGTTACTTTACTTTTGTAGAAGGTAACCTAGTAACTTGGAGAAGCAAGAAGCAGAAAGTAGTCGCAAGGTCAAGTGCAGAAGCAGAATACCGGGGTATGGCTCATGGTGTATGTGAATTGTTATGGATTAAACAGGTACTACAAGACCTGGGAATTGAGTATGGGACATCTATGAGTCTACACTGTGATAATAAGTCAGCTATCGAGATTGCGCATAATCCTGTTCAACATGATCGTACCAAACACATCGAAGTCGATCGACATTTTATTAAAGAAAACCTTGATCGGAAAATTATCCATTTTCCATTTGTAAGGTCAGAAGATCAGCTGGCAGATGTACTCACAAAAGCGGTTTCAGGAAGAGTGTTTCATGGTGCAATTAACAAGTTGGGCATGATAAACATCTACGCTCCAACTTGAGGGGGAGTGTCAAAATCCAGATAGAAGAAAAGTTTGTTATAACAAATTATTGTTATAACTAAAATCTTTGTCCAGTAGTGTTAGGGATTATTTGTATGTTCTTTGTTTTGTAGTAGGAGTAGCCTCTATATATATTTCAGCATTGTAACATAAAAGTTTATGGAAGTGAAATTGAAGATGAAAATACATTACTGAAAGTTTGACATATACAAACTTAAGCATCACTCAAACCTAAAAGCGATTCATTTTATACACACACACACACACCATACTTTTTATTCCTAACTGACGCTGAATTCCCCACTCAAATATGAAACTCAACAGCGAGCTCCCTCGTTAAAATGCCCTTGCTCAAGCTTGGCCTCACAAGATGACATGAATACCACTTTGTTATATTTTGAGGATCTCACTTTATTGAAGTACCAAAAATTAACAGTCTCATGCGTATATAAAATTAAATATTGAATCGAGAAAAAGAACCTGTGATATATCAGATAGTTTCGGATTGATCTTTTCCACCGAACAACAATTTATACAAATGATTATGGCTCAAAAGGTTGAGAGAAACCCTTCCATCTTGATGCAAACTAGGGTTTAAATCGAAGCGATTATTAGCATGAACAAATAATGCTGGAGGCTTGGTTGGATATTCAGGAAGGAAGAATTTGTCAAAAAAGAATAAGGCAATAACAATATGGGTGCCTTCAAAAAATCAACAACGCAAATCCTCATGAGATCAAGTTTTTACTCGTAACTTGTAACAGAAATCGAATTATAATTTGGTAAAATAACGTCCAATGTTTCCCATTTTTTTTAGTAAATCTTTTCAGAAAAGCTGCTCTTGGAATTTGCATACTTGCCAAAGCTGGTGGCTGAAAGCATCATGCTAGAAAGTCTTTGTTCGTACATAAATTCATAGGTATTTTTCCATCTTCAAGTAAAATCTAAAGTCAATCGGAGCTTAGAAAAAGCCTGGCGATACAAGTCAGAACAAGTTATATGGATTTTGTTATTTACTTTGTTTTGACTCGTGGACTTTCTATTTGACAATGATTTGTCCTATAAGGATGTTGCAACTTGTTTTGAGAATATATTAGTTCTACAAGGATCTTTAATGGGTTGCAATATAATTTTCAAACCATTTTCCAGCAATCAATCTAAGCCTTACACAAGGATTGCTTTTGATGAGTGTAGTTTCTATTAGCAGAATGGTCATTAGAAAACTCAGTGTCATAAGTTGAGACAATAAAATCAGTCATGGAAACTTGGCAACCAGTCATAATCTAATGCTCGCTTATTATTTTCATATGACAAACCAAAAATATGTTTTTGAATGAGTTTTAAGATTTAATAAAGTTTGTTAAATCCCTGAGAATTTGGCTTACATTAAATAAATCATGAACTTAATTCACGAGAATTAATGGTGTAAAATCAAATAATAAATATTGGATCTACAAGTAGATTAATATTTAAATATCTAGAAACAACAAAAAAATTCTCAGAGTTATTCTGAGCGTTGGCCGATTTTTTATCAGAACATATTTTACGAAGCATAAATTGCGGAAAACCCATCCGCTCTCTAGGATAGATGATCATTTTGAGGCATCTACATGGATTTTTTCCCGATATTTTATTTTGGTACACGAGCCCATAATAAAATTTCAAAACATTTTAAGGCATCTACATGGATTTTTTTTCCCGATATTTTATTTTAGTACCCATCGAAACGTTTAAATCACATCAAAATACACAATGTAGTTTACCTCATGTAAGGCGTACTAGGGATGCTAATACCTTCTTTTTACACAAGTAGTCCTCTACCTTTGAAATTCTGATCAGACTAGTACAATCTGATTTTCCTAGTGACCCTTAACAACTAGGTGGCGACTCCTCAACACCGACGAGACCCCACCCTGGACGTCGCGCGACAATGTGGGACAATATGTATTATAGGTTATTTATTATTCATTGAGGGTAAAATAGTTTCTTTGCTTCAGCCTATACATAATCCTTTTGTATTCACATTAAGTTAAGCATGTATTTGATATTATTATGAAACTTTTGCCTCCTTTTCTTAACTCTCTCTTTATGTATTTTGAATTGCTCAACACTTTTCATCCATCTTTCTTTCTCCTGGCACTTACCTTCATTACTAAGTCTAAATATTACTAGAGTTTATGACCACTTGACTTGTGATGCGCATCAATTGCAAAAAAAGAAAGATAAAAAATTATAGTTGACAGCTCATTTTGCAACCAACCAAAAGAATTTATTTTTAAAATACATCTGAGTTTTATTTGATTAAAAATATAGAATATTTTCTTTCACTATTAACAATTTTCCGAACCACTAATTGATAAATAAATACAAAGCTCAAACAAATGAAATAAACGCTGAAGGCAAGCACCCTGTCAGGTTGTAGAACTGCAAATGTGGCGGAGATGAATGCGAAAATCATTGCACACATGGCAATCATGGTAAATGATGTTGCCAACTTGGTAAATGATACCACAATGGTTCGATTAAGGAAACCTTGATGTAACGCCAACATAAAGTGGATAAAGACGGCTGAAGTTGAGAGCGCCAATGATATTGCATCAAATATAAGAAAACTTATAAAATTATCATTTGTAGCTAGAATTGCAGTGCCTTGGTCGTTCTTGTAACCGCCAGGTAGGGTGAATGCCGCCGCAAATGTCACCGTTGCTATCAGCGCTGCAACTACTAGATGAGGCTTTCTTGCTTTGTTCCAAGCTTCCTCCTCGATTTTATCTTTCTCTATTCTAGAAATAAAAGGACCGTAGCCAAAAGGTCCACTACCAACATCTTTAAGGGATTCTACAGTCTCTTTCTGCAAAATATAATAGATGATATCATTTTTAGCTAATCTTTTTTGTTGTTGTGTATATTATAAATACTTAGGAGGTAACAAATACTAATTTCCTAGGAGGGGTAACCCAATAATATATTCTTGTTTATTGTCTATTTGATTTTTCAGCTTTAACTTTTTCTCTCTTCAAAAAGAATTAGGGTCTTGATTTTTGTGTTTTTATTGTAAACTTGTTTATTTTCGTGTTTTAAAAGTATTATTAAAAAAATTAATTTTTATTTATATTTTTTTTTTGCTTTAAATTATTTTTTTAATCTTTTAATATGGTGATGTCAGAAATAATTGTTTTTTTAAAAATATTTTAATGCATTTTAATTAAAAAAACATTTTAAAAAGTAACTGTTATACCCCTTAAATAAACTGTTTAATTATTTCAATTGATTTTATTTAATTTTTACTCTTTTCCATTTTTATATATATATGGTTTTAATGGATGCATTAATTATCACAACAGTTAATTCATAGAGGATTGATTACCTGTATATCACCAAAACCTCCACCATGCATGTTCACGATGCTTAGCTTTTGCTTATTAAGACCATATATTCCACTCTCTCCATAAGGATAAATTGTTCTCCATTCCTTGTGGTTGTCCATTAAAGCAGCATTTAGATGGAAAGGCGTGTTTCCTTTGTCATCCTTCTCGGTTTTAAGTCTTTCAAGTTCTGGAATCCTCAGACATTCCTTGAACGCGTTGCTGTTTTGACTGACCACAGCATAGTGAAGGGCATTCCAACCTGTGTTATCAACTAGCTCACAACAATCTGGACAACGAGAAACAATCACTTTCATTACGTCTACATGTCCTTGAATGGCAGCAATATGAAGAGCTGTTCTCTTTTTCTTTGTTATTTCAGCAATGTAGGCTGCGGACGCATCATATTCTAATAATACTTTCACTGCTGAATTATCAATCCAACCAGAGAAATAGGCAACATAGTGAAGTGGCGACCAGCCGTTCTCATCGGTTGTTTTTGCCAATTTCTCTTCCTTTTCCAATAGCTTTCTTACTGTCACTGAAACCAACAAAACAAGGAGTAAAAGTTCCCCTTCTTGAACAACAGAGATTTCACATAGTCTATATGAATTACTTAAACTCACAAAGAATTTTAGTGGTTTCATTTTTCTAGAAAAAGCAGCTAATTGTGAAGCAAACACAGAGATACATAAAATCAAATATATGTGGCTTTTCATTATAGTTTACGCGATTATATATAAATTAATTTATTCTACAGACTTCAGCACAAATTAATCCTACCATGATCTCTCGCGGTGATTGCCGCGTGTAGAGCAGTTCTACCATTAGGGCCGCCATAGTCCACTGCACTGCAATTTCTTAGGATTTTGTCGATCACGTTACCTTGTTCTGGTCTCCGACAAAAGCCAACGGAAGCAGCAATATAAAGTGGAGTTTCTCCGTGAACATTGGCAGTATATGAAAAATCAGGGTCCTCTTTAGTCAATATTCCCACCACATGGCTCCGCGAATTTCGAGCTGCCTCGTGGAACGCTGTATCTCCCTCTCCATTGGTCATCCTCAACATCATTTTAGCTGCTGTTACTCCGCTCTCCGGATCTGCATGTGGAGCTTTTGCTCGGTCAATGAGGACTTTGACCACATTGGAATGGCCATATTTTGCTGCCAAATGGAGGGGGGTTTCTCCTTTTTTATTGGCTTGCAATAACAGTGGTGGACACATTTCAAGAATTTTATCAACAAAAGCAGTGCATCCCCGTTCCCTCCGTTGGATTCTCAAGTAGACATGAAGAATGGTGTTCTCGTCTGGAGTCAATAGCCGATCAAGGCAGGTTTGATAAGTCTGGAAGGGATCGATATCGCCTGCTGCTGCAGCTTCGTACAAGACAGGATCCATATGAAGGGGAGGAGAAACAACTGTGGCACGAAGGTAAGAGGTTCCTCTCACTCAACTGATCACAAGCTGTTGATTTCTTTGGTTTTTATAGAAAGAAAAAAGCTAGATAATAGACAGCATTAACATTATTACATTATTCCTAACTGCTGTATATAGTTGCGTGGATTTTTATCCTTTTTTTTTTCCTGATGCAAGTCAATTCTTAACCATATATTCACATTCATGGCTTGATTCTGGATCAGTCCCAAATAAATTAACCTCACCCGCGGTATAGCGGTGAGCATTTTTAATTAAAAAGGGATGGAGTTGGGAAGATTCTAAACTGTGACCTGTATTGAAGGAACCATTTAACCAAGAATCTAAGCTGGTAGGGATTAAAAATGACTTTATTTAATGTAATTTTTTTATTTAGTAAACTTTTCAAAGTATGGTTATGCCTTTATATTCTCTTAAAAAAAGAATATACAATTATGTCCAAGTCTTAATTAACTGTCTACATTCATTTTTAATTCTCATGGATAGCATAGGGTTTAACGTGGAAATATATTCAAACAAGTTAAGAATTCCTTAACAAAAGGGACCTGCACTGGGTTTTTGGAGTCATTGTCCAGACAATTTTAATTATTTTTTTATAATAATCAAGTATATTATTAATAAAAATAAATATGTAGAAGATGATCCTGAAAAGTCACATTTATACAAAAATAAAATGAATACATTACATTGTTAGTTTAGTCATTTTTAATATTAATAAAAAAAAATGTAGAAGATGATCCTGAAAAGTCACATTTATAGAAAAATAAAATGAATACATTACATTGTTAGTTTAGTCATTTTTAATATTAATAAAAAAAATATGTAGAACATGATCCTGAAAAGTCACATTTATAGAAAAATAAAATGAATACATTACATTGTTAGTTTAGTCATTTTTAATATTAATAAAAAAAATATGTAGAAGATGATCCTGAAAAGTCACATTTATAGAAAAATAAAATGAATACATTACATTGTTAGTTTAGTCATTTTTAATATTAATAAAAAAAATATGTAAAAGATGATCCTGAAAAGTCACATTTATAGAAAAATAAAATGAATACATTACATTGTTAGTTTAGTCATTTTTAATATTAATAAAAAAAATATGTAGAACATGATCCTGAAAAGTCACATTTATAGAAAAATAAAATGAATACATTACATTGTTAGTTTAGTCATTTTTAATATTAATAAAAAAAATATGTAGAACATGATCCTGAAAAGTCACATTTATAGAAAAATAAAATGAATACATTACATTGTTAGTTTAGTCATTTTTAATATTAATAAAAAAAATATGTAGAACATGATCCTGAAAAGTCACATTTATAGAAAAATAAAATGAATACATTACATTGTTAGTTTAGTCATTTTTAATATTAATAAAAAAAAATATGTAAAAGATGATCCTGAAAAGTCACATTTATAGAAAAATAAAATGAATACATTACATTGTTAGTTTAGTCATTTTTAATATTAATAAAAAAAATATGTAGAACATGATCCTGAAAAGTCACATTTATAGAAAAATAAAATGAATACATTACATTGTTAGTTTAGTCATTTTTAATATTAATAAAAAAAATATGTAGAACATGATCCTGAAAAGTCACATTTATAGAAAAATAAAATGAATACATTACATTGTTAGTTTAGTCATTTTTAATATTAATAAAAAAAATATGTAGAACATGATCCTGAAAAGTCACATTTATAGAAAAATAAAATGAATACATTACATTGTTAGTTTAGTCATTTTTAATATTAATAAAAAAAATATGTAAAAGATGATCCTGAAAAGTCACATTTATAGAAAAATAAAATGAATACATTACATTGTTAGTTTAGTCATTTTTAATATTAATAAAAAAAATATGTAGAAGATGATCCTGAAAAGTCACATTTATAGAAAAATAAAATGAATACATTACATTGTTAGTTTAGTCATTTTTAATATTAATAAAAAAAATATGTAGAACATGATCCTGAAAAGTCACATTTATAGAAAAATAAAATGAATACATTACATTGTTAGTTTAGTCATTTTTAATATTAATAAAAAAAATATGTAGAAGATGATCCTGAAAAGTCACATTTATAGAAAAATAAAATGAATACATTACATTGTTAGTTTAGTCATTTTTAATATTAATAAAAAAAATATGTAGAAGATGATCCTGAAAAGTCACATTTATAGAAAAATAAAATGAATACATTACATTGTTAGTTTAGTCATTTTTAATATTAATAAAAAAAATATGTAGAAGATGATCCTGAAAAGTCACATTTATAGAAAAATAAAATGAATACATTACATTGTTAGTTTAGTCATTTTTAATATTAATAAAAAAAATATGTAAAAGATGATCCTGAAAATTCACATTTATAGAAAAATAAAATGAATACATTACATTGTTAGTTTAGTCATTTTTAATATTAATAAAAAAAATATGTAGAAGATGATCCTGAAAAGTCACATTTATAGAAAAATAAAATGAATACATTACATTGTTAGTTTAGTCATTTTAATATTAATAAAAAAAATATGTAGAAGATGATCCTGGAAAGTCGCATTTATAGAAAAATAAAATGAATATATTACATTGTTAGTTCAGTTATTTTTAATATTAATAAAAAAAATATGTAGAAGTTGATCCTGGAAAGTCGCATTTATAGAAAAATAAAATGAATACATTACATTGTTAGTTCAGTCATTTTTAATATTAATAAAAAAAAAATATGTAGAAGATGATCCTGGAAAGTCACATTTATAGAAAAATAAAATGAATACATTACATTGTTAGTTTAGTCATTTTTAATATTAATAGAAAAAATATGTAGAAGTTGATCCTGGAAAGTCGCATTTATAGAAAAATAAAATGAATACATTACATTGTTAGTTCAGTCATTTTTAATATTAATAAAAAAAAAATATGTAGAAGTTGATCCTGGAAAGTCACATTTATAAAAAAATGAAATGAATACATTACATTGTTAGTTCAGTCATTTTTAATATTAATAAAAAAAATATGTAGAAGATGATCCTGCAAAGTCACATTTATAGAAAAATGAAATGAATACATTACATTGTTAGTTTAGTCATTTTTAATATTAATAAAAAAAATATGTAGAAGATGATCCTGAAAAGTCACATTTATAGAAAAATAAAATGAATACATTACATTGTTAGTTTAGTCATATTTAATATTAATAAATAAAATATGTATAAGATGATACTGAAAAGTCACATTTATAGAAAAATAAAATGAATACATTACATTGTTTGTTTAGTCATTTTTAATCTCTTAAATTGTAGTCTAGATTCGTTATTTATTCAAAATACCACTCAATTTAGTTTTTTTTCAATCAAGTTGCAAATTTGCTCTTACAATTGCAATTTAGGTTTCTTAATTGCATTTTGTTAGTTCCATTATCTTTTCTTTACAATATTTACTCTCTAATATCTCTTATAAGACATTAGTCGTAAACATTGTAAAGATGGAGCAACTACTATAACCCATTTTCGGGTTTAACATAGATTTGTGTGCCTAGTTTTCTTCTTCTTTTTTAAATAGGTGAATAAAATGTTGTGTGCTTTATTTTTTTAACCATTTTTGTTTTACCATAAAACACACAAAAAATACTAAGAACATCATTAAATTTATTTTCAACTTCAAAACACCATTAATTTTAAAAAATAAACCAAATAATTAACTTATCGAGCCTCATATACTTTTTTTATATAAGATAAAATCCAAAGAAACCTTAGCATCACAAACTTCTTTCTCACTCCACCCCTTTTCAAGCGAATCTTTCTATCTTTTTTCAAGACTGAACAACTAAAGCATATATGAAGACTATTTTTTTATATAAAAATGAATTTTTTGAAACGCATTGTCAAACAAACTCTAAATTTATTGACTTTTAAGTTGACAAGGTTACAATGTCGGGCTGGTTCTGTTAGTAGTTGTTGCGCCAGGAATGGTGGCCAGTGGTGGTCACAAGAGACGACAAAAGGTTGTTACAATGGTTGTTGTCACTGCGTTAAGAGTTGTGTGATGTTGCTGTGGTCGTAGAAGAAGAACTAATGCACCTGCCACTGTGTGGGGAAGAAGGTGAGGACGCTGTTGATGATAAGGAGAGGAAAAAGTTGGTGATGATGAGGAAAAAAACTGGAGTTTCCAACGTTGTTACTTAATTTATAATTGTTCTAATAGCGCCTTTAATTGACCTTAAACTTTAAAATTTATACAATTTTATCCTCGCCAAAACTTCAATACCATCCTTAAATTTACACGCCTTTTTTACTTCGGTCATTGATCTCGGATTTATGCAATTTGACCCTCAATTGACCATTAACTTTCAATTTTCAACAATTTCACCCATTAATTTCATCTAATTAACTTGGTAAAAATTTAATTTGGTCTTCAAAAATTCCAGTCTTTTCCATTAAATCTGAAATTAGGCTTTCGAACTTGATTTTTCATCAATTAAGCCCTTAATTAAATTAATTTGACAAATTTAAAGTATAACTAAATCTTTTCACTTAATTAAATCCTTCAATTGGAGCCCAAATTAATTCTAAACATAATTAAACTCTAATTTGGCCCATGATTAAATCAAATCCACCTATTAAAATTTAAGTATACCTTTCGGCTTAATTGTTTACAAATTTATCTGATAATCATTTATTTTAACCTTGAATTTGCATTTTCCTTCATCTTTGGACACAATAGATGTATGATCGGGTTGTTGAATGCGTCCAAAATTTCCACCCTTTATTTTTCTACCAACGCCAACCCTTTTTTATTTTATTTTTGGTATTTTTATTTTATTTCAAGTAGATTTTGGGGAATAACCCACAAATGAGTTATGATACTAGGGGTGCTAAAACCTTTCCTTTACACAACCAGTCCCTTACCTTAGAATCTCTAAAAGACTAGTTAGGTTTTCTATTGACCATCGTATTAGATGGTGGTTTCCTTTTTCAAAAAAAAAAAAACAACAACATGAATCCTCACTTCCAGGAGGGTCATCATCACATCACACTCTTGTGGAGGGTGCGCCACCACTCTTCATCTAAAAAAAGGCATTCTCTTTACTCCTTTTATGCTAGCAACTCCTTCCAAACCATTTTCCAGTAATCAGTCCAGCCTTACAAAGGGTTGCTTTTGATGAGTGTAGTTTTTGTTAGTAGAATGGTCATTGGAAAGCTTAGTGTCCTAAGTTGAAATAATAGAATCAATCATGGAAACTTGGCAACCAGTCACAATCTAATGCTCATTTATTATTTTCATACGACAAACCAAAAAATATGTTTTTGCACGAGTATTAAGATTTAATAAAGTTTATTAAATCCCTGAGAATTTGGCCTACATTAAATAAATTGTGAACTTATTTACGAGAATTAATGGTGTAAAATCGTATAATAAATATTGAACTTACAAGTAGACTAATATTTAAATATCTATAAACAACCAAAAAATTCTCAAAGTTATTCTAAGCGGTGACCGATTTTTCTTCCGAACATTTTTTACAGCCATGAATTATGAAAACCTCATCCGCTCTCCGGATAGATGATCCTTTTAAGGCATCTACATGGATTGTATCCTGATATTTTATTTTGGTACACGAGCCCATAATAAAATTTCAAAACCTAAATTTATTCACATGAATAAATACTATCCATCGAAATGTTTAAATCACACCAATATACACAATGTAGTTTACCTCATGTAAGGCGTATTATGGGTGTTAATACCTTCTTTTTTTAACATAAGTAATCCCCTACTTTTGAATCTTTGATCAGACTAGTACAACCGGATTTTCCTAGCAACCCTTAACAACAAGATAGCGACTCCCTAACACCGAGGAGACCCCTCCCGGGATGTCGCGCAGCAAAGTGCGACAATATGTATTATAGGTTATTTATTATTCATTAAAAGTAAAATATTGTCTTTGCTTTAACCTATACATAATCCTTTTGTATATACATTAAGTTACGCATGTATTTGATAGTATTATGAAACTTTTGCCTCCTTTTCTTAACTCTCTTTATGTATTTTGAATTGATTAACACTTTTCATCCATCTTTCTTTCTCCTAGCACTTACATTCATTACTAAGTCTAAATATTAGTAGAGTTTATGACCACTTGACTTGTTATGTGCATTAATTGCAAAAAAAAAAAAAAGAAGATAAAAAGACTATAGTTGACAACTCATTTTGCAACCAACCAAAAGAATTTCTTTTTAAAATACATCTGAGTTTTATTTGATTGAAAATTTAGAGTTAGTTGTTTCACTAGTAAATCTAATGTCGTCCATCCTTGTAAATGATCCAAAGCACTAAAAACCAAAAGAAGTAGAAGCTCGCACCAGCGAGATAAAAGCTGAAGGCAAGCAACGAGACAGGTTCTAGAACTGCAAATGTGCCGGTGATGAATGCGGCAATCATTGTACCCATGGCAATTATGGTAAATGACGTTGCAAACTGAAATAACATCGCAGTGGTTCGATCAAGCAAACCTTGATATATCGCCAGCAAAAAGTAGATAAAGACAGCCGAAGTTGAGAGCGCCATTGATATCGCATCTGATATAAGAAATACTATAAAAGCAGGTTTTTTAGCTAGAATTGCAGTGCCTTGGTCGCTCTTGTAACCGCCAGGTAGGGTGAATGCTGCCGCAAATGTCACCGTTGCTATCAGCGCCGCAACTACTAGATGACGATCTCTTGCTTTATTCAAAGCTTTCTCCTCAATTTTGTCTTTCTCTATTCTACAAATAAAAGGACCGTAGCCAAACGGTCGACTACCAACATCTTCAAGGGATTCTACGATCTCTTTCTGCAAAATATAATAGATGATATCATTTTTAGCTAATCTATTTTGCTGTTGTGTATATTATAAATACTAATTTCCTAGGAGGGGTAACCCAGTAATATATTCTTGTTTATTGTCTATTTGATTTTTCAGATTTAACTTTCTCTCTCTTCAAAAAGAATTAGGGTCTTGATTTTTGTGTATTTATTGTAAACTTGTTTATTTTCATGTTTTAAAAGTATTATTAAAAAAATAATTTTTATTTTTATTTTTTGTTTTAAATTATTTTTTTAATCTTTTAATGTGGTAATTTTCTCTCTCTTAAAAAATAAATAATTGTTTTAAAAAATATTATTTTGATGCATTTTTAATTAAAAAACATTTTAAAAAGTAACTGTTATACCCTTTAAATAAACTGTTTAATTATTTCAATTGATTTTATTTAATTTTTACTCTTTTCCATTAATATATATATATATATATATATATATATATATATATATATGATTTTAATGGATGCATTAATTATCACAACAGTTAATTCATAGAGGATTGATTACCTGTATATCACCAAAACCTCCACCATGCATGTTCACGATGCTTAGCTTTCGCTTATTAAGACCATATATTCCACTCTCTCCATAAGGATAAATTGTTCTCCATTCCTTGTGGTTGTCCATTAAAGCAGCATTTAGATGGAAAGGCGTGTTTCCTTTGTCATCCTTCTCGGTTTTAAGTCTTTCAAGTTCTGGAATCCTCAGACATTCCTTGAACGCGTTGCTGTTTTGACTGACCACAGCATAGTGAAGGGCATTCCAACCTGTGTTATCAACTAGCTCACAACAATCTGGACAACGAGAAACAATCTCTTTCATTACGTCTACATGTCCTTGAATGGCAGCAATATGAAGAGCTGTTCTCTTCTTCTCTGTTGTTTCAGCAATGTAGGCTGCGAACGCATCATATTCTAGCAATACTTTCACTGCTGAAATATCAATCCAACGAGAGAAATAGGCAACATAGTGAAGTGGCGACCAGCCGTTCTCATCGGTTGTTTTTGCCAATTTCTCTTCCTTTTCTATTATCTTTCTTACTGTCTCTGAAACCAACAAAACAATGAGTAAAAGTTTCCCTTCATGAACAACAGAGATTTCACATAGTCTATATGAATTAGTGTGTGTGTGTATCCATTACTTCAACTCACGAAGAATTTTAGTGGTTTCTGTTTTTTTTCCTAAAAAAAACAGCTAATTGTGAAGCAAACACAGAGATACATAAAATCCAATATATGTGGCTTTTAAATTATAGTTTACGTGATTATATATAAATTAATTTATTCTACAGACTTCAGCACAAAATAATCCTACCATGATCTCTCGCGGTGATTGCCGCGTGTAGAGCAGTTCTACCGTTAGGGCCGCCATAGTCCACTTCACTGCAATTTCTTAGGATTTCATCGATCACCTTACCTTGTTCTGGTCTCCGACCAACTGAAGCAGCAATATAAAGTGGAGTTTCTCCGTGAACATTGGCGGAATATGAAAAGTCAGGGTCCTCTTTCGTCAATATTCCCACCACATGGCTCCGAGCCTTTCGAGCTGCCTCGTGCAACGCTGTATCTCCCTCTCCATTGGTCATCCTCAACATCATTCTAGCTGCTGTTACTCCGCTCTCCGGATCTGCATATGGAGCTTTTGCTCGGTCAATGAGGACTTTGACCACATTGGAATGGCCATATTTTGCTGCCAAATGGAGGGGGGTTTCTCCTTTTTTATTGGCTTGCAATAACAGTGATGGGCACTTTCCAAGAATTTTATCAACAAAAGCAGTGGATCCCCATTCCTTCCGTTGGATTCTCAAGTAGACATGAAGAATGGTGTTCTCGTCTGGAGTCAATATCCGATCAAGGCAGTTTTGATCAATCTTGTTGAAGGGATTGCTGCTGCCAGCTGCTGCAGCTTTGTACAAGACAGGATCCATTTTGTAGTGATCCATTTTGTAGTGCAGAGATTCTCGCTAAATGAAATGTAGACAAAACAAGGGGAGGAGAAACCACAGTGGCACAACTAATCACAAGCTGCTGATTTCTTTGGTTTTTATAGAAAGAAAAGGCTAGATAACAGACAGCGTTAACATAATTACATTTCTTTTCCTTTTTTATTTTTTGTTTTAATATCTTCTCTCTTGCCCTGCTGGAAAGTTTTGTAAGAAGGCAAAATATTAAAAAAAATAACTAGTAAATTTCAATAAAAAGAGAAAATTAATATAACCACTAAATTCCACTCATCGTTGTAGCTAGTAAGTTTGGTTTAAAGGAAACAATTTCATCAATTTAATACATTGTTTTCAAAAATGGTAGGTTTGATGGAAAAAAAACCTTTTTCAAATAGTTCCCGCGTTAATCCTATTTCTACCATTGGTTTTCCATATATATATATATATATACTAGCCAATGCCCCCGCGCCTCGTTGCAGGCACCACCATATTTTTTTTAACGCAAAAAAATATTAATTGTGTTTTTTTTGTTATAATATAAATGTAGTCAAAATAATAAATCTATGCAGAATTCCTGTGAAGTGCAAGTTTTTTATAAAATTTATGAATTTTAAATCGATATAAATTTATCTGTTTAGTAGGTTTCAACGAAATAACCAACATAAAATTATCATCATCATTAAAAAAGCAAGAAGATTCGGATATCTAAATTATTGAAATCATTGTATAAAGATTAGTTCATTTTATAATTCAATTTAAATCACATTTAAAAACAAAATATAAATTGTGAAAAGACCTGCAATAATCAAATAACAAAAATAAATAGTTAATTTTCTATCCACAAAAAGATAAAAACATAAATAAAAAATCTATCCCTACGTTACCGTCATTTTCAATACTATAATAGTTAAAATTATTATCAACATTACTACCCAAACAATTAAAATCATTAAATTGCCCCGAAAAATAAAAAAACCAAAACATTTTAGCAAAAAAAAGAAAATAATAATCATTAAAATTATCATTATTATTGCGCAAACAATAAAATCATCTAATCCAAAAATCAGATAAAATAACAGAAAACACAAAAAAAGAACAAAAGGAAAAAAAGAGCAATATTAATTTTAAAATGATCACCAACATAAATTAAAATTTCAGAACGGAACCTAATAAAAATAAAACCCCGACAAAAAATGAACCGAAAAAAATAAATCTAAAAACATAAATGAATAAATACAGACAGAAAACAAACACTGTCCAAGAAGGTCCGGAAAAAAGAAAGGAATGAACACTAAATAAAAATTTAAAAGAATAAGTGCCAAGTGAAAAACCAAAAATATATAATTAATTCCAATTGAATGACAAAACTGCAAGAAATCAAAACCTTGAGACCGAAAAATAATAAAGAGATTTTTAAAAACAAAATGCAGTGTAACCAACATAAATTAAAATTTCATAACGGAACTGAATAAAAATAAAACATTAACAAAAAATAAAGCGAAAAAAATTAAAAACAAAAAATAAAAACATAAATGCATAAATATGGAAAAAAAAAAAAACATTGTCCAAGAAGGACCAAAAGACCAAAAGAATTAATACGAAATAAAAAATTAAAAGAATAAGCACCAAAATGAAAAACAAAATATATAATTAATTCTAATTGAAGGACAAAAATGAAATAAATCAAAATTTCGGTACTAAAAAACCAGGACGCGTTTTATATATATATATATGTGTGTGTGTATTAGTGTGTTTAGATAATTTAATATAATATTATTAAAAATAAATTTTAAATAATTAAAAATATATTAATTTGATATATATTTTTAAAAGAACCTCAACTACTATGATATTGACCTGTTCTCCATGTGTTTGTCCTTGCTAGTGAGATGCAAGCTTTCACAAGTAAAGAAGCTATTTAATAAATCATCTATAATATTCAAATTACCAAGAACTCAAGCTTTTTTTTCCTTCCTTTTAGTTTTCACCTCTCTCTCTCTCTGGTTCTTTTGATTTGCATTACTTCAACTTTCCCTCTCTGCAAAAAGAATTGGGTTTTAAAGCATTGATTTTAGTGTTTTTCTTGTAAACTTATCTATTTTTTTGTTATAAAAGTATTATTTAAAAAAAAAATTTATTTACATTTTTTTGTTTTTAATATTTTTATATTATTTCGATGTGGTGATGTCAAGAATAAAAAAAAATTATTTCGATTGATTTTATTTAATTTTCACTCGTTTCCAACCTGAAACTCTAGCCATGTAACATAGAACATTAATGATTTTGCATGGCGCCAGAGGACATCACAATTGTTAAAGAGGGTCCGGTTTCACATGGATATGATTCTCGTACGGGTAAAGAGGACATGAACGAGAGTGATGAGATTGTCTTATAATCGATAGAGACCCGATCATTTACAACTTCGAATTAAATGTGCCATTTGGAGGGTTGGAGAAATTTCTATTTATTTTTTATTCTTTTTCCGTTTGATTTTATTTAATTCCTTGAAAATGGCTAGCTGCTTTGACTGGCCACACAATAGTGAAGGGCATTCCAATCTTTGTTATCAACTAGTTCACAACAAGCTGAACAACGAAAAACAATCTCTTTCATTATCTCTATTTCTTCTTGAATGACATTAATGTGAACATGTGTTCTCTTCTTCTTTGTTGTTTCAGCAATATAGTATGCGGACACATCATATTCTAGTAATGCTTTCACTACTAAAATATCAAGCCAACGAGAGAAATAGTCAGCATATCGTAGTGGTGATCAACCGCTCTCATCGGTTGTTTTAGTGAATTTCTTTTCTTTTTTAATATCTTTCTTGTTGTCTCTAAAACCAAAAAAACAGTAAATAAAGGTTTTCCACCATGAACAACAAGAGATTTCACGTGATTCGAAAACAGTAAAAATTATTAATTTATTCTAATAAATAAAAAAAAATCAAAAATTTTAACAAAAGAACAGTCAAGAAAAAATCCACAATAATCTATGTCTATGGCTACAGTGAATCACTGAGCTCTTTTACTTTTTTTAAATAATATAATTTCCACCACATGGCTCCGCGCGTTTTGTTGAGGTTTCATTCTTCATGATCTTCCAAAAAAATATTGTCTTTGCTTCTGGTTTGAGACAACTTTAGGTCCATTTATAACCAAAATAATTGTGATAAAACATGACATCCTGAATACCCAACCAACAGATCTAAGCCATGTAATCATGAAGACGTATAATAACACCCTAAGTTATTATTATTAGTGCTCTTGAAACAATAAAAATTATTAATTTATCCTGATGAATAAAAAAATTCAAAAACTTTTAACAAAAGAGCAATCAAGAAAAAATCCACAGTAATCTGTGTCTACGACTACAGTGAATCACTGAGCTATTTTAGTTTTTTGTATAGTATAATTTCCACCACATGGCTCCACGCGTTTCGATGAGCTTTCATTCTTCATGTTCTTCCAAAACAAATATTGTCTTCGCTTCTTGTTTGAGACCACTTTTGTTCCATTTATTTCCAAAACAATTGTGATAAAACATGACGACATCCTGAATACCCAACCAACAGATCTAAGCCACATAATCATGTAGACGTATAATAACACCCTAACTTATTATTATCATTAGTGCTCTTGAAACAATAAAAAATATTAATTTAGCCTATTAAATAAAAAAATTCAAAAACTTTTACAAAAGAGCAATCAAGAAAAAATATACAATAATTTGTGTCTACGGCTACACTGAATCACTGAGCTATTTTAGTTTTTTGTATAGTATAATTTCTACCACATGGCTCCACGTGTTTCGATGAGGTTTCATTCTTAATGTTCTTCTAAAACAATATTGTCTTCACTTCTTGTTTGAGACCACTTTTGGTCCATTTATTTCCAAAACAATTGTGATAAAACATGACGACATCCTGAATACCCAACCAACAGATCTAAGCCATATAATTAGTAGACAAATAATAACACCCTAGGTTATTATTATTAGTGCTCTTGAAACAATAAAAATTATTAATTTATCCTGATGAATAAAAAATTCAAAAACTTTAACAAAAGAGCAATCAAGAAAAAAATTACAGTAATCTGTGTCTACGACTACAATGAATCACTAAGCTCTTTTAGTTTTTGTATAATATAATGTCCACCACATGGCTTCGCGCGTTTCGATGAGTTTTCATTCTTCATGTTCTTCCAAAAAATATTGTCTTCGCTTCTTGTTTGAGACATCTTTTGGTCCATTTATTTCCAAAACAATTGTGATAAAACATGACGACATCCTGAATACCCAACCAACATATCTAAGCCACATAATCATGTAGACAGATAATAACACCCTAAGTTATTATTATTAGTTCTCTTGAAACAATAAAATTATTAATTTATCCAGATGAATTAAAAAATTCAAAAACTTTTAGAAAAAAGCAATCAAGAAAAAATATATGTGTCTACGGCTACACTGAATCACTGAGCTATTTTAGTTTTTTGTAAAGTATAATTTCTACCACATGGCTCCACGTGTTTCAATGAGGTTTCAGTCTTCACATTCTTTGAAAAAAATATTGTCTTCGCTTCTTGTTTGAGACATTTTTGGTCCATTTTTTTTCCAAAACAATTGTGATAAAACATCACGACTTCTAGATAGATAAAATCATGATAGAAAGAGCATATATGTTTCGAATCAGTACTCAAGCTTCTCTATGAGCAAATTAAGCTAGAAATACTCAAACCACAGAATATTCCTAACAGTAGACGAA
Source organism: Salix brachista (assembly GCA_009078335.1). Taxonomy (NCBI): domain Eukaryota; kingdom Viridiplantae; phylum Streptophyta; class Magnoliopsida; order Malpighiales; family Salicaceae; genus Salix; species Salix brachista. The sequence goes on from CM018590.1 coordinate 15,113,716, forward strand.
CATTTACTTGTTTTGAGTCCCTCAAGAGGTTCTTAATCACTGCACTAGTTGATGCTCTTGGAACACTGAGAAGCTTTAGGGAGAGTTCTAGCAACTCATATCAAGTCCAGCAACGTTTTCTGAAAAGAACCTCTACTCCTTCGAAAGGTGTTCTCCATCGTTTCTGAAATCTTTACATTATGAAGGAAAAAGTGCACCAGCTAAACTTGTTATGAATCATCACTTATTAATTATTATTTTTATTAAATTTAATATAATTAAAAATTCATTCTAGCAGAATGTTTGTTTGTATGTTTGAGGTTATTCTATAAAGATAATAATATTATATTGTATTGTATTGTATTGTATTGTATTGTATTTTTAAATTACTTAACTATGAATGAATGTTTATTTGAATTATGTATTTGAAGGTGTTTAAACTTTTTTATTATTTATTACACTTTTTTAATTATATTATACTACTATTTACTACTTAAATAAAATTGTTAATTTAATCAGTTAAAAAAATTTAATCATAATTTTGGAATTTTACATTATATTTTTATTATCATCTAAAAAAAATATTTTTAAAAACCCATGAGTGCTAATAAATCCACCTGTAGGCATCCTCGGCCATTGATCATCAAATTAAAATCCCTTTTTTTTAGACATCCTCAAGACACTCATGAGTGATAATAATGTTGTCGTTTCCTGCCAGCAGGGTCTTGGCCTGGTGGTCATGAAGGGTTTCTCCCTTCCTCTCACCCCAGGTTCAAGCCTTGTCAGGCACGCCTGTCACCCCCGCGGTGCCTTACATGCGCATTGGGTTTGCAGGATGTTCAGTGGGCTCGGGGATTTAGTTGTGGTGCGCGCAATCTGGCCCGGACACCCCGGTTATCAAAAAAAAAAAAAATGTTGTCGTTTCATGAGTGCTCACAAATCCCTAATGATTGCTTTTATTAACCTTAAAGAACATACATTAATTAATAATGTTCTTAATAAAATTATGGAAGACCATAACATTTAAAAAATTAATGTACCATTGTCAACTGCTTTAGTTCATGTATAATGTTTTTTTAGCTTACAAAATAAATGATTATTTATGTCATCATAAAAATTTCAGAATGATTCGCACACATATTTTTATGCAAATTTCTACCTGAAATGTTAGTTTCACATCCATTTGATGTAGTTACAAATCAAAATAAGTTATTGATGGTATTACTGTTCTATATAAATCATTTTAAAAAAATTAGATAAAAGGTTTTGTGATAATTTATGTCTTTCTTTTGAGTATAACCATTAACAACAAGTTTTGTTTTATGTCGCTCAATACTACCAAAAACATCTCTTTTGGTTCTATAAACTCATTTACAATCAACAAATTTAGATATTTATGGTAATTTGACTAGGTCCCACACTTGATTTTTAATCATAAACTTAATTTAACCTTCTTGGAATTATACCATATAACAACAAATTTTTCCATTTATAGTTTGTGAAAATGAACATGGATCATCTCTAGGTCCAACATCAAAGTCATATTTTTAAAGGTATACAACATAGTCATTAGAAATTGTTAGTCTTCTTGTCCTTAAGGATTTTTTTTAATTTATTTTTCTTATGCGAGTTTGTTTCATTAAAAACTAATCACTCCTAAATTGGATGTCATTCAAAACTATCTAAATAATTTTCTTAAAGAATAACCAATTGTATTTTATTTTTACTCAACTCAGTTGAATCTTATGTTTCTTTAAATCCTATCATTACATGTTCCTGCAATTCATAGAAACAACTTACTTTTATCCCAGCATGCAAACTCAACACATAGATTCCTTCCTCATTTCCCCCATAATTCATGACTGCAAGAGAACAAAAAAATCAATTTCAAAAATTTATCTCTTCTTTTCTGGGAAAAACATGCAGAGGGAAAATAAATTGCCTTATACGATGGCAAAACTTTGGATATAATAGATAGATACATAGATATTCATTCTGAATTCTATTAGCATCTCAAGTTCCTTGAAATAGGTTATGACACAACACATGTGACTTTTTTCAATTATTTCAATTACTAAATTCTTAGATTTTTATATTCTAAAAATGTTGATATCTCATTAATATCTTTTTTTATAGTGACAAAAAATTAACCTCACCCACGGTATAGCGGTGAGCATTTTTAATTCAAAAGGGTGTAGTTGGGAAGATTCAAAACTATGACCTATATTAATACAATTTTAATTAGATAAAGAATGAACCAATTGGTAAATATTGAAAAGCAATTCTGATCTACAAATTTAAGCGTAAGTTTTCCATTAGATGAGATAAGAGAGTTTAAACAATTCTATTGATTTTAAAAGAGAATTATTTTATTTTATTTTCATATTAGAACTAAGTGTCCTTATCCTTTAGCTCTTTTGTTTGTTGAAGGCAATGGACCCTTATCCTTTATTGAAGCATCATTAATTTGTATATGATTTCTTGTGCTTTTGTCAGTTGTGAGTTCTGGTCGTCATTACAATCTAATGTTTGTTTGATATTGCGATTGCTGCGTGATTGAGGTTTAAAAATAATAATTTCATGAAAAGTATTTTAAATTGCGGTTCATAATTAAAATTGAAGTGTTTAGTTAAAACTATGGTTGAGTTTAAGGTTTAATATAGAATAAGAGAATAAAAATAAAAAATAGTTCCATTCAAATAAGAAATTAAAAATATAATATGAAAAATAAAAATAATAAAATCTCTAAACTAAAAAAATAGTTAGGATTTTTTCTTTGAAAAAAAAGAAAAGGTAGATATAAAAAGTTAGGATTTTTTTCTTTTGATCATTTTTTTTAGACACCATGACCCACACTCTACAGTTGAAATCTTTGTTTTAAGCAAAATTTGATAGTCTTCGCAGAAATACAATCTTCACAGAAACTGTGTTGTACACTCGAATAGTCAACGGAAGTGCTATAGGAATTTATGGTTTACTTTTTTGTGTGATATTCTTATTGTAGTATTACTATTTCTGGTTGTCAATTACTTCGTTTTCTGCATTCCTCTGAAATGGTTGGACAGAGAATCAAGATTGCCTTTACAGTTTTCAGTCAGCTCTACAGCAGAAATTAGTGTTGTTTAAGATGACCTTTCAGGGAAGAAACGACTTCTAATATTTGTTTCTTATATCTGCAGACTTCTTTCATTCAAGCTGCCTGGACCAGAAGATCTCGAGGTGAACTTGCCAAGAAACCTAACAAGAAATCGTGGAAACAGAGGACAGATATGTATATGAGGCCATTCTTACTAAATGTTTTCTTTTCGAGGAGATTTATCCAGGCAAAAGTGATGCACCGGGGAACAAGTAAAGTGGTATCAGTTGCTACCACAAATGCCAAGGATCTGAGACACAGTTTACCATCACTTACCGATCACAATGCCTATAGAATTGTAGGGAAGCTTATTGCTGAGAGAGCCAAGGAAGCTGATGTATATGCAATGTCTTATGAACCTAGAAAAGATGAGCGGATTGAAGGTAAACTTGGAATTGTTATTGATACCATTAAGGAGAACGGGATCATATTTGTTTGAGCAGACTACACGTTACTCTTCTAGGTTTTGTTACTGTAAAATGACAGTGGAGAAACACAATTGGTTTAACACTGTTCATTTATCTAACATATCTAATAGAAAATTGCTCATATAATTCTGGAGTCTTCTTTGCTTTCCTGTGTGCATACTTGTTTCTTTCTTCCTGACCTTATAGTTAAGGAATTTTAGCTTTATGGAATTGAATTTGAAGTTCTTACAATTATCGGTTACTTGTGTGTTCAACGTGTTCGTCATTTTATCAGAAAGACTTGGTCTCAGCAGTTACCTATCACTGGATTTTGGTGTTTGAACTTGTGATTTCTGGGACTTGAACATATGATTTTCGACTTACTTCTCCATCCAAAGCCAATGTGTGAGGTTGCTTACTATTTTAGAAGTCTGCCAGCTAACCTTATTTAGATGCTTCATCAGCTTTACTTGGATGTGCATTTATGTTTCCTTCAACTTTTCTCTTGTTTTGTAGTTTTGAATCCCAAAGACTAGATGCAAGTAGGGTTTCAATAACTGTGATAAGGATAAACTAAATATGAAAGCATAAGGATAGAGCCTTGCCTTTGGAACCAACTAAAAAACATTGACAAAACCTAAGTTTTGATCATAATATGTAATGAGAAAGGAAAGGGGGGAAAGAAAAAAAAACATCGACCAATCAAGTCCTCCATATAAACTCGAGTTTCTGTGTGATTTTTTTCTGCAGGCTCCTCTTTACCTGAAACATTATTACAAAAAAAATAATCCCTCTTTACACATAAGATCCACTCTCTTTTATTCCTCAACCTCTGCTTTACTGCTATGAAGCCGACAGTATGCTCCCTAACTTGCAAAAACTCTCTCAAGTTTGAAGAAAAATTGCTTCAAAAACTTCAGCATTTGAGCTTTATTCGAATATGGGTCATCGAAGTAGGCAGCAATACATGATCAGGTCTGCCTCAGCTTGGAAGCCACGGGCCAGGACTCGACAGTAGATGCGTCATGTCATGAGGTTAGGGATCACTCATGAGGTTAGGGATCACAGGGAGGGCCGACGCAGGGAGTGTTGAAGAGTCACTTGCACCTATACCTGGTTTCTTTGGTGTGAGAACTTTTATACAAAGTTAAGCATCACTCAAACCTAAAAGCGATTCATTTTATATATACACACTCACCATACTTTTTATTCCTAACTGACGCTGAATTCCCCACTCAAATATGAAACTCAACAGCGAGCTCCCTCGTGGAAATCCCCTTGCACAAAATCATTATAATGTCAAGCTTGGCCTCACAAGATGACATGAATACCACCTTGTTATATTTTGAGGATCCCACTTTATTGTAGTACCAAAAATTAACAGTCTCATGCGTATACAAAATTAATTATTGAATCGAGAAAAAGAACCTGTGATAGTTTCAGATTGATCTTTTCCACCGAACAGCAATTTATACAAATGATTATGGCTCAAAAGGTTGAGAGAAACCCTTCCATCTTGATGCAAACTAGGGTTTAACTCGAAGCTATTATTAGCATGAACAAATAATGCAGGAGGCTTGGTTGGATATTCAGGAAGGAAGAATTTGTCAAAAAAGAATAAGGCAATAACAATATAGGGTGCCTTCAAAAAATCAACAACGCAAATCCTCATGAGATCAAGTTTTTACTCGTAACTTGTTACTGAAATCGAATTATAATTTGGTAAAATAGCGTCCAATGTTTCCCATTTTTTTTAGTAAATCTTTTCAGAAAAGCTGCTCTTGGAATTTGCCTACTTGCCAAAGCTGGTGGCTGAAAGCATCATGCTAGAAAGTCTTTGTTCGTACATAAATTCATAGGTATTTTTCCATCTTCAAGTAAAATATTAAGTCAATCGGAGCTTAGAAAAAGCCTGGCGATACAAGTCAGAACAAGTTATATGGATTTTGTTATTTACTTTGTTTTGACTCGTGGACTTTCTATTTGACAATGATTTGTCCTATAAGGGTGTTGCAACTTGTTTTGAGAATATATCTTTAATGGGTTGCAATATAATTTTCAAACCATTTTCCAGCAATCAATCTAAGCCTTACACAAGGGTTGCTTTTGATGAGTGTAGTTTCTATTAGCAGAATGGTCATTAGAAAACTCAGTGTCATAAGTTGAGACAATAAAATCAGTCATGGAAACTTGGCAACCAGTCATAATCTAATGCTCGCTTATTATTTTCATATGACAAACCAAAAATATGTTTTTGAATGAGTTTTAAGATTTAATAAAGTTTGTTAAATCCCTGAGAATTTGGCTTACATTAAATAAATCATGAACTTAATTCACGAGAATTAATGGTGTAAAATCAAATAATAAATATTGGATTTACAAGTAGATTAATATTTAAATATCTAGAAACAACAAAAAAATTCTCAGAGTTATTCTGAGCGTTGGCCGATTTTTTACCAGAACATATTTTACGAAGCATAAATTGCGGAAAACCCATCCGCTCTCTAGGATAGATGATCATTTTGAGGCATCTACATGGATTTTTTCCCGATATTTTATTTTGGTACACGAGCCCATAATAAAATTTCAAAACCTTTTAAGGCATCTACATGGATTTTTTTTCCCAATATTTTATTTTAGTACCCATCGAAACATTTAAATCACATCAAAATATACAATGTAGTTTACCTCATGTAAGGCGTACTAGGGATGCTAATACCTTCTTTTTACGCAAGTAGTCCTCTACCTTTCAATTTTTTATCAGACTAGTACAATCTGGTTTTCCTAGTGACCCTTAACAACTAGGTGGCGACTCCTCAACACCGATTAGACCCCTTCCAGGACGCTGCGCGGGAATGTGCGACAATATGTATTATAGGTTATTTATTATTCATTAAGGGTAAAATATTGTCTTTTCTTTAACCTATACATAATCCTTTTGTATTTACATTAAGTTACGCATGTATTTGATATTATTATGAAACTTTTGCCTCCTTTTCTTAACTCTTTCTTTATGTATTTTGAATTACTCAACACTTTTCATCCATCTCTTTCTCCTGGCACTTTCCTTCATTACTAAGTCTAAATATTACTAGAGTTTATGACCACTTGACTTGTGATGCGCATCAATTGCAAAAAACAAAGATAAAAAATTATAGTTGACAGCTCATTTTGCAACCAACCAAAAGAATTTCTTTTTAAAATACATCTGAGTTTTATTTGATTCAAAATTTAGAATATTTTCTTTCACTAATAACAAGTATCCAAGGCACTAAATCGTGAACAAAGAAAAAGCTGCAACCAATGACACAAACGTAGACAGCAAGCACCCAGTCATCAGGTTGTAGAACTGCATATGTGCCGGAGATGAATGCGCCAATCATTGTACACATGGCAGTCGTGGTAAATGACATTGCACGCTTAAATAATACCACAGTGGTTCGATTATGGAAACCTTGATATAACGCCAACACAAAGTGGATAAGGACGGCTGAAGTAGAAAACGTGATTGATATTGCATCTGATATAAGAAATACTATAAAAGCAGGTTTTTTAGCCAGAATTGGAGTGCCTTGGTCGGTCTTGTAACCGCCAGGTAGGGTGAATGCTGCTGCAAATGTTACTGCGCTGCAACTACTAGATGAGACTCTCTTGCTTTAATAAAAGCTTCCTCCACGATTTTGTCTCTCTATTCTACAAAGAAAAGGACCATAGCCAAACGGTCCACTACCAACATCTTCAAGGGATTCTACAATCTCTTTCTGCAAAATATAATAGATGATATCATTTTTAGCTAATTTTTGTTGTTGTTGTGTATATTATAGATAATTAGCAGGTAACAAATACTAATTTCCTAGGTGGGGTAACCCAAAAATATATTCTTGTTTATTGTCTATTTGATTTTTCAGCTTTAACTTTCTGTCACTTCCAAAAAATTTGGGGTCTAAAGTATTGATTTTGTGTTTTTCTTGAAAACTTGTTTATTTTTGTGTTTTAAAAGTATTATTAAAAAAATTAATTTATATTTATATTTTTTTGCTTTAAATTAATTTTTTAATATTTTTATATTATTTTGATGTGGTGATGTGAGAAATAATTGTTTTAAAAAAAATATTTTGATGCATGTTTAAATAAAAATCTTCCTACAAAGTAATTGTTATACCCCTTAAATTAACTGTTTAATTATTTCAATTGATTTTATTTAATTTTATTCTTTTCCATTTATATATATATATATATATATATATATATATATATATTCCACTCTCTCCATAAGGATAAATTGTTCACAACAGCATGTATGGTTTTAATGGATGCATTAATTATCACAACAGTTAATTCATAGAGGAATGATTACCTGTATCTTACAAAAACCTCCACCATGTATGTTCACGATGCTTAGCATTTGCTTATTAAGACCATATATTCCACTCTCTCCATAAGGATAAACTGTTCTCCATTCCTTTTGCTTGTGCTTTAAAGCAGCAATTAGATGGAAAGGCGTGTTTCCTTTGTCATCCTTCTCGGTTTTAAGTCTTTCAAGTTCTGGAATCCTTAGACATTCCTGGAATGCGTTGCTGCTTTGACTGACCACAGCATAGTGAAGGGCATTCCAACCTCTGTTATCGACTAGCTCACAACAATCTGGACAACGAGAAACAATCTCTTTCATTACGTTTACATTTCCTTGAATGGCAGCAATGTGAAGAGTTGTTCTCTTCTTCTCTGTTGTTTCAGCAATGTAGGTTGCGGACGCATCACATTGTAGTAATACTTTCACTGCTGAAATATCAATCCAGCGAGAGAAATAGGCAACATAGTGAAGTGGCGACCAGCCGTTCTCATCGATCGGTTGTTTTTGCCAATTTCTCTTCCTTTTCCAATAGCTTTCTTACTGTCACTGAAACCAACAAAACAATGAGTAAAAGTTTCCCTTCTTGAACAACAGAGATTTCACATAGTCTATATATATATATCCATTACTTAAACTCACAAAGAATTTTAGTGGTTTCGTTTTTCTAGAAAAAGCAGCTAATTGTGAAGCAAACACAGAGATACATAAAATCAAATATATGTGGCTTTTCATTATAGTTTACGCGATTATATATAAATTAATTTATTCTACAGACTTAGCACAATTTAATCCTACCATGATCTCCCGCGGTGATTGCCGCGTGTAGAGCAGTTCTACCATTAGGGCCGCCATAGTCCACTGCAGTGCAATTTCTTAGGATTTTATCGATCACCTTACCTTGTTCTGGTCCCCGACGAAAGCCAACGGAAGCAGCAATATAAAGTGGAGTTTCTCCGTGAACATTGGCGGAATATGAAAAACCAGGGTCCTCTTTAGTCAATATTCCCACCACACGGCTCCGCGCCTTTCGAGCTGCCTCGTGCAACGCTGTATCTCCCTCTCCATTGGTCATCCTCTACATCCTTATAGCTGCTGTTACTCCGCTCTCCGGATCTGCAGGTAGAGCTTTTGCTCGGTCAATGAGGACTTTGACCACATTGGAATGGCCATATTTTGCTGCCAAATGGAGGGGGGTTTCTCCTTTTTTATTGGCTTGCAACAACAGTGCTGGGCACCTTCGAAGAATTTTATCAACAAAAGCAGTGGATCCCCGTTCCTTCCGTTGGATTCTCAAGTAGACATGAAGAATGGTGTTCTCGTCTGGAGTCAATATCCGATCAAGGCAGGTTTGATCTTTCTCGAAGGGATCGATGTTGCCTGCTACTGCAGCTTTGTACAAGACAGGATCCATTTTGCAGTGCAGAGAAACTCGCTAAATGAAATGTAGACAAAACAAGGGGAAGAGAAACCACAGTGGCACAACTAATCACAAGCTGCTGATTTCTTTGGTTTTTATAGAAAGAAAAAGCTAAGTAACAGACAGGGTTAACATAATTACATTTCTTTTTCTTTTTTTTATTTTTTGTTTTAATATCTTTTCTTTTGCCCTGCTGGAAAGTTTTGTAAGAAGGGAAAATATTAACAAAATAACTAGTAAATTTCAATAAAATGAGAAAATTAATATAACCACTAAATTCCACTCATCGTTGTAGCAAACAATTTGATCAATTTAATGCTTTGTTTTCAAAAATGGTAGTTCCCGTGTTAATCCTATTTCTACAATTGGTTTTCCATTTTTGTATATATATATATAATTAAATCTAGCAAATATACATTTCTTAGCTTTGAATGGTAAATTATAAATTACCTTAGCCCAGTTCGCGTGGAACTTAGCATGCAGGAAACCTCTCTCTCTCTCTCTCTTGATTTGCATTATCTTAAAAGGCATCTTTAAAAGTCAAAAGGGTCCCCCAACATGCTGACATAGCTTAGATAAGGTAATTTAATATAGTTTCTGTCAGATAACAAAAATATTGATTACAAGATAACTGTGGCCACAAGATCATTGCGGTCATTGATTATGCACCCTCCTTAAGGAATATCGAAAACAAAGGTATTCCTCCCCCAAACAAGTACTTCTAAAAAAAATAGGTACACTAGCCAAACGGTCCACGACCACTAAAATGTATTTTATAAATCTAAGTTAGTGAATAAAAATCTAATTATTTCAAGTTTTTATAAGAGTTGTATATTTTAATTTAAATTTAAAATCTATAACACAAATTATAATTTTTTTGTTATCACGTCATTGTCAATATATTCAAGGGATTCTACTATCTCCTTCTGCAAAATGTAATTGATAGATCATTTTTAGCTAATTATCAAATATCAACTCCTGTAACCTTTGTTTTAGTTTGCAATCAAATCTTTTTTATCGCTGTAAATATTATATAGATAATTAGCAGGTAACAAATACTATTGTTTATTTTCTATTTGATTTTTTAACTTTAACTTTCTCTCTCTGCAAAATGAATTGGGGTCTAAAGCATTGATTTTTGTGTTTTCTTGTAAACTCATTTATTTTTGTGTTTTAAAAGTATTATTAAAAGAATAATTTTCATTTATATTTTTTTTACTTTTAATTATTCTTTTAATATTTTTATATTATTTTGATGTGGTAATGTCAAAAATAATTATTTTAGAAAAAATATATTGTTTTGATTATTTCAATTGATTTTATTTAATTTTCACTCTTTTCCATACCAACAAACTTGAAACTCTAGCCAACCATGTAACATACAACATGGTTGAGGTTATTTTTTAAAATATTTTTTATTTTAAAATATATCAAATAATATTTTTTATTTTAAAATATATCAAAATAATATTTTTATTTTTAAAAAATTATTTTTAACATTAACATATTAAAATAATTTAAAAAATCTAATTTTATTTAATTTAAAATAAATAAAAAATTATTTTATTTTAAAAAAAAACAATTGTAAAATACAGTGTCAAAATCCCTACAAGGACAGAGGACAACACAGTAGTTGAGGCCTGAGGGTCCGGTTTCACGTTGGAATCACATGTCTCGTACGGGTAAAAAGGACATGAACGAGAGTGATGGGATCGATAGACTATTAATTGATCACATGTCTCGTGCGGGTAACGAGGACATGAATCACCACCTGAACCATGGATGAATGTTTATTTGAATTATGTAGTTGAAGGTGCTTAAACTTTTGCACTATTTATTTCACTTTTTTAATTATATTATACTATTATTTACAACTTGTATAAAATTGTTAATTTAATAAGTTAAAAAAAATTAATCATAGTTTTAGAATTTTAAATTATTTTTTTATTATCATCTAAAAAAATATTTTTATAAACATATGTTGTCGTTTCATGAGTGTTAATAAATCCAGTTGTAGGCCACTCAACTATAAAGGTTGTTTGATACTGTATTTCAAAAAAAAATGAATTTTTATTTTATTTTAAATTAAAAAAATTGGTGTTTTTAGATCTTTTTCATGTATTCATATTAAAAATGATTTTTTTAAAAAAAAACAACATCATTCTGATATATTTTTGAATGAAACACATTTTCAAAAATAACCTCAATCACACTTCAAAACATGAACATTATAGTGCTAATAAATCCCCTATATTTGCTTTTATTAACCTTAAGGCACATATATTAATCAAATCAATAATGTTGTTATTAAAAATTATCCTAGACTGTAATATTTAAAATTTTAATATACCATTATCGAGATGACTGCTTTAGTTCGTATATATAATGTTTCATTAATTACTAATCACTCCTGTATTTTATTTTTACGCAACTCAATTAAATCTTGTTTTTTCTTTAAATCCTATCATTACATGTTCCTGTCATTCATAAAAAACAATTTACTTTTATCCCATCATGCAAACTCAAATACATTCCACTTTTCATATTTGAAATCGTTGAAAATCCATATGAAGCAGATCCAGAAAATGAAAACATTAAGAGAAAACTGTGCCAAAGCAATCAAAACCCAGATCTCCATCCCTCGCCAATTCCTTTCCCGTGAAACCAGTAGCAGTCTGCTTCATTTATGCCACTAGCTTTCTTCATTTAACAGAATTTTGTTCAGATTTTTCTAGTGATTTTGACTCTGGATGAGAAGATGCTCCACAGATCATGTTTCCAAAGAAGAAACAAGGTAGGAACGTTTCTCAACTCCACTCCTCTCGTATTGATTCTACCCAAATGGCAAGCCAACAAAATACTTCCGTCTTGGGAGGGACTAAACCTTTCCATGCACCATTGAAGGAAATGAAATTGCTAGATCGACAAGTTGGACAAAGAAGACAACACATAGACTTCACAGAGTACATCCCAATAGAATTAGGTTTCTTGTGTTAAGTAACTTAAACCTAAAAGAATAAGCTGTTAAGTAAGATTTTAAAATATGATTTATATTATTTATTTACCGTACCCTCAAAGTGAAAGTTGTTTTAGCTTTAAACTTTGAGAGACTCGTACTATCTTGTGTTTAATTTTTATCAAATAGAATAAAAATGGTGAGATTTAAACTCATTATCGTTAGGTCAAAAAGATTCTGATATCATATTAAAGAATAATTTTATTTAAAAACTTCAAGTATTAAATATGGTCTCATAATATGATTTATATTATTATAACACTCCGACAGTTCAATTTTGGACAACAGGCCTAACAAGGAGATGAATGCATTGATCTCCCTGAGTCTAAGAGATCCTCTCCCGTTGAAGTTAGCTATAGAAGAAGCTTTATCGTGTGAAAGATTAAAAAGTCTTGGGAATTGCTCTGCCAACCTAGGTCTATTAAAAGATGATTTCTGCTTATAAATACTAGAAATCAAAATTTTCCATAGACCAGTATCTCAGTTGACATATCTCCATAACCATTTAAATATCAAAGCTTTGTTTTAGGCTAAAATGGAGCCAGTTCCTAGACCACACTGTCATTTTGATGTTACCTGCCAGCCTTTTGATGTTGTATATGTTCTTGGACAAGAGAAATGCTCAATGTGAATAACCTAAGCTGTCTCCCTCATTGTTTTTTAAGAATAATAAAAAAAACAATTTATTTAAAAATGTTAATTCCTTGTGTAACGCATAAGTTCTTCGGGGTGTTTAAGAATATGTTTGGAAAATATTTTTGAAAAAAAAATTAAAAAAATTATTTTTATTTTTCTTAGGAGTGTTTAGTAATGTGTTTGGAAAGCGGTTTTGAAAAAAAATGAAATTTTTTTTTATTTTTATTTTTTAATTAAATTTAAATTTTTTGATATTTTTATATCATTTTAATGTGCTAATTTCAAAAATAATTTTTAAAAAATAAAATAATATTATTTTAATATATTTTTGAACAAAAAAATACTTAAAAAAAACCTTCTTAACAACACTCTTAAACAGTCAATTAGCAAGTCAAAGATTTTGCAACACTAAAGTAAAAAGAAAAAGAAATGCGATTATGTTAGCATTTTTTTTTATCTTTCCCCCCTCTTTTATAATAATTTGACACTCAGATACATTAAAGTATCTCGCTCTATCATATTTTTTGGATTTAAAAACTAATACTCAAACACACATACTAAACTAAAACAATATTTCACTAAGATTGTACATACATTCATAAAACACTATTCAGATAATCAAACCAAAAAACTTGATTACAATTTGTTTTAAAATTCTTTATTTTCTATTTGTAACCAACAATTTATTCCAAATAATGAAAATTTTTGAAAAAATACAATTGAAGTTGATATCAAATCTAGGACTGGTTATTTTAGTAGTAAATCATGCTCATAAATTTTAGCTTAAATTTTCCTTCTTTTTTTTTTTTGTTTAATTATTGCAAAGAAGTTGTTGTTATATGAAAATTCATTATTTTAATTAAAAAAAGCAATGCAAAAAAAAAAAAGTTAAACCTGATTAATCCATTAAACACTATTTTCGGGTCATAATGTGAGGATAGCCTAATAAAAATCAAACCAAAATAAAATCATGAAATCTAACACTTAATGAAACACAATAACAAATGATTAAATAAGGGGGGAAATATCAAAATAATAAGAGAATGAATACCCGTATATTTATCCAAAATATCATGAATAGGATAAAAATATTTAAATTTATTACTCAATGGGATAAAAAATAGGCTATGGATATAAAAAACTTTGGTCCATGGATACTCATTACCATCCCTACCTAGAACGCTTAGTTCACTATAACAATGCTTTGTTTTTTTTATCCTTTGTTTTGTTTAATAATTTTTTTAGTAAATTAGGAATTAAGATTCATAATTGCTTTTTTATTTATTATTAAGGTTTTAAACAAATGTCCAAATATTGTGTTAATTTAGCGAGAATCTATATTTCTTATCATCATATAATTAAATAAAAAATATTTTAGAAAACAAAATTATTTAATCCAATAGAGTCCATTACCTGGATCACATGTTCAATAACTTAACCAATGTTATTAAACATAGTATAGTTTATGACTCGGGTAACATGTTTGACGAATTAGCTTAGATTGATTGAAAATTAAGTTTTATAATTTATTTTGATTTGTATAAATTTATAACAATATCAAGCAAACATATTAATATTTAGTATGTGATTGATTTTGCGAGAGTTTATTTTTATTATTACATGATTAAATAAAAAATAGTTAATTTTGTTAAAACATAGTAGAGTCCATAAATCAAGATACATATTGACAAGTTAATCTAAGTTATTAAGTCAAGTAAAGCCCATGATTTGAGTTGCGAGTTTGACAAATTAACTCACGAAACTTAAGTTAAAATTTCAATATATATATATATATATATATATATATATATATTGTTTTTTTAATGATACTGCTAAAGAATTTCCCGCAACCTGAAATTCTTTTTTACATTCATTTTTTTTGGGTCCGACCCATATCATGATGCAAGACAATTATCTAGTAATATCTTATAAGTATGGAAAATTCCAAATTGGTTTTTGTGTAGGCTTTTAATTATTTTTTTTCAACCCACAAACATGCATATAAATAATTATGACCTTTTAAGGATTTGATGTTGGCCTATTAGTTAATCTGGAAAATTAGATGTCCAAAAAGTATTGCTTGCTTCTGTTTGTTTCCTCAAAAGTTTAATATTAGAAAAATTAGTAAGTGGAAAACACTTATCAATCAAAGAAAAAATTGGCTTATTTTTAGAAAAAATTGGCTTATTTTATTTTGAGCAAAAACTACTACTTAAAAGTTATAAGAAAATAAAAAATATCTTGTTATCTATGGATTATATCAAACTTGATCCTCAATATTTTGATTTTTATATATTTTTTTGAGTCCTTTTGCATTTTCAATTTCATCCCTTGAAACTTGATTTAATTTGATTTTTATATCAATTTTGGTTATTATTTATTTATTTATTTATTTAATTGAAAATTTTTATGTATCAAATTTGTTTCTTTTTTTATTATTTAAAATAATATATGAAACTATATATTTTTTTTAATTATATATTCTTCAACTTTTCTATCTATAAGACTTGGTGCTTTTTATTTTAATAAACTTGAAAAGAAAATTAATATTAATAAATTATTTTTCAGTGTATTTTTTACAATATTTGTAAAACACAAGAAAATATTTTTAAATTTATTTTTTATAATAGTAAAAAAACATTAAAAAAAAATATTTTTCAACAGGTGAGAGTGATTCCACCAATAGAATTTTTTAGCCTTCGAGGTCAGTAGATTATTTACGTGGTAAAAACTGATGAATGTTATTCAATAATTTTATTTTATTTTAAAGAAACAAAACGACGCGTAGTTACCCTAGGGCTCCTGTCAGTGTAGCTAGCTACAAGTAAGCCCTTTGGCGCCTCCCTTTACCGTCTCTACATCCAAAAACCCTTTTGAGAAAGAGGGATGGTGATGATGGAAGCAGCAGCGGAGAAAGAAAGGGTAGTTATATTCAGAGATATAAGGCGATATTACTGTGATTACTGTGGTATTTGCAGATCCAAGAAGTCTCTTATCACTTCTCATGTCCTCACCCATCACAAGGTCCGTCTTTTAATCTCTCTTTCTGTTTCTGTATCTCATCTTCTTGGTTAATAGTAGCAGCTTTCACATATATAGGAATCGAGATTGTGATTTTTTACTCATCAAGGAGAAAGGATCGGGCTTTGATTTATCGCTAATTGTTTTAATTTTACTAATTAATTTTGTTGGGTTTGGATTTTTTTCATGATTCTCTGGGTTTTTTATTTGTATTTGATTCGATATTAACTTGCATGATCTTAGTGGCTGAAGTGATTTCTTTGAAATATATTTCTTTTGTGACTAATTGAAGGGAATAATCAATAAATCTTGTGTCTTTTCTGCTCAAGTCGATATAAATGGCTCTCTCTCTCTCTCTCTCTCTATATATATATATATATATATATATTAGCAAGTTTGGTCCTGAATATAGAGGGTTACTGTAGGCGGTCTGACCAGTTTGAAATTGAAGACTGGTTAAATCTCAGTCTTACCACTGTTTTTCTGCTACTTAGGAGGAGATGGACAAAGAAACAGTTGATGGGGATGGGGTAAAGCAGGGAGTGAAATCCAATACTTGCGATAAATGTGGCGCCAGTTTCAAAAAGCCTGCGTATTTGGTTCAACACATGCAAAGTCACTCTCTTGAGGTATCTGGCCATGTTTCTACTTGCATAGGTTGCTTTCACACAAGGTTTTGCTTTCTATTTGATTTTCTTCTTTGAATGCATTTCTTAAAGGATGTAATGTGCTATGCAGCTCAAAGTGTGCTGTTAATGATATTTAATGTGAGAATCTGCACCAATTGAATAATAAGTATTTTGCAGGAATGCCATTTTAATATAGAAAAACACCTGGAAGTTAATGCGTGAGCATTGGATCCCACACAGAGAACTCCAAAATGCGAGAGGCTTCAATTTTTGGCTTGAATGGACTAGTATCAGGCTGGGAGACCTCCTGAGAAGCTCCATCAAGTGAGCCTCGATCACGCCCCTGTTGAATTTGAGGTTTGAAGGAAGGCTTCTGTTCATGTCTAGTGACATTATTTTCAGTGGTCTAGGAAACCATTTCTTATTATGTTTTTGTTATTTATTTGTTTATTTGGCAGAGGCCATTTAGGTGTTCAGTTGATGATTGTCATGCCAGCTATAGAAGGAAAGATCACTTAACTCGCCACCTTCTCCACCATGAAGGGAAACTTTTCAAGTGTGAACTTGAGAATTGTGATCGTAAATTTGTCTACCCAAGCAATTTGAAAAGGCATGTCAGAGAGCTTCATGATGAGAGTTCTCCCTGTGGCAGCGTTGCCGGTGAGAAGCAGTATGTATGCCAGGAACTGGGATGCGGGAAGGCATTCAGATATCCATCAAAGCTGCAAAAGCATGTGGATTCTCATGGTAAGTTTTTTTCTTTCATTTCATTCAAACACAAATATCAGAGTTGATGTTTCTTAAGAATGAGGAATGATATTTAATGATTAAGAAAATTGGCAATTTAATTTCTTGAAATCTCTGATTATTGTCGTCTCTAACACAGTTAACCTGGACTCGGTGGAGGCTATGTGCTTAGAACCAGACTGTATGAAACATTTTTCTAATAAAAAATGTCTCAAGGCCCACATACAGTCCTGCCACCAATACATTAACTGTGATATCTGTGGCACAAAACAGCTGAGAAAGAATATCAAGAGACATCTTCGTACCCATGAACCTGTCAGTTGTTCAACAGAGAGAATCAAATGCCATTTCAAGGGTTGTCAGCACACATTCTCTACTGTAAGATTAACTAATGTTTCATCATCCACTGTTCTGTTTCTTATAGTATTTAATCCTGACAAGCAAACCATTCCATGCTTACCCAGCATCATTTTCTTTTTAGTTGATTTTGATTTCCCTATTTGTGTGCAGAAAACAAATCTTAACCAGCATGTGAAGGCAGTGCATCTTGAACAAAGGCCTTATGAGTGTGGATTCCCGGGTTGTGGCAGGAGATTCTCATACAAGCATGTGAGAGATAACCATGAAAAATCTGGTTTGCATGTCTATACTCCTGTAAGTTCTATGTGCATTTTTTAATACATTTCACGCATCAAAGTGGATTTAGAAAATGAATTGGTATTCTGAACTGGATTGCTTTTGGATCAGGGTGATTTTATGGAGTCTGATCAGCAATTCAGGTCGAGGCCAAGAGGTGGGAGGAAGAGGAAATTCCCCACTGTGGAAATGTTGATACGCAAGAGAGTAACTCCACCAACTGAGTTCGATGAGTGCCACACTTTTTTGCATGAAATGGAGACCGAGGACCATCAGTGAGCCATGCCCTACCTACCTCGACGCTCTTGCACTCTCTCTTCCTCTTTCCACTTGTGTCCAAGTAAGCTCTTTAAATGGAGGTCGTGGCGCCTTAGGCATATTCTGCTGTTATCATCTTGTGGATAGTGGACATCGATAGCATGTTAGCCATTCCATATGGTAACATCGTATAGGTACATAATTGGTGAAATATGTGTATATTTAAATTCCAACTTTCTAAATGTGTATATGGTAACATCGTATAGTTTTAATACAGGATCATTGATCACTGTATTTGCAATAATATAATCGAGTATTGAAGTTTCTTTGATCACCTGTATTTTCAAAAATATGATTTGAGTATTGAAGTTTCTGAATTCGAAGGGTACATTGGTGGACTTGAGCTGGCCTCGGGCATCAAAGCTATGTTCAATCCATGAAATGGACCTGCACGGTATTGACTTGGGGCATCTCCTCACGTTAAACGGAGGAGGTTGCTCGGGATCTGGAAGGGTAACAGTGTTTCCAAGCATGAAAAACTCAGGCATAGGAGGCATCGCAGAAATGAAATTTCAATGCATATAGAAATTTGGTTCCATCCAGTCTGATTATGTTCCCAATAGTTTCTTTAACTCTTAAAATCCTTGCCCAATTAAAGCCAAAAAAATAATTTGGATTCATATCCTCGCAAGACATGAGAATCCAGTGGTGACATTATAAAACATATCTGTCAGATGATGCATGCATGCTATAATTTTGTAATATTTTTATATTAATTGAAGAGCATAACTTCAGTGATTAGGTGCTGATGGTTTTCCCATTTCATCCTGTGTTCATATGATTGATTTTAAGATATAACTCAATGCTTTCTGCAAATATTATTTATTTTCTTTGGGTACTTCAAATTAACACCGAGTGAACCAAACGTTAACATTGATCAAGAAGAAAACAGCCCCTAAATCACAAAAAATATTTATAAAACATACTCTATTGATTTGCTCATCATTTAAAACATTAGAAGAAGCTTGAAACAAACACTTGTGTACACATTACCATACTACCAGTGACACAAGATTTTGATCTACTATCACAAGAACACACACACAGTCACAGACAGGCACCCAATAGTCTCACTCAGCCAGAGATTTCAATGGCCTTGACATCAGGTTTCTTAACTTCCTCCTTCGGCACAGTCACAGTAAGCACCCCATTCTCCATAGAAGCCTTCACCTCATCCACCTTGGCATTCTCAGGCAGCCTGAACCTCCTCAGAAACTTGCCACTGCTCCGCTCGACACGGTGCCATGTGTCACTCTTGTCCTCCTTCTCCACGCTCCTCTCTCCGCTGATCTGAAGCACCCTGTCATCCTCAACCTCCACCTTCACCTCCTCCTTTTTAAGACCAGGAAGATCGGCCTTAAAAACATGGGCTTCCGGGGTCTCTTTCCAATCGATGCGAGTGTTAACAAAGGCTGAGTTCTCATGGGAGACGAGTGAGGATGGAGGGAAAGGGAAGTCCTTGAAGGGCTCCCAGGTGAATGGATCGATGATGGTGCCTCGTCTGTTGTCGAAGAAGCTTGGGATCATTGCCATCTTTTGCAGGGTTGTACACCAAAATCCGAGCCGCTTGCTTAATCTGATAGTTTATGAAGAAAATGTTTTGACTTGAACTTGCTTGTCGTTCTCTATGCAGAGGTGGGAGGGATAGGTTTGGTATTTATAGGAAGTGTAGGAAACATCTGGTACTTCCGAGGATTATCTGGCTGGATAACCGATGATCGACGAACTTTCTGGCAAGTTCTTGAAAATATATATATCTGGGCTTTCTAGAGGAGTCACGCTCAAATTGGGTTTGAAGAGGGCCGGACTAGCTTCCCATATAACCCTGCAATAGAAGAGGCAACAATAATTAAGAAACAAATTATTTTGGATTTGAACCGAGAATAGATTATTTATTTTAAAAAAAAGAATACTTATTTTGCTAAAAAAGAATAAGACACGCATTCTAAATTGTGATGCATTATGTTTTTTAAAATAATCTTTTCTTGAAAAGTCATCAAAATTACTTTTTTTTATTTTTTTATTTTTGATATCAACATATCAAAACAATTAAAAAACACTAAAAAATATTAGTTCTATACTTTTTTAAAGCCCAAAATAATTTTAAAAATTAGAGAAAAGTCAAAGTAGAAGCATTCCAAACACCCTCTAAATAGAAAATTTAAAAGTTATAAAAAAATAAAAATCAAAGATACAAGACAA
Source organism: Salix brachista (assembly GCA_009078335.1). Classification (NCBI taxonomy): domain Eukaryota; kingdom Viridiplantae; phylum Streptophyta; class Magnoliopsida; order Malpighiales; family Salicaceae; genus Salix; species Salix brachista. The sequence continues at coordinate 15,134,214 of CM018590.1, forward strand.
ACTACTTTAAATAGATAAATTCAAAATCATACACAAGCAAGAATTTGAGGGATACTTATCCATTTTGAATAACAAACGATACAAAACCTTTTAACCCCTCTTCCCTAATCTATTCTTCTTACATTTCCTATTTATCCATATAATTAATTTTATTTTTGTTTTAATTGAAATTGACTATTATTCCTGTTCCATCTCTAAAAACAACCAAAATAAAATCAATATCACTTTAGAGCTTTAATGGTCAAAACACATATAATTCACCCTCATATCTTGGATAGTAATCATAGAGATATTGTAAACCTGATTTCTATTGGGTATATTGGTTGCTCCAACTTGCAATCATATTTGTGAATCGTATTATGAAAAGGTTGAAGGGTCATATTTTTTTTATCTTATACTTGCCAATATTATACATTCCTTGTATACAAAAAAAAACAAATCAAGGATGTTGACAGACAAACTCTTGTTGCACTTTTTTTTCCTATTCTCTTTTCTTATATGTTTTTTAATATATAACTCCATCCAAGTTGACTTATTCCCAAGTTGTGTAATGTGCAAAATAAATCATTATTTTAACCTTAACATAACTAATCATTATTAAATTCAATTGACTAAGCTTTTTTTAGCGTAGGTGTGTGCGTCATACCATAAATTATACCACCTGGCTAAGAAATTAATTAAACAAACAAATATAATGAAAAAAAATTAATTTCACAAGAAAAACATACTTTATAAGTTAAAACTTAACTAGTTACAATGTGATTCTGCCACACTTACCTATCTATCGTAGAGTTTGTAGAAATTTATAATATCTAAAAGTATTTATTATTTATCTACTAACCTTAAATTTCACCCATCATGCCTTAACCATATACATTCATTCATGATCATCTCTAAACTGGCTCTATTGGAACAAAAACATATTCATTGATACTTTCATCGTTGATGTTATCATATGGGAAACTTTCATATTTGTGAGCCTGGAAATCTTTTAATTAATAACAAAATATACAACCACTTAATCAATTCCTTAATGTTATCTTAGTGAACAAAGATTTCTTATATGTTATGATCTGATTTTTATTTCGCTATAAGCTTGCTAGATAAAAGATCTTTAAAAAAAGAATATTAGATCTCTGACTTGTATTTGACAAGCTTACATCAATAGAGTGTGCAACAGATGCCTCTTGATTTGGAGGTTGAAAAATTCATATTCATTTATTGAAAGATTAATCTTCAATCAATGTGAATCTATCAAAGCAACGTGGATTGATTAAGGACAAGATGTTGTCAAGTTCTATAAGATAAATTGGCTATAAATGTTTGATAAGGATAGCTAATCCTTATAGAGAAGGTATTTCTTAGACATGTGTCAATTAGAGTCTATAAGGTTGTTGAAGATGTTGCGCTCATTTTGCTTGGAAGTGGCTATTCAATTAGCCTTCTTCGCTACAAAAAAAAAAACTTAATATTTAAACGATATGTCCCCTCTTCTATTCATTAACAACTAAATGACAACACTTCTATTTTGAGTCTCTAAAAACTAAGCTTTTTAATTATATTTTTTAAGAATTCATTCTAGTCCTTGAAATTTTTATTTTAATGTATGCACCCTCAATTAACTCAATTTTGTTTAATTTCATGCATTATCATCCTTTGTAATGATGATTGACACCCTATTATTTACTTGTGTTCTATAAATTGATCCTTAGTTTTTAGATTGCGCAATTTTATCCTTAATTGAGTATCAAACTTTCAGTCTACCTCAATTTGTCATCCTATTATTTATAGCAGTCTTATAAATTGATCATTAGTTTTTATATTTTGCAAATGCATTCTTAATTGACCATTAAGCTTTAAATCTGTCTCAATTTGACCTTTGATTTAGTGAATTTTGCACCTTAGTCCTTGTTTTTTAACCTTTTCAATGAAGCTTTTAATTGACATTTAAAATTTCTTTTCTTTGTAACTAAGCCTTAGAATTGACCAATTAAGTTATTAAAATTTAGAATTGGTCCCATCAACTTTCAATTCTTGTAATTTAACCCAAATTAGGTTTCCGAACATTGTTATCGTTCAATTATGTTTTTAATTAAATAAATTAAAACCATTCAAAGTTTAATTAAGTTCATGAACTTAATTAATGCTTCCACTTTTAGCTAAATTGACTTTCAAACTTATTTTTGTTTTTGACTAAGCTCTTTAATTAAATGAATTGAGTCGATCAAAGGTTCAATTAGGTTTCTAAATTAGTTGTTTTACAAGTTTATATCAATCTTCAATGGCTTTATTCCATTTGATCCTAGCATCTCATTGTGTGACAAAGTCCTCTTTCAACTCATTTTTGTTTCTGCAACAATATTCAAAACTAGCTACCTTTGTGGCGAATTGACATGTTACTGCTCTTTCACTTGCGATCCAAAAATAATTTTACTCTATTGATTAACTCATCATTTAAAACATCAAAAGAAGCTTGAAACAAACACTTGTGTACACATTATCATACTAACAGTGACACAAGATTTTGATCTACTACCATAAGAACACACACAGAGTCACAGACAGGTGCCCAATACAATGGCGGTATAGTCTCCCTCAGCCAGAGATTTCAATGGCCTTGACATCAGGTTTCTTAACTTCCTCCTTCAGCACAGTCACAGTAAGCACCCCATTCTCCATAGAAGCCTTCACCTGATCCACCTTGGCATTCTCAGGTAGTCTGAACCTCCTCAGGAACTTGCCACTGCTCCGCTCGAAACGGTGCCATGTGTCATTCTTGTCCTCCTTCTCCACGCTCCTCTCTCCGCTGATCTGAAGCTGTTGGAAATCAAAGAAACAAAAGTCAACATAATTCAAAACTGGAATTATGCTAAAATAAAGAACAATGAAGAACACTAAGAAATAGCAAGAATGAGCAAAATCAAAGGTGCGGTTACTGCTATCCCTCTTCTCTTATTTATAATGAAAATATGAAGTGTTACAAAATAAAGTTTCCCCATTTGGTTACAACTTCCTCTTCTATAATCTAAATAGGAAAATACTTAAAATGGAAACTAGAACTTTGATCAATCAATATGATCTTATTTAGGAAACATAATAATTTAAAGATAGTAAAAATCCTGACATTAATTGTAGGCTTGGAATCAATCTTTAGTCTTTATTTTTCAGCACTCCCCCTTGGTTCCAAGACTACTCATTCCAATCATCTTCCTAAACTCCTCAAATCTGTCTTTAGCTAGAGGCTTGGTGAATATGTCAGCAAGTTGCTCCTTTGAGGGGCAGTACATCATTTCCAATTCCCCTTCTTGCTGATATTGTCGTATTGCATGATACTTGATCTTCATATGCTTGGTTTGCTTCCCTAATTGACAAGTTTCACAAAAAACAGCTTCATCTTGTATATTAGGCAACCCATATGCCTTCTGTAAATTTGTCATTCTTCTTAAGGTAGCATAGTTGAAATGACCTAACCTTTTATTCCAAAGAATAGATTCATCTACCTTGCATGTGTTGACATCCCAACATGTTTTTTTCCAATCAACATTGAAACTTCTATTCAATATTTTTGTAGACAACAATAATACTCCATTTTTATCTTTGATATTACACACTCCATCATCAAAGAGTAGTGAATATCCAGATTCCATTAGCTGCCCCACACTAACCAAATTATGATTTAGTTGAGGTACATATAAGACATTGTTTAGAATTTTTGTACCTGCCTTTGTCTCTACTGCAATGGCTCCTTTACCTTCAACTCTGACAAAATCTCCATTACCAATCTTTACTCTTGATATGTAGTTTTTGTCTAAGTTCCTGAATATGTTGAGATCTGCTGTCATGTGGTTAGAACAACCACTATCAATGAGCCAAGATAAATCATCTCCCTTTGTTGTATTGCACATCTGTTGAATTGTGGCTACAAATAAAAATTCATCTTTGATTTCTGAAGTGTCGTCTTCTTGAGCCTGTTTGACTTCATCTACTCTGATTTTGCAAATTTTTTGTATGTGACCGAATTGATTGCAATTTCGACACTGCACATTCTTGTACCAACACCATTCCTCAAAGTGATTTATTTGTTGACAATATTTGCATGCAGGAAACTCTTTCTTTTCTTTCCTTATCAGGTTGTGTTGTCAGTTGCTAGATTGTTGATTATTTGGTCTCCAGTCTCTTCCTTTTTCCATCTTTCCACTTTGGTTATTTCTGGAAAAATTCTGAGTGTGATTCTTCCCTATGTAGACAGCAACAAGAGCATTCTCACTTGTTCCTTCCTGTCTATAGGCTTGCCTTTGCTCCACAGCTTGTAGAGCATTCACAAGCTCTTGAAAGCTCATCTTAGAAAAATCCTTTGAATCTTCTAATGAGCAAATCTTATGCTCAAACTTTTCAGGTAAGCTCACTAACACTTTTTCCACAATTCGAGATTCTGGAAATTCTTCTCCTAACAATCTCACTTGATTCACTAGTTTTGAGATGTGTGAGGAGAAGTCTTTGATTGTGTCAGATTCATTCATCTTTAACCCTTCAAATTGCCTTTTCAAATTCAAAATCTGCATCTTTCTTGATCTCTCATCTCCTTAGAATTCAGACTTTAGCTTATCCCAAGTTTCTTTAGCCGTTTTACAAGCCATGATTCTTGTAAAAATTTCTTCACTTACTGCATTATGAATGCAAGTAAGTGCCTTGAACCCTTTAGCCTTTTCTTCACTGAAAAATTTCATTTGAGCCACGGTTGGATTGTTTCCAAGAGGTGTTGGTTGTTTGTCTTTCTCCACAAACTCCCATAAATCAAAAGCCTTCAAATATGCCTCCATCTACTGCCCAAATTCCAAAATTCTGACCAGTAAACACTGGTGTTTTTGGTGAAAAAGATGCATAATCCATTCTGAAAAATTCAACCGTGATTCGTTGAAAAAGAAGTTTAATAATTGCTGCTGTGAAGCCTTTGTGTAATTGTTTTAAAGGATTTGAGAAGAGTAACTAATCCTTCTACTTCAAGATTTTGCAGGAAAAAAAGAACTCTCGTTTTTCTCTCCCCTTCCCTTCAAAATTAATAACTTTGAAAAATTTCACTTAAATTCTCTCGTGTTTCACTCAATCCCTTCAAAGATCAAAATCTGCTCTCTCAATTTATTTTCTTTCAAAAACCCTTCAAAGCCCTTAGCTTTGATGTCCCTTTTAAAACCTCACATTTAATCTCTCATGTTTCACACGATCCCTTCAAAGATCCTAATAGCTCTGATACCAATTGTTGGAAATCAAAGAAACAAAAGTCAACATAATTCAAAACTGGAATTATGCTAAAATAAAGAACAATGAAGAACACTAAGAAATAGCAAGAATAAGCAGAATCAAAGGTGCGGTTATTGCTATCCCTCTTCTCTTATTTATAATGAAAATATGAAGTGTTACAAAATAGGATTTCTCCATTTGGTTACAACTTCCTCTTCTATAATCTAAATAGAAAAATACTTAAAATGGAAACTAGAACTTTGATCAATCAATATGATCTTATTTAGGAAACATAATAATTTAAAGATAGTAAAAATCCTGACATTAATTGTAGGCTTGGAATCAATCTTTAGTCTTCATTTTTCAACAGAAGCACCCTGTCATCCTCAACCTCCACCTTCACCTCCTCCTTCTTAAGACCAGGAAGATCAACCTTAAAAACATGGGCATCCGGGGTCTCTTTCCAATCGATGCGAGTGTTGACAAAGGCTGAGTTCTCATGGGAGACGAGTGAGGATGGATGGAAAGGGAAGTCCTTGAAGGGTTCCCAGGTGAAGGGATCAAAGATGGTGCCTCGTCTGTTGTCGAAGAAGCTTGGAATCATTGCCATCTTTTACAGGGTTGTACACCAAAATCCGAGCCGCTTGCTTAATTTGATAGCTTATGAAGAAAATGCTTTGGCTTGAACTTGCTTGTCATTCTCTATGCAGAGGTGGGAGGGATAGGTTTTGTATTTATAGGAAGTGTAGGAGACATCTGGAACTTCCGAGGATTGTCTGGCTGGATAACCGTTGTTCGATGAACTTTCTGGCAAGTTCTTGAAAATATATATATCTGGGCTTTCTAGAGGAGTCACGGTCAAATTGGGTTTGAAGAGGGCCGGACTAGCTTCCCATATAACCCTGCAATAGAAGAGGCAACAAATAAATATGTCATTCAAATTATTTCAGATTTGAACGAGAATAGATTATATTTTTTTAAAACGAAATTATTTTAGGCTATGTTTATCACAATGCATGAGTAGAAGAGTAGATTCAAAGAATATAGTGAAAGGGTGAAGAGGAGAAATGATACATTAATGACTCACCATTTATCTAGTTATTTTTCTAAAAAAGAATAAGAAATGTATTTGAAATTTATCTAGTTTGGTGCTTTTTTAGAGCCAAAAATAATTTTAAAAATCACCAAAAAGTCAAAGTAGAATCATTCCAAAAACCCTCTAAATAGAAAATTTAAAAGTTATAAAAAAATAAAATTCAAAGATACAAGACAATCTACTTGAAATAGATATAATTCAAAATTATACACAAGCAAGAATTTGAAGGATGCTTATCCATCTTAGATAATGAAAGATACAAAACCTTTTAAACCTTCTTGCCTAATTCATCCTTCTTACGTTTTCCATTTATCAATATAGTTAATTTTATTTTGTTTCAATTGGAATTGCCTTTAACTTGTTCCACCTCCAAAAACAAACAAAATAAAACCAATATCATTTTAGAGTTCTTATGGTCGAGAGACGTATAATTCACCCTAATATCTTGGGAAGCAATCAAAGAGATTTTACAAACTTGATTTCTATTGGGTTCATTGGTTGCTTTAACTTGCAACCATATCTTTGGAATGTATTCTGAAAAGGTTGAAGGGTCATATTTTTGTTTCTTATGCATGCCAACATTATACATTCCCTGAATACAAAAAAAACAAATCAAGGATGTCATCAAAAAAATTCTTGTTCAAATTTTTTTGAAAGGTTTCAAAGTTTAATTACATCAAACACTTCTACTCGACTATCAATGAAATGTTGCACTTTTTTTTTCTATTTTCTTTCCTTATATGTGTTCTCATATATAACTCCATGAGAGTCGATTTATGTCTAAGTTGTGTAGTATGCAAAATAAATCCTTATTTCAACCTTAACACAAATAATCATTAACATTTAAAAAAAATATTGAAAAATTAAGCAGACTCTTACAGGGCGCTTTGCATGGTAATAAAAAAAAGTGATTCGCTAGTATGCTCGCTAATGGAACCGTGAGTATTCTTGTTTTTTTTTCGTGGACACACTATGTGACTACCTTTTAAAACCCTTCCATTTCAAGAGCTCTAAATATCTCTCCTAATTACTCTAAATAATACAAGGAGGTATGAAACTCTTCCGCATCTTAAATTCTAGGCTTCTTTTTTTTTAGCATAGGTGTGTGCATCATACCATAAATTATACCACCTGACTTAGAAATTAATTAAACAAATCAAATATAATGAAAAAATATATAATTTCACCAGACAAATATACTTTACAAGTTAAAATTTAACTAGTTACAATGTGATTCTGCCACACTTACCTATCCATCGTAGAGTTTATAGAATCCCAATGATTGTTTTGTTTATAAAATAATTAACTTTTAAATTTTAGAAATATATATAATATCAAAAAAGTATCTATTATTTATCTACTAACCTTAAATTTCACCATTCATGCCTTAACCATAGCCATTCATTCAGGATCATCTCTGAACTAGCTTCATTGAAACAAAAACATATTCATTGATACTTTCACCTTTAATGTTTTATTATTCCATTTGATCTTAACATCTCATTGTGTGACAAAGTCCTCTTTCAACTTATTTTATTTTTTGCGACAATATTCAAAACTAGTTATCTTTGTGATGAATTGACATGTTATTGCTCATTTACTTGTAATTCAAAAATATTTTTTGTATTTTAAAGTTTTTTATATTTTTGAATTTTGTCCTTTAGATTCTTGAAATATATGTTTTTTTTTTATATAAAAATAAATTTCAAGAAATCTAAAATTGGATCACCATACTAACAATCAACAAAAAACTTATTGAAAATAAAGGGTTACTATTATATGATTGTTATCGTTGGATATGCATTACTTAATGTTTTTGGAATCCTGTGAGTTGCTTGGATAAAGAGGTTTCTAGTATGTTGTTTAGGAGTTTTAAAGAAACTATAAACTCTTATATTTGTTTTTCTCATATCTACATAATTGTTTCATTTAAGCTTAGGTGAACTTGCAAAGAAACTTAACAAGAATCTTGAAAACATTGGACACACATGTTTAAAGCACAAAGTTGTCTATTATTTTCAAAGTCTACTAACTTACACTTGTCACTTAGTATACGAAATTTTGCCCGCAAATGATATTTCATCAGCTTTAGTTGGATGTTTATCTTTACTTTTCTGCTTTGATGGTTGGATAATGAAAGCTAAAATTAGTAATTAGTCCACAAGGAGCGTGACGTGGTGACAAAAAAACTTGAGTTTTGCCTTGCAAGTTTCGGGTTTGAGTTAGGACGTGCTTATCATGTAAAAGTATGAAATAACCAAGGTTTTACTCGCTTAACTCAGACTCACAAAAAGTACGTAAAGAGAAATCTAAAATTAATTTTACATATATATATATATATATATATATATATATATAGAGAGAGAGAGAGAGAGAGAGAGAGAGAGAGAGAGAGAGAGAGAGAAGAGTTTTGGCACTCAAATTTGATCCCTCGTGCAATTGTGTTTCTTAAGAATATAATTTGAATGCGATTAAGCCAACTAAAAAAGGTATTTCATGTTTTTTTATCCCTTCACTTATCATTTTTGTTAATAAACTTTCTAAAATATTGAAAAAATATATATAAAAAAATAAATCTAATGAACATAGTAACAATTCAGAAAAGAGTCCTCTCACCATTTCTATCGATTTTCTACTACCATGCCGGCAACAGCACCAGCCACAACCGAACTTGGTTGTGAACAATTTCATGACAACCACCACCAATGGAAAAACTCCTCGCAGTCACCATCAACATCAATATCAGCCATTAATCTCTCGATCATCTAACCCACAGATTCTACCCAGCACACGGCGGCCACCCTTTAATACACCCACATATTGAAATTTTGTTTATGGTTTCTGCCGATGGTTTTATTCGGTTTCCCTTTTCATCCTATAATTGATTTTATTAGCGTAATGGGTCACCCAAGATATACTTCAATGATTTCTGCGGATATTATTTATTTTCTGTGGATACTTCAAATTAACATCAACTGAACCAAACGGTAACATTGAACAAGAAGAAGAGAAGGAAACAGTCCCTAAATCACAAAAAATATATACATAAAACATACTGTATTGATTAACTCATCATTTAAAACTTCAGAAGAAGCTTGAAACAAACACACAGAGTCACAGACAGACGCCCAATTCTTACAATGGCGGTATAATCTCACTCAACCAGAGATTTCAATGGCCTTGACATCAGGTTTCTTAACTTCCTCCTTCGGCACAGTCACAGTAAGCACCCCATTCTCCATGGAAGCCTTCACCTGATCCACCCTGGCATTCTCAGGCAGCCTGAACCTCCTCAAGAACTTGCCACTGCTCCGCTCGACACGGTGCCATGTGTCACTCTTGTCCTCCTTCTCCACTTTCCTCTCTCCGCTGATCTGAAGCACCCTGTCACCCTCAACCTCCACCTCCACCTCCTCCTTTTTAAGACCAGGAAGATCGGCCTTAAAAACATGGGCTTCCGGGGTCTCTTTCCAATCGACGCGAGTGTTAACAAAGGCTGAGTTCTCATGGGAGACGAGTGAGGATGGAGGGAAAGGGAAGTCCTTGAAGGGCTCCCAGGTGAACGGATCGAAGATGGTGCCTCGTCTGTTGTCGAAGAAGCTTGGAATCATTGCCATCTTTTACAGGGTTGTACACCAAAATCCCAGTCGCTTGCTTAATTTGATAGCTTATGAAGAAAATGCTTTGACCTGAACTTGCTTGTCGTTCTCTATGCAGAGGTGGGAGGGATAGGTTTGGTATTTGTAGGAAGTGTAGGAGACATCTGGTACTTCCGAGGATTATCTGGCTGGATAACCGTTGATTGACGAACTTTCTGGGAAGTTCTTGAAAAAATATATATTTGGGCTTTTAGAGGTGTCTGGAATCCAAGCTTAAATTGGGTTTGAAGAGGGCCGGACTAGCTACCCATGGGCCTTGACGTTGTTTCTCTTCTAATCTTTTCTTTTTATCCCACATTTTCTACTGAGTCCATTCTCTAACTTTCAATCATAGGTCATTTTTTTCCTCTTATGCATACCAACGTTATACATTGTATACAATAAAATAATACAAATCAAGGATGTCGACAAAAAAACTCTTGTTCAAAAAATCTCTAAATGTTTCAAAGTTTAATTACATCTAACACCTCTATTGGATTATTAATGAATTGTTGCACTTTTATTTCCCATTCTCTTTCCTTATATGTGTTTTCATATTATCTAATATACTAAAAGAGCTCAGAGGTGGGTTACTGTAGCATGCGAGTATTTTTACTGTAGATTACAATAATAATGATCAATTTTCGGGTGGGTTCGGGTCATTTGGTTCCCAGTTCACTTATTTTTTTCAATTTTGTGCAGTAAAATAGCGGTTTTGTCCCTCAAAAAAGACTAAAAATGGCTTATGGAAGGAGGGGCTCCGCGGTAATTGCACATTTCGATCAGGTTCGGTTCGGTTCGGTCCGGTCCGCCGAACTTTTTAATTTTTTATATTTTTGAAAATTGCTAAATACGGATATAGCCCCTAATAAGATAAAATTGATGACTTAGGCACATGGGTAGACCGGTAATTGACCATCATTTTTTTTTAAATACTGTCGGCGCAAGCGGAACACGTGACCGACAGTATTCCGCCTCATGCCCTATTAAGGTGGCGCGTGAGAGATGATTGGGTCGACAAAAATAGGTTATTGGCGTCTCTGTTAATGCTCCTCCACGTGGTCTTACTCCCGGTGCAGCGTGTTTTATCAACCTGTTGCCTTGGTCGTGGAGGTGGCCAGTTAAAGCTGTTTTTTCCGTTTCACTCTCTCTCCTGCACGCAAAAATATAATAGAAACCCCCAGTCTCATTGATATTTCACTTCAGTCCCTGTACTTTTAATTTTATGTATGGTTCTGATTTCTGTTATATAAATTTTGATTTAGTTCGATTGAGTCTTTCAATTGAAATTAATTAAATGTTAATGTTTCACTTCGGTCCTCCTTCTTTTAATTTCCGGATTGGGTTTAAATAGCTTAATATATTCGGTACAGAAGTTTCAATTTTTTCAATTTTGTCCTTTAATTGAAATTGATAATATATTTGATTTTCATTTCGGCCCTTATACTTTTAATTTTTTATTTTAATCCCTTTATTTTTTTATATTTCTGGAATAAGTGTGCTCTTAGCTTTGATTTTTATTTTTTGATATTTTCTTATTTGTTGAGGTGGTAATTTTTTTGAAAAAAATTAGCTCTTAAATTTTATTTTGTATCTATGATCATTTGAAAATTGATATTTCTATTTTTTTTTCTTCCTTAGTTCTTTCTTTTAGTTTTTTTTTTATTATTTTCAAGTCAAATGAAGTTTTTTTGCCTAATAATTTTTGTTTGATTTTTTGTTAAAGTTTTTAGGATTTTTTTAGTCTTTCATTTTTATTTTTATTTTCATTATTAACACAACAATAACAACAATAATAATAATAATCTTAGTTATTTTTCTTACTTACTCTTTTGTTAATGTTTTTGAGTTTTTTCCTCTTAGGATAATTTGATATTTTTTATTGTTTTGATAGTAATAGCAATGATAATTTTAGATGTTAAGACTTCGATGTTGCTATTTTTATAATAGGGTGTGGTGATCTGTTTTATTATATTAAATTTTGTATATATAGATATTATATTTTAATTTTGGACCAGCAAATCCTATTAATTTCTTTAATCCCAATAACTATAAAAATTGTTTGCTCAGCCCGCAACGTAATGCGGTCAATTTTTTTAATTTTCAAGTCAAATGATTTTTTTTTCAGCTAATAATTATTTTTTTTTTATCATTTATTTTATTTTTTTATTCTCTCTGTTGTTAATGTATTTAGGCTTTTTATAGTCTTTGATTTAATTTTGTTTTTTTTGTTATTAACGCAATAATAATATTAATATTAAGAATAATAATAATAATAATAATAATAATTTTAGTTTTTTTTCTTACCTGCTCTTTTGTTAATTTTTTTGTTTTTTTCCTCAGGTTAGTTTAATAAAAAAATTTGTTTTGGCAGTAATAGTGATGATAATTTTAGAAAATTAAGACTTCGATGTTATTGTTGTTATAATAGGGTATGTTGATCTGTTTCATTGTATCAAACTTTACATGTAGAAATATTATATTTTCATCTCAACAGTTATAAAAATTGTTTGCTCTGCCCGCAACGTAGTGCGGGCAATTAACTAGTATAACTCTGATTAGAGTCGACTTATGCCCAAGTTGTGTAGTGTGCAAAATAAATCATTATTTCAACATTAACACAAATAATCATTAACATTTAAAGAAAAACATTGAAAAATTAAGCAGACTCTTACTAGGCGCTTTGCATGGTAATAAAAAAGAAGTGATTCACCAATATGCTTGCTAATAAACCCTTTAATTTCAAGAACTCTAGATATCCCTCCCAATTACTCTAAACAATGCAGGGAGGTATGAAACTCTTCCGCATCTTACATTCCATTGATTAGGAATTTGTTTTAGCATATGTGTGTGCATCATACCATAAATTATACCACCTAGCTCAGAAATAAATTAAACAAAACAAATTTAATGAAAAATATATGATTTCACAAGAAAAACATACTTTATAAGTTAAAATATAACTAGTTAGAATATGATTCTGCCACACTTGCCTATACACCATAGACTTTGCAGAATCTCAATAATTATTTTACTTAAAATTATTTTCATAAAATAATTAACTTTTAAATTTTAAAAATATATAATATCTAAAATTATTTATTATTTATATACAAACCTTAAATTTCACCCATCATGCCTTAACCTTATGCATTCATTCGGGATCATCTTTAAACCAACTCCATTGAAACAAAAACATATTCATTGATACTTTCATCGTTGATGTTATCATATGGGAAACTTTCATATTTATGAACCTGAAAATCTTTTAATTAATAAAAAAAAATATACAACCACTTAATCAATTCCTTAATATTATCTTAGAGAACAAAGATTTCTTATATGTTATGATTCGATTTCCATTTCGCTATAAGCTTGCCACATAAAGGATATTTAAAAAAAAAAAGGATATTAGATCACAAACTTGTATTTGACATGCTTACATCAGCAGAGTGTGCAACATGTGCCTCTTGATTTGGAGGTTCAAAACTTCATATTCATTGATTGAAAGATTAATCGTCAATCTATGTGAATCTATCAAAGCAACGTAGACTGATTAAGGACAACATGTTGTCATGTTCTTTAAGATAAATTGGCTATAAATGTTTGATAAGGATAGCTAATCCTTATAGAGAAGGTCTTTCTTAGACATGTGGTGTCAATTTCTTAGACATGTGGTGTCAATTAGAGTCTATAAGGTAGTCGAAGATGCGCTCATTCACTTGAAAGTGGCTATTCAATTAGCCTTCTTCGCTAAAAAAGAAGAAACTTAATGTTCAAATGATATGTCCCCTTACGAGTCTTCTATTTTGAGTCTCTAAAAGCTGGCTTTTTAATTATGTATTTTAGGAATTCATTCTAGTCCTTGGACATTTATTTTAATGTATGCACCCTCAAAAAAAAATTATTTCATGCAATATCATCCTTTTTAATGATGATTGACATCCTATTATTTACGTGTGTTTTATAAATTGATCCTTAATTTCAGAAGCCATTACAGTCTTCTCTCTCACCATTTCTTCGATTTTCAACTACCATGCCGGCAACAACAGCAGCCACAACCGTACTTGGTTGTGAACAATTTCATGACAACCACCACCAATGGAAAAACTCCTCGCAGTCACCATCAACATCAATATCAGCCATTAATCTCTCATCAAACCCACAGATTCTACCCAGCACACGGCGGCCACCCTTTAATACACCCACATATTGAAATTTTGTTTATGGTTTCTGCCGATGGTTTTATTCGGTTTCCCTTTTCATCCTATAATTGATTTTATTAGCGTAATGGGTCACCCAAGATATACTTCACTGCTTTCTGTGGACACTCCAAATTAACATCTAGTGAACCAAACGTTAACATTGATCAAGAAGAAAACAGACCCTAAATCACAATTATATATATAAAACATACTTTATTGATTAACTCATCATTTAAAACATCAGAAGCTTGAAACAACCACTTGTGTACACATTATCATAATAACAGTGACACAAGATTTTGATAAACTATCATAAGAACACACACAAGAGTCACAGACAGGCGCCCAATTCTTACAATGGCGGTATACTCTCACTCAGCCAGAGATTTCAATGGCCTTGACATCAGGTTTCTTAACTTCCTCCTTCGGCACAGTCACAGTAAGCACCCCATTCTCCATAGATGCCTTCACCTCATCCACCTTGGCATTCTCAGGCAGCCTGAACCTCCTCAGAAAGTTGCCACTGCTCCGCTCGACACGGTGCCATGTGTCATTCTTGTCCTCCTTCTCCACGCTCCTCTCTCCGCTGATCTGAAGCACCCTCTCATCCTCAACCTCCACCTTCACCTCCTCCTTTTTAAGACCAGGAAGATCGGCCTTAAAAACATGGGCTTCGGGGGTCTCTTTCCAATCGATGCGAGTGTTAACAAAGGCTGAGTTCTCATGGGAGACGAGTGAGGATGGAGGGAAAGGGAAGTCCTTGAAGGGCTCCCAGGTGAACGGATCAAAGATGGTGCCTCGTCTGTTGTCGAAGAAGCTTGGAATCATTGCCATCTTTTACAGGGTTGCACACCAAAATCCCAGACGCTTGCTTAATTTGATAGCTTATCAAGAAAATGCTTTGACTTGAACTTGCTTGTCGCTCTCTATGCAGAGGTGGGAGGGATAGGTCTGGTATTTATAGGAAGTGCAGGAGACATGTGGTACTGACGAGGATTATCTGGCTGGATAAACGTTGATCGACGAAATTTCTGGCAAGTTCTTGAAAATATATATATCTGGGCTCTCTAGAGGAGTCTGGAATCCACGCTCAAATTGGGTTTGAAGAAGGCCGGGCTAGCTTCCTATATCACCCTGCAAAAGAAGAGGCAACAATAATTAAGAAACAGATTATTTTGGATTTGATCCGAGAATGGATTATTTAATTAAAAAAAAAAAAGAATAGTTATTTTGCTAAAAAAAAATAAGAAAGCTATTTGAAATTGTGATGCATTATTTTTTTTTAAATAATCTTTTCTTGAAAAGTCATCTAAATTACTTTTTTTATTTTTTTTTATATTAACATATCAAAACAATTGGAAAGCACTAAACAATATTATTTTGATGCATTTTTAAAACCTGTAATAATTTTTAAAATTAAAGAAAAGTCAAAGTAGAAGCATTCCAAACACCCTCTAAATAGAAAATTTATAAGTTATAAAAAAAAAAATCAAAGATACAAGACAATCTACTTTAAATAGATAAATTCAAAATCATACACAAGCAAGAATTTGAGGGATACTTATACATCTTGGATAATAAACAATGCAAAACCTTTTAACCCCTCTTCCCTAATCCATCCTTCTTACATTTCCCATTTATCAATATAGTATATTTTATTTTTGTTTCAATTGAAATTGACTATTATTCCTATTCCACCTCCAAAAACAAACAAAATAAAACCAATACTATTTTAGAGTTTTTATGGTCAAGACACGTAAAATTCACCCTCATATCTTGGATAGTAATCATAGAGATATTCTAAACCTGATTTCTATTAGGTCTATTGGTTGCTCTAACTTGCAACAGTATCTTTGGATAGTATCATGAAAAGGTTGAAGGGTCATATTTTTTTCTTATACATGCCAACGTTATACATTACCTATATACAAAAAAACAAAAAGCAAATCAAGGATGTCGACAAACAAACTCTTGTTAAAAAAATCTCAAAAGGTTTCAAAGTTTAATTACATAAAACACCTCTACTCGAATATCAATGAATTGTTTCACTTTATTTTGCCTATTCTCTTTCCTTATATATGTTTTCATATATAACTCCATCAGAGTCGACTTATGCCCAAGTTGTGTAGTGTGCAAAATAAATTATTATTTCAACCTTAACGCAAATAATCATTAACATTTAAAGAAAAACAATGAAAAATTAAGTGAACTCTTACCAGGTGCTTTACATTGTAATAAAAAAAAGTGATTCACTAGTATGCTTGTTAATAAACCGTGAGTCTTCTTGTTTTCGTTCCTAGACTCACTATGTGACTACCTCTAAAAATCCTTCAGTTTAAAGAACTCTAGATATCTCTCCTAATTACTATAAACAATGTGGGAAGGTATGAAACTCTTTCGCATCTTAAATTTAGTTGACTAAGCTTTTTTTAGCATAAGTGTGTGTGTCATACCATAAATTATACCAACTAGCTCAGAAATTAATTTCAAAACAAATATAATGAAAAAATATGATTTGACAAGAAAAACATACTTTATAAGTTAAAACATTACTAATTACAATGTGATTCTGCCATACTTAACTATCCACCGTAGAGTTTGCAGAATATCAATAATTGTTTTGCTTATAATCATTTTCATAAAATAATTAACTTTTAAATTTTAGAAATATATATAATATCTAAAAGTATTTATTAGTTATCAAATAACCTTAAATTTCACCCATCATGCCTTAACCATAGGCATTCATTCAGGATCATCTCTAAACTGTCTTCATTGAAACAAAAACACATTCATTAATACTTCCATCGTTGATGTTATCATATGGGAAACTTTCATATTTATGAACCTGGAAATGTTTTAATTAAAAAAAATACAAACACTTAATCAATACTTTAATGTTATCATAGAGAACAAAGATTTCTAATATGTTATGATCCGGTTTCTATTTTGCTATAAGCTTGCTAGATAAAAGATCTTTAAAAAAAGAATATTAGATCTCTGACTTGTATTTGACAAGCTTACATTAATAGAGTGTGCAATAGATGCCTTTTAATTTGGAAATTCAAAACTTCATATTCATTGATTGAAAGATTAATCTTCAATCAATATGAATCTATCAAAGCAACGTAGACTAATTAAGAACAAGATGTGTGAAGTTCATTAAAATAAATTAGCTATAAATGTTTGGTAAGGATAACTAATCCTTATAGAGAAGGTGTTTCTCAGACATGTGGTGTCAATTAGAGTCCTTAAGGTGGTCAAAGATGTTGCGCTCATTCACTTGGAAGTGGTTATTCAATTAGCCTTCTTCGCTAAAAAAAAAAGGAAACTTGATTTTTAAACGATATGTCCCCTCTTCTATTCATTAACAACCAAACGACAAGTCTTCTATTTTGAGTCTCTAAAAGCTAGGCTTTTTAATTAGTTTTTTAAGAATTGATTCTAGTCCTTGAACTTTTAGTTTTAAAGTATGCACCCTCAATTAACTCAAAAACTTTTTATTTCATGCAATATCATCCTTTGTAATGATGATTGACATCCTATTATTTACATGTGTTTTATAAATTGATCCTGAGTTTTTAGATTGTGCAATTTTATTCTTAATTGACCATTAAACTTTTAGTCTATCTCAATTTGACATCCTTTTATTTATAGGATTTTTATAAATTGATCATTAGTTTTTAGATTTTGCAATTCCATTCTTAATTGAAAATTAAACGTTTAATATGTCTTAATTTGACCTTTGATTTAGTGATATTCAGTCCTTAAATGTACATGCCTTTTGCACCTTAGTCCTTGTTTTTTAACCTTTTCAATTAATTGAATTGAGCCAATCAAAGGTTCGATTACGTTTCTAAACTAATTGTTTTACAAGTTTATATTATTCTTCAATGGCATTATTCCATTTGATCCCAACATCTCATTATGTAACAAAGTCCTTTTTCAACTCATTTTTGTTTTTGCAACAATATTCAAAACTAGACCTTTGTGGCGAATTGACGTGTTATTGCTCTTTTACTTGTGATTCAAAAATATTTTTTGTATTTTAAAGTTTTTTATATTTTTGAATTTTGTCTCTAAGATTCTTGAAATACATGTTTTTGTTTATAAAATGAAATTTTAGGGAATCTAAAATTGGATCACAATACTAACAATCAACAAAAAGCATATTGAAATTCAAGGCTTGCTATTATATGATTGTTATCGTTGGATATGCATTACTTAATGTTTTGGAATCCTCTAGTTGCTTGGATAAAGAGGTTTCTAGTATGTTGTTTAGGTGTTTTAGAGAAACTAATAACCTCTTATATTGTTTTTCTCATTTCTACATAATTGTTTCATTCGAGCTTCTTAGACTAAAAGATCTTGAGATGAACTTGCAAAGAAACCTGACAAGAATCTTGAAAACATTGGACATGCATGTTTAAAGCACAAAGTTGTCTATTACTCTCAAAGTCTACTAGTCAACCCTTGTCACGTCACTTAGTATACGATATTTTGCCCGCAAATGATATTTCATCAGCAGAAGATGGTGCCTCGTCTGTTGTCGAAGAAGCTTGGAATCATTGCCATCTTTTACAGGGGTGTACACCAAAATCCGAGCCGCTTGCTTAATCTGATAGTTTATGAAGAAAATGCTTTGACTTGAACTTGCTTGTCGTTCTCAATGCAGAGGTGCGAGGGATAGTTTGGTATTTATAGGAAGTGTAGGAGACATCTGGTACTTACGAGGATTTATCTGGCTGGATAACCGTTGATCGGCGAACTTTCTGGCAAGTTCTTGAAAATATATATATGTGGGTTTTCTAGAGGAGTCTGAAATCTGCTCAAATTGGGTTTGAAGAGGGCCGGACCAGGGCCTTGACGTTGTTTCTCTTCTAATCTTTTCTTTCTATCCCATGATTTCTATTGGGTCATTGGTTGCTAGATTGTATTCTCAAAAGGTTGAAGGGTCATTTTTTTTTTTCTTATGCATGCTAACATTATACATTTACTGTATAAAAAAAAATAACAAATCAAGAATGTCGACAAAAAACTCTTGTTCAAAAAATCTCTAAGGATTTCAAAGTTTAATTACTTCAAACTATCAATGAATTGTTGCACATTTTTTTCCTTTCTCTTATATGTGTTTTCGTATATAACTCCATCGGAGTCCACTTATGCCCAAGTTATGTATTGTGCAAAATAAATCATTATTTCAACCTTAACACAAATAATCATTAATATTTAAAGAAAAACATTGAAAAATTAAGCAAACTCATACTAGGCGCTTTGCATGGTAGTAAAAAAAAGTTATTCGCCAATATGCTTGCTAATAAACCCTTCAATTTCAAGAACTCTAGATATCCCTCCCAATTACTCTAAACAATGTGAGGAGGTATGAAACTCTTCCGCATCTTAAATTCCATTGATTAGGAATATTTTTTTAGAACATGTGTGCATCATACTAATTATACCACCTGGCTCAAAAATTAATTACACAAAACAAATTTAATTTAAAATATATAATTTAACAAGAAAAATATACTTTATAAGTTAAAATATAACTAGTTATAATGTGATTCTGCCACACTTACCTATCCACCGTAGAGTTTGAAAAATCTCAACAATTGTTTTGCTTATAATCATTTTCAAAAAATAATTAACTTTTAAATTTTAGAAATATATATAATATCTAAAAGATATTTATTATTTATCTACTAACCTTAAATTTCACCCATCATGCCTTAATCATAGGCATTCATTCAGAATCATCTCTAAACTGGCTTCATTGAAACAAAAACACATTCATTGATATTTTTATGGTTCATGTTATCATATGGGAAACTTTCATATTTATGAACTTGAAAATCTTTTAATTAAAAAAAAAGTACAAACACTTAATCAATTCCTTAGTGTTATCTTAGAGAACAAAGATTTCTTATATGTTATGATCCAGTTTCCATTTCGCTATAAGCTTGCTAGATAAAGGATCTTTAAAAAAAGGATATTAGATCTCTGACTTGTATTTAACAAGCTTACATCAACAAAATATGCAGTTGATGCCTCTTGATTTGGAAGTTCAAAACTTCATATTCATTCATTGAAAGTTTAATCTTCAATGTGAATATATCAAAGCAATGTAGAGTGATTAAGAACAAGATATTGTCAAGTTCTTTAAGATAAATTGGCTATAAATATTGATAAGGATAACTAATCCTTATAAAGAAGTTGTTTCTCGGATATGTGGTGTCAATTAGAGTCTATAAGATGGTCAAAGATGTTGTGCTCATTCACTTAGAAGTGGCTATTCAATTAGCCTTCTTCGCAAAAATAAAATAAAATAATGTTTAAACGATATGTCCCCTTTTCTATTCATTAACAACTAAATGACAAGTCTTCTATTTTAAGTCTCTAAAAGCTAGGCTTTTTAATTAGGTTTTTTAGGAATTCATTCTAGTCCATGGACTTTTAATTTTAATGTATGCACCCTCAATTAACTCAAAAACTTTTTATCTCATGCAATATCATCCTTTGTGATGATGATTGACATCCTATTATTTACAAGTGTTTTATAAATTGATCATTAGCTTTTAGATTATGCAATTGTATCCTTAATTAACCATTAAACTTTCAACTGTCTCAATTTGACATCCTGTTTTTACAGGAGTTTTATAAATTGATCATTAGTTTTTAGATTTTTCATTTGCATTCTTAATTGACCATTAAACTTATAATGTGTCTTAATTTGACCTTTGATTTAGTGAATTTCAGTTCCTAAATGCTTATGCCTTTTCCACCTTTGTCCTTGTTTTTTAACCTTTTCAATTAAGCTTTTAATTGACATTTAAAATTTCTTTTCTTTGTAACTAAGCCTTAGAATTGACCAATTAACTTATTAAAATTAAGAATTAGTCCCAAGAACTATCAATTCTTGTAATTTAACCAAAATTAGATTTTAAAACTTAGTTTGCTTGCAGTTATGTTCTTAATTAAATAAATTAAACCCATTAAAAGTTTAATTAAGTTATTGAATTTAATTAATTTTTTGAATTTTAGCTAAATTGACTTTCAAACTTATTTTTCTTTTGAATAAGCTCTTTAATTAAATGAATTGAGCCCATCAAAGGTTCAATTAGTTTCTAAACTAATTGTTTTACAAGTTTATATCAATCTTCAATGTCTTTATTCCATTTGATCCCATCATTTCATTATGTGACAAAGTCCTCTTGTGTGACAAAGTTCTATATCAACTCATTTTTGTTTTTGCTACAATATTCAAACTAGTTATCTTTGTGGTGAATTGACATGGTACTCTTTTACTTGTGATCCAAAAATATTTTTGTATTTTAAAGTTTTTTATATTTTTTTAATTTTGTCTTCTAGATTCTTGAAATATATGTTTTTTTTTATAAAATGAAATTTCAGGGAATCTAAAATTGGATCACGATACTAACAATCAACGAAAACTTATTGAAATTCAAGATTTACTATTATATGATTGTTAAAGTTGGATATGCATTACTTAATGTTTTGGAATCCTCTAA
Organism: Salix brachista; assembly: GCA_009078335.1. Classification (NCBI taxonomy): domain Eukaryota; kingdom Viridiplantae; phylum Streptophyta; class Magnoliopsida; order Malpighiales; family Salicaceae; genus Salix; species Salix brachista. Next base: position 15,155,920 of record CM018590.1, read on the forward strand.
GTTGCTTGGATAAAGAGATTTCTAGTATGTTGTTTAGGAGCTTTAGAAAAACTTACTCATAACCTTTTATATTTGTTTTTCTCATATCTACATAATTGTTTCATTCAAGCTTCTTAGGACTAGAAGATCTTGAGGTGAACTTGCAAGGAAACCTAAAAAATATCTTGAAAACATTGGACATGTATGTTTAAAGCACAAAGTTGTCTATTAATTTCAAAGTTTACTATCCAACCCTTGTCACTTAGTATACGATATTTTGCACGCATATGATATTTTATCAGCTTTAGTTAGATGTGTATCTTTATTTTTCAACTTTGATATTTGGATAATGGAAGCTGAAGTTAGTAATTAATACATAAAAATATATCGTGATGATAAAGAGCTAGTTAGATGTGTATCTTTATTTTTCAACTTTTATATTTCGATAATGGAAGCTGAAGTTAGTAATTAATATATTAAAATGTACCGTGATGGTAAATAGCATGAGATTTTCCTTAAATCTAGCAGCCACAACCGAACTTGGTTGTGAACAGTTTCATGACAACCACCACCACAACGGCAAACTCCTCGCAGTCCCCATCAACATCAATATCAGCCATTAATCTCTCATCTAACCCACAGATTCTGCCCCACCTCACGGCGGCCACCCTTTAACACACCCACAATGAAATTTTGTTTATGGTTTCTGCCGATGGTTTTATTCGGTTTCCCATTTCATCCTGTGTTGATATAATTGATTTTATTAGCGTAATGGGTCACCCAAGATATACATCAATGCTTTCTGTGGACACTCCAAATTAACATCGAGTGAACCAAACGTTAACATTGATCAAGAAGAAGAGAAGAAAACAGACTCTAAATCTCAATTATATATAAAAAAACATAATCTATTGATTAACTCGTCATTTAAAACATAAGAAGAAGCTTGAAACAAACACTTGCGTACACATTATCATGCTACCAGTGACAAGATTTTGATCTACTATCATAAGAACACACACAGAGTCACAGACAGGCGCCCAATTCTTACAATGGCGGCATAATCTCACTCAGCCAGAGATTTCAATGGCCTTGACATCAGGTTTCTTAACTTCCTCCTTCTGCACAGTCACAGTAAGCACCCCATTCTCCATGGAAGCCTTCACCTCATCCACCCTGGCATTCTCAGGCAGCCTGAACCTCCTCACGAACTTGCCACTGCTCCGCTCGACACGGTGCCACGTGTCATTCTTGTCCTCCTTCTCCACGCTCCTCTCTCCGCTGATCTGAAGCACCCTGTCATCCTCAACCTCCACCTTCACCTCCTCCTTTTTAAGACCAGGAAGATCGGCCTTAAAAACATGGGCTTCCGGGGTCTCTTTCCAATCGATGCGAGTGTTAACAAAGGCTGAGTTCTCATGGGAGACGAGTGAGGATGGAGGGAAAGGGAAGTCCTTGAAGGGCTCCCAGGTGAATGGATCGAAGATGGTGCCTCGTCGGTTGTCGAAGAAGCTTGGGATCATTGCCATCTTTTACAGGGTTGTACACCAAAATCCGAGCCGCTTGCTTAATCTGATAGTTTATGAAGAAAATGCTTTGACTTGAACTTGCTTGTCGTTCTCTATGCAGAGGTGGGAGGGATAGGTTTGGTATTTATAGGAAGTGTAGGAGACATCTGGTACTTACGAGGATTTATCTGGCTGGATAACCGTTGATCGGCGAACTTTCTGGCAAGTTCTTGAAAATATATATATGTGGGTTTTCTAGAGGAGTCTGGAATCCACGCTCAAATTGGGTTTGAAGAGGGCCGGACCAGGGCCTTGACGTTGTTTCTCTTCTAATCTTTTCTTTCTATCCCTTGATTTCTATTGGGTCCATTGGTTGCTCTAACTTGCAACCATATCTCTGGATCGTATTTTGAAAAGGTTGAAGTGTCGTATTTTTTTCTTATACATATCAATATTATACATTCACTATATATATATATAAAAAAAAACAAATCAAGAATATCGACAAAACACTCTCGTTCAAAAAATCTCTAAAGGATTTCAAAGTTTAATTACTTCAAACACCTCTCCTCAACTATCAATGAATTGTTGCACCTTTTTTTTTCCTATTCTTTTTCCTTTCCCTTATATGTGTATTTATATATAACTCCATCAAAGTCGACTTATGCCCAAGTTATGTATTGTGCAAAATAAATCATTATTTCAATCTTAACACAAATAATCATTAACATTTAAAGAAAAACATTGAAAAATTAAGCAAACTCATACTAGACGCTTTGCATGGTACGTAGTAAAAAAAAGTGATTCGCCAATATGCTTGCTAATAAACCCTTCAATTTCAAGAACTCTAGATATCCCTCCCACTTACTCTAAACAATGTGAGGAGGTATGAAACTCTTCCGCATCTTAAATTCCATTGATTAGGAATATTTTTTTAGCACATGTGTGCATCATACCATAAATTATACCACCTGGCTCAAAAATTAATTACACAAAACAAATTTAATTTAAAATATATAATTTAACAAGAAAAATATATTTTATAAGTTAAAATATAACTATTTACAATGTGATTCTGTCACACTTACCTATCCACCGTAGAGTTTGAAAAATCTAAACAATTGTTTTGCTTATAATCATTTTCAAAAAATAATTAACTTTTAAATTTTAGAAATATATATAATATCTAAAAGGTATTTATTATTTATCTACTAACCTTAAATTTCACCCATCATGCCTTAATCATAGGCATTCATTCAGAATTATCTCTAAACTGGCTTCATTGAAACAAAAACACATTCATTGATATTTTTATGGTTGATGTTATCATATGGGAAACTTTCATATTTATGAACTTGAAAATCTTTTAATTAAAAAAAAAGTACAAACACTTAATCAATTCCTTAGTTTTATCTTAGAGAACAAATATTTTTTATATGTTATGATCCAGTTTCCATTTCGCTATAAGCTTGCTAGATAAAAAAATCTTTAAAAAAAGGATATTAGTTCTCTGACTTGTATTTAACAAGCTTACATCAACAAAATATGCAGTAGACGCCTCTTGATTTGGAAGTTCAAAACGTTATATTCATTCATTGAAAGTTTAATCTTCAATCAATGTGAATATATTAAAACAATGTAGATTGATTAAGAACAGGATGTTGTCAAGTTCTTTAAGATAAATTGGCTATAAATGTTGATAAGGATACCTAATCCTTATAAAGAAGTTGTTTCTCAGATATGTGGTGTCAATTAGAGTCTCTAAGATGGTCAAAGATGTTGTGCTCATTCACTTAGAAGTGGCTATTCAATTAGCCTTCTTCGCAAAAAAAAATAAAAATGTTTAAACGATATGTCCCCTCTTCTATTCATTAACAACTAAATGACAAGTCTTCTATTTTAAGTCTCTAAAAGCTAGGCTTTTTAATTAGGTTTTTCAGGAATTCATTCTAGTCCATGGACTTTTAATTTTAATGTATGCACCCTCAATTAGCTCAAAAACTGTTGATTTCTTTAATTTCGTTAATCCCAACAATTATAAAAATTATTTGATTAGCTCATAACGTAGTGCAGACAATTTTTTTAGTTTTTAAGTCAAATGATTTTTTTCAGCTAATAAATTTTATTTTTGTTTTATTATTTATTTTATTTTTTTGTTTAATCTTTTGCTAAAAGTTTTAGGATTTTTTAGTCTTTGATTTAATTTTGATTTTTTTCATTATTAACGCAAGAACAACAACAACAACAATAATAATTTTAGGCTTTTTTTCGTGCTCACTCTTTTGTTAATGTTGTTGAGTTTTTTTTTCACGGGATAATCGAATAATTTTTATTATTTTCTCTTTTGTTGAGGTAGTATTTTTTTGTAAAATTTAGTTCTTAAATTTTAGTTCGTGTTTATGATCATTTAAAAATTGATATTTCTTTTTTTTTTTCCCTCTTTGTTATTTCTTTTGGTTTTTTTTTTCAAGTCAAATAATGTTTTTCACCTAATAATTTTTATTTTTGTTTTATCATTGATTTGTTTTATTTTTTAAAAAAAGTTTTTAAGCTTTTTTTAGTCTTTGATTTATTTTTTTTTCATTATTAACGCAATAATAGTAATAATAATAATTTTAGTTTTTGTTCTTACTTACTTTTTTGTTAAATTTTTTGTGTTTTTTCTCGGGGTAATTTAATATTTTTTATTGTTTAGGCAGTAATAGTGGTGATAATTTTAGATATTAAGATTTCGATGTTGTTGTTGTTATAATAGGATATGTTGATATGTTTATTATATTGAACTTTACATGTATAAATATTATATTTTAATCTCAACAGTTATAAAAATTATTTACTCAACCCACAACTTAATGCGGATTATGTGATTGAAATTATGAATGTTTCTTAAAATATTTTTTCATTTGAAAAATATTAAAATTAGTTTTTTTTTTATTTTAAATATTATTATATTAATTCGATATTATTAAAAAATATAAACTATTGACAAGGTAAAGCAGAATCTGACAATGACTCCCATCTCGCAGCCGCCAAGTGTCCTCAACCAAACAATATAAGCAGGCCCTTCAGTTTTCTCTGTCATTTATTGCTTTCAACCTCACTCTCCTTTCAGTTCTAACTTTCAAGCCTTCTCACAGTTTCTCTGGTGTTTCTCGTCGCTAAGAAAACCAACAGGAAGAGCGAGATCAGCAAATATGGGTCGTTTCTTGAGTTATCTCACTCATGTTCATACAATATCTGGGTAAGTTTTGAGTGATCGCAAGATATTCCTTCCTTTCTCTGGTTTTAATGGTTTTTCTAATTGATGTTTGTTTAATAAAGTGCAGGCCAGTGCTGATGTTGCTATACCCCTTGTAAGAATCCGAACCATTTCCAAAAGCTTGGAACTGTTTTGTTTGTGTTCTGTGTGCACACCAAATTATAAACCTATCTAATTGTTCTTTTGGTAAATAGGTATGCATCGGTAATTGCTATAGAGAGCCCATCAAGAGAGGATGATAAGCAGTGGCTTGCTTATTGGATCATATATTCATTTCTAACACTCGCAGAGATGCTGCTTCAACCCCTTTTAGAGTGGTGAATTGAGAAAATTTTATTTCCAGATTTTCTTTCTTGGCATTTTAATTACTATTTATGATTTTCCCCCCCTCTGGAATCTAGTTGATGGGGTTCCGATTGTGTGTTTGTAGGATTCCTATATGGTACTCTTTGAAATTGTTGCTGGCAGCATGGCTGGTTCTACCACAGTTCATGGGGGCAGCTTTCATTTATGAAAGGTTTGTGAGGGAGCATGTCAGGAAAATTACAGGGGGGAAAGATGACCAGCCCGAGTCTCCCAAGGCCAGAGGTAGTGGTGGAAAGGGCAAGAAGAAGTTTGTTCAATTCGAAACCCCCAATTAAATAAGTACATCAATCTACTTGTATCATATAATATTTCCATAAGCTACAAATCGAGAGGCGCTTATGCAGTTCCATATCCTTGTATGAAAAGAATAAATTGGAGAGAGTTTTTTATGGGATTCTAATGATTTACAATGAACTGTGCATATTGAAATTTTGTTGATGGTTTCTGCCGATGGTTTTAATCGGTTTCCCTTTTCATCCTATAATTGATTTTATTAGCGTAATGGGTCACCCAAGATATACTTCAATGATTTCTGTGGACACTCCAAATTAACATCGAGTGAGCCAAGTTAACATTGATCAAGAAGAAAACAGACCCTAAATCACAATTATATATATAAAACATACTTTATTGATTAACTCATCATTTAAAACATCAGAAGCTTGAAACAACCACTTGTGTACACATTATCATAATAAGAGTGACACAAGATTTTGATATACTATCATAAGAACACACACAAGAGTCACAGACAGGCGCCCAATTCTTACAATGGCGGCATAATCTCACTCAGCCAGAGATTTCAATGGCCTTGACATCAGGTTTCTTAACTTCCTCCTTCTGCACAGTCACAGTAAGCACCCCATTCTCCATGGAAGCCTTGACCTGATCCACCCTGGCATTCTCAGGCAGCCTGAACCTCCTCAGGAACTTGCCACTGCTCCGCTCGACACGGTGCCACGTGTCACTCTTGTCCTCCTTCTCCACGCTCCTCTCTCCGCTGATCTGAAGCACCCTGTCATCCTCAACCTCCACCTTCACCTCCTCCTTTTTAAGACCAGGAAGATCGGCCTTAAAAACATGGGCTTCGGGGGTCTCTTTCCAATCGATGCGAGTGTTAACAAAGGCTGAGTTCTCATGGGAGACGAGTGAGGATGGAGGGAAAGGGAAGTCCTTGAAGGGCTCCCAGGTGAACGGATCAAAGATGGTGCCTCGTCTGTTGTCGAAGAAGCTTGGAATCATTGCCATCTTTTACAGGGATGTACACCAAAATCCGAGCCGCTTGCTTAATTTGATAGCTTATGAAGAAAATGCTTTGACGTGAACTTGCTTGTCGTTCTCAATGCAAAGGTGCGAGGGATAGTTTGGTATTTATAGGAGGTGGAGGAGACATCTGGTACTTACGAGGATTATCTGGCTGGATACCCGTTGATCGACGAACTTTCTGGCTGGATAACCATTGATCGACGAACTTTCTAGTAAGTTCTTGAAAATATATATCTGGGCTTTCCAAAGGAGTCTGGAATACACGCTCAAATTGGGTTTGAAGAGGACCGGACTAGCTTTCCATGGGCCTTGACGTTGTTTCTCTTTTAATTTTTTACTCTCTAAATCTTCTTTTTTTACTCTAATATTTGGCACTAATTTAAAAATGTTTTTGAAAAAAAAAAAAAATTATTTTAAATAAATTATTTTTAAATTATATTCATATATTAATATCAAAAATAATTTTTTAAAAATAAAAAATATTATTTTAATAATTTTATAAATAAAATATACTTTCAAAAATAACCTTAATTACATTTTTAAACAGACAAAAATATCTAACAAGTATCTTCCGACCAGTTTTTCTTTTTTGAACAAGTTTAAAATGCAATCAAAATTAATTAGACATCTTCGTATAAATAATATTCCAAAAACACTAATTTTATATTTTAAGCAAATACACCCCTGTAATAGAAAAGACAATTTATGAAAGTGTTGTCCAAATTATTTTAGATAAAATAATAAATAATTTACTAGTCAATATAAATTGGTTAATTAAAAATAAAAATTCAAGATTTAAGTCTTTTTTAAATATTATTTCAAATATTTTCTTCATAGTAAAAAAAAGAGTGAAGATTAGATTTTATTGTCAAGCCAAAATCACATCTCACTATACTAAATACTATTATCTCTAATAAACATTTGTATTATATTAGGGTGAACAATTAGCATGCATGTATAATAAGTATTTATTATAAAATCAAACAACAATATAATTTATTTTATTCTTTGAATTGGTTTGGAATTAGGCTTTGTAATATAAAAAATAGTTTTGATTTGTATAGAGTTATCTTAATATATCATAACTTATTTTTAAGTTTGAATAATTAATACAGATTGACTTGATTTTTATTTTTTTTATTTTTATTTTAGTTCTTTAACATTAGCTTGGTTAATAAATTGAATTTCATAATTTAATTTTTTAAAGGATTATCTTGGTATTGTGTTTCAGGTCGCAGGTCTATCAAGTTTACTTGAGTTAACTTGAGTCATTTTGTTTATTATTTTTTTTTAATTTTATTATTCAACATTATATTGATTTGTTATTGAGACTCATATTTTTTTTTAATCTCTCTTGATTTATCATGGTTTTATGAGCCAAGTAATTGGTTTGACAAGTCATCCTGAGCTAACTTAAATCTTTTTTTTTTATTTTACTAAATAATTTTTTTTCAATATTAGATTGATTGAAAGTTAAGTTTTTTTTTTAAATTATTTTTTATGAGATTATTTCATTCTCTTAACCCGGATCACGGGTTTGAAAAGTTAACTATAATTATTTTTTTTTCTTTTTTTAAATCAAATATTTTTTTAAAAAATATAATTCAAATTAATTGAGAATTGAGTTATATAATTTATTTTCACTTTATTTCTAAGGGATTATCACTATCTAATGATGTAGGTTATTAACTTGACATTAAATTTTATTATGTTACAGTTTTGATATTTTTAAAATACTATTTAATATTTTATCATTTGAATATTTTTTAAAAAAAATATTATATATCAAATTTAAATTTATAATTAAAGAAAACGTTCCAAAGTCAAAGAATTTCTTTTAAGCTAAAAAATAACAATTGTACAGCCCGTGACGCCATTCTGCGTATTCTCTCTCTCCCTCACTCACTCTCTGGCCATGCCTGCCTTAAATACACTTCACGCTTTTTTCCACAACTATATTATTACAAGTTGACAAAAAACCACATCAGTTCTCTTAAGCTTCTATCCTAAATCCAGCCCTCAGCATGAACTCCATAATCCCATCTCCTTAACCCAACAAAAACAACACCACAAAGACACTACTGCTGAGCTCTCTCCTTCCGAAATGGACCTAAGTGTCAAGTACAGGGAGTGCATGAGAAACCATGCTGCTTCCATCGGCGGCCACGCCAATGACGGTTGTGGTGAGTTCATGCCACATGGTGATGATGAAGGCACCCGCGATTGGCTCACCTGTGCTGCCTGTGGCTGCCACCGCAACTTCCATAGAAGACAGGGTAGTGACAAAAGACAGCACCGGCAACAACTCCTGCTATCTCCACCACCAATAACACAGCAGTTTCTCTTGTACGGTGTGCCCACTAGTAAGAACATGACCCCAGTTCGTGATTTCATTCCACGTCCTCATGAGGATGACGACGACGAAGACGACGACGACCTTGATGAACCTGATCGTGATCGACGCTCAGAGACTCCTGAGAGAGGTGAAATGGATGTGATGGGCTCAGGAGGGGAAGGGTTTATGGTGAAGAGTGCTGGCAGCAGTAATAAGAGGTTTAGGACAAAGTTCACGCAGGAGCAAAAGGAGAGAATGCTGGAGTTTGCTGAGAAGATAGGGTGGAGGAGGATGCGGAAACACGATGATATGGCTCTTAATCAGTTTTGCAATGAAATTGGTGTCAAAAGAAAGGTGCTTCAGGTCTGGATGCATAATAACAAGAATGCCAACCGCCATAGAGATGGTGCTCCACGGGTGCCTGCCGATGGCGCCCCTCCTTCTCCTCAGCCTGTTGGAGGCTAGTGATAATTGATAATTAATCTAGTAATTATTATTTTTCCACTTGGATCTTCAATTTCTTTCTTGGCCTCCTTTTTATTATCTTTTTAAAACTTGATAGTATCTTAATTACTACCACTAACTATCATAATTAGCACGATACCACCTTAATTTTGGTGAGTAATCTGATATTTGAAAGGAAGGTTAAAGTAACAAAAACTATGAAAATGATCTAATATCTGTGGATGATTCTTTTGAAGAAATCTGCAATGCGTACTGATCGATTAATGGAGATAACAATGGAGTATGGGCAGTGTGAGTTTCTGCATTTTCTTTTGGAAACCTAAGCTACTTCTTTGACAGGAGGAAATCTTATCCTATCTTCATAAAATATAGAATTTATATAAATACAGATTTAAAACAATCCACAATAAATTAAACTAGAACACGCTCTACTTTGATTTTGGTAGTTTAGTTTAATACATCAACGAGTATACTTGTGTATTCAAATCTTCCAAAATTAGGGAAGATTAGTAGTTGTGCTTGAATAAATAAAACATTGTCTCTATCTAACCTTATATTTTAGACAAGTCTACGGTTTGTCCATATTTTTGTAATATATCTAATTAATTCTCCAATAAATTATTTGTAAGACAAAAATTCCATCCAATTTGATAGAATCGTATTTTTCATTTTAAAAAATATCTTTGATTTGCATGAAGATGTGATACGATGGAAAAAAGATTGAATAGGGGAATTTGAATTCTAGCACAATTGTTTATATTGTCTAGTTTTATGAGTATAACTCTCAATTCATTCATTACCAGGGGTTTTCTTACATCTTTTTCTACATTCAATTAAAATTTTAAACCAATCAGAGTTCGAAAATATCTTTTAAAACAGATCAACAAATGCAATTTGAATTTTGTTATTTGTTTTCATTTGACTTGTAAATTTTTTATTTGAGGAGGATTGTTTTTCTCATAATACAAAGATATTCAACAACTTATTTTTAGGAGTTTTTTTTTAGTTTTATAAGGATAGGTGGTTGATAATCATGTTATTTTGTGTGTAGTTAGTTACGTCTGGTTCAAAGTTTGCCTTACAATTAAGAGGTTATAATCGAGAATTCATTCCTTTGTATTGATAATTAGAATCCAATTTGCTTTTGTGCTTCTACATTTATTTTATTATCAACCACATATATATTGTTTATCTTTTTCCTTGATTAGCATTATAACCAGAGTTTTTCTATGATTAATGTGTGCACAACAATTGGTTTCATGCCAAATGTTGGAGGTGTAACGTTGATTGAGTTCATATTCACTTCATGTAACCAACCATTTATCCAAATTTTGGTAGACTAGTTATTAGATTCTTAGAACCATTACTCTAGGTGGTGATTGTTTGATTTTTATTGTGTGATGTGTAGTCATTTATTTTTCTCATTTCATATGGGAACATTCAACGAATAATTAAAAATACGAGTTGATTAGGTAATTCATAACCAACAACAAACAAAAAAAAAATCAGGCAAAAGAAACTATTTAATATTATTATTAAACCTAGTCTAACGAATTAACTTTAAAATCTTTTAATTTGACTCCTTGTCTAATTTGAATTTAAAATTAAATTGTGTGAAAGTTCACTCTATAATCTATATGACTTAATTGACTTGGTTGATCTATAGACAACCTAGTTGACCAATGAAAAAGTCTAAAAATGGAATTGAGAGAATAATGATAAAATTATTAGGAAAAAAAACTCTCACCCAACTTCTTACCTAATTTAGATTTTAAATTAAAATTGTGTAGAAGTTTTTATAACATGAGTCAATCAATTTTGCCAATTTAAAGACAATCTGACTAACTGATAAATAAAGTTTGAGGAAAAAAAATTGACATAATTTTTTTTGACAATCCGACTTCCTTCTTAGCCCAAATTTAAAATTAAATCATGTCAGAGTTGTCTCGACATGATGTGATCAACTTGATCGGTCAAGAAATAACTCATAATTATTAAAAAAAAAGCATAAGGATGAAATTAAGAGTAAAAATAATAAAAAAAACATAAAGCTAAAGCTAAATATTTTTCAAAAAAAAAAACTCTAATGATTTTCTCAACGTTGTTTTTATTTTAGTATGGGGAGCTAAGATATCAACTAGCAGTTTGAATACATGTCATCCATAAATATCGACAAGCAGTTTGAATACATGACATGTCGTTCAAATAAACCCAGCTGACCATCTCCTCTTTGGGGGCAAAGGGTTTTTAAGAGGTTTTAAGCAGACATTGCAGTTACCTTCTTTCCAATTCAACAAGAAAATCACAACCCTCGTCTTTACCAATTCTCAAAACCCAACATGTCCTCTTCAGATCCTAAAACCCAAGAAGTTCCGAAACCCTCATTTGATGATCCAGAATCAAAAGAAGCCATAGAATCATTCATTCCAACAAAAACCCTTGAAGAAACAGACCAAACAAACGCGCCCATGAGTGAAAATCAAGAAGAGGAGGAGGAGGAGGAGGAGGAGGAGGAAGGAGAGTGTGGGTTCTGTTTGTTCATGAAAGGAGGAGGTTGCAAAGATTCGTTTATAGCATGGGAAGATTGTATTAAGCAAGCGGAGGAAAAGAATGAAGATATTGTGGAAAAATGTTTTGAAGTTACTAGTGCGTTGAAGTTGTGTATGGAGGCTCATGCTGATTATTATGAACCCATTTTGAATGCAGAGAAGGCTGCAGAACAAGAGGCTGTTAAGCAGTTGGAGAAGGAAAAGGAGGAGGAAGCTGCGGCTGCAACAGAAAAATCAGAGTCTCATGAGAAAGAAAAGTGATTTTTATTTTTATTTTTTATTTAACAAAAGACAAGAAAAAGAGACATCTTTGAGATTTAATTTTGTCACCGACAAGGGGAAATTGGATTAAAGGTAATTATTTGATCATGCGACATGAAGATGTGTTTAGGGCATGTTAATTTCTACGTGAAATAAATGGATCGTGATTATTGACTTGAATTTTCGTTAACAATAATTTTTTTTTTATACATATATTGAGATAATCATATGTTTTTGGCTAGCTTATTTTATGTCAAATCTGTGGCTTGATATGTTTTTCCTTCGCTTGTTTTATGGATGGTAAAGTTAATTTTTCTTAATGCAAAACACTGTCATGCCAATATGATCACCAGCTCTTAAGGTTGTATTTTTGCGACCGGATGAGGAGACTTTTATAAGCAAGAAAGCGTGGTTTATGTGTTCATTTGTTCAAACAAAGCAGAGTGTATTGGTTTTAGGACAATCTAATTGTGGGGCTAAGGTAAGGGTTTGGTGGATATTCTACGGGAACTTGTTTGTTTGTTAAATACACATGAATTTGATTACAATTGAATTATATTCCGTATGCATGGTTGCAAATTAGATACAAGCTTTACTGGCTAAAGCTAATGAGTTATCATAACCGTGTAGAACTTGTAGGATATGCTTTGCTTAGCAACTTTTTTTTATAGATTATCTAGTTCTTTTCCTATTAGTCACTGCAAGGTTCACCTTTTGTAGTTAATAATACTAATAATTTGATGTGAGTGTAGAAGCCAGTGCTAGAGACTGTGGAGTTTGAGCAGAAGACATATGGTAGTTGCTTACATTTTTTCAAGATCAGAGTTTTCACGATCTGTCAGTTTAGAAAATAATTAACGTGGATAGTTCTATTGCATCCTATATATTGTAGAATTATATAGATGTATTGATCTAGCTGCTTAAGATTTAGATCTATTTCATTTGGACAGTCACCAGTTGGTTTGTGTGATTATCAGCCTGGAAGGAATGGATTGTTCAGTAAGTAAAAGAACCTGTGACAGTCAAAATCTGATCCTAAATGGCTTCAACTTGGACTTCTGGTTAAAGGGTGAGGGGTAGAGGTTGTCGCTTTATGCATTCATCCCAAGCTTGTGAATTCCTATGCTTGATTTTTCTTCATTTTTGTCTCAGTCCCCTTACCATCTTTTGCTATTTCTGCTGTCACAAAAATCCCTTTATTTGAGCTGCAGGCCTGCAGCTCTTGATTTTTGTGTGCGCAAATGATCTGAGATGAAGAGGGCAGGGTGGGATTCATCTTAACGCGTTGATTGGAACAAAAACATCCATAACCATGCCCTATAAGTGAAAGTTTCAGTGTCCTGTCAATGCATTAGAAGCTTTATTCTTCTTCTAATAGAGGATTATGCACAAGCCATGGATCAACATGGTTGCATTCCCTAAAAGCGAACTGGCATCACAACAGCAAACTCTTGAAGATGCAGGGAGAGAATACAGTGCAGGAATGGGTAAAACTGGACAAACTTAAATGATTTTTCATCCATGTTCCAATAGCAATGAGTTAAAGGGTTTGGAATCTGAAGGCATGGGACATGCTTGACAAGAGGCCTATTACTGAGGTACATTCACTCTCCTTCTAGGTTATAGGCTATGTTGTGATGATGGCCATAACTTACATGCCTGTATCATGGGTTATCGAGGCAATACGTGTTTGAAGTCATTTGTGTTCTGCTATTAAGAAATCATTGATTATGGACTGGTCATACCATACATCCATGATATTCAATGTTTTTATTATACAGTAGGTTGGTATACTTGCTATATCATTACTGGTTACATTTTTAGTTTCTGAAAAAATTCATTTACACATCAATGTTGAGATGTTAATTAGCTGTTTATAACCTGTACTTGTTTAAACAACAATCTTCCCTATAATTGATTTTTTGTGTTCTTTTGTGTTTGCAACTTTACATTTTACAAAAATTGTTTGTAGTCTTTTACTCTCCTCTGTATTTTACTTCTGTCTTTCCAGGTGCATCTAAAGCAAAGTTAGATGTTTTGTGACATTTATTCTATTACCATTCTCCTCAGTCCCAAAATGCAGGGTTTTACTCTTGGTGTATGGTCGTTGCAATTTGAACAACGTTTCTTTTCAGGATAATTTAGGTTTCATTTTCAGGGAACAGTTTCTTAGGTACTCTGTGTTATCACTAAAACAGTAAACATTCTACCTAAAAAATACGATAATCTGGCCATGTGGGAAAAAAAGAAGCTTCCATCAGGCTCCATTCTTACATCTAGGAACATGAAATATATTTGTCAGACAGGTTTTGCTTGTTTTACATCCATGTGAAATATAGGACATGCATCTTGAGATCTAAACAGTCTCGAGTTCGAGTCAGGACGTGCACTTCTTGTAAGAGCCTGAGACTGTCGGGGTTTTACTCGCTCACCTAAACCCATAAAATATGTTTTCTAGGAAGTGGGGTATCCTCGAATCCAAAAAAATAAAATACATAATCCACTGGTTCTTCAACTAGTAATCCCTTTCAATGGCAAAATAGCGCCTGCACTATACGTTCGGAAACACAAACAATCAAGGCCAGTAATTTTGCTTTCCTTTTTCTTGCTGGAATAGCTTCTCCGATTCTCTGTGTCCATTTCTTCCCTTCCTCTATCAACATTGGCCTTTGACTCGCTAGTTTTATGTTGTTTTTAAGGTTACATGTTTAATGTTGTCACATAAAAGCATTCTTCAGGCATGCTTGTACAAGGATTTATATGATTTTCAGTGTCGTCGTCATATTGTTGCACTTGTAAGCCTATCATTTACGGTGACACCTCTTATATTTCCAGTTTTCAAGATAATTTAGGTTTCATCTATGTAGTTATTCCAGCAAACTTTACTGATTTTTTTTTAATTAATAGAACTAAAAAACCTTTTAAGTAGCTACAAATTTTAGGTTACATTGTTTCTAAAAAAAACAATCTCATTTTTTTCTTCACAGACAATATAAATAACTAAAATGATAATAATACCATTACATATATTTATTTTCGTGCCCATAATCAACCAATTTCATCTTCTCCACACCCACATCTCATGATAGCACTTAATCTCTCTCAATTATGAGGGATGTAGCTCCATTGTTCATGCTCTAAGTTTGTTTTTAAAAAAATTTCAGTTCGAGTCTCACAGATCTCAAGATCACTGGAAGCTTATATTATCATTAACTTCAGGACCCGTGAGATTAGGTCGAGGTGCATGCAAACGGGGTTGGACATCCACGTTAATAAAAAAAAATCAATCTCTCTCATAACATTAGACCCAACCACCATCCATCAAACCCTTTCAACTCCGTAACCACCGATCAACAGCCATTTCATTTAATTTCATTCATGTTACAAGATTTATGGACCAAAATTTGAATCACTCATTCAATTTTTGCCTTAGCCTTGTGCTACGTCCTACTATTTTCCATCTACTGCGGGGGAAAGGGCTTCAATGCTTTGGCAATTACCATTTTACTGGCTTTAGTATTCACTCTCTTTCAAGGAATGTAAAGACGATTGAGTCTAGAGTCAGTTAAGACAGAGAAGGAAAATGAATATTAAAACTTGTTGGTGATTATGTAAGAGATAGAGGGGAAGAAGACAAAATATAAGGACGATTAGGGTTTTCTGATTTTTTTAATTTTTTTTATTGTAATATGTTTTTGTTTATACAATATTGTGTTTTGAAGATAATGGGCTCCTTAATTATTATATCAAATATATTAGTAATCTTGTAAATAAACACATGTTTTTTAGTGATTTATTTCCTCACCCCAACTAATAAGGAAGTAAAGTATTACCTGACTTCAAAGTTCAAGTTGCAAAGTATAATATTCAGAAATTTAATTGTGAAAACAAAAAATAAAAATAATAAGCATAACAAAGTATTAATTGTGAAAACAAAAAATAAAAATAATAAGCATAACAAAGTATTAATTGTGAAAACAAAAAATAAAAATAATAAGCATAACAAAGGATGCTTAGAGTAATTTACCTTTTTAAGGACTTGGGTTATGTTGTTAGTCACAACATTTTAAAATATATATATAATATGACATGTGAGTTTTTAATTATAGTAATTCATAATGATCCCAACAACATAACTTAATTCTTTTAAGGGCAAGCCATTTTACCTATGAGTTGAAATAAAAAGTGTTTTTCTTCTAAAGGTAATATAGTCTTTTTCAGTGCTCCATCAGTTATTGAGAAATTATTTAAAGTATGTTAGTTTTTTCTCTTTTTTTTACAGTAAAAATACAATTTTACCCGTTGAGATGACAATTTCTTGAATTGTTGACCAAAAGTTATTTAGTTTTCTTTCAAAATAACATAATAAACTCAAGTCATGACGCCGAAATTGATTAACCTCGAGTTAACCCATTAAACATTATTCTCAAGTCATGACGTCGAAATAACATAATAGAAAATAAACAAAACAAATTATGAAGTCTAATTGTCAATCAATCAAAAATAAAATGATAAAATTGAAGAAAAAAAACTAAATCAACCAGGTTAACCTATGAACTAACTATCCATGTTATAAAAGTGAAATGACTCAATAAAAAACAAATATAAAAGTAAAGAAATGGAGAGAGAAAAGCTAGGGATTAGTTTAATAATAATGTTCTGTGAGGAGAGTAAATAAAACTTATCCTTTCTAGTTCATGGGCAATTACTTTGGCATAGTATACTTACATGGGGGAAACTCCACTAAATTAGTAAGGTTGAATTCAACATGGATAGAAAAGAACAGAAATGGGAAACTCGGACCACAGAAAAATCCCACAAGGTCAAAATAACATAGCGTAGTGTGTGGAAGCATTTTGATTTTGAACTCCTTGATTTGAAATAGTTAGAATCTCTTCAAATTGGCGGTTTTATAATGTTTTTTTAAAATATTTTTGAAAAAAAAAATTATTTTATTTTAAATTAAAAAAATTGTATTTTTAGATCATTTTCATGTATTAATATCGAAAATGATTTTTAAAAATAAAAAATATTTTTTTGATGTATTTTTTAACGAAAAATATTTTCAATAACAACATCAGCTACATTCTCAAACAGACACTAAACTACAACAGGACAAAAAAGAGACCAAATTTGACGTTAAAGAACTTCGATGGGTGCTCTAGGTTTGCTCTCTAGAGATTATTAATTCAAGTTTCACAAACCTCAGATCACTAGAGGCTTATATGATCATTAACTTCAAGACTCATGAGATTAGTAAAGATATACGCAAGCTGTCCGAACACACAAATTAATAAAAAGAAAAAAGAAAAAGAAAAAGAAAAAGAAAAATCTGACGTCAAAGTGGAGCTACCTACCAAATCCAACTCCTATCTGTAACCACTGGTTTTTCCCTTACCAACTCGGTCAAATCCCACCCCATAACCTCTCTCTCTCTCTCTCTCTCTCCTCTCATCGATCGAGTCTACTGGTTCTTCCCTTATTTCTCTCCCATCCTATCCCTCTTCTACGTATAAATCCTCTCTCCTACTCCTCCAATTATCAACCACACTCCCCCCCCACGATCCCTGTCTCTCTCTCTCTCTGTCAAAAACTTAGCTCTCTGTCTGTTCAATCAAGTAATTATCCGGCTAATCTAGTTTCTAAAGGGTGAAAAAGAAACACAATCATACATCCACACCATAACCCAGTATTTTGATTTCAGATAAGATTAAAAGAAGAAAGATTGATACTACTAGTGCTATCCATGGGTCGCTCACCTTGTTGCGAGAAAGCACACACCAACAAAGGTGCCTGGACTAAGGAGGAAGACCAGCGCCTAATTGACCACATCAGGATCCATGGCGAAGGCTGCTGGCGATCTCTCCCTAAAGCTGCTGGTAAGGAGTAATTGACAAGCTGTTCTTGTGTATTTATTCTATCTTTTTAGCTTTTCTAAATATTGTCAGTGATTTTGTTTTTTCAGGATTGTTTAGATGCGGGAAGAGCTGTAGATTGAGATGGATAAACTACCTGAGACCTGATCTTAAAAGAGGGAATTTTACTGAAGAAGAAGACGAGATTATTATTAAGCTCCATAGCTTGCTAGGCAACAAGTAAGTTTCTACTGTTCTTGAAAAATGAGTGAAAATTATGAATATTTTCCTGGATTCCATGCAAAAGGGTCGAGCTTTCTATCTTGTTTATGGTAATTGAATAGGGTAGTTCTTGATTTGCAGATGGTCTTTAATTGCTGGGAGATTACCAGGAAGAACAGATAATGAGATAAAGAACTACTGGAACACACATATCAAAAGAAAGCTAATTAGCCGTGGCATTGACCCACAAACACACAGGCCTCTCAATGAAAAAACCACCACCACCACCACCACCACCGCTGCTTCCACCGCCAAAACCACCCAGTTAAACTTTAAAAACACCCCACCTCAATCACTGGCTGAAATCAGTATCTTAAAAAGCCAACTTGATTTCAAATACAACTCCACCACCAGCAATGATTTTCTTAGCAGTCAGTACTCGAGTTTCAGACCCAAGAAAATAGAGAGCATTACTCTAGAGGAAAACAACTGTACAAGCAGTAGCATGACAACTGATGAAGAACAGCAACAAAAGAGGGAGAGTAATCATGATCAAGATATCAACTTGGACTTGACCATCGGGCTGGCTCCAGCAACAAAAAGAGAGTCAACTCCGACTTCTTCTTCCAACTCGGCAGAGTCCAGGCTACAGCAACCAGTTTCTTCTAGCCAGTTATATGGTAGTGAGTCAACACGGCCGGTTTGTTTGTGCTGGCAATTTGGGGGTGAAAGAAGGGAAATGTGCAGGGATTGCCAGAATCAGAGCCTGTATCATAGATCTTATTGTTAACAAGTAAATTAAATTGAATGGTATCTTTATTTTTTTTCTTCACCACCTGCCCCTGTAAACAAAATGGAAATTGAAGAAGAAGATGATGTGAAAGTAGCTCGCTCGCTAGCTAGCAACAAATTACTCTCTGCAAATGGCTCGGAAGCCTTTTTTGGATGCTCTCATGGTGATTTCTTGGTTAGATGATCGTGCAATCTTGGCATCTGTAGTGGTAAAAGAAATCATTACAATGCAAATCCCACGAATCCGTCGCTCTGTAATTTTATCGTATAGATGGAAAAATTTATGTTATCCACCTCACATTCGAGTAGAGTAATATTTTTTTACCTTTTTTTGTAAAAATAAATAAATTGTATTTTACATATTATTGATAATATTTTATATATAGATCAAGAACGTGTCATCCAGTAAATTTGTAATATTTTAAAATATTACAAATTTATTGTATTTTAAAATATTATAAATTTATTATATCAATTCATTTAATATCCAAAGCGTTATGCAATTTTTGTGTTTTCTATTTTTCCCCGCTACAAGTTCTACATCTTCTTCCCCCATCCGTATTTTTTTATATTTTTAATCCATGATAAAGAAAATTAAATTGAATTAAAATCTTCATCATATTTTGTATGGTAAAAAGACTACAGGGGCATGCAGGAGCAAATCATCCTGTACTGGAGGCAGCTTGTTTTATTTTATTCTCTCAAATTGGAACCTTTTTTTTCCCATTTTCATAATGGAAATGCATGGTGTGAATGTGGATTAAGTCTAATTAAAATTAGACTTAGTATGCTATCTTTGATTTTATGATCCACTTAAGTTTAACAATTTAATTCAAATATTCTCATATATAGTATATGAAACCAACTTTTAGATTGTTATATTTCTTATTATATTTATAATTTAGAGAATTTAATATTATAAATTAATTAAGAAAAAAAACGACTCTTCATGCTAAATTAGGTCATGTTCCCCAGGCCTATCACGTTTGTAAATTGTAATTCATCGCTCACTTGCGTTAATCCTAAAAAACGGCAACTATTTCCTACCATTTTACTCAACTTGCGTGTTTCTTTGAATTTTGTGTGTGTGTGTGTGTGTGTTTAAAAATTAATAATCCAATCGACTAAGTATTTCTTATCATATAAATTAAATACTAATTAAACCGGCATTGGAAAATATATATATTTTTCCCTTTATTCATCATAAAGGTGATGTTGTATATGACCAAGCAAGAGAGAAATATTTTTAGGGTCAAAAAAGGCAACATTTTTCGTTTTTTAGGGCTTGCTCTTTAAGAACACGAGGGAAAATTCGATCTAGCAGCCCATTTCCCTTGACCTCCCTAGTCATTGCATATATATATATATATATATATTGAATGATAAACTAAAGAAGAAGAAGAAGAAAATAGTTTCTTAAACTATGGATGATCATTTGACTTTTATCTGGGTCAACATTCATGTTCTAACACTATAATTACTTGCAACTTTTGAAATTGAAGCTGGACGGGAGGGTCAGGACCTTGAAAGCCTCCCGCCCCCCCTCCTGATCCGGATACTGGACTTGTTTTCATATGATTTTAGTGGAGAATTCCGGTTAATTTCAATGGACCCTATCTCACCTAACTTGACCAGCCAGCCGAAGTCCAACGTAAATTCTCAATCTTTTCCCAGATATTAACATGAAATTTCACACATCCACCCTATGACCCGAAAAGCTTCTATTGTTTCTCTGTGTTATCCCATTGTTTTAGAGAATAAAGGAGAAAAAAGTATCCACGGAACGGTTAATATATATTTAATTGGAGGCACCATCTGTATAAATAATAATATATTTATAGTTTGGTAGAAAGGGTGCTGAAATTAATTTTAATGAAGGAAAATTAGTTTGAAAAGTCACTTCGATCTTATGTTTTAAAATCATAGCTAATCTCGTAGAAGCATTTAAACCTAACATGATCAACTAGAGAAGCAATGAAATCATACTAGACTCCACATCATGTGCTTGTATGTTACGTACGTGCATTAAACTAATAAACCAATTCAAGTGCTGTAGGGTTACAAATTAACAGTATGTAAAATCATGTGTATGGATAGTTTTATGAGTTCTTTCTTCTTCTTTTTTATAAAGAATGCTCGAATTCAAACCTTGACATGAGCACGGAAGAGGTCACTGTTAGAAAATAATATAAATCATTTTCTGAGACTTTACCTAACAGCTTAAGTTTTTAGATGAGAAAGTTATTTAACATGGTATTAGAGCCTTGTTGACTCAGCAGTCTCGAGTTCGAATCTCATCACCCTCATTATATTTGATAAAAATCAAGCATAAAATAGTATGAGTCTGTGCAAGTTTCAAGCTTAAATGGCTTTCATTTGAGGATATGTGTTAGAGAATAATATAAATCATATTTTGAGACCTCACCTAACATCTTAAGCTTTTAGGTGAGATAGTTCATTAACAGTCACACTTACAATAAAATTTTACTCGGCCAGCTAGACCCATAATATATATTTTTCAGGAAACAGATTTCCTTGCATCCAAAAGAAAAGTTTTGTGTCTTTTCGTTAGCAGGAACTAACTGTATCGCCTGTTATGTGCTCAACAACCTAGTAAAATTGACAACATAAAACAGGGCGTGATCGTGTTTTTCTAATCCTAGACCGACCGGCCTTGGTTTAGTCGCTACTTCTAGAACCCTAATAGCACCGAAGGGGAAACTGCTGCCATGCTGAAATAGGTAGGCTTACCAACCATCGATGGGACCGTAATTAGTTTATAAATTGGGAAATATCAAAATCATAAACCACGTGTTTGTGTGGAATCTTATTACATGGTCCACGAAGCATGCCGGAACTCTCTCCACCTAAAAGCACCTGTTCCTTAGCTTGACACGTAATTTACTAGTTTATGTCCCTGTGTAATGTGCGAGATTCAAGCTAGTTTGCATGGGTTTGTCTGATGATATTATGATGTGTGCATAATTGATTAAGGCCTATGATAATAATATAATAATCTGACCATACTATATATTAAACAATCCAAGTCATTACCAGAACAAGCTAGCTAGTGTGGTTATTTTTTCACATTTTGCAAAACACCTAGCTATGGAAGTCATGAGGTGACGAATGAGAGACTGTGCTATCCCATATTGGCCATGAGTAAACATCGAGGGTACCTCTAAACCTAATTTATCAATAAAGTCCAAGCATTCTTTAGTTTCAGAACCACATCGATCTCACATGTGACATGTTTGGGAGGTAGGTAAACGAATCTAAGATTAGAAATATTGTAAGGAAAAGAGGAGAAGAGTTTAGGGTTGTTAGAGAGTTTGGTGATGGTGATGGTGGTGGGGAAGAGTCACAGGAGAGAGAGAGAGAGAGAGGGTGTCATGTGCCCATACAGTAGTGAAGGATGCGATTCCTTCAATATTAATGGGAATGGGATTTTAGCCATCCAAACGAATGTGACCCTTTCCTTTTCTTCATTTGTCTTTTATATATATATATATATATATATATATATATATATATATTAGAGAGGGAGGGAGGGAGATTGAAGAACATGGTAGGAAACGCTTAATCGTAAAAGATTTAAAACTGACATAGAATAATATAAATTATATTTTATATTTTTATTTAATAATTTAAATTTTTAAATAAAATAGTTTTTTAATATAATATAAGTTTTATTAATCTAGCGGTCACGAGTTTGAATTTCACCACTTCATTCTATTTGCTTAAAATCAAAGTAATATGAGTTTGTGCAAGTTTCAAGCCCAAAGAACTTTTACTTGAAGAAATATGCTAGAAAATAATATAAATCATAATCTGGGGTCTCACCTAACAGCTTAACCTTTTAGGTGAGATGATTCCTTAACAAAAACCCATTTAATTAGCTTGTATCTTATCAGTCTCGCCCCATATTGAAAAATTAACTAATAACTTTAAAAACAATTATGGCTGAAGTTACAAACAACAATAAATTGATAATTTTATAATTAAAATACAAACACAAACAGTTATAAGTAGTAACTTCCCTTCTTATTGCTATATAATTTATTTAAAATAGGCATATAGCTTAGATGAATGGTAGAAGAAGCAATGCAACATAGCTTCTAATAGCTGATGCTGAGTAGCGTAGAAGGAAGCAATTTACGTAATTCAAGTGGCAGGGTTCTTCTTCTTGATTTCTTGATTAATAAATAATGGAGTAGTTTCTTCACGATGAAGAACTAAATGATAAACCTATTATACAATTACGTAGACTTTATTTATACGTACCATTATCATAGTTTAATTTAATTGGGTAATTATTCCACGCGAGCCCATCTACCTGCATATATTATATAGCATAGAAGGAAGCTATTTACGTAATCCATGTGGTAGGGGTTCTGTTTCTCTTTTCTTGATTAATAGTTAATGGAGTAATTTACGTTTAGCCTTTGAAGATTGATGAGTGACGGGGTTAGATTCTTCACGATGAAATTTTGATGCTTACACGTTTAAAAGACAATTAATAGGCATTTAGCCTAACAAAATTAGAAGAAAAAGTTGACAAAAAACATATATACATGTCCATTGAGTTTCAAATTCTATCTTATTTTTTGGATACAAAGAAATTTCATCTCTCGAAAAGTATATTTTGTAGATTCAGGTGAACGAGTAAAATCCTGGTTGTCTCGAGTTCTTATAAAAAAATACACGTCATAACTCGATCCCGAGACCTGTTATGCAGATCACGGGTATTTTATCATCACATCATGCTCATTGTGGACAAATGTTGTCTTCTTCTTCAGTCTTGGGTCTCATTTCCTATAAACATGATGTGTTGATTTTTTTTTTCTTTGTTATTGTTAGCTTTGAATTAGGATAGTACTAATTATTATTTTTTAATTAGACATAATTTACTTTTGGCATGCCAATAATGACTCGTAGCTGGATGGATAGAATATTTGCACATTCCTCTCGACTCTTGTAACTAAAAGAAAATGAAAGGATAAAAAAAAAAAAACAGGTTGTCTAGTCGGAGAGTGAGTTTAGCAAAAGAATATCGGGGGAGTTTTTTCAATTAATTTAAATTATATAATTTGTTCTGTCTTCGGATCTACAAAATATATATATAAGACCTTAACAAGAGTGATGAGGTCAACAAAGAGACGTGGCGTGATGACAAAGAGTTTAAGATTTACATAGTAGGTTTCAAATTCGAGTCAGAACATGTACTTCTTGTAAGAATATGGGAGAATCAGGGTTTTGCCCGCTCACCTGGACCCATAAAATACGTTTTTTGAAAAAATAAAAATTTTCTAATCCAAAAAAAAATTGATGAGAAAGGAGATGCGACTATCATCTAGGAGATTAAAAAAAAAAATAGAAATATAAGTAGTGACACCATCCATACCAGCCCCTTTATAAAATAAGGCTGTAATCACGAGAGGGAGAAAAGATCTCTCTGTAAAGTGCCAATTTATCTATCAAAAACCAATAGAGCTCGGGTGGTATATACAAGTTCACAACGTGATGAACCTTTCTTGTCTTGATGCCACGCTACTACAGCAACAAATGAAGACAAGTAATTGGAATTTGGATTACGAATATAGTAACAATAAAATTCAAAGATGAAATGGGCTTGAATTTTAAGAAATATCAAGAAAAAACTATTAAATTATTTTGAATAGATTATTGTGAGAGTATATACAAAAAATGTTTAGATGTTAATAATGTTATTATTTTAGTAGGAAATCATTTAGATTGTGTGAGATTGATTTTATATAATCTTGTCAACTTGATGGGTTCAAAAAAAAAAAAAACACTAAACTATCATTAAAAATATAGTTTTACTAAAACAATTCAAGAAACATATTTGATTGACTAAGCTTAACCTATTAAATCCAAGATATAGATCATCAGATATGGATAACGTTATAAAAAAAAATGAAATAAATTTAAAAAAATATATTCTCAATCAACTTACTATTAAAAGATAAAAGAAAAAACAATTAGAAAAATACAAAAAAATAATAATTTGAGTCAACTTGGATTAACATGTTAAATCCTCAACTTGGGTCATGTGACTTAGATAACTCTGTAAAAAACAAATCAAAACAATTATGAAGCTCAATTGCTAATCAACTCGATATTTAATGATAAAATTAAGAAGCAAAAATCAATTAAAAAATACAAAAACAAAAGTTGAGTTAAGCCGGATTAACCCACCAAATTAATTAGTAGCAAAGATAATGAAACAAAAAAAAAATCATGAAATCTAATTTCAAATACATCAAATAAAAAAAACTGAAAAAAAAAACATTGTTTAAGTAAACAATGTTATATGAGAATGAGAACAATGAGTTCCCCTCATCAAGTTTATGTTAATCAATTAATGTAAAATTGTGTTTTAAATTTTTTGAAGAAAGAACTTAATATTTATTTATGTTCAAATAGATCACATACATTCACTACTATGAACATCTAACACGCCCTTAGTTAATGTTTTTCAAATTAAATAGTCTCTAATTAATAAATTCCTTTACTCCATTAGAATGATCTATCGTATGCAATTTTTTTGGTGAAACTCGGTACATTTAAGAATAATTATTCATATTTATATGAAATATATATATAGAATATTGATGACACATGTGTTAATTAATAATATAAACTAAATAAATTATCAACATCCAACTAAGTAGCTAATGTTGGTTGAGTTCAATCTTAATATGTTTTAATATCACCCTTTTATTATTATCAATTTTCTTTAAAAGAAGAATATGAAATTCCTTCAAATTTATTGAAATTTTCAACTAAACAATAAAATTGATAAAATATAAAAATAAACATTAAATAAATCGTTAGTTCTTTCATCATAAAACATATAAATTACAAAATCAAACTCGATTTCATCAAAGGAGAAACAAATATAATTTCATTAATGAATAAATATTATTAAACGTTTGTAGAATTTTGTATAAAGCAAGAGTAATATCACATCTATTGTTTAATTCGTATGGAACCTTCAATTAGATAAAATTAAAATAAAACAAAAATTGGTAGATCATGAATTTCCATTTTGGCAAGGCAGCGGCATTAGAAGATCTTGTTATCCATGAGGCCAAGCAAGGTCAATACATACAGGATGAGAACTCCAACTCCAACTCCAACTCAAAAGGGATAAGCACTAGCAGCAGCAGCTGCTGCAAGAGAGATTCATGCCACGGCATCCAGAAAATGAAAGACAGTGATGCTTAGAAACTACAACTACCTTTGTCTTTGGTTCATTGAGCTACTTTTGTTTTTTCTGTAAAGTTTTTTTTAATGAATATCTTTTCTAAAAGTTTAAATATTAATTGAGTTCTTAGAATATAATTTATATTATTCTTTAGTATATTTTTTTAAATAAAAGCTTTTTGAGCTTGAATTTGTACAGATCCACATTATCTTGTGCTTGATTTTTCATCAAATAAAATAAAAATAATGAAATTTAAACTCATGATTATTGGGTAAATAAAATTCTGATATTATATTAAAAAATTATTTTATCTAAAAATTTAAAATATTAAATAAAACTCTGGAATATGATCTATTAAAAGTTTTTTTGCATGGTAGCTAGTTTTTTTTTTTGCATGGTAGCTGTGTGAAATGATTGATGAGGAAAGAAAGGGAAGGGGGAGTCTAGAAGGGCTGCAGGCAAAAACCCATGTTACGTCTACCTAATTGTGTTGACCCACTGCATCTCTTTCTTAGATCGTGACCCCTCTTCAGATCACTGTCGAGCTTCCATGGCGTCTGCAATTCACCGAATGGCCACATGTTTAAGGAAAGAAAAAGTTTTTAGTTAGCCCCGGCAAAGAAATCTGATGTTGGCAATTGGCAGCCGCATTGTAAGCCAGAAAAATCGAATCCCCACGATCATAATGTCAACCCTAAGAAAAGTGAGAAAGGGGTGCCAGTAACATAGCAGGTTGCTAAATGGGATGAATTTATTAGCGAATAATATAAATTATATACTTAATACTTTAAGTTATTAATATAGTATAAATCTACGTTCAACTTTCAATTTAAAATAAATTTTATTTAAAGGACTTAAAGAATAATATAAATTAACTCAACGATCACGAGTTCGAATCTCATCATGATCATTCAACTTGATCACAATTAAGCATAATATAATGTAGATCTACGTGCAACTTTCAAGTTCAAAAAACCTTTACTTAAAGAAGATTCTAGATAATAATATAAATCATATCTTGAAATTTTACCTAACAATTTAAATTTTTAAATGAAATAATTAAGTGATAGAATTTAATATTTTTAACACTTCGTTTTTTAAGCTAGATCACTGTAATCAAACGCATAAAACTGCTGGAAAATGTTCTTCGATTGAAGCACCATGTTTTAGTTAAATAAATACCTAACAATTTAAATTTTTAAATGAAATAATTAAGTGATAGAATTTAATATTTTTAACACTTCGTTTTTTAAGCTAGATCACTGTAATCAAACGCATAAAACTGCTGGAAAATGTTCTTCGATTGAAGCACCATGTTTTAGTTAAATAAATAAATGTTGCATCTGGTGCGGTGTATAGGGTCAAAACCATTATCAAAACCAGTGGCGAGGCCAAGAGTTTTCTTCAGGGGACAAGTGGGAAAAACAAAGCGTATCATCCAATTAAGTATAGAATTAAAATGCGTGAGTTTTAAAACAAAGTGTATCATCCAATTAAGTATAGAATTAAAAGTCTGTGAGTTTTTTTATTCTACAATGATCTCATTGTTTATTATCTCACATATTACTATATATTATAGATAGACGGTGTAAATTTTTTTATTTTTTTATTTATTTAATGCAGTTTTCAAACTTTTTTCTTAATAATTTAGTCTAAATTAAATACCATTTGATTTTGATTGTTTTATGAAAAAACAGGATTGAAAGAAGAGGAATATGAATGAAAAAGACATCAAACATATTTTTATCATTATCTTTTTTATGTGTTAAGTTTTCGAAGAGGTTTTTCTTATTTATTTATAGTTTTTTTTATCTTTTGTATAGATGAACTATGTTTCTTAAAATAAAAATATTTATTTTCAAATAATTTTTGTAATATGTGTAGTCTTGATCTACAATTGTCTCTTGGTTTTTCAAGTTTTATTTGTATGCATTATTAAAAAAATTATTAAATTATTAGGACATATAGTTCTTGGTTTATTTGATTGCATGTATATAATAGATTTTTTTTTATTTGCACATCCAAATGAATTTGAAACTAAATTGAGTGACGAATTATAATTAAATAAGTACACAGGCTATGATTATATAATTTTAGAAATAAAAGCCAGGGATTGCAGAAACCAGAGAAGAGAGAGTAAGGAGAGGATGATGGGAAATTGGTGCTTTGGGCTAGGGTTTTTTGAAACCAAAATAGTGAAAATGCGCTATTTATAATATGTTTGGGCTCTAATGGTGGGCTTGGCCCTCTACTGCCGTTGAGCTACTAGTAAAAAAACTTAAGCTCGAAACGTGGAAATGAAAACAACCGAAACCTCCGACTTTAAAAATATCAAGATGTTTGGGATCATTCTGGATAGGGCCTGCGTTATGCTATAGGCTGCCTTTTTTTTTCAATACAAAAAGTGATGTTAAAGTGTTATAAGTATTTTTTTTAAAATAATAATAATAATACCCGAGTTTTTAATTTGATTAATTTAGATAATATATATAAAAATATACGATGATAATAAATAAATTGATAAAATAATATAAAATCACCTTTAAAATTGTTGACTTTGGTCATGAGCCAATAACTAGCCCCATAAAATACAAAGCCTAAAAAACAACAAAACAAAATTCTAAATTAAAAAAATATTGAGGGATGAAATAAAAAAATACAATATAAAAAATTCAAAACAAAATAAATTTCAATAAAAAAAATGCAATTAAATCTTGTGCAAAAATAATTTGAAAGATATGAGATTGAAAAAAAAACTCATTTAGGAGAAAGATAAAACAATAATAAAAAAAAAAAGATGAATTAAATAAAAACAAATCATGAGGGATGAGATTGAAAAACTATCAATGAAAAAAAAAAACATAACAATAATAATAAAAAAAAGAATCAAGTTCATGTAAAAAAAAAAATGAAAAAACACCTTTATATTTTGGCATAGAAAAGAGAGAGAGACAAAGTTCATAGTGGGGTGATGCCTGATGAGCTCATGTAAATATCACCGACGTCATCTATTTGGGAGGGCGGTTGCGGTTATTTTTATAAGTGTTTTTCGTTTAGAAATACATCAAAATGATATTTTTTTTATTTTTAAAAAATTATTTTTGACATCAGCACATCAAAATGATCTAAAAACATTAAAAAAATTTATTTAAAATGAAAAAAAATAATAATTGAATTTTGATCAAACGCCGGTTTGACCGCAGTGCCAAACAGGCACTTAATGATGCTTGTGTTGCACATTCTAGCTGTTTTTTTTTAAAAAAAATATGTGCATATCGAAAGATAAATCACTCCCGAATAAAACTTGTTTATTACTAAAAAACAATTTCAAAATATAAGAAACTCTTGATGCAGATTTGAAATGTTTTTCTTTTAAAGGCAGTCTTTAAATTATGATTTTAAAATAATGAAAAAAAAACAAAGAAAATATTTTTAAGGGTAACATAATTTTTACATTGGGCTTTTAAAAATGTGAGAAAACAAAATTGTTTTTTATATATATTTTAAATTAAGTTATAGGGTAATTTTCTAAAACCAAAATAGTGAACACTATATCAGCGGTCCACGTTCTTCTATAGGTTACATGTAGTATAAGAAAATATACAGGCGATACTAACATGTTTTCTAGTAAGGAAAATTTTAAATTGTGTGAGGGTTAACTTAACATGACTCGATCAATTTTAGTAGTCCAAAAACAAATTGGATGATCGTTAAAAATATAAATATATTGAAGATTTATTTTTAAAAGAAAATATTGAGATTAAAATATATTGAATCGACTCGGGTCAACATAGATGAACTGATAAATTTATGATCCGAGTCATAAGACAAGAATAGCCTCATAGAAAACATATCAAAATAAATTATGAAACTTATTTCTCATTCAACGTTATGATGAAAGTTAATATTGAAAAAAAAAATAGACCTGGAAAAAAACAACTTGAATTAACCCAGAAAATGTAAGCTTGAAACAAGGAATGAAAACATCCATTCCATATCCTTCAACTTTCAAACTATAAGAAACAAAATGAGATTTCAATTTTGATTTGTAATGAGTTCCTAGAACTTTACTTAATTTTAGTTTAAGTAATTATATTGTAATTACGGGGTTGTTTTTCTTATAAAAGAAGTATGCAAGTTGAAGGTTGTAAAAAACAAAAAATTAAAAACAATGAAGGGACTAAAAGGGTGTTTGAATTTGATTTTCAATCTGTTTTTTATTAAAATTTAGTTATATTTTTTATGAAAAAAATAATACTTTTAGATTTTTTATATTAAAAATATTGTAATATATTTTTAAATAAAAAAAACACAAGTAATTGTTATTATCAAACTTATTTCTTAAAAATTAAGGCCCAAGTTGAGCAAGTTCTTGTGCACCCAATTCGAGCCGAGTGTCACTTGAATGTTACACGACAGTCGAGAAGGAAATGGGAAGCCCATTTTCGACGACTCTCTTCTCTTTGTAACTTTTGCTGATATATGAACAAAATGAAATTTTGAGCTAAAATATATAATTTTCAAATGGAATGTACCAGAAAAGAAATTTGACAAAATTTAATGTTTTTGAAAAAAATTAAAATTAAATTTTTTTGATGTTTTTAAATTATTTTTATGTACTCATGTCAAAGATAATTTTTTTCAAATAAAAAATATATTATTTTGATACATTTCTGAATGAAAAATACTTTAAAAAACAACGAATTACACTCTCGAAATAACAGTTTTTTTTATATTTTAATTCTTATTTATTTAATAGAAATAAATTTGTTGTTGTAAATTAAATATCAATCATAATATTGTTCTGATGTTGTTTTATACACTGAGGATCCCAAGGAAAACTAATCAAAATAAATTCTCAGGCCTAAATCCAAAATAACAGAATATACAAGGATTAAAAAAAAAATAAAAAATGAACAACTAAATTAAAAAAAAAAAAAAAAAAACAAATTGTTATAGTAACAATATCCTTGGAGGAAACGACACCACCCCAATTAATTTGTATTTTTGTAATGATCAATTCACTTAGTCGAGGGAATCTCTTCATTCCTAAACCCTACCCCTTCACCACGACCATATCATTTATTACTTTTAGATTTCAGAGAGTGTTCGTTGACTATATTTTTAAAAAATTAAAATTTTCTTATTTTTATTTTAAATTAATTTTTTTTTGATATTTTTAGATCATTTTCATATATTTATATTAAAAATAATTTTTAAAAATAAAAAAATATTATTTTAATACATTTCTAAACAAAAACATCTCCAACAACGTTATCAAAATTTTAAGAATAGAAAACAGCAAGAAAGTTGAACGCGTTAAGAACACGAGGGAGGAAGATGACTGCCCTATCATTTTGCCTACGGTAAGGTTAATCCCGGATAAGTGATAGAATCTTCCAAGAACACGGTGCAATCTTGGTAAAAACAAATAATAATGTTTAAAATGTTTTATCGCTGGGAAATCTCTGTCACTGCTGGTATTCCTAGAGAGAGAGAGAGAGAGAGAGAGACTCTGCTTGTCTGCCATCCCCCCCCTCTCCCTAAATCCGTGAAGCCAAGCCCTAGCACAAGACAAATATGCTTTAAATACATACCCAAGACAAGATAAGCCTCCCACTGACAGACCAAAACAAAACAGAACCCAGAGCTAAACCCTAAAATCCATTTTCTTAAAAATCCTTCGTCTTCCCGCCTCCCCTGACTTTCCCACACGCGAATATATGCAGGCAGAGGCAGATAGACGGGCAGGAACAGACTTAATATTTACTCAAAAGAGAAGGAAGTGAACTGAAATGCTAGTTGGAAGGGATGCAGAAGTTACTACAAAGAAACCCTTCAAGCCCCCTCCTCTGCACTTCTGTTTCTGCTAATCTTTTTCTCTTTAAAAACAAAAACTACCACTGTTTTTCTCTTTCGATGCCAGCGGCTACTTATTTTTACAGTAATAGCTCCTCTTTAGCTGCCACTTTAGCTAAGAAACTCACTCTCACTCTCGCACCCGCACTGCCCTCCCGCTTCTACTCCACCACCGCCTACAGTGCTTCCCGTTGCGCTGCTGGGCATAAAAAAAATACCCCACTCAGGGCATGGGTGGTGGCACGGCCGGCGTGGTATTGCACGGTGGCGGGTGGGCAGGAAGGGTCTGTTGTGACTGCTGCGGCTTTGGCGGCTGGTGAAGGTGTGAGGAGTAGTGGGGATGAAGACGAGGAAGGGATAGGTGAAAAGAGTGAAAAGGGCGCGGAGGAAAAGGCCGTGAGGTTGAGTAGGAGGCAGAAGGGGACGGGTGGTGATGTGGAGGGGAATGCTGATCTGCTGATAATTCCTGGTGTGGGGCCGAAGAATTTGAGGAAGTTGGTGGAGAAAGGGTTTACAGGAATGGCCGAGCTTAAGCAGTTTTATAAGGATAAGGTAATGGTAATTGTTTTTGTTAATTTTGAATTTTGGTGTTCTGGTTTTGTCAGTTCTTTTTTCTCTCCTGATTTGTGGTTTGTTTGCTGTGTGTGAAGTATTGGTTTGATGGGTTTTAGGTTTAGATTTAGATTTAGGAGAGTTGTAATGGGGTTTTGGTTTTATTGATGCAAACCAGCTCCTTTTGGTGCTGATGATTTTTGCTAAATGCCTAGAATTTTATAACTATAGGAATGCAAGATTCATTAGAACCATTTCCTACTTGGACGCAATGATTGTCAATGGTACAAAATTCTTACAGCCATGGAGCTGAACAAACAACTTAAGAGATTAAATTTAACTTCATGTTTTGATGAGAACAGAGGAAACACTTCTATAGATGTAATTGTTTGGTCCAGTTAGCTATATACTGTTGCAAACTGCAATTCAATATTTGTTGAAGGTGATCTCTTATGCTGGTCTAAATTGGCTTACTGATTACATGTGATTTCCAGACTTCTATGGTCGTGGATTCAAATAAATAGTTCAATAGAGGAAGTATAATTCTATGTTTAATGGTGAATGGAGGAAATCTCACTCAAAGGTTGGACATGGTCTGCTCTCTCTCTCTCTCTATATATATATATACTAAGTTACTAACAGGAAATCTGGGTCACTTGTTGCAGTTTCTTGGAAAATCCAGCGAGACAATGGTTGAGTATTTACAGAGTTCTGTGGGAATTATTCACAAAAATCATGCTGAGAGCATAACAACTTTCATCAAAGAGAGTGTGGATGAAGAGTTAAAGGATTTAAATTCTGATGCAAGACCCAAACTTAAGAAGCGACTCACGTTTTGTGTTGAGGGAAATATCAGTGTTGGAAAGACAACATTTCTTAAGAGAATAGTTAGCGATACAATTGAGCTACGAGATCTTGTTGAGGTGGTACCTGAACCCATTGATAAGTGGCAGGATGTTGGACCTGACCACTTTAATATTCTTGATGCTTTCTATGCTGACCCATCAAGGTATGCCTATACCTTCCAGAATTATGTCTTTGTGACAAGGGTTATGCAGGAAAGAGAATCATCTGGTGGTCTGAAGCCACTTAGGCTGATGGAAAGAAGTGTTTTCAGCGACAGAATGGTAAGCATCCTTTGAATCATGGTTTTTAAAGTTTACAAATAGTTATATAAGTTATGTAATTCATTTTTACCTAAAGGGCCAAGGCATACTGATTGACTGCTCTTTTACATCCCTAGTGATTGGATTAAACGACTTTGGATTTTTGTTTAAGTTTGATTATGATCAAACATGGATTCAAAACCTTATAGTTCTTTCTCATTTGGTTGATCACATGCGAGAGTAACAAAAATCTGATTTAAGTGTTCAAGGCTGATAAATTTTAATCTCGCTCTTACTTGATAAAGGTCTTCGTACGAGCTGTGCATGAGGCAAAGTGGATGAATGAAATGGAGATCAGCATTTATGACTCTTGGTTTGATCCAGTTGTCTCAGTTTTGCCTGGGCTTATTCCTGATGCTTTTATCTACCTTAGAGCAAGCCCTGATACTTGCCACAAGAGAATGATGCATAGGAAAAGAACTGAAGAAGGTGGAGTCAGCCTAGATTATCTTCGGGACTTGCATGACAAACATGAGAGCTGGCTTTTCCCATTTGAAAGTGGTAATCATGGGGTACTTTCTGTGAGTAAGCTACCCTTAAATTTGGATAATGCCCTACATCCTGATATAAGAGAGAGGGTATTCTATTTGGAAGGTGATCATATGCACTCAAGCATTCAAAAGGTATCAAACACGCATATCCTTTCCTATGAAATTCATATGATTGAAATTTTTTTTGGCTTACTTCACGTTTCTTCTGAGCAGGTCCCTGCTTTGATTCTTGACTGTGAAGCCAACATTGACTTCAGCAGGGATGTTGAAGCCAAGGAGAAGTAAGACGTCTATACTTAAATTTCTCAGTTTATGAGCAGAAATATGGATTTTATTTTGTTTTAAAATGGTCACCCTTGCCATAATACATATGATATTTTAGATAGAGAATAAGAATTTATTAATAGGAACAATGTTGAATTAAAAGGAGGAGCATAGGTGTCCTCTGTAATGTAGGAAATATGCCAAAAAATACCATTTAAAATGGCATCCACCAATGTAGGAACAATAATGAAATAGCTTAGAAGGGCAATAGATTAAGAGCCTGTTTGGGAGGGCGGTACAACCACCGTTTGCTCAAAATTCAATTTTTTTTTTCATTTTAAATGAAAAAATTTTGGTGTTTTTAAATCATTTTGATGTGCTGATGTCAAAAATGATTTTTAAAAAATAAAAATATCATTTTGATGTATTTTTAAATGAAAAACACTTTCAAAAACAACCGCCCTCCCAAACACGCCCTAAATAATATATCTTATCCTGCAAAATTGCATTGAAAATAGAGTTAGCTCTAATCAATGAACTCTAGATAACCTCAAGTTATGGCTTGCCACCATATGTGTTAAGTTACAGTCCTTCCTTCTCTGCAAGAATACAGCAAACACAAGTCACATTCAGTTTCTTGGCCAATCTTTTGAAACTGCATGTATTAATATATCTCCCTAATTGGTTGCTGCCTGTGAACACTCAAGTCATCTTACCAAATTTAGTATGTTAAAGTTTTTATTTTTAATTTTAATTGAGCATTCTGATGCAGAGGGCCTGTCTGCGTGCAGGAGCAGGAAATTTAAGTTTATTGTGCAACAATCTTTCTCATATGTTGAGTCTTAAAAAGTTAATATATGGTACAAACACGCTGACATTGCACTTAATGTTGCACTATAGAGCTATTG
The DNA here is from genome assembly GCA_009078335.1 of Salix brachista. NCBI lineage: Eukaryota > Viridiplantae > Streptophyta > Magnoliopsida > Malpighiales > Salicaceae > Salix > Salix brachista. The sequence goes on from CM018590.1 coordinate 15,191,248, forward strand.
AATGAAAAACAACACAAACACACACATTCACGAGTGGAATATTGATGAGAAGTTTATCATTGTAGTTATTGCTATAATTAGAATTATAATTATATCGCTACTTCCTGGTCTGTAGCCCCATTTGAAAAGTATAGGCATGTACTACCAACTTGGATGAGTTCTGCAATCAGTGAGGAAAATCAAAATGCTCTTGTTTTAGGCTGAAAATTCTTATACACGCTTGATTCTTGAGTCCCCATATGCTGTTGGACTAATTTGGTTAATAATGTTCTTTGTGAAGCTATGCGCGCCAAGTTGCGGAGTTTTTCAAACATGTAAAGAAAATGAAGGAAGTTCCATCTACAAAGGGTGATGGTGGAGTTAACCAGCGAAAGGTCGTACTCCCTCGTGAAGGGGGATTGCTTTTACCAAACGGAGCGCACTTCCCCGACTCTGTTCTCAAATCCTTGGATTTCACTCGGGCAATGTCATTCATGTCTGGCCAGTGACTCGTTTCTTTGTGCATGTAAAAATGGTTTCAACCCTTAGGATTTAGAGATGTAGAGATGGTTGTGTGATTGTCGAATGCTGTGGTAATCCAATGTTTGGCTGGTTGTTTTAGGCTTCAATGTAAGATAGCGCATGGTTACTAGGGCATGGTTACAATTACAAGACTGAAAAGATAAACCTTGAAGATAAAAATATATTTGTTTTTGAGATGATTTTTGAGTGATTTTAAAGATTATTTTTAAAATATCATTATAAAAAAAATTAAATTTAAAATTGTCTAAATAAAAATTTGGTAATAAAAATGATTAAAAGCTTGGGTAATTGATTGGGGCTTCGATAATTGGTTGGGTTGATCAAGTCAATGTGTACGGATAAAAATTGCTATTGTTATATTTTTGAAACTCATTTCAAGAGTTGATTCAGGATCAGGTCTAAGTGAAGTTGAAAATTGATATTATTATAGTTTTAAAACTTGAATTGGAGGTCAATTTAGAGCAAAGTTTAAGTCACATATCAAAGTTAACTTGGGTTAGCCTCGAAAAAATAATTATTATTATAATTTTAAAACTTAATAGGGTTAACTTGAGTTGAGAGAAGTAATGAGGATTAACTTGATTGATCTATTTTTTTTTTAAATGAATTTTGATAATTTTTTTAAAAAAAACCAACAAGTTTTTTTTATTGAGTTAGGTCGAGTGATTCTTCCTTTAATTGATTTTTACTTGGATTAATTCAAGTCTCGGGTTGGCCAAGTTTTAGGCTAACCAATTAAGTCAATACTAGTTTTATAACTAAATCAATACTAGTTTTAGAACTACATTTATTATAATATTATTAATTTCAAAACTCGATATAAGCTAAGTAAAAAAATAATATACAATTATCTATTTAAATATGTAAGTTTAATAATAATATATATTAATGATAAAATAGAAAAAAAAAATTCATATTTTATTGTCTTGTCTAATATCATCAAACATGATACATAGTCAATCACTTTGACTTATACATCGATGCTAAACTAAATTACACCTTTGTCTCTCATGTTTTCATTGTTTTTGTATATTCTATTCTAAAAAAGTAACTTAATGCTAAATAAAATATAAAGTGTTTATTTGTTTTTTTTATAAAACAACACAATATACAATATCCTTGATGAGAAAATCAAACAAATATATTGCTAAGCATAGTATGATATCCAATCTATCATTGCAATATCTCTATTATAAAAATAATCAAGCATATATATAAAGTGTGTTTTGTTTTCATAATGCATAAATCACTATTCACTCCTCAAATCATTGTCTACCAGATGAATGGTTTTTTCAAAAATTTAAAATTTATCCTCAATTTCTTTATTGCACAATTAAGTCATTTTAAGTCCTAAATAACACTCAATTGCATTTTTTTTTTTGGAGGAAGGGTTGAATCGAAAGATAAGACTGTAGTGAAAAACAAGGGTATCATAAGGGGCGCTTTCAAATTTGTTTGTAAAATACACTTTATTCTTTTTTATATAAAATAATTTGTCCATTTAATTTCTAAAAAACACATTTTGGTACCATATTTTATTTTCCTAATTTGTCATTCTTGTTTTTCATGAGAGGACAACTAGGAGTCATTGGATTCCAACGAAGAGAGTTTTTTGTTGGTGACGATTCCAACCACCAAACAAGGTAAAAATAGTGTTAGTGAGTTTTTTTTAGGTGGTGAGGGGTTCATGGTGGTTATTTTAAGTCTCAATATAGCATAAAAAACTAGATCTAACCTAAAAACCTCGAGGTTTAATTTAGTGGTTTGGACCTTTTTCGGCTAAAATAAGTTGAAAGGATGGTTTCTTAATGTTCTAAAGGTGTTTTATGGTTGAAAAACATGTTTCTAAGTAAAAAAACTTGTAAGCCTAATTTTCTGACCACCCCAATGATGGTCGGGTCTTGGTAGCAAACAATATGATGTATTTCATAATGAACACTATGTTGTCTGCCTATTGTTTCAAACTTTTTTTTTAAAAAAAATAGGGATTAATGACTGTCATCCCCTTTAAAATTGTTGGCCCAGACACGCGAGACTAAGTTGAAGGCCCACACACTTGTCATTTTTCTTTTTTGATATATATTTTTTAATTAATATATTTTTAAAAATGTTTTGTAAGTTAGTTTTTTAATTGATACCCATCTCATGACATTTTTTCTCTCTAGCTTATTTAGCCTTTTTTACATAATGATTATTTTTTTTTGTCTTTAATTTTTCATATGATTTTTCTGGCCTGCACACACTAGATTAATATAATTTTTGTTTATTTTTTGTATTTCATCCAAATTATTTTAAAAAATATTTATTTTATAAATTAAATAAAATTATTTTTTTTATTTTTTTTAATTCAATCCTTAAATTCATTTTTCACAATTGAGTCTTTTTATTCCCAAATCATCACTCAATTTCATATTTTTTTTTTAAAAATAGATGATTGAATAGAAAGATAAAATACTTAAGTAAAAAATACTGATAAAATAAATGGTCTTTCAATTTTATTTGGAAAACACATTTGTGTCCTCCTTTTTTTAACTATTAAGTGGTTAGTCCCTCTATTATAGAAAAATTAATTTTGATACCAAACTTTATTTTTATCATTTTCTTTTGAGAGGAGAGAGAGGGGATTGCTTGATTCTAGTATAGAGAGAGAAAGTTTTCGTTTCTTCAATTCTATCCATCAAATCATAAACGTTTGATCCAAATAGTTCCATATGATGAGTAAAGTTTAAATAAAGTGTTCTTTTACCTTGAATTTGCTGGAAAAAACAAATCCAATCTTATAAACAATTTAAGTTTCGGGTTGATTTGTATTTTGAATCTTTTTTTGTGTGTTTTTAGAGATTATAAATTGATATAACAAAGTTATTAGGGTGTTTTTCTGTGTTTTAGGTTGAAAATAGATTCTTAGAAGAACAAAACCAGACACCCTAACTTGTTAGGCATTATATTAATTGAAATCTAGGGATTATAAACAATGTGTTGTTTGCTACGGTAAAGAATGTGTCATTTATTTATTTATTTTTATGAAGCCATACTTGATTTACGAGTTTGGTGGGGGTGCCCTATTCCTATCTCTTTTTTTTATTATTAAATTTGACTTTTTTATATGTTTTTTCTCATTTAGTAAAAAAATAATTAAAAAGAAAATCCATGCTATTACCTTTATAAAGTCTATGAACATGTCAAGAAGTTTGGCTGGTTGTCTTGGTTTGCAAGTCTAATGAGTTTGGCCTTTTTGTTTTTCTTCTCAACATCTTAGTATTAGGTTGATGTTTGATTTTGCAATAGTCTATATTTGATATTGTATAGTTAAATAAAAAATAGTATAAAAAATTAATTTATAATTTCACTGAAGTCCATAACCTGGTTTATAGGTTTTGCATGTTAGCCTAAGTTACTTGATTTGTAGGATTGATGAGTTCAGGAACTAATTAAATATGTTTTTTTCTTGGCCCTTTTTTTTCCCGAGTTTTACTCTTTAATATTGTATTGGTTAAGAAATAAACTGCATGATTTAATTTTATTTGCTATCTATAAGGTTATCATTGTTTAAAGTTCGGGTTAGCTCCTAAGTGATTTAATCAAAAACTAGACTTGGAAAAAAAGAGTAAATTGTGAGATGTAAAGATTGGTCATTTAGCCAAGTTTAATAGCATAGTAAACAATCTCTTGCACTCTTATTTTTTATTTTACATTTTAAAAATTTTGTATGATCCATAGTGGATTGCAGAGCAATAAATTAGTGTAAAAATAAATAAATAAATTTAATCATGTATATGGATTCTATTTTTGTTTTTGTTTTTAAAAAAATAATTAAAATTCGTTAAAAAAAACCCATTCACCAGATAAAATTACAATCCGCAGCAAATCATGAGCATTTAAACTACTTTACTCTAAAACTCATTTATTAAAAGATAAATAAAGATCATAAAATAAAACTTTTAATAATTCTCAACTTTAGATAAAAAAAAACAATTAAAATGCTAAAGGTGGTAAAATTGGGCCAAGATATAGCCCCAAGGCAGCCCAAAAAACCCTAGAGCCAATCCGTCATCACTCAATTTTTAATGCCACAAACCAGCGGAAGAGAAACCTGAAAACAAAAGAGTGCCTCTGTGAGAGAGTTTTTGTTCCATTTCTGTCAGGTTAAACAGCAAAAGAGATGGCGTTGAACAACGGTCTTAGATCCGCCTCCAAGCTATTCACTGCTTCCGAATCTCTTCTATCCAAGTCAGGTCCGTAACACCCTTCTTTTCAACACAAAGATCTTAATTAGTAAGCCTTTTGATTATTTATCAAAAAAATAATCTATAGTGGTCTGTTTTGGTTGATCAGAAAGTGAGGGAAAGTAATGGGTAACTGGGATTTTTTGGTATTGGGATTTTGGTCTTAGGATAGAAACGGAGGATTATGTTGTTTTTAGATCTGATACTAGGTTTTATGATGTTTTTATGTGTATGACTGGTTTTTGTTGTCTTTTTGTTAAGGGAAATTGTGGGGTTTGTTTTATAATTTGTGAGTGTTAATGTTTACTGGGTATTGTTTATAATCAAATTTTTTTGGGTTCTCTTTTGCTTGTTGTTTGTGCTATACATCATGGAAAAGACTAAAATTTGCAGTTGAAGTGATTATTGTGCCTGCAAACTTGGATTAGTTATTCGTTTTTGCCTTGTTTTTTGATTATGAGGTCATGTTCATTATGTTGTGATAAGCTTCATTGCACATTTATCAGGATTATAATTGAGCTGTTTCGAATCTTTTTAGTCTGCAATGAAATGTAATGGAAAGTGTAAGGTAATATTTACTCCATGAAGTCAGCTATTGTTTGGGGTTGAGGCTTGGTTATTGTTTTACGAAGACAAGCTGTTTGGCAAGCTTTTTCTTACCCAGGTGGACACAGTTTTGCTTTCAATGAAGAGATTATTTCCCCACTAGTAAGAGATTGTAATAATAATCATATGGGTGAAAAATATACTAACAATTGTGTTGAATGATAAGTGCATGTTATTATGGAACCTTGGTTGGTCTTATGAATAAGTTTGTAAGCTTTTTACATTAATTTATGCAACAAAACAAGTTAAAATGATGGTTTAGATCCTCTCTTTAGTATCCATGTTTTTTTTAATAAACCTCAGCTCTTGTTTTATTGTGAAAAAAAAAGATCTTGTCTTTTAATTATCAGTGGTATGTAATAAGAAAGCTACAACTTTCAGTAAGATTGTGTAAATTCAATGTATTTTAGTGTCTAAATGATAAATCAAATACATTTAAATCCATCCATTATATTGCATTTCAGTCTTGCAACCAAACCTATCTAGCAAACATCTTTGCCATTGCCAATTCTATCTAATCCTATTTCAACCCAGCTTAAGACTGCATGGGATTGCAGATGCTGTTGATGGATGTGTGAACTATGAGGTATTAGATAACTTCATGTTGTGGTTTCATGCTATGATGAGTGAAATGGATTGTTTCCAGATGTGAAGAGATGATCTGTTGGATTCATTTTGCTGGAAAGGTGGATTTAGTGAGCATAATACCTTTTGTCAGTGAAGCGGAGGTGCTGCATTCACAATTCCCTTCCTTGCCAACTAGTTTTTATCACCCCTTCCTCTTGCTACTCTATTTTTTTCCTGATAGAAATTGGTAAAGTTGGAGAATTGGATGCCATGTCTGTTTACAGGCCATCTACGTGAGCAAATAAAAACCTGGTGTTCTTCTGGTCAGATAACTCCATGGAAGAGTGCTAAAGGACATGATTGAGTTGTAATACTCTTAAGTGTCCATGCAGTTATTAACCACATCACCCTATTTGGATTGTACTTGCTGAAGTTTCTATTAGATAGTGTTTAATGTGATTATAAATTTTGGTAAACATCTTGTTGAATTCCCACATTAGTTCTTTTATATTAGTTAATTTCTCAAGACGGGCTTCTTGTTTTGGCAAAAATACTGCATCTTGTGAACTCCCATTTTCCTTCCTCTCTCTGTCTCTCTCCCATAGTCATTTTGAAATGTTGAAAGAAAACTTTTGAGAACTTTATTCTTCCTCAACTGCTTTTGCTCCAGCCTATATGTGGCTGGTTTATGTCAGGATTGTTCTTATGATTCTAGGTCTCAATTAACAGAAGAAATAACTGGTCGTGTCTTGTGACAGTGAATAGAGGCATCCACTCAACAGGGGTGAAGAGGATGGGAGGAGGTCATGCACATGGCCATGATGAACCATACTATCTTCATGCAAAGAACATGTACAATTTGGACAGGATGAAGTATCAGAAAATCAAAATGCCTCTTGCTGTACTCACTGCCTTCAGCATTGGAGTCTTTGTTCCTGTTTATGCTGTCATTTTCCAGCAGAAAAAGACCGGTTCTGGCTAAGTCACTATTCAGATCTTCTCCTGCAATAACTGGAAAAAGTTTGCAACACCTGTGTTGTGGATTGTTGACATGGGTTCCAATTTAACAGTTTTCCTATTTGTTTTTTTTCCTGCTCACTGTTCAGTTTGCTTCACTGTTTAATTTTGGAAATAGATATTTGATACTGCATCATAATAATATCCTCATGTAGGGAAACCAATTCCGTGGAATGGTCTTATACTTTGCTTTGTCTCTGTCATGCTTAAGATCACTCGAGAATTTAATTTTCTTTTTGCTGTTGTGATGAGTTGATGTATCCGTCAGGCACATCCTAGTGGAATGGATTGTCATTCTAGGATAGTTTCCCGCTATTTGGTAATTCCAGAATCATTTTGTTTTACCAAAGTATTAGCCCCTTCTTTTTGCCGTGAGGTATTTACGGCTGCCAGAACACACTCTGCCAGCTTTAATTTTATTACCCTTGGCATCTGAACATGGCTCGCAAACCGGACGTTGTTAGAATCTAGCTAGTTGTTAATTTTGTATTGATTGATGTTTTTTTTTTTTTTTTCAATTGAAATGGAATGTTTCGGTGTATTGTTTTGGGGTTATATTGTTTATGTAGTTTAAAATTCAAAAATAAATTTATTTAGAATTGTTCTTCTCAATAAACGATTCTAAACTCAAAACTATGGTCAAGGTACAAGAAACTCCAGGTCCTTGCCAGCAATTACAATCCGTGTTTGTGATGGATGAGGGGATTCGTTTCTCTTTAACAACGAATGGGATTCAAGTTTCAGAACATGGTTTTCACGGATAGCCTGCTTTCTGCTACCTTAGAGATGGATTTGATCTCTTAAGACGTCGTGTAAATCAAGAAATTATGTGCCCCCAGAGGGTGGCGTGGTGATAAAGGGCTTGAAATTTGCATAGTAGATTTCAAGTTCGAGTCAGGGCATGTATTTTTTGTAAGAACCTAAGATAAATGAGGTTTTATTCATTCATTTAGACCCACAAAGTATATTTTAGTGTGGTTTCCTCGAATTAAAAAAAAGAAAAAGAAATTATGCGTGCATCAGGGTGAACAGATGTTGTTTTATCACTTCTCTTTTCTATTTACTGCATAAAAGCAATCCATGGTAAACGTGGCCACGGTCTCAGTCTTGGTTTTTTCATAAAAGGTTGAAGGTGCCTTGGTTTTTTCTTTCTTTCTTGAACAATGGTGCTTTAAGATATAGAGGATTTTGCTTTTGTGTTAAAAATTAAGAAGATTCGAGAGATGTGACGGCAGTGATCATGTTCTTGTGGATAAGCTTAGCTAGAGAGCATCTTGGGTGCTCTAACCATGGTCAATAATTGCAGGGAGGCCTACTGGGTTTGGTTTAATCATTCTGCTGTCTGCTAGTGGACTATATATATATATATATATATATATATATATATATAAGAAATGCAACATCCCTTTTAATAATAATAATAAGGATAATGATATTAATAATAATTATTAATAAGAACCATAGTTGTCAATACCGTTCCGGTCGCCGTTCCGGTTTTTCTATTAGAACAGAACGTTCTGGTTTCGGAGCATTTTGGCGCGCCGTTTCGGGGTTGTACTGTTCATATATAATTAATTATATATATAAAAAAAAATTAAAATATTAATTTAACAAGCATAATTTAAATTCTAGATAAATTAACTTTAAATTATACAATATAAACACAAAGTCAAACAAATATAATCTCAAAATTAGAAAAAAAAAGAAGAGGATTTTAAGGCCGGAACGGTACCGAGACGTTACGGCCGGAATTTGACCTGAATTTCCGGAACGGGCCGGAATTAAAACCGAGACGAAAACGACGCCGTTTCATCTCGGTTTTTTTAATGGAACAGAACGTTCCGGCCGGAACGGAACGGAATTGACAACTATGATAAGAACAACAACCGATTTTGGTGAAGAATTAAGATTTTATGTTGGAATTGAAAATGTCCATGTCTTTGTCTTAAACTCTTAATTTAATAGTAATTATAGTTTTGGGTAATGTTTGGTAAAATTTAATATAGTATGGGGGCTATTTTTAAGTTATTCCTTTCCACTAGTCTACCTTACTTTCCACTATGCTCTGGATAATGCATATTGACGTCACAATAATGGCAGTAAAATATAGAGGCCATTTTTTCATGATTTTCTTTTCTTTTCTAATATTCAAATAACAAGTTCGAATTTTAACTATTTTTAATGATTGCATTCTAAGTGTGAAGTTTGTTTTTTAAAATGCTATTTGTTATATAAAAATAATTATTTTTTTATATCAGTACGTCAAAACTATATAAAAGTACTAAAAATATTTAATTTAAAACAAAAAATATATATAATTTATTCTTGTGCTTATTTTCTCACTTGAACTATTAGACTCAAGCCATTGATGTTCAGGTCTTTGGCATCTTGAATGGCTTATATATTGAAATAGTATTAATTATGATTAGATTAGAATTTAATATTTAAGATCTCTTATTAAGGATTTAAAATTTAATATTAATTACAATCACATTGAAGATCTTGATTATTATAAAAAAATTACAAAGAAAAATCAAAGATTTAAAGGGATATATATTTGTGCAAAATATTTTATGAATTTATCATAAAGTATTTTTCATGAAACAAGGTAATTATACAACATTTGCTAAGTAATACTATAATGGTAATGGAATAATTAATAAAGGTGGCGATGTAATTATAGTAATGACAATGATGAGGTGATAGTAGCTATAAAAATAAAGACGAGGATGATGAAAGTGATGATTGTGGGGGTGAAAGAGAAAGGACTAATTAGTGATGATTTTTTAAATAGTTGATATTAAAATTTGATTATTATTTGTAAGGCATTTTATGTAATTTTATATAAAAAATAATTTAATATAAATTAATTTCATAAAACCAACACTATCAATTATTTCACGTTAAACAAAGGTACCCTCGGCAAGATAATATTTTGGCAAAAGAAAAATCTCAAAAGGGAAAACTAAAAAAAGAGGAAAATATAGCGATTGGGTGGTTTGGCTTAAATAGGATATGAGAGACAAGAGGAAGACGACCAGATTCCTCATTATTTGCTCTCCACTATTTTTTTTATTAACGTTAATATCTATGTATTTCGATTAATTTTATGGGTTTTAAAATTAACGATTATAAAAACTTTTAATGATCATCATATTAGCAACCACATATCTCGAATTTGAGACCACAAAAAAACAAACCTCTTAGTATCTGTTTGAAAGTATGGTTGAAGTTATTTTTGAAAATACTTTTCGTTCAAAAATACATCAAAATAATATATATTTTTATTTTTAAAAAATTATTTTTGTCATTAGAACATCAAAATGATATATAAACACCATTTTTTTAATTTAAAGTAAAAAAATAAAAAAATAAAAATTCCTAAACACCATCCTAGTCTCAAGCTCTCATGATTTGACATTTTCTTTTGTATGCTTCAAGTGGATAACCAGGCAAACCCTAATCCGACAAATCAAGCCATAAAAAAGAGGAATGATCCTCCTAATCCATCATTGGAAGGCCATATCCTACACTCTTCAAGATAATCTATGAATTTCCATGAGAAGAATATAATGTGGGAAGAGATTAATTCCTTGTTTAAGATTCTTAAATTCTCCATACTGATCTCTCTTGCTGTTTTTTCCATTTCCTTTCATGTAATATCGGTCCATTATTGGCTCATGACAACACCCAGAAATTAAAATATAAACATCTGCAGATAGATTTTCCCATAAAAAAGATTTCTTTGTGCAGATCACGATAAGACTAAAGACATGGACAGATTGTGTGCTCTTAGCAATATTATTGCTGTCTCCAATCCTTGTTTTATTTCTTTATTCTATATATAAACCATTACACACAAGAAAAGGAGAGATAATGTTTTGTTATTGTCTCCTAGATGAGATAGATGGTAAGGATATAATTTAAGGTGGCATATTCCTTTGTATTTTTAATTTTAAAAATGCAGAAATTCACTGTGATACTATTCTAAAAATATATTTGTTTTATGTTTATGTCTTTTTAATTAAATATGTTTTTTTTTATATCTATATCTTTTATTTTACAGCGCTAACCAAATGCAAAAAAAAAAAAGAAAAAAAAAAGAGTTATATTGAGAAACAATTCAAGAAAAAAAAAAAAAAGAGAAGAATAAAAGTAGATTTTCTCTTTATATAAATAATAATAATTGATGCACTCTTACCTTCTACCCACCAATATCTCTTCTGTACAAAAGAACATGGAAGCTATGGCCAGATCTTGGTAGAGAAATGGGGCCTTGTCGGACTCTCTCCGGGAGCCAAATTCAATTCTTGATTCAAACTCGTAAGCTCTCATAATGACAGGAGAGTGATTGTTACACATAATTATCAAGCATGGAGGAAATTCTGACACCAATCTATGCATAGAATTCCATTTCTTTTCATATGAACAAGCATGGCTAACAATCAACAATGGCTGCTTCTTCCGAGAAGCCAAAAGGCAACTCGACGATTACAAAGCGAATTAAAAATAAAAAGAGAAACCCAGATGATTTTAGCTCAAAAAATGACTGATAGAAAGTAATTACCAAAGGAAAAACAAAAACAGCCGCAAACAAAGCCGAATTTAGACTGAAAAAAGCTTGCTTGTTTTTACAATATTATTGAGAATCATTAGGGTTTTCATCTCCACTGTCACTGCCTTGTGGCTGATTTTCTTGATTATTCTGATCTAGATTCATGCCCAAACCAACCCTACTACTGTTATAAGCACTCGCACCACCAAATATCATCCCCATACTACTCTCTGATATTCCTAATCCAAGTTGCTGATTAGCTCCCACTGGCTGCTGCACTATCATGGAACCAAGTTGAACTGGGCTCGAAACGCGGCCGCTGCCACCGAAATTCACTCTTTGCATTGACGTCACACCAGCTGCTGCTGCTCCTGCTGTAGGAAAAGTCCACATCTGGGGTTCTGGAACGGCAGCTGCTGGGGCGGCACCACCTCCTACCGGTAACATCCAGAATGTATTGCCACCATTTGTTGTCGCGGCCGGCGCAACTGCCCACATTGGAGTTGGCAGAATGTTTGTTGCTGGCCTAAAAGAACCAGCTGTTTCTTGATCTTGAACGCCTGTTCTAGATTTACCAGAATTACTAGCTTCAATTGTTTCCGTGCTTCGTTGCTGTGTGGTTTCCTTGAAAAGATCTTCTCGGAAAGTCTTCCTCAAGTAATTATCATCAGAAACAAGATTTTGAGGATACAACTGGTGGTGGAATCCTAGCATATGAGGGTTAGAAGCCATAGCTCTTCGAGTATCGCTGGCATCGTTAGCATCATAGAAAGCTAATCCACTATGAAAAGAAAGAGGAGCTGATTTTGATACGGATGGTGAAATAGTAGCACCACTACTACGTAGAGAAACATTCAAAGTGGAGAAATTGGCAGGAATTGTACCAGTACCAGTTGTAGCAATTATGGAAGGTTCAGCTTGCTGTAGTAGCCACTCAATGGTTTCTCCATCAGATTTATGACCTAATTCTCTCGTGAGCTGAAAGACACGTGCCGCACACATGGCTGGCATCCGGATGCGCCGGCCGCGGCCATCTACCTTGGTATGGCGGTCTTTTGACGGTCTCTTTACGGTGGATTTTGTAATGGTAGAATTGGAGGTTGAAGTGGAAGGATGGACACCAGCTTGGCTAGCTATGGAGCCCATGAATGGGCCCTGACTAGTTGGTGAAGCAGTAGACCCATGGTGCTGTTGAAGCTGTGATGATTGACTTTCAAGAGGGGCTACTAATTGCAGTGAAGCTGCGGCTGATTCCTCTTTTTGGCCATGGTGATCTTCGTCAGCTCCACCGTTTCGTTGCTGGTTACGATTATTTCTTTGTGACTCCATTAATTCCATCTGGGGCGGTGCTTTCAACTTCAAACAACCGCCTCTTCTTCTTCTTCTTCCCGAAAACCTAGACTGCTTTCAGTAATAATTGCTCGTCTCTATCTCATATTCTCTCCGTCTTCTTCCTCGAATCACGCCAAGACTTCTGAAAACGAAAATTAGAATAAATAAAACACAGAAAGAAAGAAAGAACTTGTGGGTTTCTTCTTGATCGTGTGAATTGTGATATCTTTCTTGACCCTCTCCTCTCCTTTTTCTCTCACTAGACACAGCACGGCACAGCACTGATAGTCTGGTAGTGCGTGGGGATCTTCTTTTCTTCCTTGTGATTGACTGCTGTCCCTATACAAAGAGAGGGAGAGAAAGGAGAGCCAATAAAGCTAAAAAAGAATCAGTATAGCTGGGCCTGTAAGATTGCAGAAATGGTGCCCCACTCGTGGGGTCTCCTTTTCTCTCTCTTTTTCTACAAAAAATGCAAGAGAGAGAATTAAATTTATTTTTTATTTTAAATTAAGTTTTTTTTTGTGTTTTTAAATCATTTTGAATGTTTGTCACCGCGTTTCAAAAGTTTTTTTTAGTGTTTTTAAATTATTTTGATATGTTAATGTCAAAAATAATTTTAAAAAAATAAAAATATTATTTTGATATATTTTTAAATTAAAAACACTTTAAAAAAACAACATCAATCACACCTTCAAACAGTCAATTAGTACTCGTAGCAATTAGTAGGGTTTGGCTTCCAAGATTTCGTGCTTGTAATTATAACGCATTTAAAAAACCTTTTTTTATAGTAATATATCAAATTAATAAAAAATATTAATTTAATTCTTCTTAATAAAAAAAAATTAAAAAGTTTGATACAACAATACTCACATATGTATCTCAAAATTTTATATTATTATACAAAAAAAATATTCTAAATTTGAAAAATGTATTCTTCAACCATATTTCTAAACGTTGCTTTTATATCTAAAAACTTTCTACTGATATACTATATATTTTTTCTTAATTCATGTAAAAAAAATTATAACTAATAAATTCAAATTTAACAAGATAATTTTTTTAGAAAACTCATTTTTTTATATATAATATCAAATGAATATCTTTTCTCCTCTGGATACGACTACGAGAATGACCCACCTCTCTTGGGCTCAGCTTAGTGAAGAGAAATATCAACATTTAAGCTCAATCAAATTCTAAGCCCAAGATACACACGAGTTTGACAACTTATCAGATCTAATATAGTATGATTTAATCAAAGAAAAGACTTAATACACTTGAGAGCACTTATATGATGAACCCAATATATCATGAGTCTCAAAACTTGTCAGACCCAATATAGATGAGTTTAGCCAAGAGAAGTTCCCAAAACACTTGGTTTCATCCATATGTTGAGACCAAAGTAACATGGATTTAACAACTTTTTAGATCCACTATAGGCGGGTTTAGTCATGGGAAAGACCCAATATACTTGAGTTCAATTATGTGATGAGCCTAATAAAACATGAGTCTCACAAGTTCTCAGATCTAATACATTTAGATTCAGCCAAGTGCTGAGCCCAAAGCAATATTAGTCTGACAACTTGTCAGACCTAATATAGTAAAAGTAAGCCAAGGAACAAACCTAACTCTATTGGGCACAACCAATGGACATACCCGACTCTCTTGGGCACAACCAAGAAAAGTGCCCACCTTTCTTCAACTTAATCAAGGAAATTACACCTTGGGTAAAGCCTAGAGAAGAGTTCAACCTTCATAAGTTCAACTACTTTTTATATCCTACTCTTTCTGCATTTCTATATGTATAAAAATCACTTAAGAGTTTACCATATTTATCCCTCATTAAATGCTATTAGGTTAATATGACACTCTATAGCTTTATCTTCACAAAAGACAAGATTCATGAGCTATAAATACCCTATAAAACATTCAAGCTCCAAATTCATAATCTTCTCACTCTCTCTCTCAGGCACCTGTAAAAAGTATATATATATATTATTGCACTTTTTATCCTAAAAAAATAAAACCTTAAATATTTTAGAGTCCTTATATTCACCAAAAACAAACCTTTTACAGGTGCCTCCTACAAGTCATCTTGGTTTACCAAACATCAATTATTAGCTACCTTGGTTAATGATGTTGAACCAAATTGCTAGAACCAGATGATTAAGAAATTATCTAATACATGAGCCTTTTTCCTTAAGTTACTATGATTTTTAGGACATCATTAACGACAGTGTATATGAGATCTTGATAAAAAAAAAAGCCATTTGTTTCTTCCTAAAACATGCTCTTGAAATATCTATTCTATTACATGGAACACAACCAATACTTACTTGGTCTAGGATGTGAAATAAATCTAATTGTTGTTATGGACACTCTTGCCTAATAAGACCTTCAACAACACACAACTTAGGTGCATCTCTTCACTCAAGGCGTGTTAGCAATCTTATAGAAAAATAAAACTATCACCCCCAACAAGTTTTAACACCTTCAGCAATGTATAAGACCTCAACTTTATGGCTATTGGCTGCACTAGGAGCCTGCAAATAATTACACTACCCACTCCCTAAGTTTCCAAGAGCCTAACAAAAAAAATACTAAAAATTAATTTATACATGAGCATACCTATAAGAATGTCTATTTCCCTTATCAATGAATACATTCTCTTTTATCCAAATGTGTATTTAACTCTCAACTTACTAAGGACTATATTTTATATATAAAAAAAATTAGACAACTATGATGACACGGTAGGCATGTATAAAATATGTTTAATAACTTAGAATTGGTTATCAAGAACTATGATTTAATGTTTAAGATATTCCCTATAACTTTTTTAATGTTTAAGATATTCCCTATAACTTTTAGATGATTTACAAGTGCTTAATATTGAAAATTTTAAGGATCTCTACCCTAAACAAATAACATGTTTTAACACCAATATACCCATTAAAAATAGCTCCACAAAGTTATTTAGTATTTCCCAACAAGAAGATGAGCCTACGCATACATATTTATGAAGGTTTAATAAAGAGTTGCTAAAGGTGAAAGAATTTCTTGAATTTGTAGCCTTAGAAACCTTGGTAGAAGGAGGAAAGGAATATACCATGTGAATAAAACAAATATGCATAATCATATTTGACAAATATTTAATGGAATGAAGCAAATCATAAAAAAATATGACATAGACCTTTTCATTTTTACAAGACAAACAATATGAATAGCCTTCCAAGTTAAGCTATTAGAGAAGTCAAAACAAGCATCTTAGTGCCCCTTAAAACATGTTTTCTAATAAGAATCTCTCTCACACCTATTACTTAAATCACCTCAAAATGCATAATCCTTAATAAATATATAAGTTTTTTTAAATACAAATGATTTATTCAAAATAACATTTAATTTTTTTCAAGTTATAGTTGCCCTTGTCCTTCAATAATTATCCTTGAAATATATAAGTTTTCTAGGAAGGGATGAACGTGGTATTTCTAAGATACTAACCCCTCTCCAAGGAATAGACTTAGTTCCTATTTTCAGAGTTATCTCTCTAAAATCATTGTATTTTCTCTCTTTTAAAAATACTTAAACATATGAAAATTCTTATATCTACTAGAAAGGACTTTTTGTAGGTACCTCTCACCCACCACTTTAGCTTAGTGAACATTAGTCATCAACTCTATATCTCTTGATTAGAAAAAATAGACTAAATTACTACAACCAAGTAATTAATGTAATTAATTGATTATTTAATACCAAAACCTTGTTTCCAAGCTATTTAAATTTTTGAAGTCATGGTAAATAATATTTTTATATTGTTTGAAAGAAAGGGCTAAAGACTTTTTGGTATCAAAGTGTTGAAAACTAGGTTGAGCAAAAAGAGAGAGAAAAAACATCTTAATCGATGACGTAAATAAGACAACACAAATAAGGGTCTTTTTCTTCTCTTATTGGTTTTATTAACCTATACATGACGATCCAACTTCTTTCTTGTAGCTTTTTCTTGCCCTTTTTTTTTTTTTTGATAACTGGGGTGTCCGGACTAGCTTGCACGCACCACAACTAAATTCTCGGACCCACTGAACATCTTGCAAACCCAATGAGCATGTAAGGCACCGCGGGGGTGACAGGCGTGCCTGACAAGGCTTGAACCTGGGGTGAGAGGAAGAGAGAAGCTCTTCTTAACTATCAGATCAAGACCCTGATGACAGTTTTTTATTTTTATTTTTCATTGTTGATGATGACGCTAATGATCAATTCTAACAACCCATTACCTCTTTCTTTCCATCGTTAAAAAACTTGATTGATTGGGATTAATTTAATTATATTTTTTTAAATAAAAATCTGAAATTCTTTTAATAACTTGTTTACATCAGATCTCATTACTAGGCTCATCTGTCTAGCCCACCTAGATCCCGCAACAGTGTTTCCTTCCAATCTCTTTTGCTCTCCCGCCAGAGTGTGTAATGCTAAATTCATATTGTAATTTAAATCATAAATAACTCTATTTATTTTTGTTCATGTTCCAAAAAAATTCCAATACAGTAGTAGCATAGCTTTAAAATAATAATAAAAAATTCTGAGAGAAATTTTTTGATCTATATCTACCAGTAGCTATAAATAGAATATACAAGTTATTATTTATAGGTAGATTACAGTCTTTTCCCATTGATTTATTAGCTAATATTCTTCTCCTGCGAGAAAATTAGGTAATTGATCCCATGATAAATCAATTGATTCCATGATCAATTTTCATGATATAAATTTGAATAAACAAAAAAATAAATATTTTACCAGGGATATAATGATAATTTATTGCATGTAATTCATTGCGGTGAAAGTGTCCAGCAATGGCAGGGAATTTAATTTATTTTTTTTTCACAGATGTGCATGTGAGTACAGACAAAAGAAACTTCAGAAAAATACAGCCCTTAAATGCAGAAACCTGAAGAAATTCACTCCAGGGTCCCCTCCCCGGCATGGCTGAGCCTCCCTGCCATGCCCCACGTCCCCCCACTCTCATCAATTTATATTAATTTCTCTCGGCTGTCTTGATTCAATTTTTTGAGTTAGTCAATGTTGAAAAGCAACCCTTCCTTAAAATCTACAGGGAGGTAGTTATTCATTGATGAACACCATGACTCTCCTGCCACTCCATTTTGAGCCTGTAGGAGAAACACAGACCTCATTTTCTTTCCTTTTCTTTTTCTGAAAAGTAGGCCCAGATTCTTATTTACAGAAACAAGTTGAAAGAATTTGGTTTTTAGCTGATTTTCCGAGGCACTTATAATGATTTTATTATGAATTCTTTTATGGTATTTTACTCTTCTTTTTACAAAAAAAAAGGGTTAGAATTTGAAATCATTTGGATAGATAGAGAGGGATACTGTATATATATAAAAATAATTCTTTCATGGAAAAAATTCTTATTATAATGCCACGGGGTCGTGGACCTCTTATGTTTCCTCATATCTAACAGGTAACATCTTCTACTTATAACATGTTTGTGATTTAGATGGAAATAGCACTTCATGGACAAGAAATTTATTGAGATGATTCACCTTTTTATCAATATTTTTTTCTTGATAATGTGAAATTTACTCAATACCCTTTTTGCAAATAAGAAAATTGTAAGTGTATTTTTCCATTTTCAATTTATACTTTGGCGATTAAAACGAAAAAAATGTTTTTCTATTTATGTAGTGATATGGTAAAATGTGAAAATTTATTCTTTAACATCCTTCGACTTAATTAAAGATCAACATAGACAACCATCTAATAGGTGACTCGGTGGTAAAAACTTGAAATTCAAGGATTTGCTCTCCTTATAGTAGCAGGTTCGAGTTACCACTGAAGGGTTAAATGGTCGTTAACTTCATGGTTCGTGGGATTAGTTGAGGTGTGTCCAAACTGACTCGGACACCCACATATTTTTAATAATAAAAAAAAATGATCAACATGGGCCTATGATCTCAACTCCTTTTTACTTTGTGTTTCATAACTTAACTTGGAATTTTGTTACTGAGTTCAGCTGCTAAATGTCTTCGTGTGAAGTAAAATCCATACTTCTAAACCCTAAAATTAGATTGGCCTAGATGTAAACCAAAAGTATTAATGTGATGTAATCAATCTTAATAAACTGCAAAATAATTGTGATGCCCCCAAAACACCCACAGATATCCCACTCCTTACAAGCATGAAAACAAGAATATTTACTATAATATAGTGACTCAATATCTCATGATAGAATTCTTCTTTAAAGAAGGTGAATCGAGGAGAAAGCTTTCATCAATGGAGGTCCATCGCAAGAGCTTGGAAGGACAAGCAACATGGCCAAAATGGTGTAAATTCAAGAGACAGAAGCTACACAGCACAGCAAAGCATCAAATGGATTATGACAACTCATCCCAGCACAGCCCCACTCCACAAAACACTACAATTTCTTGTTTTCTCTTTTGCTTTTGCTTTATTACATATCTTTGAAAAAATCCCCGACCAGAACTTGTATATGTACAAGTTACTGCATATATAAGAGGTTGCTAGACACCGGCCAGTCAACTCCAACATGGCCCAACTTTTCTTCTTCTTCTTCTTCCTCCTCTAATATTTATATCCATGGAGTATATTTGACAAAGTCAAGCAATCCAAGCTCCCCCACTTTATATATTCACCATTTACATCATCATGTATGGATCATGCAGCACGATCCTCGAAACAAGATGGAAAAAGAGAATCCATTTGCATCAATTCCCAATTAAAGAATTGGATACAGGATCGCTAAGAGCACTGAAAAATACACTTTGATCTTTGTTTTTTTATTTTATGATTTCACATTTTAGTCCTATACTATATTTATTTAATGTTTTAGTCCTTGAAACTTGAGAGAAGAGAAGAAGATGTAGGAAAATGGAGGAGGAGAAAGAAAATTATAGATTAGTCATATTTTTACCTTAAAAGATCAATCTTGGTATTATTGAGTTCTTTTTTATTAGAGGATTTTTATTGACGTGTTTTTTACCTTTTATTTTGCCAAGAAAAGTAGATCGTGGTTAAGAAAGAATTTCTTTATTCGGTTTAAATTTGTATTCTTTTACCAATTTAATGGGTGTTTGGGCTATAAATTAGTTTAATAATCTACTTAGGGTTTTATTAATTTCTTTAGGTCAATAAATGAAAATTATTTTAGAGGACCCAAAAACCCCAACATGATTTTCTAGGAATTTGGATAGTGTCAAGAAACCATTTAACCTAAATATTTAAGTTGTTAGATGAGGTTTTAAAATATAATTTATATTATTCTCTAATATGGTCATCACATGAAAACTCTTTGAACTGGAAACTTGTACACATATCTACACTACTTTGTATTTAGTTTTTATCAAATAGAATAATAGTGGTGAGATTTAAACCCGTGATCGTTGTGTCAACAAGGTTCTGATACCATGTCAGGAAATCATCTCATCTAAAAACTTAAACTGTTAAGTAAGACTCCAAAATATAATTTATATTATTCTCTAACATATAGAATATGAAACAAAAAAAGTGAAAAATAATCTTTTTGCTACTTTTATTAAAAAAAAAAAAAACATTATGCTAGCAATTGTTTTATGGATAATTAGTATTATCCTTATATATATATAATTTTTAAAATAAATCTCTTA
Organism: Salix brachista; assembly: GCA_009078335.1. NCBI lineage: Eukaryota > Viridiplantae > Streptophyta > Magnoliopsida > Malpighiales > Salicaceae > Salix > Salix brachista. The sequence continues at coordinate 15,211,728 of CM018590.1, forward strand.
TTAATTGGATCTCACCGGCTCAATTCTCACTTGATTTACTTTCTCAGTTAATCCATGCCAGAGTATATAGATCAATAAGTCACTAACCAGTAAAACCTGATCGAGTTTAGTAACCTTGCTAAAAATTTAAGAGCGTATGCACCCAATAGTTTGACCTAATGGAGAATGGAATGAGAGCATGCATGATCTTAAACTTTCTAGGCCAAGAATTAATATGCAAAAAAAAAAGAAAAAAAAAACACCCGATGGATTGCTCTCTCTATCGAGCATGGTTATCCATATTACAAGGTAAGCAATTGACATGTGAAACTTGTTAAAGAATGATATAAATTATATTATGGGACCTCACCTATCAGCTTGAGCTTTTAAGTGAGATGGTTCCTTAACATGGTATCAGAGCCTTGTTGACCCAGCGGTCACGAGTTCAAATCTCACCACCCCCATTCTATTTGATAAAAATCAAGCACAAGGTAAAGTGGGCATGTGTGCAAGTTTCAAGCCCAAAGGGCTTTCACTTGAGAGGGTGTGTTAGATAATGATATAAATCATATTATGGGACCTCACTTATCAGCTTAAACTTTTAGGTGAGATAGTTCCTTAACAAAACTCATCCATAATTTCCGACATTTCAGAAACTTGTTCACGTGGAGTTTATTATTATGAAACCAGCTAGTTCAGGTTGACCTAATTTGTCTCCTGTTCTGTCCTTTCACGTCTATAAGTTACTGTGTCCAATTCGGCTCTGCCTCTTTGCAAAAATATAATTCGTATGTAATAATTGTTTTTCAATTTTGATTGTTTTATGACAATGAATTATCATCGTTATTATTTTCCCTTTGCATTGAAAAATAATTTTGTTGAAGAGAAATACCCCTCAGTGTCAATCATGCATCACTTCTACATTTAATAAACATGTTACAATCATAGTTGTCAATATCGTTCCGGTCGCCGTTCCGGTTTTTCGATTGGAACGAAACGTTCCGGTTTCGGAGCGTTCCAGCGTGCTGTTTCGGTATCGTACTGTTCATATATAATTAATTATATATATATATATATATATATGAAAAAAATAAAATATTAATTTAACAAGTATAATTAAAATTCAAGATAAATTAACTTTAAATTATACAATACAAACACAGAGTCAAAAAAACATAATCTCAAAATTAGAAACATCTCAAAAATTCCAAAATATTATGAAAGTAAAATGTTCTAAAATAAAAGAAATATAAATCAAACATCTTCTACATCATTAATATAAAAATATTAGAATTTCTTATTATGCATCCCAAAAAAATAGTAAATACCATAGTAAGATAATTACAACGAGAATAGTACTGAAAATCATATGTTCAAAAAGAAAAGAAAAAAACAGATTTTGAAAAAAAAAATAAGTAAAATTCGGAACACAATACGATATAAATAAAAATGTAATTTAGGCTTTCCATGGGAATCAATCCATCCACCGAATATGATTATAGATTGGTTGTATAAATATTTTTTTAATTTAATTTAATCTATCCAACTTATATTTGAGTGAGAGAGTACAAAAGAGATGGCTTTAATTTTTATTATTGCAAAAGAAAAAGGTGTCCATTATTGACATTGACTTTAAGGACAGCTGCATTCTCTGACGATTTCTATTGGGAAAGGAAATTGATTTGGGAATTGTGTAACCGGGGATGTTTATGTTTGTTTTGTAAGGATACATTAAACGACGTTGTTTTGATGAACCCGGAACGGAACGCCCGGAACGGAACCGAGGCGTTCCGGCCGGAATTTCCGGAACAGACCGGAATTAAAACCGGGACGAAAATGACACCGTTTTGTCCCGGTTTTATGAACGGAACGGATTTAACAACTATGGTTACAATAACCATTTAGTAGATGATCCAATGGTAAGAACTTGAGATTAAAGAGTTTGTTTCTTTCTATGATTTCAGATTCGAGCTTTTGATTGCTAATATGATGGTCGATCACTGAAGACTTGTATAGTCATTAAGTCGAGATATACACAAGTTGACCTGGATATCCATGTTAATAAAAAATAATTGTTATGATTGGCACTAGTAAGCGAATAGAGTGTGTGATTGTCCCTATTTTTCCGAGTTCATCTTTCTCTATATCCAGTTTCATTTTAATTTATATTATTCTGTCTTCTTTTTTTTTTTTATAAGAAAGATATATTCAAATTCAAAGTCTTTTAAAATCTGAAAACCACTAAAACCAATTGACCTAAATTATTAGATTTGGATTGAACAGTACATGATGGGTAAGCCCAAGTCCAAAACCATATTAGAAAATTTAGCAGTTTTATGAAAACAATTGTAAAAAAAAAAAACCGTAGGAACTCTATTGGTAAATACAATAGTCTTATGAAAACTATTTTTTAAAAATAATATAAACAAAATAATCAAAATTTGAAAAATATTTGGAGGGATTTAAAATATTTATGAAGAAATCACGATGAAAAATATATTTTTTTAAATCATTTTTCAATATTTTCGATCAATCTACCAACAATGTTTTTTCTTAAAAATAAATAATAAATTCTGTCGCTAATTGGCGAAGGAATTTGGTACGAAATTTTGTTCCGTCATCAGAGAATTAGCGATAGAAGAAAAAAAAATCCGTAGCTAGTTCTATATGGAATTAGCGATAGAATCTAAGGGGGGTGTTTGTACCTTAATTTTTAAAATATTTAAAAAAAAATTATTTTTTATTTAAATTAAAAAAAATTGGTGTTTTAAAATTATTTTGATGTACTGATATAAAAATAATTTTAAAAAAATAAAAAAAATTATTTTAAAAACAATCTCAACCACAATCCCAAAAATTACTTAATTTCTCTGCTAATCTCAATCAATAATGGGACTTTTCCTGATAGTGAAAAGCACAATGGCTTGTAAAATAATCTAACTGGGTCGTAAAATTCCAGAAAGAAAAAGGAATGCTACGAGAAACTTCTTGGAAATTGTCTAGAATCTAATGTAACTTTATCTAAAATGGTTTACGTAATTCAGTGGTGAACCATATGATTATTTTTCTTTGAGTGATTCTACATTGAACTTTTAATCACATAAAATAATAAAATCCTTAAGGTTTGACAAACTCCGCGAGTGGAGGTATATGTCACGAAAATAAAATTATTCTGTTTTATTATTTATTAATAATAGAATAATTTTTTTGCTTTAATTTATATATATTCTTTTTATATTTAGATTACGTAATCAATTAAGTACTGATGTTAGTTATTAATGAAACCCTAGCCTACTCTTTTGTTTTAATTGCTTAACATAGCATAGAGCATAATTTAATCTTAATTACAATTTTCATGATCCAACTATCATTCGACAAGAATAATGTAGCTCTACTGGTGTTGAAGCTAATCTCAAGGCTCAAATCTGTCTACTGCCCATGTTGCTGGCTAGGGATTCTAGTCATGCATGACTTGTGTTTGTTTTGAGCATGGTTGTCAAAATCGCGATTTTGACACGACACGGAAAGGGCTTCGGAAACTCGGATCGTAAAATCGTAAAATCGTACCTGAATTTTTCCGTACAAAAATCGTAAAATCACAGCTAAAATCGTGTAGGTAGAAAAATCGTATAATCGTAAGTAAAATATTTCTGAATACAATATAACATAATTATGGCCATAAAACTTCATTAGTTAAGGTTCGTACATGATTCAAAATAACTTAAAAATACATTACAAAACAATTATGTCCATAGAATTTTATTAGGTAAAAACTAACAAATTTAAAATAAATATTTTGGTTTCGGTTGACGTTTTGTTTTTTCTATTGGTACGGAACGTTTAGGTTTCGGAGCGTTACGGGGTTGTATTTTTCATATATAATTAATTAATTATATATGAAAAAAATAAAAAATAAAAAAGCTTTATTTTTTATAAAATCAAAGTTGACGCAACAATTTTTTTTTTTTAAATTTATATATATATATATACACACGGGTAGAAAATACAAAGCACCTCATTGTTTCCTGGAATTAAAGATTAATAAAGGTGATGTGATGAGATCATGAGAGTGAATTATTTACGGGACCAGTAGCCACCTGGCCCACCTCATGGCTTGAATCGCTTGATGCAAGAGAAGTTTACAGGTTTTTATCCCACATCGGTGGTTTATGAAATCACCGAAAAATTTGTGGCTTTAAAGTTTTGAAAGCTATCCCACATCGCCTGAATAGATATCCAAATAAGGAGTTTTGTCTATAAATAAAATGTGTTGGTTTAAGGTTAAAGGTAGTATAAAATTTTGAACAATTGTAATTAATAACCTTCAGGATCGTAAAATCGGACCGATCCGGTCCGATTTTATGATTTTGACCGAGTTTGACTAAAATCGATTATTCTACCCGAGTTGACAAGGTTTGATGAGTTGACTCATAAAATCGTATGATTTTACGAGTCAACTCGCGATTTTAACAACCTTGGTTTTGAGGGCTTGTTCAAGGGACGTAGTAGATAGTTAGAATAATATAAATTATATTTTGTGATTTTATTTAACAGTTTAATCTTTTAGATGAGATGATTCCTTAATATGGTATTAGAGTCTTGTTGACTCAGCGGTCACGAGTTCGAATCTTACCGTTCTATTTTATTTGATAAAAAATCAATCACAGGGTAGTGTGGGTTTGTGCAAGTTTCAAGTCCAAAGAATTTTCACTTGAGGGTGTGTGTTAGAGAATAATATAAATTATATTCTGTGACCTCACCTAACAGCTTAAACTTTTAGGTGAAATGAATTTTTAATATTCAATTCTGTAATTTCAGGTTTGAGTCATGTGGTTGCTAACATGATAGTTACTGGAGATTTATATGGTCATTAATTTCAGGACGCATATGATTAGTCGAGATGTGTGCAATCTGATCCAGACACACGTTAATAATAAAATAAAAAACTTGTGATTGGTCGAAAGGTTCTTAATTTGTCATGATTAATGCAAGAAATCAGGAAGAGAAACCAACAATATTTTAACTCAATCCTTTAATTTCTAGAGATGAAGTTTCTATTTTTTTTCTACTTCTAGTGAGCATGCGTTGCCTGTCTTGAAATGAGCAAAAAAATAGCGAGTAGGCATTTATAATCTATCAAAAACGATACGATGTTTGACAGTTGATAATTGATGGCAATACACAGCAAATTTACTATGCATGCATCACTCTCTGCTTGGCTTCTCACTCCATGTTAGAGCAAGTCCAATGGTAAGAGCTATTTTTAAGAGCCAAATCTGTATAATGGCTCTTTGAATAGTGTTTATATGGTTTTTTTGTTGATGTGTGCTCCAATGGTAAAAGCCATTTTGGAGAGCCATTTTTTTATATTATTTTAAATATAGTGCAATTATTTTATATGTAGTTTAATTATGCAATTAATTATACAATTAATAGGAGTAAGTTATATAATTAAATAATTATTTTTGAAAAACCGTCCAACAATAAAATTATTTTTTTTAATTATATTTTTAAATTTAAATATAATTAAAAGACCCATAATATTTGAAATTTAAGCTACTTAATGTATGTTTTTCAAGTAATTTAATTAATGTTACTTTATTGTCTTTATGTTACTTTAATATAATTAAATAATTATTTCTAAAAAACCCTCCAACAATATAATTATTAATTTTGTATATAAATTTTTACTTTCTTGTTAAGATATTTTTAAATAAAAATAAATATTTTTAAATAAAAATAAATATTTTTAAATTTTTGATATATATATATATATATATATATATATATATATATATCACATGCACGCAGGACGAAAAAGAAGCCCCAAAATTTTGGCTTCTCCACATGAGCTGCTACAAATAGCAGCTCATGCATGGGAAAGCCATTTTAGCTATCAAAATGGCTTTCCCGTTGGAGTGTATAAAATGAAGTTAACAAGCTAAAATATTAATTTTTTTATTTTTGGCTCCTCAAATGGCTTTGCCGTTGGACTTGCCCTCAGGATTCTTTATATTGACTTCTCCACTGCGCGTCCTACCTCTTGAATTCCCTACCAACAGTGACTTGGTAATTCATTTGAATTCTTTCTGAATCATTTTGTCCACAAATATATATATATATATATATATATATATATATATATATATGAAATCAGATTTATATATATATAAACTTTAATCTTCATACCGTGTTTATATACTAAATCTTGAGACGAGATAATATTTAACAAAGAAAGGATACTGAACTTATACATTGTCTTTCCTATGAGCGAGGCAACACAACTTGGATCTGGAGAATACACTTTTGTTAATATTCATTCGGTGTTTATATACTAAATCTTGAGACGAAATAATAATTAACGAGAAAGGATAGTGAACTTATACATTGTCTTCCCTATGAGCGAGGCAACACAACTTGGATTCGGAGAATACACTTTTGTTAATCTTCATTCGGTGTTTATATAGTAAATCTTGAGATGAGATAATATTTAACGAAGAAAGGATAGTGAACTTATACATTATCTTTCCTATGAGCGAGGCAACACAACCTGGATCCAGAGAATACACTTTTGTTAATCTTCATTCGGTGTTTATATAGTAAAACTTGAGACCGGATAATATTTAACAAAGAAAGAATAATAAACGTGTACATTGTCTTCCCTCCTCCGAGCCAGGGAACACAAACTGAATTTATATAATACACTTTTGTTAGGAAATATCTTTAATACACCTTAAATTTATCTATTTTATTTATATTCTTTGTATTAGAATTACAACATGAAGTGGTCCAGCCATTACCATTTCAGAAGAGGAAGCAAAGTTTATGAAAATATCAGTGTTGATTTGCTAATTTACAAACTTTTGCACTGCAAATACATCTTTAATTATCAATGTTAAATTAATCCTATATTTAGTTTAAATAATAGAATGGAGGCTCTGCGTTCCTGCTTGGAGTTGGAATAAAACTTTGAATTGAGAGATTTCAGGATGAAGGAGACAATACTGCTAGTAATTGACTTTACAAGCTTGAAAAAGCAAGTCAATGCTTTTGCCTGCGAGCACTCTTTTTCCTCCACTAAAAAAAGATCATACATACATACATGCATTCATACATACATGCATGCATGCATACATATGATCTTCTCTAGGGTTTTCGTTTTATCCCGTCAGAGAACCAAGTGAATGCTTAGGATATGGCGTCGAGCATGCACAGAAGGACATGGGAAGCAAAAACAAAAGAGAAAAAGGGAAAGTTTTCTTCTTGTTCACGTGTTATTTTTTACCCCATGTTTTTTCACCTCCCAATCATGAGTTTGATTCCTATTACCCCACCATCTTTTCTTTTTTTAAATTAAAATTAAATTGATTCTAGATAGTGATTGCAATTATCGGCTGATGTGAACTAGATTGTTTCTTTTTATATAAAAATTATATCTTCAAGTTTTAAATAGAGTAAAAAAAAAAGGCAATGACAAACTTCCAAACCGTCAATCTACTATATTCTGTCAAATTCGCTGTTTAAATTATATGATTCAAACAACTATATAAAAAAAATTATTTATTCCAGGGATAAAAATGTAATTTTACTATATGTTTATAATAAAAAATAACAAATTAAATATCACTCAAAAAGACAATCGTGACATTGTGAAAACACAATCTCACCCCAAAGCTGAGTTCTTTGCTGCTTTTTTTTCATGTAGAATACTAGTTGGCCTACACTAACTAGCATACTTTTTTTTTTTATTTGTGCCAGCACACTATCATCTTTGGACTCAGAATTTTAATATTGCTGATAGTGAAGCTGTAATTGAAACCTACTCAGCTTACAACTTATTTTTTTTCCAGGAAATGTCAGGTCAACTTTTATATGGAAGCATTGGAAGGAGACTTCACAACAGGTATCAGCTTAGCAATGCTCTGCAATTTAGAATCTGTATGTTTTTATTGCATCAGCTGGATTTTTTATTTTATTTTTGGATTCGAGGATACCCATCCCCGAAAGCTCAATTTGTAGGCTCAGATGAGCGAGTAAGATTTCGATTGTCCCAGGTTTTTATAAGAGATGCACGCCCTAACTCGAACTCGAGATCTTTGTCATCACGCAACGCCTCTTGGACTGCATCAGCTGGATGTACAACCACAATGGCCATGGAATTTCTTTGTTTTTTTCTCAAGGACTGAAACAGTGGAGGACAGGAGGGGTTGGAATCCTCGATGAAGACTAGGGCGAATGTTTCACGTGAACAAGTGACAGGTTTTTCTTTTGAGTCCAGCCAACATCAATGGACTTGTAGACATAAAATGAAAAAGAAAGAAGAACTTGAAACTTTAATTTTTAAATAAAGATATGGAATATGAGTTAAATTCAGATAATTAAACGATTATTTTAATTTCAAGATCGTGTTTGACTTGGTGTTTTAAATGGCAGAAATGACTTACACAGAGAAGAGAAGACAGAAACAAAACATAAAATAAATCTGTATTTATAATAATTTTGGAGTGATTTCTTTACTTTTAAAATAAAAATACAAAACAATATAAACATGGGACTCATCCCCGTCAACACTGGTTCGTCAAAGTGGTTTCATGTTCTCCAGCATCACTCGAAGTTTTCAAAGGTTTTTATCATTTGTGGTCCATCAAAGATTTGGACGACATTTTCTTCCTTTGCATCGTGTCGTGTTATGACCACAAGTAGTATCGGTTCATCTTTTCCGACAAGGATGGCAGAAAATTTAATCATGATTCACGTGATCCTCCTCCTCCTTGATTGTAGGAAATCTTTTAGGTCTTGATTGTGGGAAATATTTTGGAAGAAATCTTAAGTGATTGTTTCTATACTTAATCTGAAATACATGTATACATGTTTGTATATTATACTGTAAATCGGTACCGTATCGGCACATTGTACATTTCTATGAAGGCATGGTCCCCGAATCTTCTCTACAAGAAAATTTGGGAGGTTGGTTTTTTTTTTTTTTTTTTATGTGAGGAGAAATTCTTGGTTACTGTTATCGGCATTATAATTATTTTTGTTTTGATGGGAAGACATCAAGATTTCTTGGAATTTTTAAAAAAAATCAGAACTATATCAGGAGGAGGAAGGATTCTTGTTATTTGATGACCATTAATTTATTGATGTAGCCCTTGCAGACCGCAATGCAGATCAATAACTACAAAATGTTGTGCAAAAAGGAGATTGTTGCTAAATTTTTACGTTTTGTTAAAAAACCATCTCATTTAAAAACTCAAGCTATTATGAGACTTCAGAATATGATTTATATTATTCTCTAATACATTCTCTCAAGTAAAAGCCCAAACTTGCACAGACTCACACTACCTTGTGCTTGATTTTTATCGAATAAAATAGGAATGATAAGATTCAAACTCGTAACTGTTGGGTATACAAGACTCTAATACCATATCAAGAAACCATCTCACCTAAAAACTTAAGCTATTAGATGAAGTGTCATAATATGATTTATATTATTCTCTAATAGTTTATAATGAGATGAACAGAGAGGTGTTTTACACAGAAAGGATGCATCAAATTTGAATTTAAAAGTCTATATCATGTAACTTTTTCCAGTGTCTTGAAGTGGAAAGTCCTTGATTAACAATTAAACAAATCTTGCTCCATTTTTGCTGTCAGGGGTTCTTAATATAAACTAATTATGGCCCTTCCAAGATGCCATTCAAAATGTTTGCAACAGAAACGACAAAATGTATCTCTTATTAGAAAAGCAGGGCAAGGTCTTAGCAGAAATTATTGTACAGAAAACCAAAAGTTCGATCAAACCTACGAGGACAAAATGCCAAAGAATGGTGCTGTAATGAAACCCCACATTTCTTACCTTCCCTGTTCTTTCCCTCTTCTTTTTTCTTTCTTTTTTTATATCCTTTGCTTGAACGCCCCCCTTAACAAGTCCAAGAAGATGATCTCTTGAGCACAGGATTCATTTGTCTGTCCTCTTCCAAAGAAATCATCCCCAAGTGTGAAGGGTCCTCCAGCATCATCTTCGCCACCAAGTATCCAGCAATTGACCATGTCTGATATTTCCTAGCCTGTTTACCAACGTATCTGCCAAGCTTCCCATCATAATATTCTGGCCAGCCGTCTTTCAGTAGACGGGACTCAGCAAGATCGATCGCTTTTCTTGCGATTTGGGGTCGTCCCGTTTTGATGCACGCAGCAGTCAGCAGCCATAAAAGCACTGAAAGGAAATGGGGGGAAAGGTATATGATGCAAAACCAAAAGACATGTTATGAATGTAAGGAAGACTTTCAAAACTTAGTTAAGCGAAACGGATATAACAAACTCAAGTAAGTGTGATTGCTAAAAATTTAAAGGAAATAGATTGGGCAGTGCCATTTATGGTAACTTGAATTCAGCTCCATTACAGTTGTGTTTAAATCATTCCATGAGTGAGCAGCTAATCCTACAATTCGAAATTTGTTTGTTGTATGCCCTTATGAACTTATAGATTTATCAAACACAACCAATGCAGTCTACTTGCATGTTCTCAGTGTCCTTGATACTTAGGCACTGCTCAAATCTTATTATTGTTACTATTATTTATGAGACTGCTCTATGTTGCATGGATGAAAAAGAAGGAATAAAAAATTACCATTGCATGGTAATGCAGGCAGAGCTTTTCAATAATTTACAATTTATGCATGCATGTCAGTCATGTGATGAATATTCAAAAAGCATCTCTGAGGACTTCATGGATCTATAAATTAGTGCAATCTGAGGATCACTGAAAGAAGATCACAGTCTGGGTAAGACTATCTCAGCATCTTATTAGTTTCTAGTTCCAAACTTCCAGCACAATATCTATAAAAGCAAAATGTTTTCGGTATAACTAAGTTGACTAATAGTAAAAACAAAGGGGATACTGAAAGCCATACTGTAGAACCAGCCAGTTAACCTAGACCATATGATTGGTGCTCTCTCTTTACTAGCTTCTAAATTTAAAATACAATTATGGTTCAGATTCAGCCTTGTAAAACCAAATATAGTCAATGAATCTAATCGTATGATAGAAGGACTATCCTTATGGAAGGAAATATTTGTTAATTGATATACGGTAGTCACAAAAGAGAGAAATCAATTAAACAGACGGAACAAGGAACAGACCTGGCCAAGATCCTCCATTATGATAGCTCCATCTGGTATTCTTGGGATCGCAGCCAGTTACAATTCTCCATTCATGACTTTCTATTGCAGGATAAGCTATTTTTAGAGGCATCTCTCCTACTAGCTCCTCCCAGCGAGCTTCAATGAGATCCATGATAGCCATTGCTTGTTCATGAGTTGCAAGAGAAGACAGGATGGCAATGCAATTGCCTAAGGCAAACCATCTAAAATCCATCCTCGCAGGACTAACATTGCCAATAAAGTAGCCTCCACGAGTTGGCATGAAATCAAAAACCCAATATGGGATTGAATCAGGAATAACATTGAACTTATTTACAGCAGTGTGAGAATATTCCTCGGTCTTATATCTGTATATGTCATTCAGCTGTTGAAAGTCAAGCCAGAAGTAACTCCGCATGTGATAGCTCAAGGCATGCAAACGTTTCATGATTTTCTCAATACATTCTTTTCCTTCTTCGTCATGTTTCAACAATGAGCAAGCGCTTCTCAATGCCATGAAAAAAAGTGCTTGAATTTCTATAGGATAACCATAGATGCCCTGCAAATAAATCAATGCAGTTGGAACATGTAACAAGCTTGAACTTATCAAAATTCAAAACCCTAAGAGGAGACAAGTGGACTGAAATGCCTAACATTTGAATTTGAAATGAAGATCAACCTCATATTAATTCACATTTTGTAATGTTAAACAGAACAACCTGCTAGAGATATTATACAATACTAAGAATTTTGATTTAGGAGTGCATGCACATGAGTGATTGAGGTGAAACAGAAACTATATTATGATAATTTGGCCTCTATGTGAGTTGCTGTTACAATGAAGATATCAAAGCACCATGTTGCCATGATGACTGGAAGGGGGTGATTCAAGCAAATGGTAGTCAATCCCTGGATATAGTAGATGAAAAAGTGTGAATGCTCAAGAGAAAAAACTAAGCCCACATTCACATAGTATGGCAATTTCTCCCTTTTATTTTTTGTAATTAGTATTGATATTACTCTATGTTCGTTTATTTGACTGCATTTGTTTATAATGAGAAAATACAGAAAGATGGCATCATCTGTGGTCTAAAGCAAAGCTGGAAGAAAACAAAGAGTAATTTCAAAGTGCTTCCTACATGATTGCATGCAGTACTTCGCATTAAACAAAACACGAAACTAAGACTTTAGGGAACTCCCTAGGCTGCAGGAGCTTAATCAACACAAGCTACGTACATTTTCTGTCTAGAAAATTGAAAAAGATAAATTAAAAAACTGAAAAACTAGTTTTTCAGTTTTTTAAATTTATACCGCATTTGGAAAGCACATTTTAAAGGTTCTTCACATTTTTTCTTTACAAGTTTTCCATTGTTTCTCAAATTTTGAAAAGATGAGCAATACATTTTTTTTTCTTTTATATATAAGCACTTTTTAGCAATGTAAAGTTTTTTTTTATTTACATTTTCATATTTAGTTAGTGTGATAAATTTACTTTTTTATTTGAGATCTAATATAACAATTTTTTTTGTGTTAATAATTTAAATTTTTCATGATAATCTTTAATTTAAATGAAATAAAATTAATATTCATCAATACATTTTTTTTAATTTATATATAAGCACTTTTTAGCAATGTAAAGATTTTTGTTCTTACATTTTCATATTTAGTTAGTGTAATAAGTTTACTTTTTTATTTGAGATCTAATAAAACGATTGTTTTTGAGTTAATTATGTAAATTTTTCATGATAATCTGTAATTTAAATGAAATAAAATTAATATTCATCAATTAGATTATCACAAATACAAAATATCAAGATGACTGTTAAAAATTATAGTTTTGATTTTATTTTTTTTGAAAAATAGTTGTTATCCTTATATATATATATATATACAAAAAAAAAAATTGTCTTTAATTATCAAGAAAGGTTAATGAAGATAAATACAACCTTATTTTGTAGCAATAGTAATTAATCCTTGTTGTTTCAAAGTCAATCTATTCACTCGTCTAGATAAATAAATAAAAAATCATCTTCTTTCTCAACATATGAATACTTTTTCATATTTTACATTGGAAAAGGAAGAGTAAAAAGAAGTAAAAGAAAACTCCAAAGGGAAAGGGAAATATTTTTCTGCTAATGAACAAACCAACTTGGCCTAATAAATCAAATCAGTTGATCTCTAAAGGCATTTAGTGTGGCATAATAGTAATTAACAACAACAGTCATATGTACACTTGGGAAGGGATGAAGAAGGAGACATGAGGAAAACTTACCATTCTGCGATCAATCATAGAGCATCCATCGGCACATAGAAGGGTAGGGAAAGTATCAAATCCCTCTGACAAGCACAACATCAATATGAGCTTCATTCCTTTCTGGCACTCTGGTCTTTCTGCTAGAGATGAATCTCCAGTAGACTTTGTATATGCTCGGAGCAGAATAATCCACCAAAAACCAGAGTCCACTGGAGCAACTCTTCCAATTGCACTCTCACCGAAATCTGCAACCAGAGAGTCTGTTTTTCGAATAGGATCGTGAAGAACTTTAAAGCTGGCTGGCATTGCCCCTTCACCAAGCTTGAATCGATCTATTCGCTTTTCCCATCCTTGGAGAAGCAGTGTCTTCAGAAGGAAATGCTTGACTATTTCAGGCTCGCCATTCATCAGAAAAGCTAGGGCGCTGGGTACAAAATCTCGTACGAAAACCTGGACAAAAGACCTCAAGAAAATCATATGAATGATACTATATTCATACTCCTTGCAAATGCATGTGATCGCATCGCAGCTGCCTTCTATTTGGAGAGGTCAAAAGCACGAGCTTTATGAAATATCCAATACATCATTTACCAAAAACTAACGGCTCTTATAAGTGGATTTAGTTTTCAATGTATCACGTGATCAAACCCCTGCCTTACTTTACTCTGTACTTCCACCTGATGCATTCTTCAAATATTCTTAGCTCATATGTTAAATGAATTTACATGCAAAACAAATAAAAGTCGACCATTTCCCTAACTTTGAACATAATTTACAATTTCATGACATCCTCAGTATCATAACTTACCATTTCCTTAATTATTTTTTTGATAACCAGGGTGTCCGGCCAGCTTACACGGACCACAACTAAATTTACATGCTTACGCGGACCACAACTAAATTTACATGCTTAATGAATGCTTAGTAAAGAGCCTCCTCCCTTTGTGATGTATAAAATTAGCAAGATACAGTAACACCATATCAAGCCTCATAACATATTAACCATAAAAACAAAGTAAACAATTTAGAAACATCCCAATGCCTGAGGCTCCATTAATCGCACAAAAAAGCAACAAAACCATAAAGAGAATTCCACATTTGGTAGAAAAAGAATTACCTGATCATAGTTCAAGACCTCCTCTGAGGCATGGTCATACGCGGCAATAGTACCAACCGGTTGGTTTCTGTAGAAAACCATAGACCGTCGTAGAGCCTCCCATGCATCAGCCACCATTGGGTGAGGCTCAAACGAGTTGCGAGCAGATGAGGCTGGCGTGTTGAACCCGGACTTTCCAACAGGTGAATACGTGGTCTCAAAGTTATCAAGTCCTCTTGCAAGACCATTTGAGAGCTCGCTAAAAGACCTCTCATCAAATGATCTCTTCCTCTCTATGTTCAACTTTGGCTTGTCAAGAAGGCGAGAAAGATCAAAATCATCCATATCGGATATTGAGCACACTGAGCTCACATTCTTAAGCCCCACCGTTTCTTTAGTCCCATCCATTTGTTTTTCTCTTTCAATCCTTGATTACTACAGAAAATGCAAAAAAAAAATTACCAGCTTTAGAACATAAACATTCAACAGGCAACATACAAATATATTATTTAACAAACACACACAAATATCATCAATAGGAAAGTAAGAACCAGAAATAAAAAACTTGGAAAGCTCAATGGAATTGAAAGCTCAAAATAGAAAATGCAACATGCTATAAACTCTATTTATAAGAAAAATTAAAAACCTCTTATCCATTAAAATATATCCAATAAGCAACACTTATCTCTTTTAGCCTTACAGACATTGAATTGGCCAAGAGGGAGAAGAAGAAATTTGGGACTTGTAAAACTTAACTAGTTCTCTTATCTCTCACCTAACTTCATAGGATTTTTTAAAAAAAAAAAACATTTTTAAATAAAACAAATGAGCGAAAAACTAAATCATTCAAGACAAATTTATACAAAACAGAAAGCTACAAGGCATAAAAAATGGGAAAAACAAAGTGCCCTTTTGTAATTTTACACAAAACACCTACATTGCACTAAAATTTCATTTACATCTTCCATTAAAATCCAGAAACGAAAACTTGAAAGCCAACCACAGTAGATCAAGATCCACAAAATATCAAAATAGCGGAAGACAGAGAGACTTTTTACTATCTTAAAATATAAAAAGACCACTTCATGTAAAAATGTAAACAAAAAAAGTCGAAATTGTGAGTTTCAACAAAGAAGGCAACAAAATTGAGAAACAAAAACCCAGATCTAAAAACCTTCAAACAAATGCTTCTTTTCAATATCTACACAGAAAAAGAAAGAAGGAAGGAATGACTCAAAGAAGAGAGAAACCTTCTCAAGGAGAAAATGACTGATAGAAAATCTCTCCGGCGACGGCGGTTTCGCCGGCAAACGGTCGGTGAAGAGAGAAAGAAAAGGTGAAGACACAAGTAGGAGAGAGAGAAGAGTTGAAAGAAAGAAAAAATGAGCGTGATGAAAGAGCTCATATTTATAGTTAGAAAGAGGGGGGACGGACCTAAGGTTTTTCTGTAAGAAAGGAGACCGGTAATAGCCGGTCAACAGGGCACGAGGATAAATTGATTCTGATTTCACTGTCTGACGTGGACAACACGACAGCGTTTAGATATTCGTCCTGATTTTGATGGATTTCCACTGGCAACTTGTTTTATCGGTTTCCGTGAGGTTATGCGGGGCCCTATTGCTCATGGGTGTCGTTTGCTGAGACTAAGAAGTTGTTTGGCACTGCGCCAAACCAATGTATGGTCAAAATTCATTTTTTTTTTTAAATAAAAAAAAATAGTGTTTTTAAATTATTTTGATATCCTGATGTTAAAAATGATTTTTAAAAAATAAAAAATATATTATTTTAATGTATTTCTAAATAAAAAGTATTTTTAAAAACAACTGCAACCGTCCTCTCGAACAGAACTTTAAGTTTGAGCTGGGATTAAGAGCTGATTAAAGATAGAATTAATAAATTTGGCGATGGCTGGTGGGGTGGGTTGTGACAGCTTGAGTTAACCTGCCTGTCTCTGTCCAGTTTTTAACTGTCTTGGATTGTTCAGTTGCAAGCAACTTGTGTCGCCTGCCTGACCATTCACGGCGGATGTGAATTGTCTTTTGTATCCTTCTCCGCACAAACTCAGATTTATGGCTGCTAGGGGTAGAATAGTGTTTTTCCAAGGGACCCGCAGTTCCGCACGGATTGGTTGATATATCTTCGGGAGTTTTTGTTTTTATTATTTGCATGGTAAAACTACCGTTATAGCCTTGAGAGCACGTAGCTATTACACTTGCACACGGGTTTTTGTATTTTTATTTATTAAAAACAATAAACTATACGCGTGCTTTCAAGGTGTTTAATCATTTTAAGATATTAAATATTATTAAAATAAATGATGTCATTGCTTGTGATAATTTTTGTGTCATTTAGCAAATACAGGAGTGACGGATATTGTTTTTGAAAATATTTTGTTTTAAAATATTTTTGTATATGAAAATAATATAAAAATATTTTTTTTAATTTAAAATAAAAAATAAGAATTTTTTTTAATTTTTTTTAAAATGTTTTTGATACTTAAATTTCATTGTCTAGAATAACAGTATGAGCATTGTTTATCTTATAAAATCATTTTTTAGTTAATTTAAATTCACTGGTTTTCAATGTATATATAAAGTAAATAGTTGTCCACAAATCTCAACAGCCAGTATCATTTGTTAAATGCCAAATTAGATTTTTAACCTAGATATCAAAATCCAAGATATGTCATGTTTGTCATTTTGTTTCAAAAATATTTTTGTAAGAAAATGAATCTTTTTTTTGTGTTTTTAAATCATTTTCATGTGTTCATATCAAAAATAATTTTTTTTAAAAATATATTATTTTAATATAATTTTAAACAAAAACATTTTCAAAAACAACTTTAACCACACTTTCGAACCATCATTTAATTTGTTGATGTTAAATTGGAGTCCTAACCTGATAGAGTAACTAAATCAATCCATATCGCCATGTGCTATGTAGGCTTCAGCTTTTACATCCTTAAATTAAGTTTTTATGAACTCATTTCTTTTTTTATATATAAAAAATAAAAATCAGCCACTTGCCTTATTTGAAGAAATATACTTTTAAAACACAATATCAAAATTTTTAAATTTCAATCATTTTCAACCTAAAACAAATACAGAAATTAGATATACTTTCTCAAGTAATTTAAAATAAAACAGCACCTCATCATAAAAATAGGTCATTATATATACATACACACACGATCTTGACACCACCAACAAGAAAAACCTCGATTACAAATTTTTAAAGACATTAACAATTTCTTTTTTTTTCTCGCTCCTCTTGAACCTCTGTTATTTTCTTTTAATTTAATGGAATCACACTGCTGATGATAACATTTTTTAATTGAAAAGCTTAGAGGCATGACTTAAATTATAAGCGAAAAAATCAAGTTGGTATACTTTATTGGTACCAGCCCATGGCAGTCAAAATCGAGATTTTGACACGGATCGGAAAGGGCTCCGAAAAATCGGATCGTAAGATCGGATCGTAAAATCGTAGAAAGATCGTAAAATGTCTGTACAAAAATTATTATTTTTAATTATATTTAAATTTAAAAAATGAATTTAAATATAATTAAATATTATTATTTTTTATTATTATTATTATTATACGATTTTGCTACGATTTTGTACGATTTTTCTACGATTTTTCTACGATTTTGAACGATTTTTCTACGAGTTTGACCGAGTTTGACCGATTTCGATTTTTCTTTCCGGTCCAACCAGATTTTCGGAGTCAACTCGCAAAATCGTACGATTTTGCGAGTTGGCTCGCGATTTTGACTGCCATGTACCAGCCTAAAATGCATGAATAATTTCATAACTCATATCATATCTAGTAGGTGATCTAATGATAAAAGGTTAAGACTAAAAGTTTTGTTCTTTTATGATCTCTGGCTCGAGTCTTGTAGTTGTTAACACGATGATCATTAAAAGCTGATATGATTATTAATTTCAATGCCTGTAAAATTAATCGAGGTGTACATAAACTGATCTGAATACAGACGTTTATAAAAATAATAATTTCATAACTCAATCTTTTTGTTGTTTGCTTTTTTATTGTATGAAAAGAAAGGGCTGAAGTTTTAGAAGTGTACAGAAACAGATCTGGTGTTTGTGGGGTTTCTCAGAAAATTAAATGGTTCTCTAGCTTTTCTTTCCTTCCTTCTCCTATATAAAAAATAGAAGCGGTGGAACGTGGCTACTGTTTTTATATTTTAATTAACGCGGTTATTTAGTTCTGTTTGTGTATATTTTGATTAATTTTATGAATTTTAAAGTTAATGATCGTCTAAATCTTTAGTGACTATATAAATAATAATTTTAAGTTTAAAATTAAACTTCTATAGATTAATAGTGTTGTGGTTATGAGATTTTATTGATTTTTGAAAATATTATTTAAATTTTAAATTATTTAATCAAGATTATTAATACATCAAGGTTATACCAACCGTCCTCGTGAAAAGTTTGGAGAAGATAGAAAGTTTCTGTTGGACCGCACTAGATCCAACAAAGCTTTACTCGGTGCCTATCATTTAAATTTTAAATCAATTGCTTATTTATTTTTGAATAAAAATAATCTAATTAAATATTTTTGATATCCTTTAGAGTATACGAAGTATATACCCATGGTAGTGAAATCAATTTTGTTGATGTAAGATTTTCCTATTTAAAAAGCAAATAAATATTATGTCCAAAACTTTAGGAATTAAGAATCAACACAAAAGATTCTTTCAGAAAACAAAAGTAGGTGTCCATAGGTACCTTCTTACAAGAATGTTTCGACAGAACTATTTATGTCCAAAAAAAGAGATTTAGAAATAACATTAAAATAATAATAGTTACAAATAACATAACTATTTTACCTGTACTTTTTTTGTTAGGTAAGTTACGAGACATCCAACTACCTAATTTACGCCAAGAAAAACGGAAAGCAACCTCTAACTTTCCGTAACCATAAAAGTACTTTGTCATCTTGCTTTTAGTGCTTATTTGATATTGTTTTAAGCAAATGAAAAAAGTTGAAAAACAAAAATATTTTTTGTTTTAAATTTTTTTTTGTATGTATTTTTAGATCATTTTGATAATATATTAAAAATATTTTTAAAAAAATAAAAAAATATTTTAATATATTTTTAAACAAAAAACATTTTTTGAAAATTAATTTAATCATACTCTCAAGTCCTTAAGAGACAACGAAAGTACTTTGAGAAGAACAAAAATAGACAATATTGTTTTCTTATCCAAAACTTACTTTTTTCTTTTTTTATTCCTCAAGAAACAAACAAAAAAAGCCATCAAACTAATGCACATATATTGGTATAAAAATTCTGTATGGTTTTATTTTATTGTTGTTTAATCTATATATGTCCAAAGAATTTGACTACTCATGTAATTACTAATATTCTTGTCTCGACAAAAGCTTGTGTAATTAAGAAGATTTATCGACAGTAAAATAAATTAGTTTTCGTATACTAATAAAAATATATTTTTAAATAAAAATATACTGTGGAAGTTTTTATTCTTAAACAACATCTAATCTCTTGCCTCATTTGATTGGTTAGGTGGCAAGAAATCCGAAACACCACCCAAACATATGAACTCATCCATATTATATATTGCTGGTCAAACCATTAAAACAAAGTATATATATATTGATCATGTCGTGTTTGTGTATTTATGACAATATATAGAATGTAAATCAAATACAACTTAATTAATTCATCGGTGATTATATTATTAACAAAGTAATAGATGAAATATAAATAATCAACAATAAGTTTTTCGACGACTATGTAATTTTCGTGAATTCATCTATATAAATATTGACATAGATTAGAAATTGTCAATGAAAAGAAAATGCGTACATCATTTATTTAATGTTAATTATCCAATTAAAATAATAATAAACGCACTCTACTTGCATCAATAATCATTTAATTAATTAATTAAATCACGTTTGACACACCGATTAGCTATCTATCATATGATAATGCAACCCACCATTAAACAAGTTGTCCTCTTCTTACACATGTCGGGCCATGAAAGGCCCTGCCGGCCATCAATCAATGACTTGATACAACAATCGCATCTGCTGTCATTTTCGAATATCATTGACCTTAATATAATTTACAGATCATTACTTTTAATTTCTCAATTGGGTATAGTTTTTTTTTTTTATAACCGGGATGTCCGGGCCAGCTTACGCGCACCACAACTAAATCACTAAATCGTATTTGCTGTCATTTTCAAATATCATTGACCTTAATATAATTTACATATAATTTACAGATCATTACTTTTAATTTCTCAATTGGGTTTTACTAATTTAAAGATCATTACTTTTAATTTCTGAATTGGGTATAGGTTTTGACCAAAGACATGGGTGCTTTGCTTGTCTTATTATAAAAATTATAAAACACGGGTCATGGTGGAGCTACCAATTGTATTTTTGTTAGGTAAATATGAAATTAAATTAGGTCTCTAAGTGATGAGTGATGTCATGTTGCACGCTACCATTAATTATTTTTAGAGCTCACGTACAAAAGACTTTATTAAAATAAAATGTTACTTTTATCAAAATTCATGAAATCATGGTTGCGAGTGGGAATGATGAGATCTAAGGAGCTGATTGAGCTAATTTAAGATAAAAAATGTTATTTAAGCAATAAACAAGTTATCAAAGCATGACGTGATGACAAAAAACTTGTGATCTATATATGCAGTCTCGAGTTTGAGTCAAAGTTTTACTCGCTCGCTTGAATCTATAAAATATTTTTTTGAAGGGTGATATTTCATCGTATCCAAAAAAAATTAGCGCTAGTATTATAAACCAGATTAATCTCATGAGTCGACTCAAGTTGGCAAGGAAATAAGGAAAACAATCGATTCTTTCTAACCCATTTAAAAATAAGAGTTAACCCTCAATTCTAGTAAGACTCAGTTAAAGATATATATTTTTTGAAAAAAATTAAAGTAAAAAAACATTATTTTGTTTGTTTTTAATTGATTTGTGTAAACCCTCTTAATCTATATCCCGAGTCTTTTTCAAGTTCAATTTTTAAATTATAATTAGCATTTTGGCAAGCATGGAATGTGGGTAAAGAATGCAAAATGACAAGAATGGAATGAAGTACAAATGAAATATTAATATACTTATCCTATAAGGGAAGCCTTTTCATTTTTCTAATTAAACAGATGATAGTGTAATGAAGATTGTTTTTTAAGGGTTTTTTTATTTGAAAATATATAAAAATAATATATTTTTTTATTAATATGATATTTCTAAGAGTCTGTGTTTAAG
Organism: Salix brachista; assembly: GCA_009078335.1. Taxonomy (NCBI): domain Eukaryota; kingdom Viridiplantae; phylum Streptophyta; class Magnoliopsida; order Malpighiales; family Salicaceae; genus Salix; species Salix brachista. The sequence continues at coordinate 15,233,495 of CM018590.1, forward strand.
AAACTGAATCCTATTTAAAATAAAGAACACATAGTCTGTGTTTTTTAAGGCTAAATCTTTTTAATAGGATTCAATTTCTTGTTGGAGCTCGTGCTTTTCGTCATAAGCCGCCTCTTGAAAATCTCAAAAAAGGTTTCAAAAATTTGAAGTCGGCACATTTTGAATCAAGAGGTGCTTTTCCGGTTAACCGGCTGTTGAAGACCCTGTTTGGGAGTGCGTTGCAACCAGTGTTTGGGAAAATTTTGAATTTTTTTTTTCATTTTAAAAACCGGCGGTTTGGTGTTTTTAGATCATTTTGATGTGCTGATGTCAAAAATAATTTTTAAAAAAATAAAAAAATATCATTTTGATGTATTTCGGCACGAAAAGCACTTTGAAAAGCTACCGCAACCGCAACCGCACTCCCAGAAAAGTGGGAAAAAAATCAGTTGGCACAAACGTGTGCGTTCATATCAAAGTTGTTAATTCTATTCCATTTTGTCAGGAATAGCCGGTATATTTTATTTAAGTTAAAAAATTAGAACAAGTTTTATCTCGTTCAGAATCTTGATCCATTCTAGAAATTCCACCCAAATTTTGTCTGAAATGTTTCGGTTCTGTTCCGGTTTTAAATAATATATAATTTTACAATATCATTCATATCTCTTAATCTGACCGTTAGATTAAGATAAAATTATATGAGAGATCTCTTGACATATATCAAATGGAATGAAGGTGGTGAGATTTAAGTTCGTGACTGCTGGATCATCAAGACTCTGATACTATATCAAAAAATCATCTCATCTAAAAATTTAATCTACTAACATTAAATAAGATTTCAAAACATAAATTATATTATTTTCTAACACAAAAAAAGACAATGGTGTGACATGTTACAACGTTTTCCATTGGCCAAAGACACACTCGCAAGTCACGACCAACACCTCAAAATTATTGATAATTAATAAAAATTACTCCATTGTTTATTTACTAAGGGTCAAGACTATATTTCTTGGAGCAACCGAAGGCACGTAATTTGCAAATATAAATACATGAAATTGTTAATTTATCGAATGGATCCAATAAGCTAGCAGCACATTAGGATCCATTTGGTTTTAGTGCCACGTGACTCCAAGATACGAATATTTAGATTTAAGCACAAATTTCTATTTTATATAATCAAGGCCACATGACTAACCCTTTGATCGGAGTTGTATTAGGGGGAGGGTCTTTTTTATTTTATTTTTTTATTATTAATCCAAACAAAGTTATACCATATTATAAAAAAAACTATTTTGTTGATTTATCGAGTTATCGGAGGGTTTTGTATATTTATATTATTAAATTCGATAATTGAGTTTATGTTACCTCTAAAAGACACAAAACAATGGTAAGTGATTTATTTGATATCTTTTATATATTAGTTTATATTTTTATATTTATTCAATATTGAATATTGAATGTGTTCACTAAAAAACATAATCATGCATTATCATTCAAAATACAAACATCTTAAAATTATAAAGATCTAAAACAAGCGAGAAATACATAGAGCTATTATTTGTTTTTTTAAAAAAAAATTTGTCTCTTAATTTGAGAAAAATGTAATTTTATAATTTGTTATTGATGATCTTTTTTTTTATTTAAATCAAAACTAAAAAAAAATAGGGTTTCACCGTTTGTTATCAATGATATATTTTTTGTTATCTCAACCATATTTGTTCATCACAATTTTTTCTCTTATAAAAAAAGGTTCCATAAAAAAAAAAGATTATCATGCACCTTATTATTATATAAATAAATGAAAAATAATCTCTTATATAAAAAATTCATTGAATTCGATGATGCACCATACAAAAACATTTACTTAGTTTTTAGTTTTTTTTAAGTGCTATTTTTTTTTTACTATTTTCATTATTTAATATTGGATGAATTAAAAATTAAAAACATCATTCGGCTCATAATAAAATTCTATTTTGTTTTTTGCATGACAACCTAGACTTACAATATGTTTCTATCAAACTATTAAATAAAAACATCATTCGGCTCATAATTAAATTCTATTTTGTTTCAAGAGTCACGACTCACGACACTAATATATAGAATATTTCTTCCTCGATCCTCGACGTCCCACAGAACAATTAAACTATATGAACTTTCATTAGGAAAGGACACTTGTGTGATTCAGGAGGATTGCATGCCGTCGAGGGAGGTATAAATGCATTTCATATTCTCAATAATTTTATAGAATTCAATTATATTAGTTTCCACTCACTATTTTTATTTTTTTTAATTAATACGGGTGTTTAAATAGTTTATATATATCTCGATTAATTTTACGAGTCTGAACCAAAGTTATTGATCCCGTTCCGTTCCAATGCAAAATCCGGGACAAAACGGCGACGTTTTTGTCCCGGTCAAAATCCCGGCCAGATCCGGCAATTCCGGCCGGATTCCGGCCGGAACGCCCCGGTTCCGTACCGGGCGTTCCGTTCCGGGTTCAAAATAAAAAAAAATTCAAAAACAAAAAAGAAAAACTCAACCCATAAATTATATATTAGTAAAAATAAAAAATTAAAATCATAAAAGTTAATATATCATGCACCCTAGCTATGTTCATAGAAACATCAAGAGCCGGAACATCTTCCTCGATGAAGAATTCAACGCGAAGATAGGAAATTTCAGCATGGCAGGGTGCGTTGAAGATGATACCAAGGAGCCAGACTTCAATTCAACCAACCCTGCATCTTGGAGCCATGGATACGTGGCCCCTGAGGCTCATCAAGGAATAGTTTCCTCTAGCACATATATGTTTTCTTTTGGGGTGGTTTTGTTGGCGGCGGCTAGAGAAGAAGAAGGGATGGGTAGGGTTTTGTTTATTCAAATGAAGGGGACAAACGGGTGGGGTAGTTTTTATAGTAATTATTGGTTTTTATACTAATTATTATATAATAATAATTAATTATTATATTAATTAATTATTAATTACTATAATAATAGTTAACATAAAAAATAGGGGTATTAATTTGTAATTAATTTGATTGAATTATTTGTAATGGAATGTATTTTAATTAATTATGTTTGAACTTATTGATTATTTCTTAATGTGTTCATTTTGTTTTTTTAAGTTTTTCTAACATTAAAAAACAATAAGTAACATTAATTAATTTCAAATACAACAACCATAAAAAAACATAGAATTACTTGAAAAACATACAATAAGTAGCTTAAATTTCAAATATTTTGGATCTTTTAATTATAATTAAATTCATTCTTTATTTTTTATTTTTAAAAAAATAATTTTATTGTTGGAATTTTAGAGATGTTTCTAATTTTGAGATTATGTTTGTTTGATTTTGTGTTTGTATTGTATAATTTAAAGTTAATTTATCTTGAATTTTAATTATATTTGTTAAAATAATTTTTTTTCATATATATATAATTAATTTATATGAACAGCACAAAACCGGAACGGAACGCCGGAATGCACCGAAACCGGAACGTTCTATTCCAAACAAAAAACCGAAATGGTACCCGGAACGGATTTTACAACATTGGTCTGAACCGCTCTCTATTTTTCTATAGCCTGCTGCATGCTCATATAAAGAACTTAAAAACCCTACAAGATGCCCACAAAGACATATCTCATTTTAATGAAAATATTGTCTTTCCAGCATAGAGGTTTATAAAATAATGACAATGCCCTTTTAAGTGAAGTGGCGTGATTTCACTATAGATTATTCTTTTCCATTGCCATTAAATTACATTACATATAGAATCGATTGTCATGAATACTATCGCACTAGCGTACAAAAAAGACCACACCTTCATACTAGGTTTTGATCACTACTATAATATATACCGATAGAATTACCGATGAAATATATCGACAAAATCATCAACAAGAAATACTGACAAGATATTTGGATGATGATTCTTACAGTATATATGATTTCGAGAGAATCATGGACGGATTAGAAATTATCGACGAGGGTTTTACCAGCAACAGGTTTTTATCCATGTGGTTGTCAGGAAAAAAACTACCGACATAATTTACATGAAATTACTTATGGATATTTTCATCCATAAAACTGTTTATTCTAGTGTGTGCTTCAATATGCTTCCCACAACCACAATCTTCTTCTTCTCCGCGTGTGTGTTCATGGTTAGGCCAAACAAGCATGTGAATACATAGATTGTGCAAGAGATGCTTTGTTCTCGCTCTTAGTACCTTCTGTCTAAGAGTGTGATTGAAATTATTTTTAAAGTGTTTTTTGTTCAGAAAGACATTAAAATAATGTTGTTTTATTTTTTTAAAATTATCTTGACATAAGCACATGAAAATGATTTAAAAACACTATTTTTTATAATTTTAAAAAAAAAAAATTCAATTTTTATGAATTTTTTTTTAAATACAGTATCAAACACTCCTTTAATAATAGAACTTTGGTCTAGTGGAAGGTCATGAATTCGGTCTAAAAAAACACTTCATAGTAGTAGAGAGTAAGAGAAGCTTCTCAACTTTATAATATATAGTAACCAACTTTATAATATACAGTAACCAATTCAACCTCTGTAGTAATAATACAACCACGCTCGTTGCCTTGCTAATCGTTTTGGAATAGCACTAATCATTTTAGGGATTGGCAGCCGGTGTTCGGAGTAGCGTTATGGTACATATGGAATGAGAGATGCAGTAGAACACTTAGAGGAAACCAAGGAAATTGGTATGGGATTGTGCTTGCTATAAGGAGAATGGTGGGAGATAGTAAGATGGTGCAGGGAAGGAGTTATGGGGAAATGACTGGAGATACGGTGATTAATTATATAGGGTGGAAATATCCAGCGGAAGGCTGGATCAAGCTAAACGTTGATGGGTGCAGTAAGGGCAATCCAGGATTGGCAGGTGCGGGATGAGTGATTCGAGACCATATGGGAAATTGGATAGGAGGATTTGCAAGAAATATTGGGATTTGTTCTTCAATAACTGCGGAGTTATGGGCTGTTCATGATGGGTTGCAACTTACATGGAACAAAGGGATTCGGAGAGTGGTTTTAGAGTCTGATTTCAAGGTTGTGGTGAAGCTTATTAAGAATGGTAGTGGTGGGGTTGATAGACACTATAATCTTATTATGCAAATTAAAGCTATGTTGGGTAGGGAATGGGATGTTGAAATCTTACATGTTTATAGGGAGGCCAATTATGTGGCTGATTGGTTGGCTAATTTTGGTTTAGGTAGAGATTTGTTAGACAGGGGATCGGATGTTATAACCGATCCTCCGTCAGGCATTTTGGTTTAGGTAGAGAATGTGATTGAAACTGTTTTTAAAGTGTTTTTTTTGTCCAGAAAGACATTAAAATAATGTTGTTTTATTTTTTTAAAATTATCTTGACATAAGCACATGAAAATGATTTAAAAATACTATTTTTTATAATTTAAAATAAAAAAAATAAAAATTCAATTTTTTTGAATTTTTTTTTTGAAATACAATATCAAACACCCCTTTAATAATAGAACTTTGGTCTAGTGGAAGGTCATGAATTCGGTCTAAGAAAACACTTCATAGTAGTAGAGAGTAAGAGAAGCTTCTCAACTTTATAATATATAGTAACCAACTTTATAATATACAGTAACCAATTCAACCTCTGTAGTAATAATACAACCACGATCGCTGCCTTGCTAACTATCAACAATTAACGTTGACAGCACTCTAATTATTGTTTATGGACAGCTCCTATTTTTGAAAAAAATAAGAAAATTACACGTGGACTCTCGTTACCATGAAACAATTAATGATGGAATGAATTATTGGGGTCGGTTGAATCTTTCAACCTTATTCTGCCTTACACGCGGGGAAAGGCAATTGTTTGCGTGGGGACTGGGGAACGAGCAAGCGTGATCGGGTAGTGAGTCAGCTTTAATTTATTTTTATTTTTATTTATTTTTATTTATCAAAGATGAGAATTTCATTACTTTCTCTACCATTTCGGTGTTATAAGAAAAAAAAAAAAAAGCCAAGTCAATTATAATTATAAAAATTACAAGCAGTGAAAAAAACCTCTCCTCCCTTTTCCTTGCATAAAATTCCTTATATCAGAATAGGCTCATGGCCAAGAGATGGGCCATCCGGCCCATATTGATTATAATAGGACAATATTTAGCATTAATAGAGTTGGGCCTATAGAGCCTTAAGAGCCCGATTAAAAACTACAATTGCCAGGCTTCGTCCCATTTCTTATTTAACCCACCAGGCCTCCAGACTCGGTCAACGCCCATGATGAAAGACTTCTTCGAGCCTAGTCAGGAGTATTTGCTTTCAAGTGTTCTATGATGTTTTTTTTATTAAATTTTTTTTTTTTAAATGTTTCCATCACTATATTAAAACCATGAAAAACTATTAATTTAATTTATTTTTTTCAAATAAAACACATTTTTAAAAAACATCTAAAAACAAAAATTACTATACTTCCAAACACATAAATTTCTTGTGAAGTAGCTTAAGATATTTCTATCATAAATATTACTACATTAATTTTTTTTATCATGAATAAAATTTTAAAATCACTTTCTTGTGAAGATATAAAACAAACAATGAGTAACATAGACAAATATTAAAATAGTCAAAGTATACTAAAATAGTCAGAGTTTAAACTTCACGCTTTTTTTTTCTTTTTTTTTCATTTTCATTTTTTTAAATTACAATCTTCTATGTAAAATTTCTTAAATAATTTATCAAAAACACTAGGAGCCATGTCAAACTATTTTGTAAGTCAATTATAAAGTTCCAAAGTCTAGGAGCCAAAAGAAATCTAGAAGCAAACACTAGTGATTCTTAGTCCTAAAATCCTTTAAATACTTTTGAGCTTGCAACTATCCCTTTATCTTCGTAGCCAAAAGCCGAAACCTCCATTACATGCCTAATCAATCCCTTTATGATCAAGTAATCTGGGTTGGTAAGCAATGCATTTCTATTTAAAATAAGCTTTATAAACACTTCACCAAACTTGGTTTAAACTCTTGTTATTTTCAGCTATCCATAAAAAACAATACAATTTTTCAACCTTTGTGAACCTAATAATAATCAGAATCACTTGAATTTTTTCGTAAACAAGTTTGTTTGCTTTAAACCAAATTAAAATATCTTTTGTGTTTGGAATAACTTTGAAATTCCAAACATTTCCTATGAAAGTTATCCTTATGAATAATCATCTTCTTTTTCCATATCATCTTGCCCAGAACACTTAGAGGACATGATCAGACCAGGAGGAATAAAAAAACACATTAGTTTATTTGTATTTAAAATTTTTGAATTAATATTTTGTCTAAATTGTTTTTGAACTCATCAAGATGATCGAGTCATATTGATTCAACTTTTGTTTTACTTGTATTTAAAATTAATTGCATACTTTCAAATTAGTTAATCTTTAAATTTGAATTGAAATTATGTTGTTTGAATTATATATATATATATAAACAATACAATCCCGAAACGACAAGCTGAAACATTTCAAATTGTAAATCATATTGTTTTAATTGAAAAAACAAAATGCCAACTAGAATGAATTTTATAACCTTACTTCAATGTTTGATTTATTAGTAATTGAACTTCAAAAGTATTTATTTTTGTATTAGTCATTGACTTTTTTAGATTTGATTTTTGTTCTTTTTTAATTATATTATTAAATTTACCAATACTATTGAATCTATTTGAATTAATAAACTGGATTCCAAAATGTTCTTGCTTTTTTAAAATATTATCACTACTTTTTTATTGTTTTTTGTATAAAAAATATAATTCTAATATTTTTTTTTAAAAAAAAACATTTTAAAAATAATCTCAACCGCAACTAAATTCTCACAATTATCTCACAATTAATTAAGCACAACATTACAAACGAAAATAGTGTTGTATTTATAGACAAGTCGCCACTTAATTACATCTGCAAGCACGAACACAGAAAAATGGAAAGCTGACATAGAGCTGTGAGTGCTAGCTGGCCAAGAAGGCAGTGAGACTTCTGAAAGTAGATTCATCACACGGCAAAACAATTCCATTTTTGTTATCGAATCCATATTCCTCTGCAGATTCATCCAGCAATTTCTGGAAGATAGGGTTCTTCAGGTAAGACGTGGGGACGACGAACCTTTTCATCTCATCGCCCACATAAACCACAAAGTGCCCTTTCTGGCCTCTTCTTCTTCCTCCTCCTCCTCCATTTTCTGGACTCAAAAGGGAGAGATTACAGGCTAAGCAATCCATTGGAGCTGAATACGAAGTTATAGGCGTGCCAGATATTTATATACAGAGCCAGCAGGGAGAGGACGTGAGCCCATTTCATCATCAAAGATATGCGACGTCGTAGAGAAATGTGATTAACGTGGACTTCTGCATTTGCAGAGAGAGAGAGAGAGAGGAGAGAGAGAGAGATGGAGGACTGTGAACACCATTAATGTATTTGTTCTTGTTCAATGGCGTAAGTACTGCATGCGTTGTCCGTCTCTGTTGCACATGGGATTTGTGACCTGGCAACGAAATCTCTGCAAAGTGAAGACAAACCAGCCGAAAGAGCATCTAGCGATCGATTTGATTTGAAATATTGTCAGCTTTGTATCTCCACACGTTGCCGAAGTGAAACAAGAAACTGGGCCATTGCCCCTTTACTGTGCAGAAAGTTTTGGCAGCCACCTTCATCAGTTCACTCTGATCTGAGTGTTTGAAAAATATCAAGTTTGTAAATTCTGTTTTGATTGAATTTTTTTTTTTAATATGTAATGTTTTGATTTTGGAACGTTTTAGCGTGTAGTTTCGGTGCTATGTTATTCATATATTGTTAATTAATTATAAAAAACACAAATTTCTTAATCTTAATCTTCACAAAAAAATTAAAAGACATTGATATTTCTAAGACTCAAAATTGTTAAGGAATCATCTCATCTAAGAACTAAAACTGTTAGGTGAAGCTCCAAAATATGATTTATATTATTCTCTAACACACCTTCTCAAGTGAAAGCCTTTTGGGCTTGAAACTTGCACAGACCCACACTACCTTGTGTTTAATTTTTATCAAATAGAATGAGAGTGGTGAGATTTGAATTCGTGACCGTTAGATCAACAAGGCTCTGGTATCATGTTAAAAAATCTTATCTAAAAATTTAAATTATTAGATGAGACTCAAAATATAATTTATATTATTGTTCGAGAATAAAATCTCTATCTATACGATGACTCAAAACGGATAAAGGCCCCGTTTGGCATTGCGATCCCACCGGTTTTTGGCCGAAATTTGAATTTTTTTTTTTTTGCATTTTAAATGAATATATTTTTGTGTGTTTTAGATCATTTTGATGTGCTGATTTCAAAAAATGATTTTTAAAAAATAAAAAAATATCATTTTAATATATTTCGGCACGATAAACATTTTGAAAAGCTACCGCAACCACACTCCCAAACAAGCACAAAGTAACTCTAAGTAACTCTTGAAGTTGGGAATTCATCGCGTCAGGAAAAAGTATTGAATTTTGTAATGACCTAATCTCTTCTATTTGCTTTAAGCACAAATCGTTCAACTTCTCAACCTACACAAACAAAAAAAAACCAACAATAAGCTCGAAACCCAAAGAGGAAAAAAATAAACAAAATCTCTACTTACTTCTATGTTCTTGTCTTCAAGCATTAACTTAAGCTTATCAATCTCCAATTCTTGTTCTTTATTAGCACTCAAAAGCTCTCTCTCACTCTTCAAAACCATATCTGTCAAGGCATTCACTCCCTTCTTCTCCTTATTTTCTTTTCCAGATAACTTCTTCTGCAACCCCATAAAACCAGTTCCTTTCCTCGCAGTCTTTTTCAAGTCCTCAGCTATTAGATCCGATGGAATCACCAACCCCACCGCCTTACTTGAGTGAAATTGGTTTGGGGAAAGGGGTGACGCTGCGTTTGTTCACTTAATTCAATCTTTTTTTATTTTTTTTCATGGCCGAAACGACGCATGCAACGTGCTTCCGGTGTATTTGGCCGAAATATTCAGTACAGACCAGAATTTAAACCGAGATAAAAACAATACTGTTTTATTTTTTATTTTTTTAACTAGTATAAAATGTTTCGGCTAAAACGAAATGAGATTGATAATCCTAAAATATATTTTATGATAAATCCATAACCTTTCATATATTTTTTTATCTCATTTATGAACAATCGTGTTTCTTATAGTAGAATATTTTTACATCATTGATTTTGAAACTATCACAAGGATTGTATCTTTTAGTCGTATCATTTAAATAGAGAGAAGTTGATATTTATAAGATATCTTGAATTTAATGAGGAATTGGAATATATATATATATATATATATATATATATATAATGAGGAATTGGAATATATATATATATATATATGAGCTACTTCCTACCAATCATTGTCATTGTACAAGCACATGTAGCTGAGCTTCAAGCTGTCAGGACTGATAATTGGCTACATTTCTATAACATCTTCCTCTTACCTCATGGATACAGATGAGAAAGAAGAATGACGAAGACAACACTTGGTCATGATTTTCGTTAGATTAGGGGAAGAAAAAGAAGTTTTCCAAATTAGGTTACTGATTTTGTTTCCCATCTCGTGGATCGATTTCCTATCATTAATCAAAATTCTTTGCAATCCCATTCATAATGAAAAAGAAAATTGCTACAATTAATGGACATACTTTGCAAGTGATCCACTGCAATTATTATTATTATTTCTTGATTGGAAAGACTATTCTGGTTAACTTACATGTATCTTGATTAATTTTTATGTGTTGATATTAAAAATAATTTTTAAAAATAAAAAAATATCATTTTAATATAAATAAAAACAACAAACATTTTCAGTCACCTATGGTTGATACAGTGCACCTATTAAACACAGCATAGACGCAGGGAGACAGGTGAGGAATAGAGTATGGGCCGAGAAAAGAGTTCATTCATATTTATTGTTTTGGTTGGAAAGGACAAAATTTATTTCTATCATTGAACCTGTACGTTCCCCCTGTATACATCTACCCTATAAACTTCTTCCGGAGAAGAAACAAAATGAAATTATTTAATTAATTAACACCATATATGGGGCTCTACTCTATCCAGATTTTGAGAGAGAGAGAGAGAAAATTGTCAGGAGATAGGAGATCTGTTTTTCTCATCTCCTCCTTCTCTTTCATTCCTCTATTTATTTATTTATTTATTTTTAGGTGTCAGGGGTGGGATGATTGGATGGAAGCAATATGTGAAGAATATCGATGATATCGTGAAAAAATCCAAGGTAATGCTCTATTTTGCACCGTGCTTTAAAATTATTTTTTTTAAAAAATATTTTTATTTTATATATTAAATTATTTTTTATGTGTGTTTTAGATTATTTTCATATGTTAATGTTAAATATATATTTTTTTAAAAATAATAAAAATATTATTTTAATACATTTCTGAAAAGAAAATATTTTTAAAAATAATTTCAGCTACACTCTCAAACAGTACTCGATAACAAAACTCCTTTGAGTGGATAGGATAAATTGACTAATGACTTGTTCTTGAAATTGCTTAATAAAAGTAATTTAAACCTAAAACTTGTATAAATTTATAGTGGTGAGATTTACACTTATATTATATAATGATTAAAACTCTAATATTATATAAAATAACCATATTAATCCAAAAATTTAAATTATTATGTAGATGAGGATCTTTTTTTATTTTATTTTTCAAGTAGATTTGCTTGATCTTATTGGTCATCAAATATATGTAACATGCATGTTTTTTTATGATAAATGTCTGGATCTAGTTTGGTGCCGTTGAAGTGAAGGCGTTAGAAGATAATTACTAAAAAAAAAATTCATATGATTTTATTTAAGTATTTAAACTTCAACTTATTTTATTGATATGGTTTCTAAATATAATATGCTTAAATGCTTATGGGTTCATATGTATTCATACAACCCGTTTGAGAGTATAACTGAAATTATTTTTAAAAATATTTTTCATTAAGAAATATATTAAAATTATATTTTTTTATTTTTTAAAAAATATTTTTGATATTATCACCTAAAAACTAAAATGCTTCTTTTATAATTTTTGTATATATAAAAAAAATATTTAAATTAATACACCTTCTCTATTTTTTTTTACATGGAGCCTTTTTAAATGATGATGATTTTTTGGGTACGTGTTTAATTTTTGAAGAAGTTTTTTTTTATTCATTTGTAATCTTATTTTAATCTTTTGTATTGATGAATTATATATATTTTTTAAAATAAAAAATGTTTATTTTTATATAATATTTGGTAATATGTGTAGCCATGCAAAATATTTTAATTTTATTCGGTTAATTGAATATGTTTGTATATTTCTATTATCATTTGATTGAATAAAAAAATAAAGCAAATTGCCTAAAATATAAACAATGTAGCTCTGTTACTGTAGATCATCATATTGTTCATCCTCTTACAATTAATTATGAATTATAATGGTGTGTTTTTAATAAATTTTATTTTAGTCCTTTAACATTTTCCTTGCGCAATCGAGCCCATTTAAGCACTCAATCTCATGTATTTGTGTTTGGAGATTTGAATAAAAAGACAAGGAACTAAAGTGAAAAACTCATGTAACAAAGGTGGTTCTTTAGAATTTATTAAAAAAGTATATTTTACCCCCTCATCTTTTTAATTTAGATAAAAAAGGGGGTTAAAATGAGTTTCCAGAAGAAAAAAACCTGTAACCTTATTTTTGCATGAACTATAGGGGCTACATTTTGAGGATTTAAGATGACTCCGCCACACTGGTTTTAGAAAAAAGGCCCATGTATTGGGGCTTGGACTTGTCTACGGGCACTTTCTTTGTGGATTACACGCCAAGCATGGCTTACTAGGCCCACAATGCCTCGCCTTATTCTTTTTATTTTTTATATAAATTACAGCTTTATATATATATATATATATATATATATATATATTTTTTTTTTTTAAATTACTTTTATCATTTATTGTTTTAACCGATAACCCTTTTATGTAATCTTTTTGGCTTATTTAGCCTTTTTGAAATATCGATTATTTTTTTATTATGTCGAGTGAGTTTGATTTTTTTATGAGGTTAGTGTGATTCATTTATGATTCTTTTTATATTTTATATAGATTAAATTTATTTTTAAAATATTAAAACACTTATTTTTCTTGGAATGTTTTTAATATGTGTAGTCTTACATAAATTGTTTTTGTTTTGTTTTATTTTATAAATTCTATTTGTGTGTTGGTTTCTAATACAAATTGATTTCATAAATAGATTCATTAAATACAACTGAGTAAATGACCCATATTGCAATATTAAATATTTTGGCCTACAATCATCTCTCAATTTTTCTATTTTTTTTGTTATTGTTAATGACTTATTTGTTTATTTACATAAATATTTATTGGTTTATTTATTACATGGTGACATGATCCTTTGGATTTTCTTAGAAAATAACCTACATAGATAAGTTTTTTTAAAAGATAAATTTATGACCTGTTACATCAAGCACGTAAAACACTACCAGTATTAATTGTTTTACTGACAATTTTTTCCCCCAGTATTGTAATGTAATCTCCATCGGTTATCTGTATAAAAATGTTAATTTTAGAGCTTAAGAATAAAAAAATTGTTTTATCTGTAATTATTAATATAATAATTATTAAAAGTTTATATAGATGTTAATTTTAGAATTCATGTAATTAGTCGAGATACATGTAAACTGATCTAAATACCTATATATATATATATATATATATATTTCTCTCAATCTTTTTCTTGTTCTTGAGTTTTTTGATTTTGTATTATTTTGCAAAGTTCTATCATATGTGATAAAATAATATAAAAAAAATATTATGTGTATAATGCAAAATAAATATTGGATATAGACTGTATATTTTCATAATTTTAAAATTTGAAAAGGTAAGTTGTAGGGGTTTGTATGGTGTTTATCTTAAAGTAATGTTACCCAAAAGACATTTTCTTAATGCCATTTGTTTTAGAAAATTAATTGAGGTATTGATTAAAGTGGTAATTGTTAATATATAGAATCAATACGATTAAAAATATTAAGTATGGTATATCAAATGAGTAGATGAGTTATGTTTGATAAAGAAAATCAATGTCAAATTTAGTATTCGGCCCTAGACTTACTTTCTAGAAGTCATCAGTTCGAGTCTATAAGCCACTAGAGGTCAAATAAAATAAATTATTTCAAAATAATAGAGATCAAATCTAAAAAATTAAAAAAAAATGAAAGGTGAATAATTAAAATAATAATAATTAACATTTCATAAATTATTTCAAATAAAATAAGTAACAATAAAAAAAATGAGGACCAAATTTGATAGATAAAAAATTTCAATAAAAAATGATAAGAAAAAAGAAAATAACAATTATAAAAATAAGGACCAAAATTAATATAAAAATTAAATTTTAAGAGATGGAATTGAAAAATAAATATTCAAAACAAATTATATATAGCAATCAAAAGTTTGAGGATCAAATTTGATATAATCAGCAAATAATGACATTTCTAAATTTTTCACAACTTCCGGAAAGTGTTTTCCGCCCAAATTTTCCGGAAAACACTTTCCTGAAAACCAAGCCAAATTTTTCTTTGACTGGAAAGTGTTTTCCGTTGACCAACTTTCCGGAAGGCAAACAAACACTGGAAAGTTTGGAAAGTGGTTTCCCGGAAACCACTTTCCTTGAAACAAACAAGGCCTTAATATTCATTCGAGTTATCTTTTAATTAACTTGGTCAATTGGCTCATGTTGAGGTAGCTTCCACGAAGTTTAATTTTAAACTTTGACCAGGTAAATATTCAGAATTGATTTTTTGTTTTTGTTTAGTATATGTTGTCTTTGAATTGACCAAGTTTTCTTGAGTTATATTAAGTCATTTCCCACAAAGTTAAAATTCAAGCTAGACAATAAGTTAACTTGGTAGGTTGTGTTTAATAATAATATCAAATAATTTTTAATTATCTAAATATTTTTTGTTATGTTAAAAAAAAATAGTGAGCCGCCTTGAAATATAAAAAGAATGTAAACTATTAGTTTCTAAATAGTATTTATCTTAATGCAAATTTAAGTATCCTCAGCTGAAGGTCCTTTCTTTGGGGGAAATTTAACAAATTAATTTAGATAATACAAACACTACACACAAAATCATCAACAAAACCTAAACATGTAGAAATTAGGTAAAAGAATTAAGACCAGTTTAAAAATCTCAATGTTTTTGGAAAGAAAAGGAGAATTAAATTAATTCATTTTTTCTTATATATAAAAAAATTCAACTAGCGGTGTAAAATATCAAACTCATAATTTTTTAAAGTACAAAAAAAGAAAATAACACAAAGTTATTTGTTTTGTATAAAATATTTAAATAATATCTCTCAATAAAATATTTTATTTGAAATGTATTTTATAATAAGATGACACTATCATAGCAATGTAATGATAATAACAATAACGTTAACAGTGAAAATGATGATGATAACAACATTGGAGTATGTAGAGGGATGAAAATGAAAATTGTGGCTGGTTGGTGGTGATTAAATTGCTTGTTAGTTTAGTAAATTATTTTATAAGATTTTATGAGCTAAAAATATTTTATTTTAAAAAATAATATGTTGATATATTTTTACTAATTATCTAATAAAGTATTTTAAGGAGGATAAACATAAAAAAAGACAAAACATTTTCGTGTAAATTATCTTTAACAAAACCAAATTTGCAGTCTCTCAAATTAGCCATCTGAATAGAAAATTTAAGAAACCGAAAGAGTAGAACGAAAGTAAAAAAAAAAAACAGAGAGGACTTGACTTAGACTAGATCCATCTTTGGCCGAACCAATTAATCAGGTGTTAACTGCACTCTGATTAATGTTAGTATATTTTCAACTTTCATTCTCTCCTGTCTTCACGAACAGATGTATTAAAACCAGAAGAAACTGCTGATCTAAACAAAAATTCTGAAAAAAAGGATCCCATTTCAAGTCAAAAACTCCAAAAATCTTCTCTTTCTCTCCATTGAGAAAGAGAAGTTAGACCCAGTTGAAAATTCTGTTTAATCATGCAATTAAAACCCCTCAACACTTACACAATCACAATAATGCTGTTCCTTACAGTCATAATCCTTTTTTTCTCAGGTTTTCTTGAATTCCCATCCTTAACAGCCTCAATTACCTCACCTGTTAAAGATTCAAACTTTCCTGTCAAAACAACACCAGATCCTTTCACTAATCTGTTCGTTGCTTTCAGGAAATGGGATTCTCAAGTGGGTTGTATGCAGTTTAGAGAGAAACCCAAGAATTTGTGGTCTCAGGGGTCAAATGGGTCTGCGTCCTTGCAAGTTGTTGATGGTGATGCGGGGTGTAATGAGTTGAAAATGGAGCATGTTAGTGTTTTGGTTAAAGGGTGGACTTGGATTCCTGGCAATTTGGATAATTTATATTCTTGTCGTTGTGGGTTGAGTTGTTTGTGGACGAAGTCTTCTGTTCTTGCTGACAAGCCCGATGCCTTGTTGTTTGAAACAACTACTCCTCCACTTCAGGTATTTTGTTTTGACACAAAATTTGCTTGTTTGGAGATTTTCAGTTTATTGGAATTTAAACAATAAAAACATGTATATGCTGTAAGAAACCTGTGGTGTAAACTTTTAGATAGACGCCTTTTTATTATTGTATTGCTTAAATGATATCATAAAATTATGTTTCTAATAATCAAGTTAGGATAGGTGAGCATCAAATAGGTAGAATACGGTAATTAGTGAATGCGATCTTGTAGTGTTTAGAAATGTGGTTTTGTGCTCAAAATGCTAGGTAATCATTTTTGAATTTTGGTTTAAATATCTGTGCTCTCCTTTTACTGGTAGCTAGAATTTGAGGTTGAACCTAAGATTCCTACATTGCCTACTGGAAATGGTTTTTGGATCAAAACATAGAACTGATGGTAGAGGATTCACTAGATAGATAGATTTTGCAGCAAATTGTTTGGACCAATTTTATTGTTAATGATGTCTTTCTGAGTCCATTAATCTACAAATTGTACACAGGATGATTGACATTTGGGAACACTGTTCTCCACATCAATATTTGTGTCCATATTTCTAGCTTATGTAATGTTTAGGGAGGTCTATTCTATAGTTTGTTTGATTTGGATTGCGTCTCATAGATTGAGGAGGGAGCATGTAAGTCTTTGCTTTGGAACATTTTAGGGGGATGTTATCAATATCAAATGATTCAAACTGTGGACATCTATAGGCTCAGAAAAAAACACTTGGACCGAGTGCCTTATTTATAAGAATGCAATGCTCATATCTAACAATGGGAATTTTGATGTGAGAAAATCTTTAGATAGTTTTATTGAAAGGTAAAGATAAACAGGAGAAGGTTCGTTTCCTTGACAGATATTTGGAACACCAAAGTTCTCTTTGATGCCTTTTTTTCACTCAGGTGGCTGCTTGGTATATTTTTACCAGTCATAAACTTCATCAGTGGGGAAAAGTATGATAAAAAAAACCAATGGGGAAGGTGATGCATCTAGCTTTGCAAGGAAATAGCTGAGTAGCTGTTTGGCCCTGCTTTGTGGCTATGATTAGCTTGAGTGTTTGGTGAATACCTTTTTGGCATCCCAAAACCGTCTTTATTATTATTATTATATTCCAAAAATTGTAGAGAGCTGATTTTAGAATAAAAGATCCTGAATCTGAACTCACTTGTTCCTTCTCTGATTCCAGTCTTGAACTTTGTGGTAGTAGATATATGAAGCTATGTGTGTCACTTAGGTCAAATGTCATGAAGCACAAATAAATTCTTTGAGAGCTGCAGGCTTTTGAAGATGAAAATGGGAGTTCTGGGGTTATACTTCATTAGGTATTTGTTGGCTGTCATGGAAGGCGCAGGCAAAAGCCATCCTTTTATTACAGTTTAGGTTAAATTCCAAATTGAGCAAATTCTGCTGTATACCATATTTAGGGGAATTGGCAAGCATCACTACTGCAGCTGGCAGTGCTCTGGATCCCAGAATTTTGACATCTTTGTATAATGACATGTGGTCATTATTATTATTTCTGTGGTTAAGAATGAAAAAGAGATGATCACCCTGCTGCAGCTTTTTAACTTGTCATGAGATGTTAGATCCTCTCTGGTTGTTTGCTCAGTTAGCCTGGTTAAATTTTTTCTTGTAATTTGTGCATCCCTATTTTGTTCAATTGTTTTTTTAGTGCACTTCAAATTGACCATTTTTATTGTGTTTGTTAGAGGCGCAATGGGGATCCCCTTCGTGTTTACATGGATCTTGAGGCTGGCAGGAAACGCACTGGTCGTGAGGATTTATTTATCAGCTATCATGCAGAAGATGATGTTCAGTCAACATATGCTGGTGCACTCTTTCATAATGGTCGAAATTATCATGTGTCCCATCGTAAGGACAATGTAAGTGTTGGGCTTATGCTCATTCCTTGTTCTGTTCTTTTTGCTAGATAGCTTTTATGTTAGAGCCAGTAAAGAAAATAGTGGTTGATTTCATTATTTTTCTTCTTCCAAGGATACACTTGTTTATTGGTCTTCATCACGCTGTCTTGCTGATAGAAACCAGCTTGCTAGGAGCCTACTCAGCTTGCTGCCTCACCATTCCTTTGGCAAGTGCTTGAACAATGTCGGTGGCCTAGACATGGCCCTTTCTTTCTATCCTGAGTGTGCCAACGATGCCAGTATCAAGCCAAAATGGTGGGATCATCTACATTGTGCCATGTCTCATTATAAATTTGTTCTTGCCATTGAAAACACCTGGACAGAGAGTTACGTGACCGAAAAGCTATTTTATGCCTTAGACTCTGGTTCAGTTCCAATTTACTTTGGCGCACCCAATGTTTTGGAATTTGTTCCTCCACATTCAATAATAGATGGGAATAAATTTAAGTCCATGGAGGAATTGGCTTCTTATGTCAAGAACATAGCTAATGACCCTGTAGCCTATGCTGAATACCATGCATGGAGAAGATGTGGTGTATTGGGTAATTATGGAAAGACTCGGGCAGCAAGCCTTGACACGCTGCCGTGCCGATTATGTGAGGCTGTTAGCAGGAAAGGAGGGAGAAACGCCAGAGCTTAGGGGAATTCTGCTAGTTTTGATCTCTTTTGGATTGCTTTTGCCAATGTCATAGTGAATCCAAGATTTTGCTACTCCAATGGATGGATTGGTATTGATTGTACACAAGCAAGAACATCCTTTGTAGAAAGCAGGAATACACGATAGCGTATATATACAATGGGGCGAGTCCATTATCATTTTCCACTATGAATTTGTCTGGTTTAAGAGGTATGATTTTTATGTAGTATGATTGATGGATCTCGTAGATTACTTAGAACAAAACTTTTCATCTGTAGTTTCTGGCTCACCCCATACAAAATGTTGACCTAAACACCAGCTCATTTAGAAAAGCATGTCCTATTATTTTCTTCTTTTCTCCCTATTTTCCTGTTGCAAAACATATTTGACATTGTTTCTTTTATCAACAGAAGTACTTGTTTATATGGTAACAGATTGAGATTTTTTCTTAACCTGAACCCAGATAAAGAAAGCATATGAGCTGTGTGTTTTGTCCCCTGTAGTGGTTATGTGTTTGTTTGGTTGGATTTTATCGCTGCGCTTTGTGGTGCCAGTTAAATTTTCTGGCCAACGCATTGATGTGGTGTATTGGTAAAACTTGCTTGGAATAAGTATCTGTTTGGGAGTGTGGTTGCGGTTGTTTTTAAAAATGCTTTTCGTTAAAAAATGCATTAAAATCCTGTTTTTTATTTTTTAAAAATTATTTTTGATATCAGCACATTAAAATGATCTAAAAACACCAAATTTTGTTAATTTAAACTTCAAAATAAAAATAAAAAATTTCAAATTTTTTCAAAAACGCTTTTGAAAAGCATTTTTGAAAACCTAAACTGTAAGAAATCATTCAACATGTGTTAGCTCCAAGTTCTGTGCTTTTTACTTATTTTCTGTGACAGAAGCTTATACCTTACTGCCAAACTAAGCACTTCAAAATGGATGAAATTGATTGTTTTAATGGACCTCATTGTTGTAATTGGTTAGAGTAATCGGCTCATGTTATATAATTTGGTTTACACAGATCAATTTGGAATGGATTAAAAAAAAAACACTAAAGAAAATGATCAATTCCCACCATATGGTGAAGAAGAAGCCTTTCTAACATCAGGTCTCACAGAGTCCTCACTGTCTTCTTTATGAAATTTCCACACAGAAGCCATTATTCCCATTGAAGCTGAAGATTTAGCCTTCCTGAACCGTTGAACCTGAATTGTCACCAGCCATGATCATCATCAATAAAAGCCCTGATAATTTAAAAAAAAGCTACAAATTCTTACAGTTTCTGTTATCTTTTCCTGAACGATTCTCCGAGGAAACATGTTTAAAATTTAAAAACAAGAAAATGTCTTACTTTTTGTCTGGGCTTGCTCTTTTGGATCTTCACAGTCTTCAATTCTTCAGGTCTGTTTTTCAGGTATTTCTTCAACTGCTCATCATTCATAGCATCAATCATTTCAGTCTGTCATGGGAAAAAAAAGGGGATTTCTTAAAGAAATATACAGTGCTGAAGTTTTTATTTTCTGGAAAAAAGAAAACATAAAACGAATCAGAAGTTGAAAAGTTGAAAAAACACACTCAAGTGTTAAGAGAATATATATGTATGTATATAAAATTAAGGTTAAATGATTTGTACCCATGATCTAAGATCTTCGATATCTTTTACCAGGGCCTCTTCTTCTTTGTCAGCAACATCTTTTCTCTCTCTCCATGAAATAACCGCAGGCTCCATAGCTTTCTTCTTCCCTTCTTGCACAGTAGACATTTACTGGAAATACAGATAAACCCAACTGGTAAATTCACTGAAATTTGGACATGCAAATATAGTAGGGATATGTCAATGTAGTAACGGCTGCCCCCATGTTTTACTCGGTTCACCATGATACGTTATGGAAAAAAAAAGCAAAAAAAGAATGGTTGATGCATGAAATATAGGGCTAAAGCATGAAGCTGCTAAAAAATTATCTCATCTGAAAGTTTAAGCTGTTAAGTGAGGTTGTCGAATATAATTTATATTATTCTCTAACACACCTTCTTAAGTAAAAACTATTTGAGTTTGAAACTTGAACGAGTTCACATTACCTCATACTTGATCTTGCTTTTTACAAATAGAATAAAGGTGGTGAGATTCAAACTCGTGACTGTTGGGTCAACAAGATTCTGATATCATATCAAGGAATCATCTCAACTAAATACTTAAATTGTTAAGTGAAACTCTATAATATGATTTATATACCCGCATTCAGCAATTTTCTCATCCCTTTCCAGTAGTAAACAAGGATCGTCGGTTCAAGCAGGCTGGAATTGATTGCATGATATGCATGCATCGTCAGATCAATGACATTCGTTTACAAGATCAAGATTCCATGTCGTCTTTTAATGGATATACCAACAAATTCCTAGCATGATTTCATCAAATAATTATTTAAAAAAATGTAAAAACAAACAAATGGTAGCTTGTTTTTTAAGGAAAGATGTTCTTGCAAGAAACTTAAGGTGATTCTAATATTAGTCCGTATTGAGAAATCAAAATATTATAATAGTAAAACTGATATAAGAAAATGACTTAAATTATGAAGAAAAAAAAATTAAAAACTTTTTTATTATTTCTATAATGTTTCTTAGATGAAAATATATATTTCTATTTGTAGGCTGTTTTTTGAATCAATATTTAAGGCAGTTAAAATAAATGTTTATTAAAATCGAATTATTTAAATTAAGAAGGAGAAAATATCTCTTCATTAAAGCCTCCTTTCTTTATTTATGTATTTATTTTTTATCTTAAGAAAATATATTTGATTATTTTATTTTATTTTATCTTAAAAAACTTTATTTCAACTTGTTCTCACAAGTAAATAATCTAAAAATCTCATTAAGCTGTCTTTTAAGTCAAAAGACTCATCAAAACAAATTTAGCTTTAATTTTTTGTATAATTACCAAAAATCTAAATCCCGTGGGCAAAACACTGTGCAATCCACTGTGCCTTCTCTCTAAATGCACTGTGGATTGCGGCAGTGCTCGCCCGAAAATCTCCTTCACCCGCGCGGCAAATTCAGCTGCGTTCATGAGGCCATTTTCGGTTTTTTTTTTTTTTTTTTTTTTTTAAATAATCAGTTGTGAACAGTGTAGTGACGATTGCATCCCTTATAATAGGACAAAATAACGCCTCCGGCGCAGGGGCACCGGCGTAATTGCGCGCGGCCGGACCGGTCCGCCGCAACTTTGGAATTTTTTATAATTTTCTTAAATGGCTAAAGACGGTTTTAGCCCCTAATAAGACAAAAACACTGAATTGGGTGCAGGGACGGGACGGTAATTTACCCTATTTTTCGAATTTTTAAATTGTTGCCTGTCAGGGCGTGAGCCACACGCGCCAAGCGGTTTTGCGCCTCACGCCCTGGTCAGGTGGCGCGTGCGGCCTCCTCCTGTGTCCGGAAATTCGCTACCGTGCTCTTCCTCCCGCGGTGGTGCGTGTCACCACCAAATGTACGTGGACACGGCGGAGGCCGGCGGCCACCTTTCTCTCTCTCCTGTGAGTCAATGTGCAGGAGAGTCCCCCATATATTTTGACTTTGCACTTCGGTCCCTCGACTTTTAATTTTGTTTTTGGTCCTCATTTCTGTTATATAAGTTTTGATTTTGTTCGATTGGGTCCTCCGATTTTAAGTGATTGAATGACAAAGTTTCACTTCGGTCCTTCTACTTTCAATTTCCGGATTGACTATATATAACTCAATCAATTCGGTACAAAAGTTCTGATTTTTGCAATTTTGTCCTCTGATTTCAATTGATAATAAATATAATTTGCATTTCAGCCCTTTGACTTTTAATTTTTTAATTTCAGCCCTTTAGATTTGATTTTCATTTAAGTCCTTATACTTTTAGTTCTTTATATTTCTAGAATAATCTCTACTTTTGTCCATGTATATATAAAAGTGTATTTAACACAATAATAATAATAATAATAATAATAATAATAATAATAATAATAATCATAATAGTAGTAATAATAATAATAATAATAGTAATAATAATAGTAATAATAATAATAATAGTGATAGTAATAGTAATAATAATAATAATAATAATAATAATAATAATAATAATAATAATAATAATAATAATAATGACTTAATTATTTTTTGTTCTTACTCTGCTATGTTTTTTTCCTTTCTCCCGATAATTTGATAAAAAAATTTTCCGGTTATAGAAATAATAATTGTTTTTGTTTTTTTTATCTTTTGTTAAAATTTCTTGCATGTTTTTAGTCTTTCATTGTTTTTTTCCTTTCATTATTAACATAATAATAATAATAATAATAATAATAATAATAATAATAATAATAATAATAATAATAATAATAGTAGTAGTGATTATTATTAATATTATAATAATAGTGATTATGTATTCTATTATTATAATAATAGTGATTATGTATTCTATTATTATAATAATAGTGATTATTTATTCTTTCATACGAATAATAATAATAATAATAATAATAATAATAATAATAATAATAATAATTTTTTAATTGGTTTTTCTTGCTTGCTGTTTTTTTCATTCTTTTTATTTTTTTCCCTCGGTATAATTTAATAATTTTTGTTGTTTTAATTCTAGCGGCAATAATAATTTTAAATGTTAAGACTCCGATGTTGCTATTGTTATAATATTTTAAATTAATATTGTTTCCTTTTCCCTTTTTTTTTTTTTGCTCTTTCTATTAATTGATTTTTATAATTTTATTATCTGCACAATAATGATTTAAGTAAGTTGTTTTTTTTCTTATTCAAATATTTTGCTCTTTTTCCTAATGTTGTTGTGCGCTCTTTTGTGATCGTTTATGACGCAATACCTATATTATAAAAGATGTAATCTATGCTTACGTGATAAACTCAAATCAAAATGGTAAAATCTCCTAATCTATAACTTTTATTTACTTATACCATATAAATTTATCGTTGTAAGATTAATTATGTTAAATTATATACAAAAAAAATACCCACGGCAACGCGCGGGCAATTTGCTAGTATTCTGTATAAGACGTGGAGCATCAGTTTTATTTATATTCCCATTTTTTTTATATTTTTTTTCTGTAATACTTCTCGGTTAAAATTACAACGTAGCTGAGTTAACTTCAGTCAATAAAATTATAATTTTCATAAAAAGTATTTAGTGAAAAAATATTAAATTAATATATATTTTGTTTATTATTACAACGTAGATGGATTAACCTCCGTCAATAGAATAATATATTGTTTTTTAAAAAATATTTAGTATGAAAAAAATATTAAATTAATATATATTTTGTATAATTTTAATATACTATATCAAAATTAATTAAATTCTAGAAAACTTATTTTAATATATATATTTTTTAAAAAGTAAAAAGTTATTTTAACAAAATATCAAACACATTCTTAATTAATTAAATTTAATATTGCAGTAAACTTTTTTCCAAAACATTTTAAAATTCATAATAATTAAAATAATATAGCAGCTAGTATGAATGTAAATATACAAAAAAAGTAAGAAAATAAAAAAAACCCAAACCAAACCAATCTCTTTCTTAATTTTACCAAAACAACTTTATCTTGACAAATTCCAAAAAAAACAAAACAGAGTGAGTTTGAAGTCGATCACCATCATCACCCATCCGTCGAAGGAAATGAAGACGAGGCAATCACCTTTGATCCTTCTCAAAACTACACCTCTTCTATTGTTATTATTATCCATAATCTCCTCAGCAGAATCAACAACTCCACCTGAGAAAATAAATACTGTGTTAGAGCTTGATGATTCAAATTTCGATTCAACTATTTCGACCTACGA
The DNA here is from genome assembly GCA_009078335.1 of Salix brachista. Taxonomy (NCBI): domain Eukaryota; kingdom Viridiplantae; phylum Streptophyta; class Magnoliopsida; order Malpighiales; family Salicaceae; genus Salix; species Salix brachista. The sequence goes on from CM018590.1 coordinate 15,258,454, forward strand.
TTATGTCTTCGTCGACTTCTACGCCCCTTGGTGCGGCCACTGCAAGCGTCTCGCTCCCGAGGTATCTATCTCTTCCTCAGTATTCTTCTTCTTCATCAACAAAGCTTTGTTAGATAATATTTTGAACTGATCTCACTTTTTATGTCTTAAGTTTTGCTCAATCTGAATTTTTATTAATCCGTTAATTTAGGTCGAGCAGTTTTGATTTATGGATACTGATCGAGTTGAAGAATTCTAGGGTTTCATTTACCTTTTAATTGGCGACGTTGCTTGTGTATTTTGTTATCTTCAACTTGTATTAAACTTTGGCATTACGATATATTATTTAATTAGTTTAATTGTTTTTGTTTCAGTTAGATGTGGCTGCTCCTATTCTTGCTGAATTGAAGAAACCTATAGTCATAGCCAAAGTGAATGCTGATAAGTATACTCGTCTTGCAAGGAAACATGAAGTCGAGTATGTATCATCCACTACTTTGTATTTATATGATACTGAGCGCGTTTAGATAATGAGTTTGTGTTGCGAATTTTTGTATAGCATCATTATGTTTAACCACTACTTGTCTTTACTTTGATTGATGCAGTGGGTTTCCGACCCTCAAGATTTATATGCATGGCGTTCCAACAGATTATTATGGACCAAGGAAAGCAGAGTTACTTGTTCGTTTTCTGAGGAAATTTGTTGCTCCTGATGTTACTATCCTTAATTCAGACTCTGCTATAAGGGAGTTTGTTGAAGAAGCCGGGACACATTTTCCTATATTTATAGGTTTTGGTTTAAATGAGACTGTGATGTCGAATCTAGCCATAAAGTATAAGAAGAAGGCTTGGTTTTCTGTAGCAAGTGATTTTTCAGATGATGTCATGGTACAATATGATTTTGACAAGATTCCAACTCTGGTATCTATTCATCCAAGTTACAATGATCATACTGTCTCTTATGGGCCCTTTGAAGGTTTGTTTTCATCTTATTACCTATGAATTAGTGTTGAGTTTATGTATTTTTTCCTTTCCAGTTGTTATTTTCAGTATCACTAAGAATTTCAACTGTTAGTGTTTGCTTATTTGATGATAGCCTGATATATATCTCGTGTTCTTGACTACCTGGTACTTGTGTCTAGATACCATCAGTTTCAAAGAATGGAATTAATAATAAAAAATACTGCTGTCTATCATAATAAAAGGAAGAATACTCTGTTATTTCTGTGCGCTTCATTTGCGTTTGTACTGTCTTTGCTTTGAGCACCATTTCAATGGTGGAATTTGCATAATATATGCTGGATGAAATTGAGATAATCATAGGGTTACAAATTTGTTGCTGTATTACATATAAAGATTGGTATATCATTTAATAGTTTCAAATATGGGTAGATGCATCATGTGTGTGCAGACAAGGATGTTTGAGTGAGAAATGCTACCTGACTGATAATTTGCAATAATAGGAATTTGTCATTGCATGGTGTATATATATATATCGCAAACAGGGAGCATGTCCTCACTGAGAACTCAAAACGTAGAATACTGAATTTTTGCTTGGAAATTTGTGTTGGAGAACTACTCATTCTGAGTTTAGGTCAAATATTACCCTGGTCAATTGAGTTGCTCATTTATCACTCTCAACGGAGCTTAATGTGGTATATTTTAAATACCCATAGGGTACTGCAAAGAAGTCTGATTGATGGAACCTAGACAAGCAGGTGCTTGCATGTTCAGATTCTTGCTCAATTATCATCTTGCAATTTTCCTCGTCTATTTCTTTCTTAGTTTCTTTCATGATTGTTCACTTATTCTTTGCTGCATTACATAATTACAAGCTGTTCTTACCTTTCTATTAAACCTGCAGAGGAATTTTTGGAGGAATTCATAACACAAAATCTTCTACCTTTGGCTGTGCCCATAAACTACGAAACATTGAAGGTACTGAAAGATGATCACAGGAAAATCGCCCTGACCATCCTGGAGGATGATTCTGAAGAGAAATCACAAAAGTTGATCAAAATGGTGAAGGCTGCTGCATCAGCAAATCGTGATTTGGTATTTGGTTATGTTGGGGTCAAACAATGGGAAGAATTTACTGAGACATTTGGTGCCAATAAGGAGACAAAACTACCAAAAATGATTGTCTGGGATGGAGATGAGGAGTATCATTCAGTAAGTATAGCCGCTGCAATACCATTACTCAAATATCATATTTCAAATCTCTTGGAACTTCTAATCTCCATTAATTAGTTTCGTAGTTTACTGGCGTTCTTTTACCTGTATAGTACAGCATGAGGAGAAGTAATACAAGCACTAATTTTTTTTTTAATGCTGTAGGTTATTGGTTCAGAAAGCATTGAAGAGGAGGACCAGGGGTCTCAAATCTCACAATTCCTTGCAGGATACAGGGAAGGAAGAACAGAGCGGAATAGAGTTAGTGGTCCATCGCTGATGGGCTATATTAATTCGCTGATTGGAGTTAAAACTGTGTACATAATCGTGTTTTTGGTGGCTATGCTGATGTTCTTCCAACATATTACCAAAGAGGAACCTCTAAGGGTCGGTACTCGCGACCAAGCTGAACATGCGACAAGTTCTGAAGCTGAAAGCTCGGATTATAGACCTGGAGATAAGCAGGAGTAGATTCGGTCGTTTACACGAGGATACTGCAAGTGCTAGGATGAATCAAAAGACGGTTATACAGTAAGCAACAACAGACATCCAAGTTATTCTGAATTTCTTAGCTTTGATAGAGAATGATCTGTTCCTTGAATTCTGATGTGCTTAAATAAGACCTATTTTGAGTACTGATGTTCATCAGCTTTTGCACACGTTTGCAAATTTGATGACTGTGTTTTAGGTATTAACTGCTTTCGTTTTTTTTTCCATGATAATTTGAAAACCAAGAGAGTTTTTTCCATGTACTAATGTTTTAGGTATCATTATTCATCATAATAGTGTAATTATCTCTTTTCCATTGTTTTTTAAAAAACAATCAATTGCCTGTAATTTAATTGAACCATGTTTTTGGTTTTCAAATTGTTTTATTCCCCTTAATTTAGTTTTTATATTATTTTTTGTTTTCTTGGTTTAATCTATTTTTTGACCCTTGAAAAAACCATTCGGGTTCTACATTGGTTTTTGATAAATACTAGAGTTATTTGTATATCTAACTAGTTTGATTCTCGCCATATAGCGCAAGATGAAGCCTTTTTTTTTTCTTAACAGAAAAGGGTACGAGTGTTAATATATTTTTATCATCAAGAAAAAATTTAATTGTAAATTTTATATTTATATGTATTTAATAAAATAAATTAAAATTATATGTGCTAGTAAATGATGATAATATGTTGTTTCCAATTAAAAAATGAGTTGAGAAGCTAAAGTAAGTTAATATGTTATTTCTTATAAAAAAAAGGTTGAATATTTATTTCAGTTTGAAATTAAGTCTCTAAAGTTTTAATTGGTTTGAATTAGAAAAAAATTAAATATTATTTTGCGAAATGAGTATTAACTCAATGTTAAAACTTATTTTTATCATTGTGAGAACTCCATGTAAAGTCAACCAAAACAAAACATGAAACACAATCCCAAATCAACTCAATATGAAAGGATTAAATTGAAAATAAAAAAAAATCAAATGATAAAAAAATATTAAAACAGAAAAAAGGAAGAAGAAAATACTGTGGGTACCTACAATGAATTGTGTCTCTCCTAAGTTGTATTTTCATTGTTTTTGCTTAACATTTCTTCCATTTATAATGTGATGGAATAAAATGAAAAATAATATATTAAAAAGGAAGTGGACGAGGGAAACCAATTTTTTGTTATTATAAATGAAAGGAAAAAAACAAAAAAAGTGGGTGTAATTAAATTTAAAATAATGAGGGAAACCTAATTAAATTTAAAATCTGATTCCGTGATTATAAAAACTGAATTTGTGACCGCATGATTTGCAGCCTATGATTGCGCGCGGATCGCTCACAAACAACAAAGATTTTTTTCAAGAGAATCATTATTATTCGAATATATTTATGACCAATTTATTTTGGTGATGCAAATATTTGTCATCAAAACCTTTCCAGTTCTAGACATGTTTATGAGAAAGATTTTATTCTAACCGTTGAAATCTTCCCCTTAACTCCCTTCCGACAAGGTAATTTCATATTTTAATATAGGAAGTTTCGAAAATAAATTCCACTAATTACAATATAAATATCACCATGCTCGTTCTCTTTTTCCCACCACACTTCTTTGTTCTTCTTCCAGGCAATGGCTTCAAACAAAGTGGTCGTTCCCTTTCTGCTCATTGCAGTCCTTCTGCTATGCCTAGGTTTTTCTTTGCTTGTATTACTAGCATACAGTTAATATCGTTATATATTTAATGTTCTTCCGTATAATTTATTCCCTTTTAATTTATTTATTTGGAGAAGTTGTTTGGCACCAACTCACTTAAGGGTCTAGCTTGTTATTGAGGAATGCAAATGCTTTTCTTGTTATTTAATATATACGGTGATTTTTAATATGGTATTTTGAATATATATATATATATATATATATATATATATATATATATATAGATATCAAATAGAATGAATTTAATTCCTCCTCGCTTCACTTAATTAAACTTTTATTTTATTTTTTGTTTGAGAGTTTGCTTTCGAATTCGATCTTCATTAGGTTAATTAGCAAATAAATCAACATGAACTCTTATATATCACCCACCAAAATTTGATGTTTATGTGTTTTTCTTTTTGCAGATTATAATAATAAGGTGGCAGCACAATCTCAATGCTGCACCGAGCACTACGAGCTTGGAAAATGCATTCCTGGAGTGGACGACAAGAATCCAAGTGGAAATTGCTGGAAGTATTGCATGGATAATTGTGATGAACAAAAAGGAGGTTTCTGCAAGAAGAATGGCAATAAACACCATTGCCACTGTTATTGTTGATTTTGCTGCTCTATCATGAACTAATAATGAAATAAGATTTCATATTATAAAGTTTTAATGATTGTTATGATTTTGTTGCTCCATCAAATGAAATAAGATTTTATATTATAAAGTTCTATTAGTTGTTATTTTCCTGCCACATAAATTATATTATGTTCTCTTTTCTTAATCGTGTGATGATTTCCAATTAGCTTAGTAAGGGTTAGATTTTATTATCTTTAATGGGATAAAAACCATATGAGAGATTAAATACATGGTGCTGTCAGGAGAGGAGTTGATAAAGATGAGATTCTATATATATTTTCTCTTTTAAATAATTTCATATTATATGTTCTTCATTGGTTTCTCTATTTTCTTGGTGAAATATATATTTTTAATCCGTAGATCATTGATTGCGTAGGGTGAAAGTATATTTGGCAGGCTTAGATTCGTCAAAACTTAACGTTTATATATATATATATAATGCATTGAGTTTCGCTTATAAAAGAATATAAATTGAATTGTTTTTCTATTTTTTTTACACACAAACACCTCTTCTAGTATTAGTAGGAGGGTGGCGATTTTTTTTATGAAAAATATAATATAATATAGAGAAATCTGGGTGTAACAATTTGTTTTGATATAAAAACAAAACAAAAATATATATTGCTTTTAAAAAAATTATAAGACCTTTTGTTTTAGTATTATTCATCTAGTAAAAAGTTTAATTCTATTGATTTATTTAATACCTCTAGGCAATTTTTTAATGTCTTTCTTCAATATTACTTTTTTTAATAAATAATAGTTAATGACAATTCTATTGCTATTTTTTTGTTTTTTTTTTCCAACTTGATTATTTCACATCGATATATTTTATAATTAGTCTTGGTAATTGTTAATTTGAGAAGATAAGATAAGTTAATTTGTCGTTTCTTAGAAAAAAAAAGTTGCATATTTGTTTCAATTTGAAATTAAGTCTCGAGGGTTTTAATTTTTTGAATCAATAAAATTAAATTTATTGTGTAACTAGTGTATTAACTCAAAGTTAAAACTTATCAACCAAAACAAATCATGAAACACAATTCTAAATCAACTACATATGAAAGGATTAAATTGAAAATATAAAAAATCAAGTGACAAAAAATATTAAAACAAAAAAAGAAAGAAGAAAATATTGTGGTACCCACAATGAATTGTGTTTCCCTCCTGAGTTGTATTTTCATTGTTTCTTCTTGATATTTCTTGCATTTCGTATTCTCTTATGTGTTCATGATTTCAAATAATTTTTTTATAGTGTATTATTGATGGTCAGTTTTGCAAAAATGAACTACAACAGTTAAATGGAAAGTAAAATGATCAATGAAAACAGGATATGAATGAAAAAAAAGTGTCTGAAGAATCGAAAAAGAAGAGGGATGCAAATGATCAATGAAATATGAATGAAAAAAACAGTGTCTGAAGAATCGAAAAAGAAGAGGGATGCAAATGATTAACAAAAACCAATTGACTTGGCGACTTAAAAATAATCTCGATAAAAACATGATTTGACTTTACAAAAATAAAAATGACACCTTTCATTTTAATATTGAAACGTTCACATTTTATATTAACATGGACTTTTCAGCTTAACTCGTTAAACCTGTGACCTTAACCATAAACTCCATTGATGCCTTGTTTGTTTCAAGGAAACTGAATTCCAGGAATTCAGTTTCCTTGCTTTCCAGTGTTTGGTAACACTTTGGAAAACAAGTCAAAGGAAAGTGATTTCCATCACTTTCCCGGTCAACCTAATTTTTGCTTTCCCACGCGGAAAGTGTATTCCGCTTCTAAAGAAAGGGAAAACACTTTCCGCTCGGTCATAAAATTTTATTTCCCTCGTCTCTTTCAGCCACTCTCATCGTTTCCCTCACTCTCATCGGTCACCACTACCAGCCCTCATCTCGCCTCCCTCTCCAGCTCAGTCCCTCATCTCCTTTCTCTCTGCGCCAGACCCTCAGCTCATCTCTTCCTCTCTTCTCCTCGTGTGTCTCTCGCGTCCCTCATCTGTACCAAAAAACCCTAATCACCCTCTTGTCTCTCGCGTCCCTCTCGGTCCCTCACCTCTGCTCTCGACAACCCAACAGCCTCTTCCCCAAACCAAGCACATCACCCTCTCGTCTCTCGCCTCCTCTCGCCTCCCTCTCAGTCCCTGACACACTCTCGCCTCTAGCCTCTCTCAGCCCCGAAGTCCCTTTGCTGCTCCGCATCTCGCCACCCTCTGCAAATCACAGCAAGAGAAACCAGGTACTCCCTCTGCATCCCAATCTTTGAAATTGCCGAGAAATTTGAGTTTTTGATGATATGCGAAATGGGGTTTGTGGGATTTGGGTTACAATTGATATTGCCGAGTATGGTAATGGGTATGATTTCAAAGAACCCATGTTTTGTTTTTTGTTGTTCTTGTTTGTGTTGGTTTCTTTAATTTGTGTGCACCTGAGCTATGAGAAAATGGATCGGTAATTTGTGGGTTGTCTTGTTTGTTGTTCTTGTTTGTGTTGGTTTACTGTAAATGAAGATAAAATATTGGAACTTGAGCATGATAAAGAAACGGGTTGGCTACTGAATAATTTGGCCATAGTATGCTTATGAGATAATTTGTTTAGTGGCATTTTGGAAATGAAATATTTTGATTTGAATTGTGAAAATTGCAAGCAAGTAGCAGTAGTTAATAGATGAGTGGAACAATGTCTAGAGATGTAGGTGTTTCCTTTTCTGGTGGCTCTTGTGAGCTAGAAAAGTGTAGGTATTTGAGAGATTTTTTTTATATTGTGGATGCTGAACTTGGATCTACTTTCTCAGATCATTTAAGCAACAAGAAAACTATCATTCTTATGCAAAATTACTTTAGGTGTATGCATGGTAATTTCAATTTTTTCTCCTTGGAGGAGTTTGCTTTGGGTCTCCTTCTTAGCTATTTTTTTTTTCATGGACAGTAGCCAAAAATCATATTCTTTCAAGTTCATATTCTATGAATAAGAGAAGGATGAAGTGTATTCCATTTTCTACTGCACTGTCTAGTTGTTAGTTGCTTATGGTCATTTAGTTCTTTCTTTATTTCATGTACAATGGCTACATCCAAATGGGTAACGGAGATAACAGCATGCTTGAGATGTATTGGTTGCTGTTAGAAGCACAAATTCTTGAGAGAGATTATAATTACTTAAGCATGCATATTTGGTGATTTTGACGTAACACAGCTTCAATTTCCTTCGGCAAGAAAAGGAATGGCCACCTGGCGCTTTAGACCAAAAAGGCATGTAGAGAAACTACTTCTTCTTTAATCACCTTGACAATGAATAAGGTTTATAATCTGCTGGTTTGTTTTATGTAAATTACAGGAGGCAGAGATAATAGCATCTGTAGAGGTAGTTAGGTTGGAGAAGCCTGAACTAAGAGATCCTGTGTGTACATAGGGAAGGATATAAATTGTTGAACTTTGTAAGTGCTGATAAACCTAGCTAGTTAAGTTGGGCTTTTCATGTTTGTAATTGTGTGGCCTCATAAAAATCAACATTTCCTCCTTTTGTATCTACGCTATTTCTTTAGCACAGTAATCCTTACACTCTGATCTTTCTCTTCGTTCATTCATATGTATAATTTTTTTGTTAATGAAAAGTTAAATACACAAAATGTATATATGGGATGCTTCACTCTTGTGATCAATTGAATCACAGAATTACATTAGCTATTCATGGATTTAATTGGCAGGCTTCTTGAAATATAGTGCAGCAATGGTAAAAAAGAGGGAAGTTAGCTAGTCAGTTTTATCCTGCTTAGTTTTATTTGATATATTTTGTCTTGTAGTTCCAAGCTCCAAATGTTATGAAGACATTGTACAATTGATCCATGTCTTAGTTGTCATTTTTATTGATCTGATCTCTTAATGTATGTTTACGGTCTGTATATCTTTACCTATTTGGGGTCTGAGATGGTATGCAAAACGCCTCAGGATAGATGAAGATGGAGACGTGGCAAATGAGTTCTTTGACGAGGTTTTACCAGATACATCTTCCAGTATTGATGAGCATCACAAGCCTCTGCCGAGGTTTGAAGTGAAGTACGGTACTCGGCCAGCTAAAATCAAGAAGCAGATGATGTCACATGATGGAAAAATTCAACTGCGTGTGGAACATCAGGGGAGACTGCGGTGGATATAATGGATCTTCATGTTCAGGGCTCTTGGGTGGCTGGGTTGAATTTTTAAGGTCAATAGGTAGGTTTGCTGCTGGGTTGTTCTTTAAGAATAGATTTACGTTTTGTTTTTGTGGCATGAACTGTGAAGACCCTGGACCTAACTGTATTATTGTTCATGTTACAAGGCTTTGTCCAATTGGTATACAATATTATAATTCAGATCATCTAATCAGATAAACCTCACAGATGCTCTAGAAAACTGACTCTGTTGGAGCTGAATGAATGTACCAATTGATCCATGTTGTTCCATGTACTTCCTCGTATATATATATCATCTCATTCTTCCCTTTGAAGAGGCTTTCGTACCCGATCTTCTTGCACACCTGGTTTGATTGTTCACATTTTCTTATTCCCGGATTTGTACATGTTGGTTGTTTGCACACAAAGTTGAATACAGGGATGTTCCAATGACTTGCATGCTGTGCAATTGCCTGTTTACATGTATCTGTTATTTCACCTAAAAAAAATATTTATCCAACATACCCATCAAAATATTTTTGTATCTATTTATCTTTTAAAAAATACTTCATACCAAAAAAAAAAAACCCAAATATATAACTCTTAACATAAACTTATTTTAAGCTTTTAAAATTGAAAAAAATATATATTTATAAGTTTTACTTAAAAAATATTTCACAAGCTTATTTCTCTATAATATGATATGACATATTGTTATATTTTATAAAATAAGCTATGTATGAATATAGGATATAATAAAAACATTCATCATTATACTTTTTAGATTTCATTTTTTTTATTTTAAGTGATTAAATATTATATGTATTAATAAATTATTTTCCAGTTTATTTTCCATAACACAAACAAACACTGGAAAGTGTTTTCCAGTTCATTTTCCATAACACAAACAAACACTGGAAAGTGTTTTCCATAATACTACCAAACATCGGAATTCACTTTCCAGGAATTCACTTTCCCCGGAATTCACTTTCCAAAAAGAAACCACTTTCCAGCAAACAAACGGGGCCTGAGTTTTATAAATTTGTTTTGGATATTTTCCTATAAAATTATTATTGTAATTCTTTTACCATCATCATTTTTTTTTCTTTTTAAAGATTACAAATTTACGACCACAATCATCTATGCAATTAAAAATTTATATCTACTTTCGGTACGTCGTTGCTCACTGATCAGTTAAAATGTGATGGAATAAAATGAAAAATAATATATTAAAGAGGAAGTGACGAGGGAAACCAATTTTTTGTTATTATAAATGAATGACAAAACAAAAAAACCTTGGTTTAATTAAATATAAGATAATGAGGGAAACCTAATTAAATTTAAAATCTGTTTGTGCAATTATAAAAACATAGAAAAAAAAATGCTTCCAACTGAATTTGTGACCGCGTGATTTGCGACCTATGATTGCAAATATTTTTTTTATGCGATGAAACTCCACCTATCAGAAAACACACTTTGTAGGTCTAGGTGAGCGAGTATAATCTCGGTTGTCCCGGGTTCTTATAAGGGGTGCACTCTCTGACTCGATCTCGAGATCTACTGTGCAGATTACAAGTCATCTGTCATCACGTCACGCCCTTTTGAGACTATGGTTGCAAATCCCTCACAAACAATAAAGATTTTTTTCAAGAGAATCATAATTATTCGGATATATTTTTGACCAATTTATTTTGGTGGTAAAAATATTTGTCATCAAAACCTTTCCTGTTCTAGACATGGTTTATGAGAAAGATTTTATTCTAACCGTTAAAATCTTCTCCTTAACTCCCTTTTGACATGGTAATTTCATATGTTAATATAGGAATAAATTTCACTAATTACAATATAAATATCACCATGCTCGTGCTCTTTTTCCCACCACACTTCTTTGTTCTTCTTCCAGGCAATGGCTTCAAACAAAGTGGTCGTTCCCTTTCTGCTCATTGCAGTCCTTCTGCTATGCCTAGGTTTTTCTTTGCTTGTATTACTAGCATACAGTTAATATCGTTATATATTTAATGTTCTTCCGTATAATTTATTCCCTTTTAATTTATTTATTTGGAGAAGTTGTTTGGCACCAACTCACTTAAGGGTCTAGCTTGTTATTGAGGAATGCAAATGCTTTTCTTGTTATTTAATATATACGGTGATTTTTAATATGGTATTTTGAATATATATATATATATATATATAGATATCAAATAGAATGAATTTAATTCCTCCTCGCTTCACTTAATTAAACTTTTATTTTATTTTTTGTTTGAGAGTTTGCTTTCGAATTCGATCTTCATTAGGTTAATTAGCAAATAAATCAACATGAACTCTTATATATCACCCACCAAAATTTGATGTTTATGTGTTTTTCTTTTTGCAGATTATAATAATAAGGTGGCAGCACAATCTCAATGCTGCACCGAGCACTACGAGCTTGGAAAATGCATTCCTGGAGTGGACGACAAGAATCCAAGTGGAAATTGCTGGAAGTATTGCATGGATAATTGTGATGAACAAAAAGGAGGTTTCTGCAAGAAGAATGGCAATAAACACCATTGCCACTGTTATTGTTGATTTTGCTGCTCTATCATGAACTAATAATGAAATAAGATTTCATATTATAAAGTTTTAATGATTGTTATGATTTTGTTGCTCCATCATAAACTAATAATGAAGTAAGATTTTATATTATAAAGTTTTATTTGTTTTTATTTTCCTGCCACATAAATTAAATTGTGTTCTCTTTTCCCATCAATACAAACTTAAGTTTCGCTCGAGATGACTTCATAGAAAGTTACTATTGTTAGGTTAGGTTTTCTATGATTTCTTTATGTTTGGTTGTGGTAATATATGACCATTAAGTCGATATAGAGAGGGGTTTAGCCCACTATTGTTTTTTAAACCCTATTTACTATGTTTTTGTAAAGAGAAAACCCTAAACAATGTTATAAAGATCATTTCAGTTTTGATCAAACATTTCGATGAGTTTCCATGAGCAGTAACCATGATTTCATGGTGAGAACTGTCTAGAACCCTTTGTGGTTTTTGGTTTGTTATCTAGAAGTTGTTCTTGAGATTGTATGCCTCTATTTCTGTATGGAAAGAAGAATCGTAACCCTCTATTAGTTGGCATGGAATTTTTGAATATTATTAAGTGATTTCTAAAATATAATTTATATTATTCTTTAATGCATTCTTCAAGTGAAAGTGTTTTGGGCTTCAAACTTGCACAAATTTATATTATCTTGTGCTTGATTTTTATCAAATAGAATGAGAGTAGTGAAATTCGAACTCGTGACCGCTGCGTCAACAAGATTTCGATATCATGTTAAAAAATCATTTTAATTAAAAATTAAAAATCATTTCAATTAAAATTTAAAATGTTAAGTAAAGCTACAGAATATAATTTATATTATTATAGAGAAGGTGATTGCTTTGTAAGGGAGAGATCAACGAAAATCCAGATTTGAGTCGGTGCCATTAACATTGATGATTCATCAAGGGGTTGAAGAAAGTGGGATATGTTTCGAGAATCTGGATGTTTGTGGGATTTGTTTGCGAAGAATCGAGGACATAGTTTTCAGTGCCATGCTCTCATGCCTATCACGGATCTTCCATTGGCAACGGGTTTAAAAGAAAGTTGTTGGGTGTTTGTTTTTTAAAATAATAAATAATTTTACAATATCAATTATATTTTTTAATTCGACCGTTAGATTAAAATGAAATTTTACGAGGAGTCTCTTGACATATTTATATATATTATATTAAAATTTCAGATCAATCAGAGAATGTAATGACCTTATAAGATTGATGATGATATTCTTATAATATTATACATGTTCATAATTTTGTTTAGAAAAATTATTTTATTGTGTCTTTTTTTATTTTAAATTGCACAATTCTAAATAATTTTGATAAAAAAACTGGAACGAAACCAAAATATTTCGGTCGATATTTGGCCAAAAGAACCGGAACGAACCGGAAATTAAACCGAGACAAAAACAACACTATTTTATCTTGTTTTTTTTAATAATACATTTCGTTTTAGCCAAAACAAAACAAGATTGATAACCCTTATTCCAACATAGATTTTGTTTTTTAGGGTACATTAAACCGTATGATTGTTGAGTGTCTCAACGAGTATTCAGATCCTGGCCCCACAATGCGCACACCATTAGAGCATCTCCTTGCAACCAAAATAATAAACGAAAAGAAAAGCTTCTAGCCTTCCGAGTGATTCTTCAAATTGGAACAAAAAAACAAAGAGCACACAGGACAGAGCATACTTTATTGTTTTGATCTTACATTTAAATTTTCAGGTTCCTTGTCGTCACGCAAATCTCCAGCTGCAAACTCTAACATGGCACAATAGTTAAAGAGTCTTTGGGGTTAACTATATTTTGATCAGTACAACTATTCAAAAGATTAATATTAACAAAACCCAATACAGCAGGAATACACTCAAACTTGGTAAGAATCCGCCAGACCTCATTTTCCAGGACCAGAACTCTCACTTGATATTGATAAAAAAAGAAGAAAAAAAGAGAGAGAAGGCTAATATATATGCTACAATGTACAAATCAAGCAGAGAATGAATGCCATTCTGCTATGGCACAAGAAGAAGACCAGTTTAGATTCTGATGAGCCAAAAGGTGTGAATCAGAGGTTCATAGAATCTGACATGTCGGTTCACATCCCGCATTTGTGTGCCGTTACTCAAGACTTCCCACTCGAATGTTATATTTTCATTTAGCAATCTGGAAGAGACTGGGCAGAGGCAAATGGAGAGAAGCTTGCAGCAGACTCGCTGCAATGCAATGGGAGTGGCTGGTGATAAGAGCTAACCAAACTTGGTGAGGCATTACTTGGACTAGTTATATATGAAGACATGTATCTGGTGTTCAAGGGTGAAATTGAAGGGTAGCCTAAAGAATGGGGTGAAATTGATGGGTAGCCTAAAGAATGGGATGAAACCAAAAAGGAACCATGGAATCTTTGGGAAGACATGTTCCTAAGATCGGCTGAGCGCTGGCTTAGAGTTATGGAAGGTGAGTGCCGATAGGATCTAAGAGACTGCGGGACATAAGGAGTGCCGGAATGAGAGGGAATATGAGAAACTGAAGGGGTCCTTGATGGGGTAATTTGTATGGCAGTTGATGTTCCAGATCTAAAAGATGATAGCATGGATGATGACGCGAATGAGGATGGGTTGGATGTAAGCAATGGTGTGGATTCTGTTGCTGGTGGTTCACCTGTGCTAGTTCTTGCATCACGCTTGCATACTGGACAAAAGGTCCTCCACGTCGTAAGCCAAGAATCCACACAGAAAGCATGGAATTCTGCACAAGGTTTGAGAATATATGATTCAGTTAATGGAGATTGAGCAATTACTGCAAAACCTGTCAAAAGCTTCAAGACGATGCTAGCATTATTTCTAATTGCAGCGTGAAAGGGGTGATGAAAATAGTCCTATTATTAACTGTTAGATAGAAATATATGCCGCCATAAAACATCAGCCACAACTGGTTTGTTTGGTTGCATTATTTAATATGGTATTGAAGTGTATATGCACAACTCAAATCCTAAATATCTATTCTTACACCACGCTATCTTAGAGGACATCTTCTAGAGAATACTTCAAACCTAAATTTCCTTTACCTATCCTGCACTCTCTTCATTATTTCTGCTCGATAAGCGTGAAAATCACCCTTATATATTGACACATCAGAATTTCCATATCAGACTACATTAGATGAACAATTCTTCAAAAGGAGCTACTTTCCACTTTTTGATGATACGAATCAACAAAAAAGAAATGGGGGGCCCTAGAACCTCGCCTTTCTGATTCTATCATTTCAGATTTCCATTTCCAAAGTTGTTCAATGTTTGATTTTTATCATACGAATCTTATCAGAATGTTGGATTGCATTTACAGAAAATATACCATAAAACTAGGTTGTCATCATACTAGTCATATAAATCTACCATTCAGTTTTCAGTTCACTTCCTATCTCTGTTACAGGTTTTACTAAATTTGCATTCACTAGATCAAGTTCAAATCCTACTTAATTCAGCTCTAATATATTCCTTACATATCCAACTTTTCTGCACCATTTTACCTGCCTGCATCTTTGATGCTATTGAAAAATTCCCTACAAGTACTTAGTCTCTACGGTACATCCAGTGAATGTACAATGTATACCATGCTCTAAGAAACAATTGCAAAACACATCTCAATATTTTCAATTGCTCACTACGACATTGTAGAGTCCCTAACCACTGAATCACTATCGACGGTAAATATTTTTTTATTTCAAAAACTTCCCTTGCTCAGCCACTTCCATGCTCGAGTGGGTTTTGGGTCCAAAAAAAAAAGAAGACTTGTCTGGTATTACCAGCATTAGACATAATAACATGGGCAACCAGCACAACTAAGTCCAAGAAGATGTAAACCTGACTTGATGCACCCTATCAATTTTTGCAGTTGCCACTTCTCATAATTCTCTAAACTATCTTGAAAACATATTTGAAATTTGAAATTAAAGTGGCTTCACACTAAACCCACAACCTTAAAACAACATGAAACAGGATGCCACAAACAAAGTAATGTATGGAATATGCAACTATATCATCGTGGCTTACTGTGTTGAAGTGATGTATGAAATATGCAAGTATATCATCGTTGTTAGGATACCAGGGGGGGGAGGCTTACTGTGTCGACAAGGCAGGATCCTGAGTTTTTCTCCAACAGTGTAATCTTCAAGGCATATGGCGCATGTAGTTGAAGTACAATTATCCTCTAGAGGGGAAGTAAATGCGAGGCTTGGCATTGCTTTCACTAAGCGTCTGCTCATCCCATGGAATTCCTGTGCATGGGAAGAGTGAGGATGCTCTCTTCTTATGTGATGCCTGCGGACAAAGAAACAGGTTGCCAATACTGCAGCCATTGCGAGAAGAGATATGAAAGCGATTGCCATAATAGACCATGCTGAATTTTGAAAGGTCGGAATTATCCACAGCTCCAAGTCAGTCAACCCAGCATATTTCATAAGCGTTTCCCCTGATTTTTTAGAAACAAAGACGGCAGGTATTGTTACACCAGCTGAGTTTCCTGCCACTGAAAATTTTCCAGCATTCTGGATTAGGATTTGAATGATAACAAAATACTTTGTTTTGTCAAATTTATAAATGAGAGTGAGAAAGAGAGATTTGCTGCCCTAGGAACATTACAAAATTACAGAACAATAGAAAATGGGCTATTCAAACAAATTTCCAGGTACTCGACTAAGGATTTACCTCCTCCAAGTTTTCATTAGAAAGGTCCAACAATTCACTCAACAAACTTACAAGCAACAATTCAAACTGCTCTGCTGATTAGCCAAAAGAGTGAAAAAAATATATGAGTATGTCAAAGCTGTGATTTCACCAGGGGAACAAAATCACACATGTTTTCACTTTTCTCATATGGCTGGCAGCGACATCACGAATTTAGTAAGCCACTTAGTATGCTTTTTTGTATTATCCGAAAAATCTGGGGGATAAATGTTAAGGGGGTAAGACTTAAGGGTGTCGAAGAGTTGTGGTATTAATGGTGTTCGGTAGGAGTTGAATGAATTATGGGTAATAGTGGATTCCTATACAAATCAAATCAAATTCTAAATTAAATTAATAATTAAATAATATATATTTGTGGTGCAAAGGGGAAGAGGAAGAAAACAAAGAACAAATTAGTAGAAAATTCAAAAAAGAGGCAAAGTTAACATTTAACCCCTTTTGGCAATTAAATGTTATCCTTCTTGATATTCTCCTCCCCCCGAAAAATCATACTGGACACAAGGAGGTGATATGGATAACTTTTCACCACTTTAACCCATAACAAACATATCCTTGTTGATTGTTAGGTAAAACTGGTGTACAACTAAATTTAAAGGGCAGAACATGAAACAATAGGCACAATATCATCTCTCGAATGAAAAAAATGGCGAGATGAGTTTTGTGATCTATATAACCACATAAAAACTAGATCAAACAAATTATCAACTTCAAATCCTAATCAACCCAAAATTAAGGGATCCAGTTGTAGACCCTTTTGGCACTTAAATGTTATCCACCTTGGAATCCTCCCCTCCCCAAAAAATCACACTATACACAAGGAGGTGAGATGGATAAATTTTCACCACTTTAACAGGGTGAAATACAATGTAGCACACTGCACCAAATGTCACACAACGCCTGATACAGTAAAAAAGCCAGTTCTTTCTAAGCAATGCTCCACCACTTGGTTTCAGTTGAATACATCAGAGGATTGCAGTTAATAACTTTAAATCATTAGATTAGTGCAGAAGCAACAATTCTTTAATAATTCACATTAGTTCTTTCAAAACAATGATCCACCCACTTAGATTCAGTTGAATACAACAGAGGATTGCAGTTAATAGCTTTAAATCATTAGATTAGTGCATACACAACAATTCTTTAATGATTCACAAGTTCAGCAAGGTAACCACAGCTGAAACACCTAAAGGCCCTTGTTGCTATGGCAGTCAAAACAAGGTTGAGACTCAAAAAGAAGGATAAACCAAATCTCATAATGGTCGACAAATCATTCATTGTTTTCTTTTGCAGGTTAGTTGCAAAACTACAATACTCTTTCCTAGTAATAGATCTGCTACCCACCTAAGAGGGTAAGAGAAAAACAAATTCTAGTAAATAGCAGTAAATGAGTCTATTCAATTAAACACCTTAGAAGAATCAGAAATTCATAACAATGAACTTGTACAAATTTTGACTTTCCTTTTCCATTTATGATAGATGTAAAATTAGCAGCAATAGTTTTGAGCGTGAACAAGGAATCGAGTCCAACATATAAGTAGCAATAGCATCAAACCTAACAAGCTTGTTCACAAAATCCAAGGAATCCCATTGTGAGACAATAGTGCAGTAACACAACAGAATATTCGGAGCAGACACTTCTACAACACAAAGTAAATAAGCATTCAAATGTTGGGGACAAATTTAAGAATCGATCCATAAAATTATCAACAAGTTCTCATGGCAATAGAGATTCATGTTAGTGACAACAAACAACTAAGAAGTGGATAAAAATCAGTTTTCACAAAGGAAAAGATCTTACTTGCTACTAAGATTCCTTCTTCATTGTCATAGATAATAGCAGCTTTGTAACCTGCCTTTTGTGCTCTTCTAACTTTATCCTCAAAGCTACATCCTCCTCTTATAATCAGCACGAATGGAGAGCTTCTATTTGAACCCTTTTTAGCTTGATTAGTCAAATCCGAGCACGCATCAATAGGCTCTGCCAAATACAGCACCCC
Organism: Salix brachista; assembly: GCA_009078335.1. NCBI lineage: Eukaryota > Viridiplantae > Streptophyta > Magnoliopsida > Malpighiales > Salicaceae > Salix > Salix brachista. The sequence goes on from CM018590.1 coordinate 15,276,883, forward strand.
ATGTTCACCTGAGCCCTTTATTGCCGGAGCTGAATTTAACATCAAAACCAATAATCAGCAGACACATAGATATGTAAGAAAATATGTACTTACAACATTCTGGCATCAACAATTCATAGACTCAAGATCCTTAAGTGTGAACATAAACCCAATATTCTAACAAAATCAATCGAACCCATTTTTAAACAGATTAAAATCAATAATATTCTAAACTCAATTTGTGTTTCCAACATTTGATTAATAAGAGAGTAAAAAAAGTCTTCCGAGATACCCAATTAGCATATTAAGTCTAATTCAATGAAAAGTTTCAATCTTTTCAGCTCTAGTAATAAAAGTTCCTCGCTTTCTTTCATTTTCCTTCACTTTCTTAGCAACCAAATGCCAAAACAAATATGAACAAAAAAAAAAAAGAGGGAGAGAGAGAGAGAGAAACTCACCGAAATTAGCTTCGACATCATCGAAAGCCATTGTAACATTATTGCCTATCAAGACAACATTACCTGATGCCACCAAACAGCAACTCAACAAAGATAACAATAAAACTACAACACCTTCCATTGATTTGATTCTCAAAACAAAATACATAAAACCCTTAAACAATTTACAGAGAAAAGGAAGACAAAATTGGTCCCTTTTTTATTGCTACGGTTTATGACAGGGTTTCGATTTTGATGAGAATGGATACATCAGCTTCCATCTTTTGATCCTGCTTCGGGGCTTTGATCCTTCTGATAAATCATATAAAGAAGGTTGTTTTTCAGTGGGGGAACCAAAACAATAAAGGGTAGAGAGAGAGATTACTACAAGCACGAAATTGAAAGCCGTCGCCTGGATGGAAGTGTCTAGTTTAAGGTCCCCTAGACTTCATCTCATTATTTGCTGCAAGATAGTAATGATAATTAATGTAATTTCTTGGTTTTAATTATTCAAGTAGAGCAATAAATTTACTCTTTTTTTTGTTTTTCATTTCTATTGATATTATTTAATTAGTCATGATTTTTTATAATTGAAGTTGTTATTATCTCATGATTTTTATAATTGAGGTTGTTGTTATCCTTAGGATCCAAGGTGGTGTCTCTAGATTAGTTCAAAGAAGATGTGTGCTTACTGTGTTGTGGATGAGAAGCAAGAAAGTAATGAGTTTTGTATTGAGCAAGTAGGCAACTTGCATAGTTCTAGTGTTTGGAAGCATAGTTATCATTATTTTTTAAAATATTTTTTATTTAGAAATATGTTGAAATAAGATTTTATTTATTTTTTAAAATTTATTACAAAACAATCATTTTTAAAAAAAAGCTTTTTTTACAAAAAAAATCATTATAAGGTCACCTTGCACTTGGTTGCTCGATTCTCTGGTTTGTGTGCATTGGGTCACCATCTTCTTTTTTTTTAGTTTATTGTATTATAGAAAATGACAAATAAATGGGTGGGTTCTTCATAGTTAGGTTAATAATGCTAACCTTAGAGTGGTACGATTATAATATAAGAACAATAATGTTCAGTTAGGAGTGGAATCAATGCAGCATCACTTGGATAGTTGGCCAGTTTAGACCTGTTTAGGATTGCTGTCTACTTGCTTGTCTAGACACTATTTATTATTGGGATTCCACTATATATATTTTTAAAAATCTCTTTCTTTTATATATAAATTAATAGTTTTTTTTTTTTTTTGGTTAGAATTTGAAGGGATGGTGCAAAGAAGAAATTTCTTGTGAGTGCAATTTAGTGCAAATAGCTTATTAAAGGATCTTAAGGCCCCCTTTTGCTTCATGCGAAATTAATTCCTCTTGAAAAACATTTTATATATATTTTTAAATAAAACAAACATAGTTTTGATATAGGAAAGATCATGTCCCTAAAATACATTACGCCATTAAATGTGAAAATTAATTTCTTAAAATTTAGTTGGTGAAAAGTATACTAGATGCATAGATCTTCAAAAATATCATAAACAAAAACAAAAATAAAAATTACAATAACCTTTTTGAGATCTTATTTAATAATATAGACCATTCAAAAACACGAAGATAAGACTTCAAGAACGTAAAAAAGGTTATTGTAACTTATTATATAAATATATGAATAAATTATATAAATCCCATTATATATATAAAAAAAATCCTTTTATTATTAAAAAGATAATTAAATAGTAATAATAATATTATGAACTCTCAATTGTGCATATTATTTAGTATGTACGAGCCGTAAACCCGCGCTTCGCCGCAGGGATTAATTTTTTTTTATCTAGATTTAACACATAATTTTGTATTTTTTATTTTGGTTTTTATTCTTTTATTTTTTTAGTTTAGTATCGATCCCTTGATTTTTTCGGTCCTTCTAAGATAGTTTTAAATTTTTTATTTGTATCTATACACCTTTGCTCTTTGTTTAGATTTTTAATTTTTATTGTTATTTTTATTTGTATTAAATGCAACTCTCGTTAAAAAACATAGTAAGTTTAACTTCGGTGATGTAAAATAAGAGTGAAACTATTTCCTATGCATGTATAGTTAAACTTTAAATGTTTGAAACACTATTGCATGTGACTATTTCGTTTTGTCTTATTTGAGGCAACAAAAGTTATTTTACTGTGCACTAAAAAAGTAAAATTATTGGGACACCCCCACTAACAATTCTTGGTTTTTGTCTTATTTAAGGGTATTATAATTATTGTATTATGCACAAAAATGAAAAAAATTGAAAATACCTCTGATACTATGACATTATTTTAAACACATTTTACATAATAAAATGAATATATAAAAAACTATTATATATTTTTAGAAGTTTTACGACGCCGCACGCGCCATCTAAAATATGCATGAGCTCTGAAATTGACGTCGTGCCCGAAGACGCGCCCATAAACACCGCTATAGAAAATATAATTAAAAATTAGTAAATTATCAATGCACCCTTATAGCCAACTTTTGGATTTTGTCTTATAGGGGTATATAAGCTTAAGTTGACTGAGAGACCATGGTTATAAAAAAAAATATATAAGTGAAAGAAAAAAAAAGTATAAGCGTGAAAGCACTGTAGAAATCCATGTTATTTTAAAAAAAAAAGGGCTTAGAAATTAGTCATGGTGTGTTTAAGTTGGTTCGGGGATTCCGGTTATAAAAAAATGTATAAGTGAACAAAACAAAAGTATCAATGTGAAAGCATTTTAGAAGAAAAAAAAATGGGTCCAGGGATTGTCATGGTACACATAAGTTGGTCTGAACACCCTGGTTATAAAAAAAAATTGGATATGAGAATTAATCGTGGTGCGCTTAAGACACCCTGATTAAAAAAACAAAAAACAAAAAAAATATAAGTGGAAAAAGAAAAAAGAATATAAAAAAGTATAATGGGAAAAAAAATGTTTCGCGGAAAAAAAACATAATAAGAAAAAAAATGAAAAAATAAACATAATAAGGAAAAAAAAAGGTCAAAAGAAGAAGAAGCAAAAAACAGGGAGGAAAAACATTGTAGCGGGAAAGCACTATTGCAATCAACAATACTATGTGTGGGGAACTACATTGCTTTCTCCACACCATTTACAATCCATATTGCTTAAAAAAATAAATTTGGTTCGGGAATTAGTCATGGTGTGCTTAAGCTGACCAGGAGACACCAATTACCAAAAAACATTGATCTGGTGATAAGGAAAAAAAATGTATAAGTGAACAAAAAAAATATAAGGAAAAAATTCTGAAAAAATAATAAATTGGTCAGGGGATTAGTCGTGGTGCACGCAAGGTGGCCCCCAGTCACCCCGGTTATAAGAAAAATTTGGTCCGGGGATTAGTTATCGTGCGCCTAAGATGGCACGGAGATCCTGGTCATAAAAAAAATATATAAGCAAAAAAAGAAGAAAAAAAGCATAAACTGACCCAGAGACTGTGATTATAAAAAAAAATATAAGTTAAAGAAAAAAAATAAGTATGAAAGCACTGTAGCAATCCATATTGTTTTAAAAACAAATTTAGTTTGGGAGTTAGTTGTGGTGTACATAGGTTGGCACGTAAACCCTGGTTATAAAAAAAAATATAAGTTGAACAAAACAAAACTATAAGAAAAACACTTTAGCAAAAAAAAAATGGGTCCGAGGATTAGTCTTGGTACACATAAGTTGGTCTAGACACCTTGATTATAACAAAAATATTAGATCCGGTTATGAATTGTGGCGCGCTTAAGCTAGCCAGGATACCCCAATCATAAAAACAAAAAAAATATATATAAGTAGAAAAATAAATAAATTAAAACAATATAACCAGGAAAAAAAATATTTCATGGAAAAAAAAATGAAAAGCAAATAATCAGAAAAAAAACATAATAAGGAAAAAACAAAAAAAAAAGCTATAAAAAATTGGATCTGAGGATTAATCGTGGTGCATTTAAGCTAGCCCGGACACCTCAATCATATATATATATATATATATATAAGTGGAAAAAGGAAAAAAAAATAAAAATATAACCAGGAAAAAAATTTCATTGACAAAAATGGAAAAAAAAAAGCTTTAAAAAAACTTGGATCTGGGGATTAATCATGGTGCATTTAAGCTAGCCAGACACTCTGATTATACAAAATAAATAAATAAATATATATATATATATATATATATATATATATATATATATATATATATATATATATAAGTGAAAAGAGGAAAAAAAATATAACAAAAAAAAATTTCATGGGAAAATATGAAACAAAAATAATTAGGAAAAAAACATAATAACAGAAACAAAAAAAGGCAAGAAACGAAAAAAAATAATTAGGAAAAAAACAAAAAAAAGTAATAAAAAAGCAAGAAAGAAATAAAATGAAAAAAGAAAAAGAAAAACGTAATCCGTAAGTAAAAACAAATAAAAAGAAAAAAGCAAAAAAAAAAAAAAAGAAATCACTGTTGCAATCTACAGTGAAATGTGTGGGGAGCAACATTGATTTCCCCACACGGTTTAGTGTTTTGTTAATAAATAGTTTTTAAGAAATAAACTTTAAAAAACAGAGCACAAAATTAAAATTCGAAGACAATTTTTTTTTATAAGATTTATTCCTTGTATTGTTATATTAAATGTATGTAAGAATACTAATATTAAATTTTTTTCTCCATATATACATTCTTAGGCGATAATATCCAATAAATATTAAAACATATAATTAGTTTAACATACTTTAATTTGACATAAATATACAAATATATAATCAATTTGACATACTTTAAATAATACATGTAATTTTAAGGACAAAATTGAAGCAAATCCAAACATTCAAATTAAATAATTGAAAACAAAACCTGAAATTAAAAGAAATGGGACCGAAATGAAACTAAAATCCATAATTAACTTGCATAGAAGGATAAAATTGAAAGAAATCAAACTTTGGTACCGAAAATATTAAGGATTTATAATAAATTTGCATGGAAGGATGTAATTGAACTAAATCAAAACTTTGATACCAAAAATATTTAGAATTCCAGCCCAATCCGAGAAATTAAAAGCATGAGGACCGAATTGAAAGTCCAATATATAATCAATTTCAATTGAAGGACAAAATTGAATCAAATGTAAACCTATATAATAGCATGAAGGGCAAGAAAACCAAATTACAACGTTCAGGGACCGAAATGAACTTTGATAAAAAAACAGCTTAGCTGACGTCATGTGGCGCAAGCAGGAGAGAGAAACTGGGGGGGAAATTCAAACGACCATTTACACGTCTCCGGACACCTTCATGATACACACGCCGTACAGGGTGGAAGAGAACATGCCTGAAAATCATTCTAGACGCCGGTTGGTTATTTTTGGACGCCGTATGAAGCCGCACGCGCCTCCATAAAAACGCGTGAGCGAAGTAACGAACGGCGCGTCCGACGACGCGCCAACAGTAATCCGACGAAATAAATAATAAAATATTGGCTAATTACCGTGAAGCCCCTCCCCCGCAGGCGTGTTTTTTGTTCTTTTCTAGGGACAAAATCGTTAATCCACTGTTCAATGAAATATTAAAAAATAAAAAACCCGGCCGGACGAACCGGATCGGCCCGGACCGGAAATGGTCAATTACTGCGGAGCCCCTGAAACCGGCGGCGGTTTTTGTCATTTTTGGGGGGGGTTTTCGTTAATACACTGTTGAAAAAGTAAAAAAAAAAAAAGGTGGACGTGCGCCGCGATGCACTGAGTTAAATTGCGAGTGAATAGTGACTATGAGTCACGGTGCACAGTGATTCTACAGTAAAAACCAAGTTGTTTTAGCTCTTTAGGTAATAGTAGCTCATTTCGGGCCTTGTACTAGCTATCTTCCTAATTGTTATTTTGGGCCAATGTCTAAGCACCATTCTCAGTTTTGGATTTTGTTTGCTGCCACATGGGGTTGCTTGAGAACCGGTCTAGAAAGTGTTTTTTTTTAAAATAAATTTTATTTTAATTTAAATTAAAAAAATATAGTATTTTTAGATCATTTTCATATACATGCTGATATCAAAAATTATTTTTTAAATAAAAAATATTTTCAAAACAACCTCAACCACACTCCGAAAAAATTACATGGTCCAATCACCACCGTAAATCCTCCACTAGTAAACTATTTTTCCTTTTTTGTTTTATAATCGCCCTTATTTCGATCAAATATTTAAAGATATATCACGCAATATTTCCTCCATTTTTTGGTTTATTTCTCTTTGCACAAGTTCTATTACAAATTGATGTGGATTGCGAAGATATATATATTAATTAATTAATTAAAAAAAATTATTTCAAATCCAAAAATAAAATTATTTAGAATTGTGCAATTTAATCTAAAAAAAATACATAATAAAATAATTTTTCTGAACAAAATTATGAACATGTATAATATTACAAGAATATCATCATCAATCTCGCAAGGTAATTACATTCTCTGATTGCTCTGAAATTTTAACATAATATATATAAATATGTCAAGAGACTCCTTGTAAGATTTCATCTCAATCTAACGATCGGATTAAAAAGATATGATTAATATTGTAAAATTGTTCATAATTTAAAAAAAAATACTATTTGGCCGAAACGGAACAGGCGAAACAAAACCAGAACATTTCGGTCGATATTTAGCCGAAAAATTCAGAATAGATCAAAATTTAAACCGAGATAAAAATGATGTTATTTTATCTTTTTTTTAACTGATATGAAATATTTAGACCATTTCAACCAAAACAGAACTGATAACCCTGTCAAAAAGAAGTTCTAATTAAGATTTGGGTAGATCATGTGGTAGCAGCAAAAGTGAAAAGAAATCCATATGTATATATATATATATATAGCAGTATTTCAAACTACATCCAAGCAATCCAGTAGCACAAACTTGCATACATAAGACAGGAGGAATTGAGAATGTTAAAATAGACGAAACTAAATCAGAAACAAACAATCGAGCACCTCACACAACTCCCTATAAATTCATAGATGAAGCTAACAAGGATATGCTAAAATGACGTGCAGTCCACTGTAATGGTAAACGACCACTGCTATTGAGGTATATGATCATAATCAAGGACAGCTACTTAGTTTCCAGGTGGTGGGGAGAGGAATGGGATGGAGGGAATCGTGGTTGGGATAGTAGGGAGTGAAGGCATGTTTGGGAATGGAGGCAAGGTAACCTTCGGGAGGCTTGGCATGGTGGGTAAGCTCGGAAGTGGAGGCAATGTAGGTTTGGGTAGAGATGGTTGGGTTGTGGGCAGCGTCGGGATGGTAGGCAAAGGTGGCAATGTAGGTTTGGGTAGAGATGGTTGGGTTGTGGGCAGGGTGGGGATGGTAGGCAAAGGTGGCAATGTGGGTTTGGGCATATTTGGCGGCACCGATGGGAGCGGTGGTAACTGGAGGAGCTGGCGAGCAGCTAGGGCTACATTGATGCCTGAGAAGACCAAAGCAAAGGAGAAAGCAATGATGAAGAACTTGAAAGAAGCCATCACCAGTAGATTTTACTGCAACTCAAAGGTTATGTAAAAGCTTTGAATGAGGAAAACAAGATCTGCGATGGATTTATATAGAAAAGAAAAACTTCTTCTGATTCTTCGGTAGCTCACCTTCACATCCATCTTCCATTTCAAAGTGTCAAATGCAGGTCCAGTCGGTGAGAATATTGGTGTTTGAATATATGCCAAACACTATAGTTGTTGATCTTATAGACAAAACATTCGGAGAAGGTGAGCTACCAGATAATTTCGAGGGAAATGGATCCTCGATCCTTTTTTCCTAACTAAACCTAGTTCACTCATCACCTAATATAACCAAAGCTTGTCGATTCTGTTTTGATTGGTGTTTTATTTTTTTAATTGAAACGTAACGTTTTGGTTTCGAAAGTATTTCGGCGTTTTATTTTGGGATTGTATTGTTTATGTTTTATATATATATATATATATATCAATAAAAAAATTAGTTTAAATTCAAAAATAAAATTATTTAGAATTGTACAATTTAAATTTCAAATATAAATAAAAAATAAGAGGTGAATGATATAACTTGGCCGACTTGACGAATTCAAAGATAACATAGAAAATTGATAAAAATGTAGTTTAACTATAAAAAATCAAGTTGATATCTAAAAAAAATATTGAAACAATGATATATTAAATTAACTCAGGTAAACCTAGGTTAACCTTTCAAATATATAACTTGCGTTATAAGACCATGATAACATTAAATAAAACAAATCAAATCAAATAATAAAGTTTAAATTTATTGAATTTGAACGAAATTTCCAAAACGAGTTGAGATTTTAAACGAGATAAAATTTGTTTCGATTTATTTTATTTTGTAAATTGTAATAGAATATATCAATCATTTCAGCTAGAACAAAACAGAATTTGACAACATTGAATATTTTGGTTGAATATAAGAGGCCAAATCTATAAAAATCACAAACTATGTAAGCCCAATACCAATCTTATTTTTGACGCAGATTCACTGAAGGTGTGAGCAAGAATGCTCCATTAAAGATGGGCTCTTTCAAGTGTTTCATTCTTACTCTCTTCATTGCTTTGTCATTTTCAACTCTCCCCCAAAAATAATATAAATCATATTCTGGGATCTCATCTATAAACTTAAATTTTTAGATGAAATAATATTTTAATATGATATTAAAACCTTGTTGACCCAGTAGTCACGAGTTCGAATCTCACCACCCTCATTTTATTTAATAAAAATTAAGCACAAGATAATGTAGGTCTGTGCAAGTTTTAAGCCCAAAGAGCTTTCACTTGAGAGGGGTATTAGAGAATAATATAAATCATATTCTGATACCTTACCTATAAACTTAAGCTTTTAGATAAAATAATTCCTTAATAATCTCTACCTCAGCCCACACTGCCTCCACTTCCTAGCTTCCCCACCATGCCTAGCATCCTAAAGGTTGCACCGCCTCCATTTCCGACCATACCCAAACTCCCAACCACAATTCCTTCAATCCCATTCCTCTCCCCCACCACCTGGAAACTAAGTCTTCTCTATTGTTGTCTCCATAGGAGAAAGAGCTTGGACTATTACCATTGCTATAGAAAATATTTGATGACTTGATTTCATTTACATCCTGGAAGATTGCATTGCAATTGTTGCTCTAGTTTCTTTACTTAATCATTTTCCGGCTTCTTTCTTCTCCCTGCTACTCGTCTCTCTTCTGTTCTCCCTTTACATGATGCTAAAAAGTTTGAAATTTACATAGTAAATTTCGAGTTTAAGTCAGGACGTTCATTTCTTGCAAGAGTCTAGAACAACCGAGATTTTATTCGCTCATCTAAACCCACAAAATATATTTTTCGATGATAAATTTTCCTCGAATAAAAAAAAGTCTCTCTTCTTTTAGTTCCTGTAATTTCATTATAACCAATCACCAATTTAGATAGATAGATAGATAGATGTCTATCATTACTGTTTTCATTTTGTTTTTGTTCTTGATAAAGTTTAAATGATGTTTATTAATAAGCTTAATGCGTTACGATCCAAATAACCAACAGGAAACAATTCATGAGATTAGACGCGTGGTCCTTGCTCGACTAGCTACCTCGTATCACCATAGGAAAAGGAAGAGTTCTTTATTTTTCTCATGAAATACTTTGGGCCAGAGAACTTTTGTTACTCTAAACCTGCAATAATAGTCTTAAATCCGATATGGTAACAGGCCTATGGATCTATCCTCTTCCTGTTTTTTATTTATTTATTTATTTATTATTATAATTTCAACACCCCTGATTTATCTATCTTGTACACATGAACCTTTTGCAGGTTAAACACCATTTTCTATCACCAATACCTATATTTCTGCTATGAAACCTATAAATGCATGTATTGAGATTTGTAAGAGAAACGTCCAGAGTTGTAAATATTAGAATATGAGCTGTCTATATATATATATATATATATATATATATATATATATATATAAAGTAGAAGAGACTTAAATGGCGAAGAGATCAAAACAGAAATTCTTAATAAAGTCGAGAGGCTGATGATAACTGGTTGTCCCCAAAAATAAAGAAACAATACAAATTAAAGGTCATAATAAATAATTATTGGACATATATGCATAAAGATCAAGTTCAAGGGTGTAATTAGATTTTAATAGACATATTAGATTTAATCATTAATCAAATTAAGAGTTTAATGATGTGTGACTAATTAATACCATGTACGCGGTGCCACAACCGTAAATTGACCAACTTAAATAACCTTTAATAATTAAAATATAACATTCTATGATAACAACTTTGAGTCAATTGTTGAGATTCTTCAAGGTTTAATCAAGATATTAAATAACCTTGAATAATCAAAATATAACATTATGTATATGATAACAACTTTGAGCCAATTATTGAGATTCTTCTGGTCTTAATTAAGAATTGAAATTTTATCCTTATAAAGACAAGATTGCTCTCTTACATCATCAATAAATAAGAGTGAATTTCGTGCTCGGATCATCAAGAAATCGAGATGCTTAATCAAGAGTTGAAATTTTATCCTTATAAAGACAAGATTGCTCTCTTACATCATCAATAAATAAGAGTGAATTTCATGCTCGGATCATCAAGAAATCGAGATGTTTAATCAAGAGTTGAAATTTTATCCTTTTAAAGACAAGATTGCTCTCTTACATCATCAATAAATAAGAGTGAATTTCACGCTCGGATCATCAAGAAATCGAGATGCTTAATCAAGAGTTGAAATTTTATCCTTATAAAGACAAGATTGCTCTCTTACATCATCAATAAATAAGAGTGAATTTCGTGCTCGGATCATCAAGAAATCGAGATGCTTAATCAAGAGTTGAAATTTTATCCTTATAAAGACAAGATTGCTCTCTTACATCATCAATAGATAAGAGTGAATTTCATGCTCGGATCATCAAGAAATCGAGATGCTTAATCAAGAGTTGAAATTTTATCCTTATAAAGACAAGATTGCTCTCTTACATCATCAATAAATAAGAGTGAATTTCATGCTCGGATCATCAAGAAATCGAGATCCAAAATTGACATAAAACCAAACCCTACCCCCAATTTTTGTTTTCCCTTTTTCGTTCCAATTTTCTAGCACTTATCCTCAGCCATCATTTTTGCCACCGATAACGCCTTCCTCTTTTTTTCCTTCTTCCCTGCGCAAAATAGCTGCTGCATGCAATAACAAATTAATTCATCCTTGACAATGGTTTGGGACTTCTTTAGCCCAATGCATATATATAGTAGCTACGTTTTTTAGGCTACTGTTGGCCCCACTCGACCCGATTGGGTCCTTCCTATTTGGCTGGGCCCAGCGCAATTCATACAATATTAATACTATATGTTAATAATATAGTAATAAATAATATTTAAATTTTTTGAAAACCTCCAAAAAACAAAACTTTAAATGGGCATTTTAAATTATTTGTGATTTTCTCACAGGTTTTTCAAACAATAATATAGATTGTTGACTTAAACTATAAAATACAAATCCGAAATTATAAAACTCAGTTTTCTTCAAAACTTTAAAAACAAATTAAAAAACGATTACACGTGTATTTCAAAATATTTGTGATTTTATCACATGTTTTCCACCAATTTTATTTAATATTGGACCATAGAATTATATTGTAATATATGAACCCAATATAAATTACCTAATTTTCTCCGAAATTTTAAAAACAAATAAAAAAATATGTATTTAAAAAATTCAAAAAAAAAATGTTTTCAAGCATACAGCTAAATCCTAAAATGTTTCCTAATATATTTTCATAAATGAAAAATACATGTTTTCTCATGTTTTAGAAATACAAAAAAAAAAAATTCAATTGATAATTATCCATTAGAATTTGAACAAAATTTCAAAAACCATTTACCAATAATTTTGTTCACTTTACATTATAAGTGTTAGGATTTAGTTTTAAACTTTAATATTTAAAGGTGTAAAACTAGAATATAAAGTATATCTTTACAAATTAAAAATACAAAAAATAAAAGCAATATTAAAATTTAGATCATAAAATAGTCAAGCTTTGTCTTTAAAAGAGAGATCTATCTTGAACTTTAAAAGAGGATCAGCCTTTATAAAATTTAACTTACAAAACAATTAAACAACAATGCAGTTTATTTTAAATAGATTATGTTAAATGTGATATCTTTCTCTCGCACAACAAGTTTTCTTATCAAGACTCGTGTAAATCATTAAATTTTATAGTAATCTTAATACTCGATGATGATGACGACTTCTATATTATATAATTTACTCTTTTTTTTTGGTTAGTTGGAGCTAATTAATTAATATAAAACATGCAGAAGCATTCCAACCACCCCGTTCAGGAGGTATTACTGCAGGCAGCTGCAGGGTCAAGTTCCTTCGCTTTCTGTTTTAATTATGCATTTTGTATACATTAATGGGGATATATTTCATTCGGGTAAAATCATTTCGTAATACAAAATTTGAAAGCAATTCCAGAATATTTGTCAATGGCGCTCTTAATCATCATCAATTGGGACCTGCATTTTTATCACGTTTAATGGCTACAGCCAGACCTGTTCCCTTGAAGATTCAACTAGTACTACTACTGCCGCACTCTTATCACCGACATTGTGACTTCAGCAGGCAGTCAGCAGGCAGTCAATATTTTTGAAACGCGGTGACGAATAGACAAATTTGGCCATTTTAAGCTTCAATTCTCTTATCTTTTTTCTCTCTCTCGATTTTGTCAGTTTTATTTCTCTACAAAGACTTGTCTGCTATGGTACATGGAAGACAAATTGGATCTAGGGTATGGCGGTAGTATTAACAGTGGGGGTTAGATGTGGTGTTTGATAAAAATATGAGATTGTTCCTTTAATAAAATAAAATATTGTGAAAACATATTATATTTAATAAAATACTTACTTGATTTGTTTTTATTCCACGTTCTAAAATTGTGCATTGATTTACTCTTTTTTGTCCTTGATATGTGCATTTTTATAGGATAATTGCAGTTATTTTTTAAAATGTTTTTTTTGTTTAGAAATATATTAAAATGATATTTTTTTATTTTTAAAAAATTATTTTTGACATCAATACATGAAAATAATCTAAAAACATCAAAAAATATAATTTAAAATAGAAAATAATTTTTCAAAAATCACTTTTAAAACATAATATCAAATACCCTCTTAGACCATCTACACTTCTTAATTGCCCATGCTTTATAGAAGCACTACTTTTAACTTAATTTTCCTTTACCCCTTTACTTTTTAATTATGGCTTATGATACTAATTTTGCCACTTAGTTTAAAAAAGAATGAGGATGATGAGAGTTAAACTCGTGATTGCAGGATCAATAAGATTCTGATATCATGTCAAGAAATCATCTCAAACTATTAAGTGAGACTCTAGAATATAATTTATATTATTCTCTAAGATTAATTTAGACTTATTGTTCTTCTTTTCTTTTTTAAATTTATTTATTTTCGATTTCATCCACTAGAAATTTATTATGCTTTTAATTTTTTGTATAGAATCTTTCTAATCTTGAAAATAACAGGAGTTAATTCTTTTTTAATATTGCATGAATATTTTTTATTTTAATACAAAATTAACTGGATGTGCACTATAACACATGCCACTTACTGATAAAACGATATTAAAAGGTGATCTTGGCGCATAGTCAGTGCAAATGACGTCATCCTTTCACCTCAACAGTAATCCATCAATTATTTAGGGTTATCACGTTGAATGATGCCCTTTAGTGACACGTGTCCAAGTGGACTGACACTTCCACCATCGTCCCCGTTCATTATCGTCTTCTTCATACGATCTCGACAGAGCACACACAGAGCTCATCTGGGCTCACCGACTTCTTTTTCAAAAACCATCTGAGTGAAGAAAGGGAGGATGAGCCCTCGCTGAACTGACAGAAGATGTTTGTAAGAAGCTCTTGATTGAAAAAAATATTTTTTTATTTTAAATGAATTTTTTTGATGTCTTTATATTATTTTGACGTGATGATTTAAAAATTGAATTTTAAAAAATAAAAAAACATTATTTTATTATATTTTTAAATAAAAATCACTTTAAAAAACAACTTCAACCATACTATTAAAAACAACCTCAACCATACTCGAATTATAATCAATTTCGGACCCTCTTAACATTTGAGTAGAGTTTCTTCCTTGTGATGAATGAACAACTATTTTATTTTATTTTTGAAAATGTGATGCTTAATTATGAGGGTAGCTGGGGATATTAAGTAGTTAGATTTCGTTTATATATCTTATTCAATGTGATTACGGACCACTTAGAGACCACAATTAAATGTGCATGAAGCAAATTAGAAACATCTTTGTTATAATAATTAGCTCCATTATTAGATTCCTGATTTGATCAAGATAATGATGTTGTAGTCGGTGTTGATAATTTCATTTTATTTTGGTCGAAACATTTTCTACTAGTTAAAAAAACAAGATAAAATGATGCAGTTTTTACCTCGCTTAAAATTTTGGTATATTCAGGAAATTTTTCTGAAATTTCAGCCGGAACGTTCTGTCCATTCCGTTTCGGCCAAATAATGTTTTTTTTATATATAATTAATTATTTTATAAAATCAATCATATCTTTTAATCAATCGTAATGACCTTGCGAAATTGATGATGATATTCCCGTAATATTACACATGTTCATAATTTTGTTCAAAAAAATCATTTTATTGTGTTTTTTAGATTAAATTGCACAATTCTAAATTATTATTTTTTTGGATTTGAACTAATTTTTTTTAATATACACACACACACATATAAACAATACAATCTCAAAACAGTCCGTCAAAACATTCCAAAATCAAAATATTTTATTACAATTGAAAAAACAAAACACCAACCAAAATAGAATCGATAACTTTGGTTCTACCTATACCAAACCATGGATTGGGTTTGGAGAATGATTTGGAAACCTAGCTATGTGTTCAAACTTTTGACCCCCGTGCTTCAAGCTACGTGAAAGGTGACAAATTTTAACTTTCTGCGGTTACACTTCGCTCCTCGGTCCATATTTTAGAATTTCTACAATCCCCAGTAAACTGAAGAGTGTTTTTTTTTTTTTTTTTTTTACAGAAAAGAGTCACAAGATGAGTTGAGAACACTAGAGTACAAATCTTGTAAGAAAAAACCAGAGACAGCCGATCAAGGGTGGCCCAAAACACACCGGCCATGATACCAATAATGCGTCAAAACTTAGAAATAATAGATATTATTACATTAAACAAGGTCAGATTAAAAGTGAAGTCCCTCTCTGCTGTGGCCCATTGTACGTTTGTTCTCACATGCTGTCATGTAAGAAGCTTCACTCATGTCCTTTTTTACAGGGTGTTTGAGAATGCATTTGAAAAGTATTTTTTAAAAAAAATTGTTTTTTTTATTTTTTATTTTGAATTAAATTTTGTTGGTGTTTTTAAATTATTTTGATGTGTTAATGTCAAAAATAATTTTTAAAAAAATAAAAAATTATTTTGATGCATTTTTTTAACGAAAAGTATTTTCAAAAGCAACCTCAACGACACTCTCAAACTAAATAATTTTTAGATCATTTTGATGTATTAATATCAAAAATAACTTTTAAAAAAAATAAAAAAAATTATTTTGATGTGTTTATGAATGAAAAACACTTTTAAAAACAACTTCAATGACACTTCCAAGCACTTAATATCATTTTTTTGGATTCGAGGAAACTACACCTCTCGGAAAGCATACTTTATGGGTACGGGTAAGCGAGTAAAACCTCGGTTATCCCAGGTTCTTACAAGAGATACATGTTCCGACTCGAATTCAAAACCTGTTATACATATCTCAAGCAATTTGTCACCGAGCAACAAATTCCGGAGACTAATATCACATGAAATACAGCAGAGATGCTATGTATGATACGAATCTTGCCAAGAAAACATACAGAACCTAAGCTAAGACAGTGCATTTGATTCATTAAACAAAGCAAGCTACTGGCTTATTCATTCTTCCGAAGTATATCAACATGATACAGTAACTGGAGGTTTCTGGGACAACACCAAGAACGCAAAACAAAACAGATATAAGTTTAAGTACTCAATGAACACAGATTCCAGAAGATGAATCTGGCAAGTTCAGTGAGAACGACGACTAATTATATCATATGATGTCCTGCTTGATCTTGGAAGATATACTATTGACTCAGAAACAGAACTAGAATTTTTACAAGAAGTGTAGAGATTTATGAAACCAAACCTGTCAGAAATGCTCCTTGATACCTTAGGGCCAGCCCAGAAGCTATTATTGGATGAGTCTCGGTCATCTTCATCCTTCGAGCATTCAACTAATGCAGCAAAAAACGGATCCCTTCGGAAACTATCGTTGTTGTTTTTCTTTCGAGCTCCTATTTCCTCGGAATTGAATCTTTTGGAGATTGATGTGGAAGCGGCAGGAGGTGGCAATGGGAGGTCCTTTGATGAACAGTCCTTTTTCTTGTAACTTTGGTTCTTAGGAATTCCAGGCGAATGTTCCCAAGAAAACGGCACACCGGAAAATCGAAGTGGGGTGGCCGGACTAAGGGGTGAATCGTCAAGAATATACAGAGATGAGCACGGTGAGAGTGATGACGAGGAGGAGGAGGAGGAGGAGACGGTTCGGAGGGGAGAAGCATGAGTTTTGGTGACCGGAATTGTGGTGGCCCATTCTCTTGAAACCTTTTGGGAACGATCACTGAGAGTTGCTGAGGAACCCATTAACTTTTGAGAGAGAGAGAGAAGAGACGTAGCTTCTGTTGTTGATCTCTTCAACTCTATTATTATTTTTATTTTTCTCTTGAACTACTTAGCTACATGCATTTTATATATCCAAAGAGAGGAAAAGTCTTACAATTTGTTGTTTAATGCCATTATTTTTGGAACATAATGTTTTTTGAGAAAATATAATTGATAAGACGACCCGACAACATTGATGTCAAAGAGTAGGGGAAATAAAAGGACAAGGGTCAAACTTCTTGGAAGCTAAATGTGGTGGTAATATCACATTTACAATAGCTAGTGTAACTTCCATTCTTTCTTTCTTTTTTTCTCCTGCAAAGGGGTATTTTTTTATTAACATGATGTCCGAGCCAGTTTGAGCGTACCTCAAGTAATTTCACTAGACTTGAAATTAATAATTATATAAATTTTCAGTGATTATTATATTAATAATCACAGAGATCAAACCTGAAACCATAAAAATAACAAATCACTTAATTTCAAACTTATAGTACTTGGAGATCTAGTTGAAAGGGCCATCTTTACCCATCGAAGTAGAAGGGTTTGGTTTTTTTTTTTGGATGAAAAATAAAGTAGAAGGCCATCTTTACCCATCGAAGTAGAAGGGTTTGGTTTTTTTTTTTGGATGAAAAATAAAGTAGAAAGCAATTTGCGTTTGAGTGATGTTTTATCCTTTTTGATGATTGTTTGAGAATATGATTGAAATTGTTTTTTTTTAAATTATTTTTTATTCAGAAATATATCAAAATGATATTTTTTTAATTTAAAAAAAATATTTTTAACATCATTACATGAAAAATAATCTATAAACACCAAAAAAATTAAATAAAAATAAAAAAATCATTTTACATGCGTGCATGGTGATTACATAAATAACTTCGAATTTATGAGCAAGTTAATGCAGATCATAAAGTTATATCATTTTATATATATATATATATATATATATATAATAGTTATAATAGCAGGATTAAGGAATTCGATATAAATTAAGTAAATATACTGTAAGAATTGGAATAAATATTTCGCCATAACTGTCCAACAATTAGATCACATCAGCTACCACAGCCCCTCATTTACAAGCCTCGATAATGGCTTGAAAGGCACCCGTTATGGACATTATACGTCAAACTATTAATTAACAGATTGTGGTCCATAAAATACAGATGTAATTTAATTTTCTGTGTAATTAATTTTGTATATCAAGGGTCATAAATTGAAAGTGATTATGAAGTTATAGAGCCCCGCTGTATGCCTGTTTTGAAGTGTGGTTTAAATTATTTTTTAAAATATTTTTCGTTTCGAAATACATCAAATTGATATTTTTTTTATTTTTTAAAAATTATTTTTGATATCAGCACATAAAAATAATATAAAAATATCAAAAATATTTAATTTAAAATAAAAAATAAAAATAACAATTTTTGTTTCAAAAATATTTTTAAAACGCAGTGTTAAACACCTCTTATATGAAATACAAGCAAAAGTAACGATATTTTTTTTTCTTTAAAAGCTTTGAAGATATAAACCAAATTTTAATAATAAACTTCATGGATGTGTGTTTATAACAGCTGATTTTTTTAAGGAGAAGAAAACTATATAGAATTAAATTTGGTCGTTGCATAATTAATTTAATTTCTTAATTCTTTAAAGAAAGTTGATCGTGTTTGACATAATATATGTTTTCTCTCTCATATTTTTTTCGAACCTACTTGTCAAATTTGTCGTCGTCTCCTTCTAGTGGGCGAAACCACATGAGATTAAACTGCTTATCACTACTTGTCTGCAGAACAAAATTACAATAAGTACATAAAATAATGTGTGAATTATAAATTAAAAAAAAATCCCATCGGTACCTAAAGTACTACATCCTTGATATAAGCAATGTTTGTATTTTTTTTTTTTATTAACATGAATGCTGAGTGTAATTTTTTTTAGATGTGAGGAAACCCTATCTCTCGGAAAACATATTTGTGAGTCCAGGTGAGCGAGAAAAATCCTAGTTGTCCCAGACTTTTACAAAGGATGCATATCATAACTCGAACTCGAGATCTATTGTGTAATTGTAAACTCTTTGTCATTACACTACGCCAATTAAAAATTCAAATCAGTTTATACATATCTCAATTAACATAATGTTTGTATCTTATTCAAACTCCGACTTTGTTGTGTAATGGTGCTGTCATCCATTGGCATCATTTTGGATTCAAGACGTTGCATTTGTTGAATTTGGCTTGTAACCTAGCTAGAATGAAGACAACGAAGGGTTGTGAAAACCACGAGCCAAGTGATTTACTTCACCCTATTTTGTGGATACCACTCTTGGAATATATTATATTAGCTTAATTTCTTATAGGTTGTTTAAATGTTGGTCTAGGAGAGTTAAGAATTAAGTTTGATTGATAGTAATAAAAAAAAAAGGAAATCAAAATTTCATTAATTGAATGAGATTTGGGATCGGATAATTAAAAGAATTTCCAAACAAACTAGTCTCAAATATAGCTTACTCTAAAACATTTTATTAAGTACACTAGTTCTCTTCTCTAGTCCAAATTCCAAACTTAAATTTATTGTAATCTAGGTCCTGTTTGACATTGCATTACAAAAATTCTTTTAAAAAAGCGAATTTTTTTTTAAAAAAAAAAATTAAAAAGTTTTGATGTTTTTACATCATTTTCATGTATTGATGTCAAAAATAATTCTTTTAAAAATCTTTATGAACAAAAAATTATTTTTAAAAACAACTTCAATTAAACTTATAAATATACAAATTAAGATAAAATCTAGCCAACATCAGATAGATAGAGAGAGAGAGAGAGAGAGAGAGAAGGTCAGTCAAGCCTAGAATCCTGTCCCAGCTGGCTTTAGTGAGAAGGCAAACGAGAAGGAAAAAGAAAAGATAAAAAGGAAGAAAGAAGGGCTCAACTAAGCCCAAAACCTCAACCCAATTGAGCTTAAGGAAAGAAAAAGAAAAAAGGGAAAAGAAAGCCCAACCAGGCCCATAACCTTGACCCAACCGAGATCAAAGAAGAAAGGGAATATAATCATTCTGTATTCATCTCTATTTTCAGGAAAACAAATTCAGTACAATATTATACTTTGAATTTAATATTGTTAACTATATATTACGTAAATTAGATAATTAATTACATTCATAATATATAATTACGGATTTTATGAAAATGCATCACCATGTAATAAAAAAAAAAAGAGTTTATGCTTCGACTATAAAGTTTATAGGGTGGAGTTATATAATAAAACAAAACATTTATATTTTGAAGAATTATTTTATATTTTATTAAGTTTTTTTTTTTTTTTAGTAAGTTAAACTTACAATTTCTTCATCTAAATTCTAGTTCGGGATTAAAATTAAACTATATTTAAGTTATCTCAACTTGACTTAATCAACTTGTTTGGTTCAAAAAAAAAAAAAAAAACATTTAGGATGAAATTGAGAACAAATGACATAAGAAAACCTTTAAATCTAATTTTTAGGTATCCTGAATTTAAAATTAAATTGTATAAGAGTTATCTCAACATGACTTAATTGATTTGATTGATCCAAAAGCTACCAGTAAAAGAATCTAGAAATAAAATTAAAAAATATCTCCTTACCCAAATGTTTTTTATATAAATCAAATTTAAAATTAAATTATGTTATTCTAACCAACCAGAATTTAATACTCTATATATATATATAAACAAATCATATAGTAAAAATTTAATACTTATGAAATCTGTAATTCTCTATTATTACTTCACATATCACTAAAAAAAAGGTTTTAATCAAACAAAATTCAGTCATAAAATACCAGAATCAGTCACATAAATTATTTATTTTTTTATAGAAAAAAATGAATTTGTAATTAAATATGCAATCACAAATCGATGATAAAAGTTTTCAAGTAAAAAATAAAACCAAGATAATTTTTTTGCTCAAAAATAATTAATCATTAAAAATAGTAATAATCACCATCTTGACTATTTTAAATAATTTGTTTTCCTAAAGAATTATCAATAACCACCATCATAATTTTCAAATGATTATTACAAATATAAATTGTTAGCACAACATTTTTTTTTCTTTATGGAGATTAACACCACCATTATATTTAATTTAAAGAATAAAGTAAAAGTCTTAAATTAGTTTTCCATCTAGTTCATTTATTATCCAAACATTTATATTATTTTGATTATTATTTATTTTATTTGAGATAATTTATGAAATTATATTTTTTTTCAATTTCATTCTCATTCAAGTTTTTAATTTGTAAGATTTGTTCCTCATTATTTTAATAAACTTGAAAAAAAATTAATTTATTAATAAATTATTTTCCAGTTCATTTTCCATAACACAAACAAACACTGGAAAGTGTTTTCCAGTTCATTTTCCATAACACTGCCAAACATCGGAATTCACTTTCCCTGAATTCACTTTCCCGGAATTCACTTTCTAAAAGAAAACCACTTTCCAGCAAACAAACGGGGCCCTAGTCTAAAACATTTTATTTAGTACACTAGTTCTCAAATATAGTGAATTTCCAAACATTTAATGTATTGATATAAAAAAAAATTCTTTTAAAAATCTTTCTGAATAAAAAATTATTTTTAAAAACAACTTCAATTAAAGTTATAAATATACAAATTAAGATAAAATCTAGCCAACATTAGATAGAGAGAGAGAGAAAAAAAGGTCAGTCAAGCCTAGAATCCTGTCCCAGCTGGCTTTAGTGAGAAGCAAACGAGAAGGAAAAAGAAAAGATAAAAAGGAAGAAAGAAGGGCTCAACTAAGCCCAAAACCTCAACCCATTGAGCTTAAGGAAAGAAAAAGAAAAAGGGTAAAGAAAGCCCGAACAGGCCCATATCCTTGACCCAGCCGAGCTCAAAGAAGAAAGGGAAAAGAAAGGGAATATAATCATTCTGTATTCATCTCTATTTTCAGTAAAACAAATTCAGTAATTAGATAATTCATTAAATTCATAATATATAATTACGGATTTTGTGAAAATGCATCACCATGTAATAAAAAAAATTGAGTTTATGCTTCGACTATAAAGTTTATAGGGTGGATTATATAATAAAACAAAAAATTTATATTTTGAAGAATTATTTTATATTTTATTAAGTTTTTTTCTAGTAAGTTAAACTTACAATTTCTTCATCTATATTTTTCTAGTAAGTTCTGGATTAAAATTAAACTATATTTAAGTTATATCAACTTGACTTAATCAACTTGTTTGGTTCAAAAAAAAAAAACATTTAGGATGAAATTGAGAACAAATGACATAAGAAAACCTTTAAATCTAATTTTTAGCTATCCTGAATTTAAAATTAAATTGTATAAGAGTTATCTCAACATGACTTAATTGATTTCATTGATCCAAAAGCTACCAGTAAAAGAATTTAGAAATAAAATTAAAAAATATCTCCTTACCCAATTTTTTTTATATAAATCAAATTTAAATTTAAATTATGTTATTCTAACCAACCAGAATTTAATACTATCTATATATAAACAAATCATATAGTAAAAATTTAATACTTATGAAATCTGTAATTCTCTATTATTACTTCACATATCACTAAAAAAAAGGTTTTAATCAAACAAAATTCAGTCATAAAATACCAGAATCAGTCACATAATTATTTTTTTTATAGAAAAAAATGAATTTGTAATTAAATATGCAATCACAAATCGATGATAAAAGTTTTCAAGTAAAAAATAAAACCAAGATAATTTTTTTGCTCAAAAATAATTAATCATTAAAAATAGTAATAATCACCATCTTGACTATTTTAAATAATTTGTTTTCCTAAAGAATTATCAATAACCATGCACCATCATAATTTTCAAATGATTATTACAAATATAAATTGTTAGCACAGCATTTTTTTCTTTATGGAGATTAACACCACCATTATATTTAATTTAAAGAATAAAGTAAAAGTTTTAAATTAGTTTTCCATCTAGTTCATTTATTATCCAAACATTTATATTGTGCATGTTTGAGAGTATAGTTGAAGTTTTTTTTTAAATGTTTTTTTTTATAAAAAAATTATATTGTGATATCAGTACATGAAAATAATCTAAAAACACTAAAAAATAAAATAAAATTTAATTTTGTTTTTCAAAAATGATTTAAAAACAAAGGAAATATTGTTAGTCATCTATAGCTATAATTGATTTTCCACCACTCCAGTCCCATACTTCGAAGCTCCTTTTTCTCCCTTTAAGATTTAAAATAATAATGATTATTATTAAACATAAAATAAATTCATGTTTTTTTTTTTTATTAATTTCTTCAAAAAGAAGTGGAGATGAGAATCAAGGAAAGAAAGGTGTGTCTGAAAGTGAACGGTGCTCCATTGATCACTTTTGTTGGAACCACTTTTGAAGAGCTGTCACATGCATCATATAATTGCCACGTAGCCAATTTCTGTAGTCGTTTTACTTTGACGTGGCACCATTCGCCACCTTCTCTCTTAAATATATACCCCTCTCTGCTAGACTGCTTACATGCACTCTCATGGTCTCTCGCCATTCTTGATTTCATCATCCACTCCTTCTCTCTCTCTCTCTCTCTCTCTCTCTGAGTCTCTCGCCATTCTTGATTTCATCATCCTCTCCTTCACTCTCCACCTCTCTCTCTCTGAAACCAGAATATAATACCGTCGTTTCCCATCATATCTCTCTCTTTGTCCCCCGCCCTTTTTCCACTCTACTTTTATTTTTTTTCTTTACCCGATAGAGAAAAAGATCATGCCTATGTTTAGTACTGGTGTAGAAACTTCAAAAAGATACTCACTGGACGGCCCAGATCAATCCAAAGTTTGTCCTCCTCCTCCTCGAGATTCCTGTGACCTCCCATCTTTAGTGCTGTCGTCTTCTTATCCTATTACGCTCAAGGTACTACGAAGGGAGGTTTTTTCTTTTTCTTCTTCTTCTTCGTTCCCGACTCATTTTGACGATAAGTCTGACCTTTACTTTCATGCAGTTTATGGACGTGGGGTATAGAGTGAAATTTGAGAACAAGAACAGAGAAAGTAATATCAAGAAGATTTTCGGCCATGGCCCCACAATCTCTGATCAAATTCAAGAACGTACAGTCTTGAATGGGATCACTGGCATGGCTTCTCCGGGAGAAATCCTGGCCATTCTCGGTCCATCGGGAAGTGGAAAATCAACGCTTCTTAATGCACTTGCAGGAAGAACCCTAGCAAACGGTTTCACAGGGACAGTCCTCACAAACAACAGGAAACCAGCAAAACAAATAATGAAAAGAACTGGGTTTGTCTCTCAAGATGATATTCTCTATCCCCACCTCACAGTCCGTGAAACCCTGGTCTTTTGTTCCTTACTCCGCTTACCAAAATCACTATCCAAGCAGGAAAAAACTTTGGTAGCTGAGTCAGCTATATCCGAGTTAGGGCTAACAAAATGTGAGAATACAATAATTGGAAACGGCTATACACGAGGGATTTCTGGCGGTGAAAGAAAGAGAGTGAGTATAGCACATGAGATGCTGATAAACCCTAGCCTGCTCATCCTCGACGAACCCACGTCAGGTTTGGACGCCACTGCGGCTTACAGGCTGGTTTTGACATTAGGGTCGCTAGCACAGAAGGGAAAGACTATTGTTACATCCATGCACCAACCTTCGAGTAGAGTTTACCAGATGTTTGACTCAGTTCTGGTGCTGAGTGAAGGAGCGTGTTTGTATTTCGGCAAGGGAAGCGAAGCTATGGCGTATTTCGAGTCGGTTGGATACTCGCCGTCTTTCCCCATGAATCCTGCTGATTTTCTCCTTGATCTCGCAAATGGTGCGTATGCTTTAATCTTCTGTTTAATCTGTGCTCTTATCTCTCTCTTTTCCGACTCAGTTGAGTTGACCAGCCATGAATAGAATCCTTCGTGTCTAGGTAGGAGGAATTGTAGTGTTTGTGCCATATTGGAAACCTTCACTTGTGTAGCAGCACGAGCTAGAAGATAGATCCTTGAAGCAATGTGCCTAAAGATAATAACAGAAGTATATTAGTTTTGGAAGAGTAAAAAGACGAGAGATAACTGGAAGGAATTGATGAATGGGGTGTTTATTACTTGAAAAATATAAAAACATTATTTTAATTTTTTATTTAATTTTTTTATGTTTTTAAATATTTTATAGATTGATATTAAAATATTCAAAAAAATATTTTCAAAAACACAACATATATGGCATGTAGATGCACTTCTTTTTTATACTTTATAGTTTAGATATTTATTAAAAATGTTTTTTTTGTTTATAAATAAAAATTAAGTTCGGGGGGGGGGGGGACCCACTGAACGTGCAATAACTATTTTCTGCCACACAACATTTAGCTGTAGTAGTGGGTGTGTGGATATCTTGTAGATTTGACTTGGCATTCATTTTTAATATTGATTTTAGTTCGAGGAATACTTTGTTTGTTTTTAAAAATGTTTTCTTTTAAAAAGAATTACTCAAATGATGCTCCTTTTAATTTCTTATTTTTTATAAAAATAATAATAAATAAATTTGAAGTAAAGAACAATTTTTAAATTATAAAACAATATTCAAGCTCGTCTTTACCAGCACGCACTTTTCAAAAACCTATTTAGTGCCTGTTTGGCATTGTGATCCCACTGGTTTTTGGCCGAAATTTGAATTTTTTTTTCATTTTAAATGAATATGTTTTTGTGTGTTTTAAATTATTTTGATGTGCTGATTTCAAAAATGATTTTTAAAAAATAAAAAAAATATCATTTTAATGTATTTCGGCACGATAAGCATTTTGAAAAGCTACCGCAACGACACTCCCAAACAGACCCTTAATGAAGGGAAAAAAGACACCCGACAAAGTGATAAGCAAGCAACTTTAGCTAGTGGTGGTTGTTGTTGGATGGTAGTGGTGATGATTATTTAATAAATCATTAATTATTTCAGTGTTTCTTCTGTTGCTCTCGACGTCTCCTTTATTTACCTCTTTTAGCCAACTCGATCTGACTCCTTCGAGCATCCATAGAAGAAGAGGGAAAAGAAAAACTAAAATAAAAAAAACTTTTTTTATTTTCATAGCTCTATCAGAATAAATAATATTTCTAAGTCAAAAGATTATTTTTATATACTGATTAAAAGAATTAAAAATTTATTTAGTATATTTTTATGTGAAAAATAGTTTTGATTGGAGCTGTATTAGTTAGTTATTATTAATAAATTATTAAATAATTTTATATATATATATATATTAAATTAGAATCGACTTTTCTATATGATTTATTTTTTTATTGGAATACATACATATATATATATATATATATATATATACATATATATATATATATATAATATTTTTGAGATGCTTTTATACTTTCTGTTTTATTGCTCCCTTCTTTTCTACCTTTCCGCCCTAATTCTTCCACGTGCGATATGAAGCGCATGTTATACACTCCACCATATCTCATAAAAAACTACAATTTGCCTCTTAATTATTTTGGAAAATATTAAATTATAATTGTCATTCTATCTATGATCCAACATTTTATTGAATTGTTGGGAAGGGCTGCTATGTTAATTCTGGTTCAATGTTGTTTTAAATTATTGAAAAAATCTCATTCATTTTAATTTGATTAAAATTCGATCGAGTCAATCAAGTTATTAGTAAATCAGAGTAAGGTTTGTGATCAAATATTAAAATTAGTTTAAATTAAAAATTAGTTTTAATTAGATTTTAAATAAATACTATAAGATTAACCCATGGAATTGATTAGGAAAAAAAAAGCTTCAAAGGCAGTGCGCTTGTCATGTTTGAAGTTCAACTATTTTTTAGAAGAAAAATGAATATTTTAATTATTTTAATATGCTGAAATTAAAAGTATACATACTTTTTTAAAAAATATCATTTATATATATATATATATATATATATATATATATTAAAAAATACTTTAAAAACGTCGTGTACCAACAAGACACTAAAATAGACAAGTTGGCGTTCAAGGGTTGAGTGATGTTTATGTGTTGGAAATAAAGTATTGATATTTTTTTATAAAAAATTTGGTAAGAATATAAGATTACTCGGATACATTTTCCCGATGTGGGATCCGAAAAAGGACAAAACAGAGTATTGTTTTTGCCAAACTAGCTTGTACGTGTGTGTGTATATATATATATATATATATAAGTTTTTTATGACCATTAAAAAGGTCGTAGACCCACAGAGTATTTTCTATATTAAAGAGTTGAATGAAGTTAGTATGCTCCCTCCTTTATTGAAAAAGGACGTCGACCCACAGCTGATACTGTAATATGCTATGCTTTTAATAAAGGTGGGAGCATTGTGATTTATCTCTGTGGAGCACACTCAAAGTTTGAAGAAAATACATACATACATATATACATACATATATATATATATATATATATATATGTATATTATATTCATTGCATGCTAATCTTTTTGTTTGGCACTACCACAATCATGGCAGTCAAAATCGCGAGCCAACTCGCAAAATCGTACGATTTTGCGAGTTGGCTCCGAAAACCTGGTTGAACCGGAAAGAAAAATCGAAACCGGTCAAACTCGGTCAAACTCGTAGAAAAATCGTTCAAAATCGTAGAAAAATCGTAGAAAAATCGTAAAAAATCGTAGAATAATAATAATAATAATAAATAATAATATTTAATTATATTTAAATTCATTTTTTAAATTTAAATATAATTAAAAATAATAATTTTTGTACGGACATTTTACGATCTTTCTACGATTTTACGATCCGATCTTACGATCCGATTTTTCGGAGCCCTTTCCGATCCGTGTCAAAATCTCGATTTTGACTGCCATGACCACAATGGATCAAATTACATATGATATTTGAAAATAAAAGTAGGTTTGAAATGTACGATTAAATATTATATATTGTTGAGAATAGATGGGTGGGGGCATGTCATTAAGACAAAAGTCCACAAATAAATAATTGATGTACGTAGTACAAGTTTACAACCTAAGGTCAAGTGTTTGTAGTGTTAATCCTTGGGTAATCTTGTTTAAGGCTAGGTTTATTACATAGAAAACGTTGGAGAGGTTTGTTTGTTTATTTATTTATTATTTTTTAAACCATTATTGTCTCTAGCCTCCTCTACTTACTAGCTAATCAATCTATATCCTCCTAGCTAGCTAGTAGTGGATATGTTGGGAGAGGTTCGAATATTTTGGCAACGTGGAAGTTTGGGCAAAAATATAGTTGACGTCCAATAACTTCTAACAATATTATTCTAAGTATTTGAACTTATCGATCGTCTTATTTTTTATTTTTAAAAAATTAATCATTAATTACACCATAATCATGCTTGATTAGAAGAAACACAACTTGATGTTCAAGCTATTGAAATGTTTTGGTCCATTATGATAACCAAGTAAGTTGAGGTCCTTGCTAATTCTGATGCTCTTTGTCTCCTTAATTGTTTTTCCATTTCATGCATTTTTCTACTCCTTGGTAAAATCTGCTATTCACAGAGAATTTGTTGTCATATGTGTTAAGGAACCATCTCACCTAAGAACTTAAGCTTGTAAGTGAGACCCCATAATATGATTTATATTATTCTCGAACACACCCCCTCAAGTGAAAGCTCTTTGGGCTTGAAACTTGCACAGGCCCACATCACCTTGTGCTTAGTTTTTATCAAATAGAATGAGGATGGTGAGATTCGAACTCGTGACCGCTAGGTCAACAAGGCTCTGATACCATGTTAAGGAATCATCTCACCTAAGAACTTAAGCTTGTAAGTGAGGCCCCATAATATGATTTATATTATTCTCTAACAATATGCGACGCTTTGATGTGTAATTTTACGGTGAGCGATGACTCTCTTAGAAAGATAGTGGCTGTTAGAGAATAATATAAATAATATTATGAGATTTTATCTAATAATTTAATTTTTTAGTTGCGATGATTCAGAGCTTTTTTGATCAAACGGTCATGAGTTGAATTTTATCATCTTTATTTCATTTAATGAAAAACCAAACATAAAGTAGTGCGAGTATGTAAAAGTTTCAAACCCAAAGAGATTTTACTTAAGAGAGTATATTAGAGAATAATATAAATAATATTATAAAACCTCATCTAACAACTTAAATTTTTAAATAAAATATTTTTTTAATAGTTTACAGTGGCCAACTTCTTGTGATCCTTGTTTATCAGTGGTTCTAATAGTGATTTTCCTATCCAATTAGAATTCTTTCTTCTCTTCAGACTTTTTTGGTCAAGTGTCAAGATTTTAGTGGCAAATATACAGCTTGATACGCATGATTGTTTCATAAATTGACCCGAGCATTTTGAAGATTGCATGGCCGGCCACACCATAGTATAAGTCTGCAAAATGTTTTCTTTCTCTCTTTTCCAAGACTTTTAGCAACTCTTTAACCTGGGATTTCTTGAGGGGGTGACACGCGTTGGGTTGTCTTGCATTTTCCCAGGGAATCCTCTCACAAAAGTTTCATAAAAACAGCTTTATTTTCTTTGATTGATGTTAAAATAATTGAAATCATACACTAAAGAATTCCATGGCATGCAGCACAAACACTAGTGGACGCCCACCTCACCTCAAAGATTGGTCAGCTTTTGTTAGCTAAGCTGTGCTGCTCATTAGTCGTACGTTCTATGATTTTGTGCATATTTATTTTTTAATCTCTAGTGCATTTCCTTTTTAGCTGTTTGTTTCTTATTAGGTCGATATTTTATACGAAATTTCATTTTATTTAAAAATTTAAGTTATTAGATAAAAATTTAGGATATAATTTATATTATTTTTTAATATATTTTTTCAAGTGAAAATTCATTGGGTTTGAAATTTGCACATACCCACATCATCTTGTGCTTGATTTTTATCAAATAGAATGAGAATGGTGAGATTCGAACTCATGACCGCTAGATCATCTAAAAACTTAAGCTCTAGGTAAGGTTCCAGAATATAATTTATATTATTTTCTAACACTCCCCTTATTTTTTGCTCAAGAAAAGCAACTCCACTCTATTAAGCATTGTCTTTGGATACTTATCCCTTAATTTTCAGTGCCATGTATTTCAATGATTCTGTGTCTTATTCTGAAACTCTAGCTGAACTTGATAAAGCAATTCCCCTTTAAAACAAATCGTAGCTAGCATATTGGAGATATATTCCAAAGGTCCCAGCAAAAGATGAGGTGGTCTCTATTCAGGTTACCTTTCGATACATAAATTCTTCTGGCCCGTTGGCATTCTGAAATGATTTTTGCAACATTTTATCTAACTTCTAGCTCCAAGGAAAATGCGTACCCTGTTTCTTTTTATGAACAGGCTACAGCTCTGTAAATCTCAAAGTGCATGGTCCCAGTACCTCGCTTTCCTACACTTGGAAAATCTCGAAATTCAGATTTTAATCCAAGAAATCTCAAGCTCTGTAAATCCCAGATAGGAAGTTTGTATACATTTATGTGGGAATCACTAAACAGATTTCAGGGTCCCATGTGAATTCTAATTAAGTAACCTATCTAATCTAAAAATTTAAACTGTTAGATGAGATCATAAAATATAATTTATATTATTCTCTAACAAACTCTCTCAAGTGAAAGTCCTTTGACCTGAAACTTGGACAGATCTATACTACTTTGTGTTTGATTGTTATCAAATAGAATAAAGGTGGTGAGATTCGAACTTATGACCGCTAGGTCAACAAGACTTTGATATCATGTTAAGGAATCATCTCATCTATAAACTGAAGCTATTTAGTGAGGTTTTAGAATATGATTTATATTATTTTCTAACAGATTCTACAACCACGATCTCCGTAGTAGTGGCTTCGTGATTGAATAGTGAATAGCATAATAATTGCAAAATTTTATGTCATGTATCCATGCATGGATTGATTGATTACTTAATATATATTGAAGATTTGCTGGTTTTAATGCCATCTTGTTTGATAATCAATACCTCAACAAATTTTAACCTCTTGATTAACTTATGCAGGTGTGTGCCAACTTGATCATGGTGTAAGCGAAACAGATAAGCCGAATGTGAGGCAATCTCTCATTGCATCTTATAACACTTTGCTAGCTCCGAAGGTAAAAGCTGCCTGCATGGAGACCAGAAGTATTGCAACAAAAGAGAACGGTTTCATCGGAATCCATTCTTCCGAAGAACATAGAATTAGCAGCGACCGAATTAGCATCTCGATTTGGTTCAACCAATTCAGTATTCTTCTTCGAAGAAGCCTCAAAGAAAGAAAGCACGAGTCTTTCAACAGTCTGAGAGTCTTCCAAGTAGCCATGGCTGCTGTTCTAGCTGGTCTAATGTGGTGGCACTCGGATTTTCGAGACATTCAAGATCGTCTGGGTCTCCTCTTCTTCATCTCGATTTTCTGGGGGGTCTTCCCATCTTCCAACTCGGTTTTTGTTTTTCCTCAAGAAAGAGCGATCTTTGTGAAGGAAAGGGCCTCCGGTATGTACACTCTCTCTTCATATTTCATGTCTCGAATTGTCGGAGACTTGCCAATGGAGCTCATCCTCCCCACAATTTTTCTTTCTGTGACGTATTGGATGGCCGGATTGAAACCGGAATTCGGTGCTTTCCTTTTGACTCTGCTGGTTCTTCTCGGCTACGTCGTCGTTTCTCAGGGTCTCGGACTTGCTCTCGGCGCAGCAATAATGGATGCCAAACAAGCTTCAACTATGGTTACAATCACAATGCTAGCATTTGTGCTGACCGGAGGATTTTACGTGCATAAACTGCCACCGTGCATGGCTTGGATCAAGTACATTTCGACAACATTTTACGCCTACAAGCTACTTATTAATGTTCAATATGGTGGGGGCAAGAATCTTTCGTCTTTGCTGGGTTGCTCGCTATCTCATGGAGGTGACAGAGCAAGCTGTAAATTTGTCGAACAAGATATTGAAGCGCAAATTAGCCCAGCAATTAGTGTCGGTGCCCTGATATTCATGTTTGTAGGGTATAGGCTATTGGCTTACCTCGCATTAAGGCGTATAAAAGCTTAACAAGTTTAATTTTGTTTTCATTATGAATGATTATAATTACTTGGATCTTTCCATTGAAGCAAGAGTGAGATTTGTTCTATCTCTAGGCGATTTCATCAGCTTAATTAATTACTAAATGATAAATTGATTGCAAAATTAAAACCTTTCAATCAGATAAGCGTGAGATATAAACAAGTAAACACCTTGAAAGAAATCAAACACATTGTTTTATTATTAATCGTGGGTGTCCTTACCAGTTTGCGTACACATCGATTAATCTCATGGTCCCAAAATAAATGACCATGTAACTTTTTAGTGATCATCATATTAACAACCACATAACTCGAATCTGAGACCACAAGAAAAATAAATCTCTTAATTCCAAGTTCTTACTACTGACCACCTACTAATGATAATATCAAATACATTTTTAATAATGCCTTTGATACATCTATGTGTAAAATAATTGGTCGTAATCCTGACAAAGATTTTCTTTAAGTGTTTGGTTATGTTGTTTGTTCTCTTTTGTTTCCATATAACATCATGTTCAAAAATTAACAATTATTTGCAAATACCATTTTAATAAATTTATTTAAAGAAATTAAAAAAATAATCGAAAGAGTAAAATAGAAGGTGATGCGACAGAATTGTTTTTTTAAAAAAATATGCTAAGCGCGCGCATGTTCTAAATGCAAAATACCAAGATTGTTCTTTAACGGCTAACCAAACCTTTTCTCATTGTCTCCTTTTTTTGATTTTCTTTTTCTTTTCTCTCAACAATTAGAAATTGTAACACTAGTTATTTCCTTGAGTTATGGGTCGAACTAAATTTAAAAAAATAATTAAAAAATATTAAGAATATAATGATTGTTTCAGCATTATCATTAAATTCAATCAAATAGTTCGATCTTAAAACTTACTAACTTGACTTGATATGTAGTTGGAGTTTCTAATTAAACTATGTGGGAACTGAATCAAAGTGAATCAATCAATTAGATGGGTTTAAAGATAACTTTGATGACCAATAAAAATAAGATATAATTTAAAAAAAAAACACATCAGGTAACCCGAGTCAGAACTTCAAACATATAAATTGGATAATATACTCTAGTAGGATTAATAACTTTTTTCTTCTAAATTATTGTTTATTTAACTATAGATAACAAAAATAGATTATCAACTATTAAAAAACCATAGAAAAAGCAAATCAAAATTAATTTAAATTGAAGAATAAAATCATGCAGTTTATTTCCCAACCAATATAAAGGACAAATTAAAATAAATTATCAACTCTAAATACCAATAAATACATAATTTAAGGACCAAAGTAAAAAAAAAAGAATAAGCAAAGAAAAAAAATATGGATCAAAATAAAAAATAAAATGTGGACTACTATTGTAACCCATAATGCAAATTAGTGCGAAAAAACAATGTTTCCCCAATATTTTTTTAACTTTAAGTATAAAATGTATTTTTCAAAGAAATTCTAAAAAATCACTTATGCTACCTCGGTTTTTCACTTCAATCCTCTATATTTCAATTCAATGAAATTGGGTGTTCATAAAGGCTTGATTGTGCAAAGAAAAAGTTTGAGGATCAAAATAAAATTATATCAAAAAGCGCTATTATTATCCACAATTAATTGTAAGAGGATGAACAATAGAAGAATTTACAGTAAAAGAACCATATCGTTTATATTATAAGCAATCTTCTACGTTTTGTCTATTATTTTTTTTACTCAATCAAACAATAATAAAAACACACACATTCAATTAAATAAATAAAATAAAAATAAAATAAAAATATGGTGCATTGCTACACATATTAAAAATATTACTTGAAAGTAAAATTTCTTTATTGTCAAAAAATAATGTATCTACTTAAAATATTTTTTTTAAAAAAGAGAAGGAGGTATTAATCTAAATTTAACCTTGAAACCATAAAAAACATGAAAAAAAGAAAAGGATAAAGGGTTAGGCACTGATAAAAAAGATTGACTCATTTATGTTAGGCCCGCACGCGAGTTGTCGGCAGCCCATGCAATCGAGCCTTTTTTTCATCGTTTTTAGGGCTTTTTTTTTTTCTTGAAGAAAATATTATCAGTCGACATGTCATTTGATCTCACCTAAATTCTAACCACTATTGTGGATCAAATTGAAAAACAAATTGTGCATAGTTGGCGAATAGTGACAAACCCACAAGTTTTTTTAGGTAATAAATAAAATGAAGCTTAGGATCGAAACATGATTTTCTAAAATAGCTAGAACAAAATATAAAAAAGTCAAAGTCGGGCCGCACAATAAAATACCTCCTACTATAAAAAATATATTAAAAACTTATTCATAAATTTTCTTACACCAATTTTGAAGTGCCACCTATTTTCCGGTCTTCTTTATTTTGGTCCTCCATAATAATAATAATAACAACATCATAAACATCATTTAAGTTAGTTAGAAAGTGTGGTTGATGTTATTTTTTAAAGTGTTTTTCGTTCAAATATGCATTAAAATGATGTTTTTTTTATTTTTTTAAAAATTATTTTTGATATCAGCATATCAAAATGATCTAAAAATACTGAAAAATATTAATTTAAAATATGTGTTTTAAAGAGAATTAAATTCACATTTAAAAGTTAAATCAATTCATATGTTTGGAATTCTTTTAAGAGTATTGATTTGAATTCAAATCATAAAATATAAGCAAAACCCTCTCTAATTTGCCACAAAAATTTTGAACAAAAACTCTTCAATTTTTCAGTGTAGAGACAGTGCAACTTCAGTTTATCTTTTTGAAATGTTTTTGTTTAGAAATATATTAAAATAATATTTTTTTATTTTTAAAAAATTATTTTTAATATTAGCATATCAATATAATTTAAAAACATAAATTTTTTTTATTTTTTTTCAAAAATACTCTTAAACAACCTTTATTTACTACAAGCCTACAAAAATCCTAAATTTCTTCATCAATCTTTTCAAACAAACCATCCCTATCCTTTCTCCCACCAAACTTTCAAAACTCTCTTTTGCATCCGAATTCATGCATTAGAAGTAAGCTTTCAACTTGTTTCTCTCAACTGCTACATCAAATTTGGCTGCCACTTCTCTTGCCAGACGGGTTAGATTGCTGTTTCTTGATTTCCTTCAAAGGTTTTTCTTGAATTTTATGATGAACAGGTCGTCTTTACAGTACTTGTGATCATAATTACGTAAAATTTTAATTCCAATTGTAAAACAGTAGACGACTTGACGGTTTTTGTTTTACATGTGGAAGGGACTTGAGGAGGCAAAGAAAGGCTTGTTTTGCCTTTTGAATAGCTGGTGTCTTAGGAACACTTTCCAGCGAGTTCTAGAAGGAGAAAGAAAAAACGGAAACAACTAAAAATCATCATCAACAACCTGAAAACAAGACCACAGTGGCATTTTGATTCAGTTATTGAAGCAGAAGTGAGATAAATATAACTGAACCAATTTAATCGATGCAGATGGAGAAACAATCACCATCAACGTCGCCGTCTCCGCCGTTTGTGCAATCAGAATCGAGCTCGTTAAGAGAACTACAATGCGTCGGTACACTGGAAATCGCTAGACCTAAACCACCTGTCGGTTTTCTCTGCGGTTCTATCCCTGTTCCTACTGACAAATCTTTCCACGGCTTCAATTCCGCTCTCGTTCCTTCTTCTCGCCAAACGTAATAATTCCTTTTTCTCTCTATTTTTTTATTTATTATGTGTATAAAATAAATAATTACTTATGATTTTAAAAAATATATATATGTAGTGTTAGTGCACCGAGGTACCGGATGTTGCCGACGGAGACTGATTTGAATACGCTCCCTGTGGTTTCTAACTTGCCGGAGAAAGTTCTTCCGATTAGTGCTGCTGTACAGTCTAAGTTCAAAGGAGGTATATTTTTATTTATTGCGTTTTGTTTTATTGATAATGGTGGAGACGTGTTTGTTTGAATTTGTACACTGATTGCGTGTTTTCGACCTTGAGTTGTGACATTGATGAAAGGAATGAATGGTGTGGCTTCTGATTTAGGATTTTGTTGTTTCGAGAAGATACTAGAATTTGCACATATTCTGTTAGTAAGACGAAAAAGAATATCTTTTACTGGTGTTCTATCGAAGCTGTTTTTTCGAGTGGCAATGTGATGATTGTAGTAAGTTTATGTATTGAGTTGGTAGAAGGGTATGTTGGATTATTCTGGTTGAACTCTTTTTTTTTTTACCTGTCGAGGTTAAGAGGGCAATTGAGATTTGTTATTTTCTAGTATGGACGTGTCTTTGAATAGTGCATGGTCAGTGCTGATCGGATGCCTTATGTTATTTTCTGAATATGCAGGATTAGCTAGCCGTAAGCCCTTGGAATATAATGGAGTTTCTATCATTATCTTAGTTAGCAGGGCATGTCCTATAGTAGGAAATTTCAGCTATCCATTGTGCACTGGAATTTGCTATCTGCTTTGAACTTCCTCTAGCGTGTTGAATTGTCTTAGGAATTTAATGAAAATTTTTAGTTATTTTATCTGACTCTTTGACTTTTTTCATGCTAAATAGAAGTTCAAGTATAGGTTTTCAATTTTTTCTCATCCTTATTTAAGCTGTAACTTTTGAACTTATAAGTTTGGATTTTAAACTTGACAGAATTTCCTTGGGATGCTGATGCCATCTCATCAAATCATACTAGGAAATGTGAAGCCCTTGCTGTATCTGGTTTGGTGGAGTATGGAGATGAAATAGATGTGATTGCTTCAGCTGACATTCTTAAGCAGATCTTTAAAATACCATATTCTAAGGCTCGATTATCAATTGCAGTACGCCGTATTGGACAGACTCTTGTTCTCAACAAAGGGTTTGTATCTTTATATTCACAGTTTTGTTATTTTTCTTGCAAATATTTCAACATCTTTAATATTGTTACATGCAGACCCGATGCAGAAGAGGGAGAAAGGTTGGTCAGAAGACATAAAAACCAATCAAAAAAATGCACAGATCAATCTTTATTTTTGAATTTTGCTATGCACTCAGTGAGAATGGAGGCTTGTGATTGCCCCCCCACCCATCCTCCTTCATCAAAGGGACAGTCAAATTCATCTGTTCTTCCAGGGAGAGATGCACCCCAGTTTGTGGGGCAGAGTGATGATGTCACTAGAAATGAAGAAATCAACCATTGCGCAGAATATCCGCACGTTAAACAGGATAACTTTTTTTGGGAGAGTAAAAAAAATAAAAGGAATAAGGACCATCATCCTGTAAAGAAGTCTTCACACCTTGGTGAGAAGCCCAGAAGCTCAATGCAAGAATCTGAAAAACATAAAAGAGTCAGTAATGATGGATTTCTAAGGGTTTTGTTTTGGCAATTTCACAATTTCCGCATGCTTTTAGGAAGTGACTTGCTTCTGTTCAGTAATGAAAAATATGTTGCTGTCAGCTTGCATTTATGGGATGTAACTCGACAGGTAATGAAAAAATAGTAACCTTGCCACTGTTTTATGATTTGCTGTCTTATAATTTTTTCTCTCCCTTTTTAACAGGTCACTCCGTTAACTTGGCTTGAAGCCTGGCTTGACAATGTCATGGCTAGTGTTCCTGAGCTGGCCATATGTTATCATCAAGATGGTGTTGTTCAGGGTTATGAGCTACTTAAAACAGATGATATATTTCTGTTAAAAGGCATCTCTGAAGATGGCACTCCTGCTTTCCATCCTCATGTTGTCCAACAAAATGGCCTTTCTGTTTTGAGGTTCCTTGAAGAAAACTGCAAGCAAGATCCTGGTGCTTACTGGGTATACAAGTGATTTTAAAATACATTTTGACTTTTTTTTTTAATTAAGACATCCAGTTGATGCTGTCTTTTTAATCTGGATTGAAATTTTTACAGCTCTATAAAAGTGCTGGTGAAGATATGATTCAACTTTTTGATCTTTGTGTGATTCCCAAAACTCGTTCCTCCAGTGATTGTGATGACTGCACAGGCTCCCTGCCTTCTTTGATGCACAGAGGGAGAAGCGATTCCTTATTTTCTTTAGGAACTCTCCTTTATCGTATAGCTCACAGGCTTTCCCTTTCAATGGTATTAAATAAGTAGAACTTCTGTACTGCTACAACACTTCAGAAACTACAACCAGCTGTTTCAATGTTTCTAATCCCTAATTTATCTCATGCAGGCTCCTAATAATAGGGCAAAGTGTGCCAGATTCTTCCAACAATGTTTGGAATTTCTAGATGATCCGGACCATCTGGTATTGATGTTTTCTTGAATATTGAGTAACATTTAGATTGAGGGTTGTGGTCCTTTTTCTTCTTGTTTTTTATTTATTTATTTATTATTTTTTAACATATGATTGAGGGCATGCTGATTAAAACAATATGATATAAACAGGTGGTGCGTGCATCTGCTCATGAACAATTTGCAAGGCTCCTTTTGAATCATGACAAGGAGCTGGATTTGACATTTGAATCACTCCCAGGAGAATGTGAAGTTCCAGTTCCAGTTGACTCCTCTGACCCTTTGAGTAGATTCTCTGAATCAGTTGCTTATGAAAATGTGTCTTCAGTTGCTGAAGACAGATGGAGCGAGGAGGGAAAAGCTTTTCAGGAAGTAATATCAGAAGCCTCGGTAAGAATGACTTTGGAGTCAAATATTTCGACTCGAGGAAATTTTATAGAATTGGATGATACTGAATCAAAAGATTCAGGAGTTTTGCCTAGTTCCAGTAGTGATGAAATGGTTTCTGTGTGCAAAGTTTCCCCAACACCTCCCCATGCGGTGCAAGCTGTGGCTGATCCAGTTTCTTCTAAGTTAGCTGCAGTACATCATGTTTCTCAAGCTATCAAGTCTCTCAGGTGGATGCACCAGCTGCAAAGTTCTGATTCAGAATTGCTTGGCGAAGGCGGTTATTATGATGGGCCACCTTCCTCGATGAACTTTTCTGTTTGTGCATGTGGTGATGCTGATTGTATCGAAGTTTGCGACATCCGACAGTGGCTACCAACATCAAAAGTGGATGAAAAATTGTGGAAACTAGTTCTTCTTCTTGGAGAATCTTACTTGGCACTGGGACAAGCTTATAAGGAGGATAAACAGCTGCATCAAGCTTTGAAGGTAGTAGAATTAGCATGTGCTGTATACGGATCAATGCCACAGTTCCTGGAAGATAGTAGGTTTATTTCCTCAATGGTTACATATTCATCCTCAATAAAATGCAATGATGTAGATGAGAAGATGATAGCGTGTATTAGCAACAGAAAAGAAGTGAAATCCAGCTCCAATGACAGTTTTTTTGCTTATGAGCAGTTTTCTTCTACGTACCTCTTTTGGGCCAAGGCATGGACACTGGTTGGTGATGTTTATGTTGAGTTCCATTTCATGAAGGGTAAAGTGCTCTCAAATCAATCAGAGACAAAATCTTCTGCAAGAGAGTTGAGAATATCAACAGAGGTCGTGAAAGAAGTCCAGAGGCTGAAGAAGAAGCTGGGGCAGCATAATCAGAACTGCAGTTCATGCTCCTTGGTGAATTGCAGCTGCCAGAGTGATAGGGCAAGTAGCGGTAGCAGTGCAAGCAGTAGCCGTGGAGATAAACACTCTGTAGCTTATGGTAGAAGGCACAGTAAAAGATCCTATGCTAGGGGTGCCACCTACTCACTCATGGGAGATTCTAATGATGGCCGGGCACATCACAAAGAGGAAAGTAGGAAGTATTCTGGAGAATATCTCCAGCTTGACAGAGGTGATAATGATACTGCAATAGATGCTTCTGGTATTGCAGTTGATAAGCATGAGATCAATTCCTTGGCAGATACTAATTCTGATGTATTAGATGGTGGTTTGGAAACACATGATGCAGGTTCCAGTTTCCCTTCTCAGAGTGAAACCAATTCAAAAGAAAAACCTAAGCCAAATGAAGGGGGGATATTTAAATATACTAGCAATCCTGCTGTCGGAGATGCAGAATACAATCTTTCTGCCGCTTTAAGTTGTTATCAAGAAGCTAGAAAGGCATTGAGTGGACTTCCTACTGGCTCTGCAGAGCTTCAATCTGTAGTTAAAAAGATAGGGTGGGTTTGTAACGAAATGGGTCGGAATAGGTTAGAAGGAAAAGAGTTGAACAAAGCTGAACATGCATTTGCAGATGCCATAGTTGCGTTTAGAGAAGTTTCTGATCATGCCAACATCATATTAATTAATTGTAATTTGGGCCATGGTAGACGAGCATTGGCTGAAGAGATGGTGTCCAAGATGGAAAATTTAAAACCACATCCAATCTTCCATAACGCATACAATGAAGCTCTGCAAACTGCAAAACTAGAATACAGCGAATCCCTCGGATATTATGGGGCAGCAAGAGCAGAACTAAATGCTATCGCTGAAGTGGATGATTCGGTGCCAACTGTCTTGAGAAATGAAGTTCAAACTCAGTTTGCTCATACATATTTGAGGCTCGGCATGCTTTTGGCTAAAGAAGATGTTACCACAAGAGTTTATGAAAATGGAGCATTTGAAGATATGCCTGTTGTTACTATTAGTCCGGATGAAAAAAGAGACAGGAAAGAATTGAGGAAGCATGAGATTTCAGCTAATGATGCCATTAGGGAGGCATTGACAGTGTATGAATCTCTGGGTGAATTACGGAAACAAGAAGCTGCATATGCATACTGTCAACTTGCTAGCTACCAGAGGGATTGCTGTTTGAAATTCTTGAATTTGGATCTAAAGAAAACCAATTTAAATAAAAATGAAAACAATAATCTTCAGCGGGTGAAGCAATATGCATGTCTGGCTGAGAGGAACTGGCAGAAAGCAATGGACTTCTACAGTCCAAAGACACATCCCGCCATGCATTTGACTATTCTTATTGAGAGATCAGCTCTTTCATTGGGCCTCTCGAGTACCTTACACTCAAATCTGGTACGTTCTTTGACCACTCAAATCTGGTACTTTCTGATGTGATGCATCCAAGTCTGAATTTCTCAAGAAAGAGCAAATACTGTGTGGCCTTTTTCTTTAGGATGACATAGGTTTGAATTTTAGAAGTTCCATTAACAGCTAATAGAGAAGACAGATTTCGCTGATGAAGAGGAATCTGTTGACATGGTGTAAAGTAGTATTTATTGTTCAAGTAGACTGAATGTTGTGACAGGAATATAGAGGTAGATAGGACTAAGATAATTGTCCCAGGAAAAAAAGATCAAAACGTTTCCTACTATCTTACTGCTGTTTCCTTTTGGTCTCTCTTGCCCTCCTGAGCCATGACTGGTTATCATTTTTAATTCCAGCAACTTTTTTAAAGATGAAAGGTAGCTCATCCATACCAGTGTAATGGTGACTTTTTGTGACTCGTATTATCTCCACTATCATTTTCATCAGAATCCATGTATAGTCATCTTGTGAGGAAGAGTTTCGGTATGTATCGGTGATTTAGGAACCATTTCATTGTCCTGCAACCATGTTATTCGAGCGCCATTTTCAGATCCTTGTTTATTCCCCCCTCCCCCTTTACGACTGCATTCTTATCACAGTTATTGGAGAGGCACTGATCAATTGCTTCTGTTCCAGGTACTAGAATCAGCTCTAGCTCGCATGCTTGAAGGACGTCATATATCCGATGCAGTATCAGATTGTTTTGGGACTGATTATCCTGAGATACATGCCAAATTCTGGGGTCAACTACAGATGCTCTTAAAGAAAATGTTGTCCCTGGCACTCTCTGCAAATGCAAATAAGCCTGCTGCTTTTGCACAGCCAACTCCTACATCGAGCAAGTTCGGAGATGCTGGAAAACTCAGGGAGCTCTACAAAATGTCCTTGAAGTCTTCTAATTTAAGTCAATTACATGCTATGCACACCCTATGGACATCGTAGCTTGAAACATCTGCACCCAAGTCTTAAATATTTGCTCCCCAAATTGCAAAGTGGCTGAGTGCTGTATATAACAAGTTTCTGGCAGTGTGTTGTACAGTATCTTATACCTTAGCAGCCAATAAATACTTTAAATGATTTGAAATATAGTGTCTTCAGTAGGATTCCAGAAGAAATAGATATTGATAGGATTTCCTTTTCCTTTTGTTTTCTTAGTTTTCCTGCACCCAAACCTTATACTCTAAAACCCTAAACCCCGGACCTAGATTAAGTCACTCACCAGTCACCAAATGGATTGAGGCATTAATGTGGGAGTCGTTATCTTCACTACCCGGGGGTTAAGTCTCCTAAATATGTAGCAGCTGTTCAAGAATGTGCATAGAGAGAACTGGAGTCCTATTTGGACTAACGTGAATGTATGAACGTAAAACATGTATTTTTTTCTTAAAAAGATATCCCATCCTACTGTATTTATTTTAGTGTGGCCAAGATTAGTGTGGATGGTAAGGTGGACATTGTAATGCTGTATTTATCGGGTGATGA
This sequence comes from Salix brachista, assembly GCA_009078335.1. Classification (NCBI taxonomy): domain Eukaryota; kingdom Viridiplantae; phylum Streptophyta; class Magnoliopsida; order Malpighiales; family Salicaceae; genus Salix; species Salix brachista. The sequence goes on from CM018590.1 coordinate 15,319,509, forward strand.
CTGGAATGCTGGTTGACTGAAAATGTAGACATGGGAAAGTCATAAACAAGAATTGAAAGAATAGTTTTTGCTTAGCAACACGACCCAAATGAAAACAGGACTTGAAAAGGTTGAGGCATGATGAGTCAATGAAAGATTATGAGAAGAAATTCAGTTTTTATTTTTTTATTTCTGGATATTGATAACATGTTCGAGAAAGACATTATTCAATTGTTATGTGTTATTCAATTGTGGGCGGGGAGACTTGAAAAAGTTGAGGCATGATGAGTCAATGCAAGATTATGAGAAGAAATTTAGTTTTTTTATTTTTAGATATTGATAACGTGTCCAAGAAAGACAAATTATTCATTTTTTATGTGTTATTCAATCGTGGGCACAATTGGAGTTAGGAAGAGAGAACATTTCAAACTTATCTTCAGCCATCACTGTTACTAATAGGTTGGATGGTTTTAGAATATATAGCAACAAAAGGATTGATGGAGTTTTTAGGGTTTTGTTGAAGGTTAAGGATAAGGGTGAGATGAGAAAAAAGAAGACATTTGATCAGGGAAAACCTACACAGGCTATTAGTAAGGGAAAATCATATGTGAAGGCCAAAGGTAAAGGTTTAATCAAAATTTATGATGGTAATCACTAAACTAGGGATTGTCCGAATAAGGGACAACTTAGTGTTATCGTTGGGAATGACAGTGCCAAGACACTGCATACATAAATCATGGTGATAAATGTGGTAGTTGATTTAGAGGCTTCGATTGAGTAACCAAAATCATTAACTAGGATGATTTGGTAAGCATTTGGATTTTTTTTTTTTTTTTTTTTTTTTTTTTTTGCAATCGATCACATAAGAAAGTTTTTCGCATATACTTGCATGAATTCACTCATATTCTTTTACTGTGAATTTCAGTTTCTAAATGTTACAAAATTATTTCACTTTCTTATTCACATGTAAACAATTTTAAAGTTAAGATTATCTTCTTGATCTTGTCCCGCGATTGAAAGGTTCAAGTAGTGTTGAGAGACTATCTATTTTCCCTCACTCAATTAATAGTCTCAAAATACTTGGACCCAATTTCTTCTCTGTCAGACTTCACAACTTTTTATCTATCAGCTATCAAGTCCACTGTTCATCTATCTGACAGATAATACGCAAACATGTTCATCAATTAGGTACTCCATATAATGAAAGTAACAAGATTTATCATCACGGTAGCAAGCATTTTTGTACATTTTATGTACAAAACCATATAATGAAAGTAACAATTGCCACTTTATCTCCCAAGTATTACATCTACAACAATGACAAAGTCTTGTGGCTAGAAAGTCAATGGTGATGGCATCTGAGATTTGACTTTCATAAATTGCTGCTTCTGCCATAGCTACTTTGTTTCTGTGGTTAAAACTACAACGATAAATGAGATGCTTTTGTAAACCTTCAATTGGGTAACTTAAGAATAACATAATCCTCCTAATGCAGAAAAGGGATAGCTTTCAGAATTTGGCTATTCCGATTTCTGCTGTTTCAAGCTCGTAGCTGCACAAACAATTGCCTTCATTTAGCATCCGAGGTTGCATTTTCAACCCCCAAAGCATCAGCCAAATTAAAGTTCAGATTGCTTCTCATGGTTCTGGTCCGCCCAACTCCTCCATCACCCTTTCTCATCATTGCAGCAAACTCCCCATAATCTATCCGCCCATCCTGTAAAAAGTAATTGTTAGTGGACCCGAACCCTTTTCAAACTCTTTACTGTTTTATCACTTGCAAGTGAGTAGTGTTAGACCATTTAAAGTGTTGTAAATGATTGAATCAAATGATTATGTCATTAAATGTCACTAAATTTTGATATCAGCTCTACTTTTTACATGAAAGATTTCGTTATATATAAAATACAACCTATCTTTAATGCTCATTTTGAAACCCCCCGCCTCATTATCTTTATCTTTGCCACAAAAAGAACACATTAATATTGTTTTAGATGCACAAGTTGTTTTTACTAAGAACGATGAATTTCAGCAAACCCCAATATATAAGTTAGACGACTAGATTTAAACTATACTTGGATTACCAAAAAGACATAACAACAACTTGATCTTTATTTTTGGATGCATTATCGGAGTTGTCATGAACTATACTTGAAAGGGTCAAGTTTTCCAACCCCAAGAGAGGATCTATGATAGTATAAGGACATCAAACCCAAGACATGATTCACACATTCGTATGATCTATAATGATAGAGAATAACCTAACCCTTGTGTTATTGAATAGTTTATTTATTAGGCTTAATTTAGTTATTGTTGATAGTTTATTTGGTAGACTATGAGTCCAATTGCTTGTTCTAGATAGAGTTTTAGTATTCGCATCTTATTTTCCTAAATATTTGACAGTTGTTGATGAAATGAATAATAATTGTATAGTTCTAGACTTTTTCGTCCGTGATTTTTTCTCTTCTTTAGCTCTTTCTTTTTCTTTGCTTTCTTTTTAGCTTCTTTTCTCTCTTCTTATCTTATTATTTCATCTTCAAGTCTTTTTTATCCAGCATCAGATTTTGTATACCAATTGGATTAAATAGGCAAGTGAGATTATTAGATATGGACCAAATGTAAACATACAGACTTACATTGTCTTGATCAATTTCTTTGATTGTCTCATCCAGATGTACATCACCAAGACCAAAATCTCTGCAAGCCTGTTGGAGTTCATCAATCGTGATGTAGCCACTGCCATCTTTGTCAAAATAGGAGAAAGCTGCCACCAAATTGTCCTCTCTCTCCATCTTATTTAAGTGCAAGGTAGCAGCTAGAAACTCACCATAGTCTATGGTTCCACTCTTGTCTGTATCAGCCTGTAGAAGTTCTCGCGCATGGTTAGCAATACATATCAGCAGTTATCTAGAAAATCTAGTTAGCAATATAAAAGAAAAGAAATAATGAAAAGAACTTATTTTTTATCCAGATTCTTGAACTTGTTTACCGCATCCATCAAATCTTTTATTTCAGTTTCTGTCATCTGAGAACCAACTCTCTTCAAACCGTGTTTGAGTTCTTCAAATGTTATTGTCCCACTGTTGTCTGTGTCAATCATTTTAAACAGCTCTTTCAAACCACCAATTTCTTCTTCAGAAAGCCTTTCTGCTATGACCTACAAAAAAAGAAATTCCCAAAACCATGAATGAAAGCACCATTTATATAATTATCAGAAAATAGCTGTCTTGTAGTAGAAAGACAACATAGAGAAAAGGTTTTGACCACCAAGTTTCATAACAGCTTCTACAGAACACAAGTAGAAATATAAGAGAACATTTGACCCAATATTTTGTCGAACAAAATGTCTGAACTGAGTGAAAGTTCCCAATGTTGCATAGTTTCTTTGTGAACAATCGATAAATTTTCGTTAACAAAACAAGCTTGAGTAGAGGATAATCGTTTCAGGATCCTATGTTGTACTGCAAACGAGTGCTGTTGAGTGCTGACAGAGATATCCACTAGAGTGACCATCACTTAACTGCTTTAGCTGCCTTCCACGGGGTGTTTGACATCGCGTTTCAAAAGCGATTTTGAAAAAAAATGAATTTTGTTTATTTTTATTTTGTACTTTAAATTAAAAATTTTGATGTTTTTAGATTATTTTCATGCGCTGATGTCAAAAATAATTTTTAAAAAACATAAAAAAACATCATTTTGATATATTTTTGAACGAAAAACATTTTTAAAGCAACCTCAACCAAACAGGTAAGCTGGAACAAATATGTTCATAAGATGACAAATATGCAGGGAACAGACCTCTATATTACGTAAAATATTGTCTAAGAACTGGGAAAAAAATCTTCAACACTAGCAAGCCACTACCCATAAAAATTCATTCAGTGCATCCTACTATTAAAACTTAATTTTAGTTCTTTTCCCTTTTTCCCATAAGTATCACTTAAAGCATATGGTTTTCACCTTCTAAAAAATAACTGAATCATTAAGCTGATTATCAAATTCCTGTCATTAAATTTCCTATGCATTCAAAAGTCTATATGGAAAATGGTAACAGGAAAAGCAAGGATAAGACATACACGCAAAGCCATCTTTTTAAGTTTATTCATCGCTGAGAAATGCTTCAGACGCGACAATACTGCAGAATCAAGAGGTTTGTCCGGAGCAACTCTGTCATCTACAATCCATGGGTTACCTGATAATACAGACAACCGCTTTTATGTCTTAAACAAGATGCAAAAACTTTATCAAGGTTAGTAAATATCTGCGTTCTTACAACATAAAGTCCAAAACAAAAATCCAGATGCAAAAGAATGAAACCACTTACACAAGACTTCATGAGCAGTAATCCTTTGCCTCGGGTCCCTGTCAAGCATCTTTCCGATCAAATCTTTGGCACTTTCTGAGATATTTGGCCATGGATCAGATTCCAAATCTAGCTTTCCTTGCAAAATCTGTTTGAAGATTCCTGAATCGGTTTCTGCAAGCAGTAGGAAAAGATAAATACACAAGAAGACACACTTTGTTGCAAGACTAAAAACCGCAGAGAATAAGAGAAAATACGAATTCGGATGGCAACCTGCCCAGAACGGCGGAACCCCACTTAATAGGATGTAAAGGATAACACCCGCACTCCAGACATCTGCTTGAGGACCATAGTGCTTCAGCAAAACCTCTGGTGCAACATAATACGGGCTCCCAACTACATCATAAAAATATTGTCCTGTAGGGAAAAGGAATGGGAGAGAACTTAACAAACCATACATCTTTGATGAAGCACTATTCAGAAAACATTTTAAGCATACTCGTCAATCCTAGCAACTTAAGTTTACCTAAAGAAGGTCATCACTGGTTAGAAAGAGCAGAGGTAAACAATGGAAAGAAATTTCTTTAAAAGGTTATTAATGTTAGAGAATAATATAAATCATATTCTGGGACTTTACCTAATAGCTTAAGCTTTTAGGTGAGTTGGTTCTTTAACACGGTATCAGAGCCTTGTTGACCCAACTCTCACGAGTTCGAATCTCACCATCCCCATTCTATTTTATAAAAAAAAAATCAAGCACAAGATAATGTGAGCCTGTGCAAGTTTCAAGCTCAAAAGGCTTTCACTTGAGGAGGTGTGTTAGAGAATAATATAAATCATAGTCTGGGACCTCACCTAATAGCTTAAGCTTTTAGGTGAATTGGTTCCTTAACAATTAACCTCATTCATGTAGTCACAGAATTGTGTTGTTATATTTAATTTACAAGGCTTTTATGAAGGCTCATCCTCATCTTATTAATTCAATAATAATCCCATCATATTTACAGACAGGTTGTGAAAAATAAGGATGCAGATAGCAGAGAGATAAGAGATTGACAAAGCAGAAATTATAGCATCCTAAACAGCTCATCTAAATCCTTAAGAAAGAGGATAGAACAGAAAGAACCTATCCTGTAGGCCAAAGTCTAGACAGATAATGAACATATAGAGAATTCCTGAAATGAGTCCAAAAGTAAGGTGAAGCTTTTTGGGCAGACAGATCACACACTGAACCAAATGTTTCTGCAAGAAATGATGGGGAGACTACAGATGGGAATTTCAAGAAACAACGTGTTTTTCTACTCGAATGGATGAAAATCACATTACACTGAGGGATTAAAAAACAAGGAGCACGAAAAGCATATAAGGAAATAGAACACAAGCTTTCATAAAACACACCGAGTGTAATCTAATCAAATAAATTGATAAGGAACAGAAATGAAACCTGAAAACTTTGGGAAAAAATCAAAATCAGCCATTCTTCTAATCAATCAAAACCACGGGAAATTCATAATCAAACAATAAAATTAATAAATATATATTCCAAGATTCCAAAACAACAAAGAATGCAAGATTACCAATCACACAATAAGGTTCAAAATCAAACCAAAATAGAAAAAAGAGATCAAAACCACAATTCATTCATAAGGAAACAACGCCACAAGTGTATAGAAAAAACAACCTGGCTTGTAAAAGACAGAAAGGCCAAAATCTGTAGTCTTGAGCATGGCATCATCACCAGGTTTATCAAACAAGAAATTCTCAGGCTTAAGATCTCTATGAATAACCCCCAAAGAATGACAATACTCAACCACCCCAATTATGTTCTTGATCAATTTAGCAGCCTCTTTCTCACTATAATGACCCTTTGCCACGATCCTATCAAAAAGCTCACCACCAGCACATAACTCCATAACCAAATGCACAAACATGGAATCTTCATAAGTATCCTTGATTTGCACCACATTTGGCTGCCCTGATAAATGGTGCATTATCTGAATCTCTCTATAAACATCCTCGTAGTCTTCTCTACAAAAAAGTTTCCTCTTTGAAATTGATTTGCAGGCATAACGAGCGCTGCTTGCTTTATGGGTACATAGATACGTGATCCCAAATTGACCTTGTCCTAGTTTCTTGCCCAACAAATAATGGTCTCTAAGTCTTGGTGTTTGATGCGGCAAAACTGAGATTGCGGGCTTTCTTATTGTTGGTCTTGCTCTTGATGCTGCTGCTGTAGATGGTCGTTGTTGTGGTGGTGCGCTGCTGGTTTCTTCATTCATTTTTTTTGGAAAAGATCGAACTTTTTCTTCTTTTTTTTCCAGTTCTTGAGGAAAGGGAGGAAGGGAACGGACTGGTTGTTCTCGTTTGAGTTTGATATTATGGGAGCTGAAGTGGCTTTCCAATTCAGGATGAATATTATTTATTTATTTATTTACTTATTATTTTTTAAAAAATTGAAATATATATTTGAATATATTTTCAAATGAAAAATAATTTAATTTTTTTTTATCAGCGCTATGGTGTTAATTGTTGCTCGGTGAACTGATTTTTCATTAAATTTTAAAAATAAATATTGAAATTAAATTGTTTTTAATATTTATATATTATTTTAATTCGCTAATATCAAAAATATATTTTAATTGAATAGCAACTTCTCTCTTTTATAACTCTTGGTTTTGCTAATTTTCTTGCGGAAAATAGGGTTAGATGGTTTGGAAGATGATGGATCTGATGCCATTTATCGATTGCTTCCAAACTCTAATAACATGCCTCAGGCTATATCAGGAGTATGGTGCCTAAATAGAAATTGTTTCTATCCTTCTTTTTAAGAATGTTTTGTTGTTTTTTTGACATTAACATCTAATTATATTTTTAAAAAATATAACTTTTTTATTTCAAATTATTATTTTTAATGTTTTTTTATGCGAGAAAACCTCACCCGTAGAAAAACATACTTTGTGAACCTGGCTGAGCAAATAAAACTTTGTCAGTCCCAGACTCTTATAAGGATACATACCGTAATTCGAACTCATGCAGATCGCAATACTTTACACCTAGCCCATGAAGACTAAAATTGGAATGATTACATTAATTCCTTTATATATTTACTAGCCATATGTGATGTGATGAAGCAAAAAATCATTATAAAAATTTCTTAGTGCAATGTGTTTTAAAAAATATTTTTTAAATAAAAATATATTAAAATAATGATTTTTAGATAATAACTTTATATATATATATATATTGATATATTAAAATTATTTAAAAGAAATATATATAAAAAACAATTAATTATTTTTTCTTTGCTTTAAATTATTTTTTTAATATTTTTATATTGTTTTTATATACTGATATAAAAAATAAATTAAAAATATTAAAAATACATTTTTATATAAATAAAGTTTTAAAAAAAACAATCATTATTTCAAAAATATTTTTTATATCAGCATATGAAAATGATTTAAAAACATAAAAAATATTAATTTAAAATAAAATATTTTTTATTTCAAAAATATTTTTGAAATGGTGACAAAAAGCTTTTTAATCTCCATGAAAGCTTGCATAAGATACTATTATGCAAAGTAAATTTTAAAATATATATATATATATATATATATATATATATATATATTTAAAAGAGTTCTTAATATGTGCTTGCATTAATCGGAGGGAATTTACAAATTCACAAACTTAAAAATAACAAATAAAAAATATTGAAAATAAGAAGAAAAGAGAAAAACTTTCAAAATTTTCAAGGGTATATTAGTAATTGAAATGTAAACGGATAGGATAAGTCAGTCCATGAAGGACCCAAGCTACATAACTTCAAAGCGAAAAATACAGTATAGCACCAAAGGGGGGGAGCTTTGTTCTGCTCTCTCTTCTCCAAAATGGCTGCTTCTTCTTCGACAGCACTAGTGGCTCTCTGTTCTTCGTTAACCACTCAATGCAAAATCTCGAAAAGCCAAAACCCTCCTTTCTCCAAAACCCTTTCTCTCTCTAAACCCAATTTTGGGTCTTTCTCAAACACCACTAAGAAGCTCTCGTCTCCTCTTGTTTTCTCTAAAAGACCTCCATTTTTTGCCAGGCCCAAGGTCTCTGAATCTGAAGCAACTGTTATTGAAGCAGAGACTGAAGTATCTGTGTCCGAGGCTATCTCTGAGCCTTCTGCCACGCAGATTGTTGAGGTTACTAAGGAAGAGCCACCTAAGCGTGAGGAGATTTTTGCTGTTGTTATGGTGAGTATTGAATGGTAGCTGAAGTTTTTATTTTTTGGCATTTGAAATTTGTGTTTTTGATTGACATTGATGTTTTTGGATTGATTTCGTGTACCCCGATTGTTTCAAGTGTAATTTATGGTTAGCTAGATGGTTTTCTGGTTTTAACTTCTAATCTTGCTGCCATTTATGCCTTGGAAGACTAATATTTCACTCATCAATGACTGAAGTGTGTTTTTTTATCCAATGATGAATGCAATGTTTTTGAGGTTTTCAAGAAGATCTATTGTTGTTCTGTTGTGGTTTCCCTGCTAGTCACCTTTTGCATAATTTGGCCTGCTTTGTGATCCGGGGCTAGGGTTTCATTTCATTTTACAGGTAGGATCTCGCCAGTATATTGTTATACCAGGGCGATGGCTCTATGTTCAGAGGCTAAAAGGTGCAAGTGTCAATGACAAGGTATAGTTTGCTATCATTTTCTTTGTAGATCTTAAGTAGTTAAAACGCTTTCCAAGTTTGTTGCAACCCCCAAGTAGCTAATATGTGTTGTTTGCGTATGTGGTAAGAACTGTTCTCGTGTCTACTCAAACTTTGATTTGGGGTTGACAAAGGAGATTTTTTCCCCCTCTGTAATGATGAATGTGAAGCTCCAATATCAAAGTAGCATCTTCAAATGCATGCTTGATTTCTGATAAAACAAGATGAGAATACTGCTTACTGCCAGCGCTTCTAATCACATGAAATTCTGTACATTTGCTAATATTTTATACAGTGACCATGTTCTCTTACAGAAAGAAGTCTCTCCTCTTTTAAGAGGCAAATTCAACAATGCCTTTGGATGAATTCCAAAAGCTTTGATTGTAAAAGCCTTCTTTCCAATTTTTTATTATGTTTTCGATAACCCACATGCTGTATTCCTAGGATAACCTTTATTGGATCACTGCTTGCTTGAGTTATCTAGGACTTAGCCATGACTGGATTTCGTGGATATCTGGTCATGCCAAGAACCAAAAGGCATTGTCTGTGGTAACCAAAGACACCGCAAAAAGTTACATTTTTCATTAAAAAAATACCTTTAGAGAAACCATCTGCTAGAAGGTCAGATCAATATGCTGGTTTGCTTATGTTTCAAATCCTTCATGGGAAAGAAATGATATGCTTCCGTAACATGCAAGAACTGTTTATTATTACTACATCCTGAAGATTTGTCCGAGTAGAGGTCTGTTCCCATGTTGGAGGACTGTCCATAGTTCAACATGTTCTGTACATGCAGCATCCTAAAACTAAAACCATCACAACTAAATTATGTCCAATTCTTACTCAAGGACATAATTTGGGAGATTTTCCTTAGTAAGTTGAATGTCAAGTGGTTTGGCTTAACATTACCTCTGGTGTTTCATCTAACTTTCATTTCTATGTAATTTTTCTTCTTTTTAGAATCTTACTTCATCCTATTTCTTCTCTCCCTCCAAAAAGAAGAAATCTTGGCGCTGCTTCTATTTCTTAGGATTTTCTTTGTTGTTAATAAAAAAAGGCGATACTCAACCATGGAATCTATTCATCAATATGCAAGATGGCAATACTTTCGTGATGATAGAAAGGATCTACTTGATTATTCCCTTTTCCTATTAGAGAAACATTATGTAACTGGTTCTGGCTCTAGTTTCTTTAAAAATTTGCATTTTGCATTGATTTTAAAGTTCAACTTTTGATTTTTCTGCAGATAGTTTTGAATAAGGTGTTACTTGTGGGAACAAGAACAAGTGCCTATATTGGAAAACCAGTGGTGACTAATGCTTCCGTTCATGCTGTAGTTGAAGAGCAGGTAGGGTTCATGAATGTGGCTATATGTATCTTTTGGCCTTCTACTTACATTTTTTTCCTGCGCCTTTCTTTAGGCTCCCTAATTTCTCACTTGTATTACAATTGCAGGGATTAGATGCTAAAAAGATTGTCTTCAAATATAAGAGGAAGAAGAACTATAGGAGAAATATTGGTCATCGACAGGTACATCTAATATCTTCTCACCTCAAGCATACAAAGGCATAGTGACCATAAAATTTTTATTACGTGAATGGATGCTTTTGGTTTTAAAAGGCTGAGATCTTTTGATGTGTGAGTGCGTGTAAGTCGCAATGGCTATTGTTTTCCCTACGAGTTATGCTGGAGATACCAACACTTTAACTAACTTGTTTACTATATATATATATATATTTGATAGAAACACTTGTTTGCTATTTGACGGAACACTTATCAACAGGTAATGCTGGACATACAACATATAGGATAGCTTATTAAGATCAAAATGTTGTTGTTTTAGCATATTTAGGTAGTGCTTTTGAATTTCTTTATCTTCAAATTATTGTTTTCTTAATTCATTTTGATATGCTTATGTCAAAAATAAATATTTTGACGCATTTCCAAGTGAAAAACTCTTTGAAAAACATCTACTGTACTCCCAAATAGGCACTTAGTGCCTGCTTGGCTTAGTGGCTGAGTTTTGCTTCTGTAGTGTGGAAGAAAAGGATGGAAAAAGCATCCATGGATAACAAGTTAGGTCAGAGAAGTGTTTGGTTAAATGATTTGTTGAGCAAAAGAATTTTTCAGAAGTATTTGGCGAAAATGAGTTGTAGCCAATAAATTTACAAAAAATAACGTGTCATTTGCAGAATAAAAGATAAGTCAATTTTTCGTTGATATACAGCAAATAAAGGGAGGCATGTTAGTAATTTTTGGTGGGGATTGCAATGGTTTAGTAAACCTGGATGTTTTCTCCTTCCATGCCCAAAAGCATGTTTTTGTGTGTGCTTCCTCAAAAGCCTTGTTCCAATCACGGTTTGAGGCAGTCCCCATAAGGAGCTTCCTGTATCCAAATGGGTAATAAAAATGCTATAGCAGCCCCAACTGCATTCTGGGTGCTTAACGTGGCACTTCCTGTCTACCACTTAAGCTCCCACGTCAGTTACCCCGAGAATGTTGGTCAAAGTGATGGTTCCTTTATTATTCTTATTCTCTATAAAAAGAATCCAAGAGACAATTATTTCATCTTTAATCTTACATGTTCATATTTTATTTTATTTTTTGCAAGAACAGGGAAATAAAACAATGCTCTTGGTCTTACTTGGGTCACAGTTGGGCAGTGTTGAGGTTTTGTGGTTTCAAATTTCAGTCATACCAATACAAAAAATAAAGTCCAGTTTCCAAAATTCCTGTTAAATTCCGGTTCAGTTGCCAATAGATAATTTGCCTTTTACCTTTCGTTTTCTCCTACCTCTCCTTGTTAAAACTTTGCTCTTTTGCTCTATTTTTTTTTTATTGTTTTTAATTATCCTTTCTACTCAAATTAGACCATGGATTACCACTAAAAGAGACGGCCACAATCGTTTTCACTAACCTTGATAATTGAAATTTAAATGAAAGAAGACTCCCATTTCTTGTCTACTTTGATTGATAGAAATGACCTACTTCCTGATATTCTTAAAAATGTTCTGACTCAATTATGCAGCCAAATACTCGGATAAGGATAACAGGCATCACTGGCTTTCAAGACTACCCAGTATCTACTCTTGACTCCTAGGATTTCCTGCAGAGTTTTGAATGATTGCTTGAAGTTCAGCTCTTGATACTTTGTGAAGTTGCTCTTTTTTCTCTTGGTGTTGTTGTAATTCCCCTTAAAGGGCAATGATGTTGAATTATGAAAATCCATTTTGCATAAATGAATTATCTGCGGTATGCAAGAGTGTAGGGTGGCATTCTTATACTTTCGTGAGAGCACACTGATGGATTGTCGATAATTTTCATGTGGTCTAATGTGTAAAGACTCGTGGTCTCCTTGAATTATCCAAATCTTTGGATGGAACCCTATATTCCTTTCTTTTCTTTCTCATCTTGCTATCTCTCGGCAGCTTGTTTCTTGATGAGTTTTCATTTTCTTGTTATTTTCTCTGTACATTTGCCAGTATATAGACAGCAGGAGCATTATCATCAAACATGGGACGTTTTTCCATAATTTCCAGGTAGACACGCTTTCAGACACCCCTGTTTGCTGGTCAAATCTAATGGCAGATTTTCTTAAGTTTTGAATACCTTTCGAGGAACCGATATATGGGTCTCTTAACATGACAAGGCTGTTCATCGCATTAGGTCTGGATTGCTTGTCAGTAGTTTTCAGAAATCTCTTATGTCAGGTGCCCAGGAACAGTGACTATACAGTCTTTCAACCTGTTCCTGAGTTGCTGCATCCCGAATGTGAAATTGAATTGTGTACAGTTCCTAGTATTTGCCATCCCACATTACTTGAATTGTGTTTGCTACTGCTTTTTTAAAATATTTTTGAAAAAAAATAATTTTTTTTTATTTTTAGTTTTTACTTTAAATTAAAAGAATTTGATTTTTTTAGATTATTTTCATGTACTAATGTCAAAAATAATTTTTTTAAAAATAAAAAAAGATTATTTTAATTTATTTTTAAACAAAAAACACTTTAAAAAACAACTACAATTTCATTTCCAAACAGGCACTTAATCTTCTATTAATTAATGAATCGGCAAAACTCAAAGGCCAAATGATCCTATTGTCAATACTTAGTATAGTTCTTACATGATCAACAGCAATACAACCTAGACTAATCTTTCAAGGATTATGAAGGATTACAACACCTCCCTTGAGCATTGCTGGCTCTCCCAACTGTACAAATAATCCATAGTGGGAGATCATTAAATTGACAATTCATGGGAAAAGAAAAATACATATGTTATGAAAGATTATGCATGAACTTTATAATTTATCGTCATCATAGGGGAGAATTAATCAGCCCATCTGTATCACAAGCGAAGCAGGTGTCATGTATTTTGTGGTAAAAGTAGGATGCCACTCTGCAGCATGTTTCAGATCCTTTAACCAAGCAGTCAAGTGATCTCTCATAAGCTGGCTTTCGTGGGGAGAATCGCCAATACAACCTTCACTCATATATTCGTTTTCTCTTTAGAAGGGTAGGGAATATGGAAATGGATCCAATAAGAAAGAGCACAGACAAAGTTTTGAAATCGTAGAGATCCTTAACTGAGTTGAGATCCCCAAGAGCAAGGCCGGCCTGATATTGGGAAAGAGACAGCAACACAATTAGCACGATGATGCATAGAAATGTTGGAGTTATTCATTTCAAACATCTCTAGATCCGGGGATGCAACGTTCATGATGATGATGCTAATGCCGATAAATATTGTTATTAGCAACTACAATTCATAAGCACTCCACTCAAAAGTACTAAAGAAATCAACATTAAGAAAAAAACACTCCAGGCAACTTTAATGCCACTACCAAGTCATTTCTAGTTCCAATCATAGCAAAAGATCTCTCACAACTATCATGTGCAAAATTGATGCATTTAAGTTTAGCAACAAATCCAGGAAATTACTAATCTGTACACATTCAACACCTAACAAAGATGCGCAAATAATCTTATTTTGCTGCCACCAGGCGATCATTATTTATCCAATCTGAACTAATATTATGAACTAATGAAATGAACTACTAATGATATGCAGCAAAAGGTTCCTTGCAAACTACCATGTGGTGCAATATTTGAAGAATATAAGTGAGTTTTGATGATAATCCAGTGATGATATGAAAACTAGCAACACAAATTTTTGAAAGGAAAAGCAATCACTATAACAAGAACATGGATACATCAATTTAAAAAGAAAATCACAAAAGAAGCCAACTTAGTTTGATTAACCAGGAACTAAGTAGAAAAACTCACCCTGACAGTGATATAGGAAGCAGGAATAAGACCCAATAAAGTAGCCAAAAAGAAAATATGAAAAGGTATGTCCACGATTGGAGATGCCAAATTGATAAATAGATTGGGCAACGTTGGAGTCACTCTCAAGAAGAGCATGTAATTCAGTAGTTTTTCCCTTCTCTTAGCAATCTGAATTCCAAAAAGATTCAAATTAGGGTGGTATTGCTCACATGTACAGCAAATATATGAAAATTGTAGTAAAATTGTTAATTCCAAATAAATTAAAAGAATAGTACCTCTGCCTGAAAAAATCTCAACTTTTCAGGCCACAACCAATTAACTAGAGGCCGGCCAATCAACTTGGACAAGAAAAAGCATGAAGATGCTCCAGCTGTGGCATTGAAAACAACTAAAAAAATCCCCCTCACAACGCCAAAAAGAGCTCCAGCTAGCAATGACATGAAAATTGTTCCAGGAATCATAAAAGTCTGCATGAAGATATAAGTAGAGCAGTAGCCCAGAATGAATTGTGCTGGATATTCATTTGCATATGTTGCAAGATTGTCCCTGAAGCAAAATAGAGTGATGTAGTTTAACGAAAGTATGATACAGTCAGAACAAGAATGTAGGAGAGGTAACAGACAAGAACATTTATCCACTAAATAGTTAACAAAAAAATTAACACAGCAATGTTAGTGCTACTTTTGAGGCGCTGACTGCCAAGCATGCAGGGCAAACATTTAGAATATCAAAACTAACACACACAGATTGTACATTACAAATCTACGCAATTTATATAGACTAGTCAGGCTAAAATTGAGAATCTGATTCGCCCCTCCAATTCTGTGGCATTGTAAGAAAAATCTATAAAAATTCTCCCCCTTTCACCTAATGACTTAATCTGCCATAAAATTATCATCAACATCTTGAACAAAGAAATTTGTTCATTTCATTTCCATGACCTCAACCATAGTCTCGCAGGATAGGACTAACTTAAATCCCATTCCTGATTTTCACAGTGAACAACATAAATCCTTTCACTTCTAAATTTTCCAGCTAATAACAATTGCACATGAAAAGCAGATTAAATCCGTCAATCCAACCTTCAAGACGAAAACCTTAACTCCAATGCAACATCTCCCTAAACTCAAAAACAACTTCTAAAATTAAAATTCAACAACCCCTGTATCTCAATCAATAAATTAACTAACAAAACCAAAGTATTTTCTTTAGGAAAAATAGTTCCATCGATATTTAACTGACTTTTTACCATCAAATCCTTATGATTCACAAAAAAAAAAACACATCCATCCTATGCAATTTCAAACATTCAATTTATATATACACAACCAAACAACCCTAAGAAACTAAAATAATTAAAACCCATTAAAATTTAAGCAAAGAAAAGAACGAAGGAAATTGAAATTAAAAGAAAATAGAAAAGGAGGGCATACTTGAGCAAGCGAAGATCTGAAATAGTACGAGGCAACTTGAGCTTGCCGTATTCAGCAGCAGGCATTGTCAAGTAGATACAAATCAATCCCGCTGAAAAGACAAAGAAGACTCCGAGAGAAGCAGCTAATTCCCATCTTGTCAACGGAAATCTCTCAAATTTAGCTCTTTTAGCAGAGGGCGAATCGTCCTCTTTAGCTCTCTCTTCATCTCTCATTGTTAATACCCTCCCTCTCTCGTTTCCTGTCGTTGTTTCACCACCAACTATATTCCTTGTCGATGCCATAAATTCATATAAGAAAAAATAAAATTTTCTGGCTTTTCAGTGGAATGACTTTGGGGTTTAATAACGAATCATTTCATTATTTGCATTGAACCCATTATGATTTGCGGTAAAGAAATCATGGGTTTTGATCAAAGATTTGATCTTGATGGTGAACTTCTGAGAAATTTTGGATTTTGAATTCTGATATTTTTTTTTGTCTTCCTTCTTCAAAACAAAACCCTAGAGAGACAAACGGCAGAAAGAGGGGGGAATTACACTAAAATTGAAACTGCAAAGGCAATGTTTCTATTCTTCCATGGGTGTGTGTGTTTTTGAAGAGAAGGAATGAGAGAAGGATATTATAGGAAGGAAGATAAATTTGATTTTGAGTAATTTTCATGAGCCGTAGAGTTTGTTCTTGTGAGTAGGTCAATTATTATTAATATTTTTTTTTTTCAATTTGATTTTATGACTAGAAGATAGAGACTTAAAACGAAGTTGGTTTCCATAGATTTGTTTTTTGTTAGGTAAGCTATCTTTATTGTTACAAACAAATAGTGTCGATGGAGCACTTTTAAAATAATTTATTTAAAAAAAAAAATTTATTTTGATATTTTTAGATCATTTTAATGTAATAATATCAAAATTGTTTTTTTAAAATAAAAAAAATATTTTTAATAGATTTTTAAACAAAAAATATATTTAAAAATAATCTCAACCCCAATCTCCATAATCAATAAGTCTCTCTCTCCATTAATTTCCCCAATAAACAATGAGTCTCTCTCTCCATTAATTTCATTGGAAAAGAAAAGATTGACCTAATCATTTTAAAGATGGTTAATTCAACATAAACAATAAGCACAAAGGTAACTCATGTGGGTTTTCCTTGTGGCCCCTTTAACTGTGCTATGATGAATTATTATAAATTAAAGTAGTTGATTTTTAAAATAAATTCAATTTCATGTTTTGATTTTTTCCTCCCAATTCCACCCTTTTAGCCAAAATAAAAAGTCAAATGCAACTATTTTCGGGGTGAAGATAGAATTAAAAGAAATAGGGCTTAAGTGAAAAACACAAATAAAATAGATAGCAGGCCTGCAATTTATTTGAAAGAGTTATTTTTGTCCTCTATTTTTTACATATTAGATTATCAGCTCCTCTAATTAAAATATATATAAACAAAACCCGATGCTTGTTAGGAACACATCCTATAACATTAAGGAAGCTAAATTAATTGTAGTTGAGATTATTTTTGAAATTATTTTTTGTTTAAAAATATATTAAAATAATAATATTTTATTTTTTTAAATTATTTGTTGCACAATTTATCATATTCATGAATATATAGATATCACAAGATGCACCCATGATTTTTCTATACTTTGCTTAATAGATGCTTAAACTCGAGGGTTTGGTCTAGCACAGGTTCTATTTTCAGACCTCCTGCCTTGATCGAGCCGGCAGTTCCGGTGAAATTGTGGCCTTTTCCGGCTAGGGGCTAGAGTTTTTATTTTTGAGAGATAGATAAATACAGGAAAAAGAGATTTGCACTCATAGTTTCCTCCTTGAACAAAATCTATAGCAATCATCAAAATCTATATATATATATATATATTCTTAGGAATTCATGCCTTGCTATGAAATTGCATCCTTGATTTCTAAAGCCAATGAGCATGTTTATTAATTTGCCCTTCTTGTGGATTTTTACTTTTTATGATGGAGTAGATGCTACTAAAGGAATCAGTACTTCTTGTTCTTAAAGGCCAGATGACAAGATATCATTTAGTGTCTGATTTTTTTATTATTATTTGTTTTATTTAAAATAATTTATAAAATTATTTTTTTTGCCAATTTCATCCTCCATATTTTTTTATCATATTTAATCTTTGTTCTTTTCATTGCTATTTATTTTATTTTAGATGGTTTTAGAATTGAATTTCATACTCCTATAGTTTTTTGTGATTTCATACTCCTTTAGATTCTTTTCTATCAATTTCAATCCTCGTTATTTAAATTGCTATTTTTTAGTTTGAAAAATATTTTTTATTGATATTTATTTAATTTTATCATTGAACATTTAGTTAGTTGAGAATTAAATTTCTTTATTGGGTCAAGGTCAAGGATTTCACAAGTTAAGAATTTAAAAGATTAATCTAGGTTAGAGAGACTTGTTTTTTTAAGCTTTTTTTTTTTTTAATTTTATCATTCCACGTTTACGTAATCAAAGATTGGTCTTTGTTATTTTTCACTTGAATTCTATAGGAACTTTCACTAATTTTAAAAATGACTCAAATTACCTTTATTTTATTAGTTTTTTTTTTGATATATTTAGATTTCTTAGAGAATCATTTTATTAAATTAGATTAAATAATCAAATATAAGCAAGAGATTCTCATTTCATGATAGTTTTGTTTTTTATGGTGGTAAGGTAGCGTTGACGGAGGACTGACTTGAGTGTCCACCTAGCTTTCTTTTTCTTTTTTCTCCTTTCGTGTATTATAATGACATCTGCGCTAGTCTTTTTTACTTTATTAAATACCGATATTTTTTAAACACTATTAAATTAATCAAGTTTATTAAATCTAATTAAAATAATAATCCAAGTTTCAGATTTTTTTGAGTTTTTTTTAAAATGCATATTTTAAACCATATTATTAAATTAGTTGAGTTTATTAAACTTAGCGAAATGAATGACCTAAATCTTATAGTTTTCTTACTTTGTTATAAATATTGGCACCATTTAAACATTTTTTTTCATTATCAATTTCTTTCCAATTTATTTAGTATAATTCTGTTTTTTTTATTATGTTATTTAAATTAGCTGACTTTATTAAATCTAGTCAAAATAATAATCCGAGTTTCATTTTTTTTTTGAGTTTTTTTTAATGCTCACATTTTCCGACAATTGAATTCTCTTTCTTGCCACCATCATTTCTCTATGCTACTTGAAAACAAAAAACGTGCAAGTCATCTTTAACAACGCATGCACTTTCTATATTATGTAATTTCAAGTCCTATAAACCGCTGATCACCGCTGAGGGCAAGGTGGCTACATGGTTTTGCAGTAAGAGGTGGTGCTCTACGTGCCTATGATAGGAATAAATTTCATAATATATAAAAATATTTATATTGAATTATCAAGAGCACATAAACAACAATAAAATAGAATTCAAAAGTCGTTTTCTAGAGTCATACTGATTATCTTTCAAATTAATATGTTCTCCTTTGAGAACCCTTTGATTCTCTCTACCTTAACTTTATTTTTCTCTCTAACGATGAGAAGTCAGAATGAGAATGAAGCAACCCGTGTAATATGGGAATCATGACCATATATATAGATAACCAGATATCTTTTAGTATTCATGTCTTTTGGCATTCCTATCTTTGGTATTTCCATTTTAGCCTGTCATTAAAATAGAAATAATTCTTTAATCTCTACCCATTAAAGGTTCACACTTTATTAGATATATCAAAAATTCAATTGGCTAAAATATTTAGTAGATCATTTTTGATTAAGTTTCATTTTATTTAACAATTCATAAACACATAATTATTTTCATATAAACCCAAAGATGAATTAAATACCCAACAACTCATGAATTGCTTTATAGACTTTAAAGAATTGAGAAACAATCCCAAAGTTTTATGATTGTATTATTTCTTAGACGTGAATAAATGACGGCTAGCTAGACAAACATTCATAAAGTACCGAAGACAAGAAAAAAAAAGGTAAGAGTGGATGATAAGAAGAGCTAGAGAAAGAGTCATTATTACACAGCACAGAATTATGACTCTAAACTTGTAGGAGATTCATTTTACATGTGAAGTCTCCTCCAGGCACAAACAAAATCATTCACCTAAATAAATGATCATAATCAGCATGCAAGTATTTCTAAATCAAGACTTTAATTAACCTTTAGATCCTACTATAGCACCAAGAATACATGGTCTTAGATAAATTGGAACAATATGAGCGCTAGCTAGCTAGAGCTTTTGTTGTTATTACAAGTCAGGAAAGCAGTCAGGGAAATGCCCAACATATTGATCTTGCTGGCGAGCTGCTAGGTCATAGTTTTGAGGCATAGATGGCAGATTTTGAAGGGGATACGAGGTACTTGAAGAATCAGTCTCTTGTGAAGCAATTAGGGTTTCAAAGTTCTTCCAGTCGATATATTGGCTGCTATTATTGCTCCTTTCTTCATCGTAATCTTCATTGGTCTGGTGGAAATTGCCTTCCTTTGCTGCAAAACTTGTTGAAATTGTACTGGGGCTATCTAGTTCTGGGAGCTCAACAAGCTGGTTATTGTCATCCAAAAAAGTTTGGATTGAAACGAGGTCAGAATTCAAGCCAAAGGGCTGTTGAAAACTCGCACCTTGACTCGGACGAACCATATTTTGTGCAGTAGTTGCAGTATCTGAGAATGGAGGAGGTCTAGCATGGTCGATATTATTGACACAATAAGCATGGCTCCAAGCTTCAAAACCTTGTCTTTGATTAGGACTTGGTTTCATGAATGCCCTGCACACAACCCATCCCTCTTCCTGCATTTGACACCCAGAATAATTAGCTAATAAAAAATTAAACTGTTAGGTGAGATCCCAGAATATAATTTATATTATTCTCTAACACACACTCTCATGTAAAAACTCTCTGGGTTTTAAATTTGCACAGATCTATACTACTTTGTGTTTGATTTTTATCAAATAAAATGAGGGTGGTAAGATTTAAACTCGTGATTTCTGGGTCAACAAAGCTCTAATATCATGTCAAGGAACCATCTCATCTAAAAGATTCAACTATTAATATGTAAACCTACTAATATTAAGCTTATCAGTTGAGTTGCTCTGTATGAGGATAAAACAATACTATTCTCTTAAGATAATATAATTACTGTAATGAATTAGTTTTTTTTGTGAAAAAGTTAAATATTAACTAAAGAGTCACTCGACCCAAAGGTTATAAGCTGTTTTCTGAAGATAAAAGTTGATTTTTAATAAGTTCTTGTTATAGCACTGATGCAATGTTTGATTTTATTCCAATGTTTTTATTAAAATGAAGAATGAGCTTGCCTGAGGGGGGGCAAGTTCAGATGTTTGGAGACGATATTCATGCATGATCCAGTCAGATTTCCTTCCATTGGGAGCACGTCCCTTGTAGAACACTAAGGTCTTCCTCATCCCTATAAGCCTGTTCTTGGAGAGCACGGCCTTGTCCCTTCCTGTTGCCTTCCAAAATCCGGCAGCAGTGGCTCTGTTTGTCCGTGTTCCGGTCGGATACTTCCTGTCCTTGTGACTGAAGAAATACCACTCCTTCTGCTCATCATACCCTAGCTTGCATCTGGCTGTAAAATCCAGATAATTAAGCACACATTTAATGAAACGAAGTAGAATTCTTTTCGATTAGTTAATTATTCATTTCCATTTTAGGTACATTCCCATTACTCTCATTCTCTGCCTGATCAATTTAGTCAATTTTCCAGGCTCATTATTAGGTCATAACTCACTTTTCCTTTGCACAAAGCATGTGTAAACATGTGAGAAAAAGGAGTGCTGCTTTTGAATATCGCTTCTTAAAAGTTGAAGGAGGGATGATTGCTTGAACAAAATAAAGCATGGATTGACTCGGGAGACATTTAGTGCACCATCTCCTTATTTGGTTTCTTCACAATCACTAGCCCTAAGCCTAGCCAGCCAGTAGGGTTTGTGATTATAACCTTATTATATGCTTGTCCCACAAATTAATAGTGCTACCTAATTGATCTTAATATATCACTTAACAAAGAAGTTAATTTTCCCTCACCTTGGATGTCCCACGGCTCCATTTTGTAGAGATCAATGTTAGCGATAACATCTAGATCGATTTTCTGTGAGTGAATCTTCCTCTTGAGGTAGTAACCTACAAGTTCTTCTTCTGTTGGGTGAAATCTAAAGCCTGGTGGGACACAGGGTTCCATCTCCATTGAAAATATTCTTCAATCTCCTGCTCGGTAAGTAACATGAAGATAATGAGAGAGGGATAAAGATCAGATCGAGAAAATATTGTTCATTACCATCCTTTTAAGGATATATCCATGTTCTTGATCATGTTCTTAATCACATCTTATCACAACTAGAAATGTGGAGATTTGAGTGGTTCTTTGACATGGTATCAGAACCTTATTGATCCATATTAATCTAACGATCATGAGTTCAAATCTCACCACTCTCATTCTATTTAATACGATGAAATGGTTAGAGTTTGTAAAAGGTGATGGGAAGTTGCACACACATGTTTTTGCCCTTGAATTAATGTTCTTGTCATCATTTCACATCCAAAATATCCAATCCTAAACTCTCATCTTACGGCTAGCTAGCTATGATGATGCAGCTTCCTGGACCCGTGAAGAAATGGTCCTGCATGTGTTTCAGCTATGTAATTAAAAAGTCATTTTCACTGATAAAATGGCAGACCATTCGTGGAACCCACCAAACGAAACACAGATTTTATTCCTTCCAAGTACCATTTGGTGTCTTTAATTAGTTGCATGAAGTTTGGCAAAGTTTATTGAACACAAAAGTTGGCCGAAAGCTTGACTTTGCTGGCACAAGCATGTTATGTTTCTTTGAGTGCAGTGCACTCCCTGTTACTGGTGGTGGAATTACATTTTCACACCCACCACCTGTGTTCTGCAACACTTTCCCACTCAAAAGCACGAACAAGGACTCTTCAATGGCAGCCACATTCTCTCTTCTGTGCTAAATGCTTAGATCTATCCCTCTCCCTCAAACACTCATACTGTTCCTCTCTAGATTTGTTCTTACTTTTATTTCCTTTCCTGATAAACTATAATGAGTTTCAAGATATGGGACTGCTAGCTTCCATCAACTTATATATATGGCATCTGCTTATTCAAAACTTAGGTTAATAACATCATGTGACCTAATGGTTGTGAAAACAAAACATATATACTGCACATTTCAAGGAGTTTCAATGTCAAGAATTAATGGATTCTCAAATGATATTGCCCTTATACATCACAAACCCTAAATTCCTCAGGGAAAATTAACAAGTATAAATAACAATACATGTCTAACCAGTTCCTGAAAGTTTGGTGACATGCATTGAATGATTTGGCCTATTATCCAAAATACAAAAAGAATATCACTACAACCAACTTCACATTGCACCAATATTGATATACTCACAGAGAAAATTGAGAGTTCGCCGTGTTCTTGCACTGCCCACCAGAAGATAGAACGAGAAGGAAAAGAAGACAGGAGATACAAAGAGGCCAGGAGAGAAATATGCAAGAGAGAGAGGTTAATCTAGATGTTTTATAGTACTGAAAACTTCTTTTTTTCTGTTCAAGAGAGAGATGAACATTAAAATATATAAATATATAGACACACCAGCTATATACTGTAGTAGAAATGTTGTAGAAGAAGTTATTGATTGCGCGTGGGGTGGCAGAAAGAATGAAAGAAAGGTTTTTTTGGACGGCGTGACACCATATTTTCACGCCACCCCCCCTTCCCTCTCATCCCACCGCTATTTTGTTCCCTAAGTTTTAATTTCCTGCTAACTTTATCAACCATGTACTATAGTTCTGCCATTGATAATCATGCCCTAATGTTATTTTTCATACATATTTTTACACAAACATGATGATGTCATTCCTTCTCTCTAGCTAACTCCCACAATCCAGCTCCCATTGTCTGTTTGGTGCGCCGCCCTTTGCAACTTGGCAACGATCCTTTTCGGCCACCTGCGTTCCATGTCAGACCCTCTACCTGTCAATATCGAATAGCTAATCATGTGCTCTCAAAAATATATTTTTTTGTTCAAATCCAGATTAGATCTACTGAAAACAATGTGCCCTTCTGATCAGGCTTTGTCTTTGCCTTGTTTATCATACTCTTCTGTCCATCAAAGACAAGGTACTGGGACTTCAAAACCGCACAAAAACAATTAGTTCTAAAATGCGAGTTAGGCCATCATTGGTTCTTATTCTGTAGAATTGTATATTTTTCATAGGGCTTTTTTCCTTGCAGCCATCACAGATTGGTCCTAGTTATAATCTTACTATAACCCAGAAGATAGTTTAATTTTTAAGATGAGATGATTCATTGATATGATATCAGAGCCTTGTTAATCTACTGTCACAAGTTAGAATTTCAACATTTTTATTCTAGATAAAAATTAAGCACAGGGTAGTATGAGTTTGTGTATAAGTTTCAAGCTTAAAAAACTTTCACTTAAAGAAGTGTATTAGAGAATAATATAAATTATATTTTAGAACTCCATCTAACAGCTTAAACTTTAAATGAGATGATTCTTTAATAAAAAGTAATACATGGTTGGAATATTTAGTCTTACCGTTGGAGAATTTTAAGCGCATTACATGGTTGGAATATTTAGCTAAAGTATCTAGAAATGGTGCGACTTTGTAGTGGGAATTTAGCCTCTCAACCAAAACAAGGACCAACAAGCATGGACTATTCGATGGGATGGCAAGGAAAAATCCAAAATTCTATTCAAACAGAGATGAACATAGATGGCTAGATGGTCTGGAATTACGTATATATAAGAAAAATTGACTCTTTTCTATGTCCCAATTGAGCAAAAAACAAAATGGTCGACGATCATGGGTAGGTCTACTCGTCGATCGTTTCTTGATGACGAGTAATTGTTTTGGACTTAGGTCATTAATTCTTAAAATGGAGTGGTGTGCTTATCCACCGCAACACCCACAAATATGCTAAATTTTCTCTCTTAGAATGTAAGGTTCGAAGATTGATTATATATTTCGTTAAGGGAATCAATCTATGTCCTTGTTGTGATGGATCTGTAAGGGTATTTGTCATTATATTTCAAAAATGTTTTAAAAAAAATTAATATTTTTAGATAATTTTCATGTGCTAATATCAAATAATTTAATAAAAAATAAAAAATATTATTTAATATATTTCTTAAATATCACACGCCCTGATATTTCGTTTGCAGTTAATAAGTTGTCTCAGTTTATGCACAGGCCAACTCATTTGCACTGGACAGCTGTGAAAAGACTCCTTCGGTACCTCAAGCACACCATCTTCCACGGTGTTCACATCAAAAGAAATACCTCCTGGACACTCAACACATATTCAGATGCTGACTAGGCTGGAAACATTGATGACCGCAGCTCTACCTCAGCTTACATCAGTTTTCTTGGCCAAAACCCCATCTCTTGGAGCTCAAAGAAACAGAAGGCCATTGCTCGATCCTCCACCGAAGCTGAATACAGATCGCTCGCCAATGCTGCCTCGGAATCAATATGGATACTAAACCTTCTCCATGAACTTGGGTTCCCTCTTAAGGCTCCTCCTGCCCTGCTTTGTGACAATCTTGGTGCCACTCACCTAAGTTACAATCCTGTCGATCACTCTTGGATGAAGCACATTCAAATTGATCTCCATTTCGTCAGAGATTTAGTCCAAAAAGGCACCCTCCAAGTTCAACATGTTCACACCACGGACCAACTCGCCGATCTGTTGACCAAGCCACTGTCCCAGCAACGCACTGCAGTTTTACGATCCAAGATCGGCCTTACTGACGGAAGCCCTATCTTGAAGGGGCGTATTGAGG
This sequence comes from Salix brachista, assembly GCA_009078335.1. Classification (NCBI taxonomy): domain Eukaryota; kingdom Viridiplantae; phylum Streptophyta; class Magnoliopsida; order Malpighiales; family Salicaceae; genus Salix; species Salix brachista. The sequence continues at coordinate 15,345,072 of CM018590.1, forward strand.
AAAACTGCCCCAAATCACCTTAACACTCACTCGGCAACATCTCAGCACAAAATCTCAGCAAGCACCATTCAAGCTTCACTTTCCATCTTTAGCACTTATAGCCGTTACTACAAATCCTCTCTTTATTTGTACAGATTATTTCATTAATTGTACATTATTACATTGCCTAGAATAGCAATTGTTCCTGTATAAATACAGTCATACTCTATCAATACAATCATGGTATTTTCCATTGAAACTCTGTGTAGTAAAATTCTCTATATTCCCTACTCCTGAGTAGTTAGATTCTATTGGAGTTACTAATTTTTCCATCCCTAAATGGTATGGGAATTTAGAAATGAAAGTGGTGGCAGTGATGGATTTGGGATTTAAGACATAGGGGTCGGGAAATTTTTTTCTTTAGAACCATAGAAATTAACATTATGTCCCCAAGAGACATGATATTGTGGCAAAGGGCTTGCGACATACATAGCAGGTCTCGAGTACGAGTCAGGATATGCGTTTCTTATAAGAGCCTGAAACAACCAGAATTTTACTCGCTTACCTGAGTCCATAAAATATACTTTCTAGAGAATGAGATTTGTACGCATAAAAAAAGAGAAGAGATTAACGCTTAAATATGTTAAGTAATATTATTTTTTTACTTTTAAAGTGAAAAAACCATATACATGTGCTGAGAACGCCTTTAAGATATCAGAAATTAAAATTTATTTTAAATTTGTAGGGATTAAACTGAAGAAAATAAAATGTTAGAACATATAGGCCAAATTGATCAAAACGGCAGAATCATCGTAGTTGAAATATCTAGCAAATTAAGGAAACAAAAATTATTTCTACTTCAGCATCGAGGTAGCCATGACACTTCCTTGTCTCCTTCTTCCCTTTTGTTTTCACTTGCCAAAGAAAAAACAATGTCATTATTGCTTAATTTATGTCATCTTTTATTGATCTAAAATATCAAAAATATTTTATTTAAAATAAAAAATAAAAAATAAAAAATAAACCATAAAACATTTATTTTTCTAAGCAAATCAATATTGAACTGCAAGGTTATTGATTCTAATTCTTTTATCAACAAACTTTTTTTCTCTTACATGACCAATTTGATTAAGGACTTGTTTGACATTGTATTTCAAAAATATTTTTGAAAAAAATTAAAAAAAAATGTTTTTACTTTTTATTTTAAATTAAAAAAAATTGGTGTTCTAGATATTTTCATGTATTGATATTAAAAATAATTTTTTTTTTAAAAAAAAAAAACATTATTTAGATGCAATTCTAAACGAAAAACAATTTCAAAAACAATTTTAACTATACTCCTAAACTATTAGTAAAAAAACCATTATAATCAAAAAAAAAAAAACACCGAAATAATTAAATTAAAACCGCTTGATTGAGGGAATTAGCTCCACGATGCATTAATTATATTAAAATTGCCAAAAATAAGACGAAAACATAACAACTGATAGAGAATCTGAGTGGTGAAAAGAAAGGAGGATGCATCATCTTCTTAACAAGGGCAAGGGCTGGGGTTGCTTGAGCCACCATAAAATAGTGTAAACTAAGAAAGTGGGTCTTTTTGGGGCGGTTTGTGGGACTAGCTGGGGAGGCCGTGCTGTGCTTGCGTCCCTCCTACATTAATACACCATCCAAGATTTTCAAACCCTCGTAATCATATCCTATATATATATATATATATAGCCTTCTTCTAGATGGAGACGAGAGAGACAGGGAAGGGTTAGCTAAGCTGGGTACGTTGTGACCTCAACAAAGCTTATGTAGAGAGCAGGGTTTTTATGTAGAGAGCAGGGTTTGCGTTTGAATTAAAAAAAAAATTGAATTAATATATTTAATTATATATACATAAACAGTATAACCCCAAAATTACAATCTGAAACAATCCAAAGCCAAAACATTTTTTATTCCAATGAAAAAAAAAATCTTGAGAGAGATATAAAGGATTGATATGATAATGACTTGTCTTCCATCACAAACAAAGTTGTTTCTCTTCAAACTTTGTCCATTCATAAATAAATATATATATCAGACAGATGATTTGATGATTGCTTGTTCAGTCTTCTGTCCTTTTCTTGTTTCTGTGTTCTTATCAGTTATTTGTTTCTTTGTCTCTATATATACTACTAATCTCTACGGTGTTGAGCAGTTTCTGTTTCGATTGTGTGTGTATATATATATATATATATATATTTGTCTTGTAAGTTTTCCAGCTGTTTTCTTTGTTTAAAAGCTAGAGAACATCTTGCTCCTGTGTATGGAAGGAAAAGTGCCATGGAAGAGTTCTTAAATAAACTATACATGACTGTTTTATATATAATAATATCGAAGTTTTATTGAAAACAATAAAATTCAGAAGAGAAGAAATACATCAGATGAGATGTTAGACAACAAACAGAAGTAGAAGAAGGCCTTAGACTAATGGAAGTTTAGCTGTTTGTCCATCCTTGATACCATCAGATCCTGTAATAAATCATATCCAGAGTTCATGAACTTTTTATCCATCGACTTCAACGAAAGAGATGATGAAATGTGAAGAATAAGATCAAACACTGAATTCCAACTTATAAGCAATGAATCCTCACAGAATCATTTTGTTTCGTTCACCCCCACAAGATTCCATAGGATAGCAGTTAAAGCTCTTCTTTGAAACGATGTCGAAGCTTCCAGGAACCATGTATTAGAAATTACTATTATATCCCTCATGACACACTCATATTCTTGTTTATTTAAACCCATGATCATGAAGATGTATCAATTGATTGATCATGGAATAAGCTTCCAGGAACATGTGTTAGTCTCTTGTCTATTTGGCTCCCATTGTTTTAAATTAATCAACTCTTTTTTTTATGCGAGAAAACCCTGCCTCCGGAAAGTGTATTTTGTGAATCAGGTGAGCAAATAAAACTCCGCCTGTCTCAGACTATTACTAAAAGTGCACGTCATGATTCGAACTCGAAACTTGCTATGCATATCGCAAGTTTTTTATCATTACGCCACGTCCTTGGGGGACTAGATCAATCAGCTCTACTTGAACTCAATCTGACCCCATCTATTAATGGAATAAGTTGCTGCAGTTCTAAGAAGTCAAGTTTCGACGCCAGGTGAGATTCCACTTCCAAGACCTCTGTCTGTACTCCCCTATCATAGCCAAACACTTAGATTGATTTGTTGAAAGTGCTTAGAACAACGGAAAGCACTCTCAAAAATATTCCACATGGTAGCCATCTATCTGTCCAAAAGTGTATCGCCTCCCCATTTCCAACTTTGAAGTAGCAATTACTGTTCTTCCAGAGTGAAGATATTGGTGTATCATTGCTGATAGTGGAATAAACTGCATTCCATTTTGGTGACATAGAGTTTTTAAACAATGGAAGACCATTAATATAAGTAGGTTAACATCTTTTGTTAACACCTGCAGGCATTAGAAAGATAGTCATAGAATACAATGGAAGAGATGAGTTTTAAGAAGACAAACTCGTCCAGCCATGCTTAGTAGCTTTCCCTTCCACATTATCAATCTTGCACGGATCTTGTTGATCACTGGCTTCCATGTTGAAAACCTTTTCGAATTTGCATCCAAAGAAAATCCCAAGTATTTGATCGGTGATGTGTCCCTTTGACAATACATCGTATTTGCCTTTCCAGTCGTAAAATCATTATCAAGGTCGTTGTATAGCATATCTCCAAACTAGTTAAAAGCTCAAACTAGGTGAGGTCCCAAGACATAATTTATATTATTCCCCTGTGATGAAAGTTTTTTAGACTTGAAACTTGCATACAGGCTCACATTACCTTGTACTTTATTTTTATCAAATAGAATGAGAATGAAGATAGTAAGATTTGAACTCGTAACTGTTAGATTAACAAAGTTTTGATATCATATGAAAAAAACATCTCACCTAAAAATTCAAGCTATTAGGTAAAGTTGCAAGACATAATTTATATTATTCTGTGACAATTTTTGCATGGCAAAGTATTTCCCCATTCATAATCAATTCATAGCTACCTGTCTTTGAGTTTCAAGCCCGAAGTAATCACATGGAAAGGTAACTACTTACTACCTGAGAAATCCCTCAAGAGGTGGATGAATTTTCTTGAAACAAAAGACAGCCATCTATCATTGAATTGTGAATTTGTTTTGAATTAAAGGGAAATAAACGCATATCCTGGAGGAGAACCCAGCAAGTTGAGAGTTAGAGAGAAATACTCTGTGATGTGAGTTTTTTTTTTTTTCTTTCATTTTATGAAAAACAAATTTCAATTACTCGTTACATGAAAGCATCTTGAACAAGACTAATCACTCACATTAAAGAACATGCGGACAACAAGAATACTTTTTTTTTATGTTTGTTATCCTGAGAATGAACAAGCAAATAACTGACTTGCAAGTAATCTCAGCATGGCTTGAGTTGAACCGACTTCGGGGGAACAAATATGCCCCCAAAATCCAGCCCTTGAGTCCGGTTCCAGCAGAAAGATAAACCCCCGACGGCGACGGCATCCATGGATTAAAGGAAGTTCCTCTGGAAGTTTCCTGATGAAAACCTGGAAGACAAACCCTGAGCCATGTTGTCTGATTCTAATTTTATACTTTTCCTTCCAGCTTCCAGGTCCTTCTCGCGATCCCAGGGCTTCCATGGGTGTTGCCCCACCCACTCTTCCTTCTCTTGTTTCTGCTTCAATTTTTTCTTCGAACGACTTGACGAATCTTCTTGGTGCTTTTGTACCAAAGATTTAGATCGTTTTACTTTATTGTATTTATCCACCAAATCTGCATCTGCACTTCCCCGTTGCTTTTCCTCTTCATTTGAAGCAAGTGCTGCAGCCTCATTGTATGCTTCCAGGTAACTGTCATGTGTCGCAAAAACATATTAGGACACTATTTTAACTATAATAAATGAATGTTAACTATAACTAAATAAACAATAATCATACTTCATCTTTGCTTTCTGGGCTCTGTCTAAAGGGTTATCTGTCCAGACACTAGTATCACCACGTCCTTCTTTAGTGTTCTTGCTGAAACTTCTAGATTGCGTGGGCATACCACCAGGCTGGAAAAAAAAATTAGACGTTATCATTTGACAATTTAAATTGGAGCTCTGGTGGCTGTGGAGATTAAAATCCACAGCATCATTCTATAACAGATTCTGGCCTACATGTGAGGGTAAAATGTTACGACTAGATTAGAAGGCTGTGAACTACGACTATTTTCAAGAAAGAGATCTGAATAAATGCATGACAGCATAAGTACGATGAGCCGATTATATTTTCACAAGAAACTCCAGTTCATGATTCCAAAATCCTTGGTCATGGTAATTGCAGGAACAGAATACAACTTGACCACTTTTATATTCTCACAGTGAAAATGTGATAACTACTGGTAGACAAAATAACATAATGTAGAATATGAGAGGAAAGACTACGGATATTATGGCCTGTGACATGGGAGCACCAACGGATCCAGTATTGAGTCATAATCTTCAAAATGTTAACAAGGAGAGCGGGGATAATCAGGTCTCTCAACGCACAAGCTTGCACAATTAGAAAGTAACGCAACCTCATGTGTTTTTGCCATCCTGTGTGCTCAAATAATTTACACATTGTGGCAAGCTGGCATTAAAGAGCAAGACAATGGATCCTGAGCAGAAGCAAGACACTTGCAATTGGGAAAATATAACATGACTTGAGGGCCTTACTTTCTTTTCAGGAGGCAGCGTTGTCATCCATTCATCCCTGGTTGGGGCTACTTTAACTTCTGTTTCTGCCAAGAGTTCATCATCTCCCTCCATAGATATACCTGTCATGGCACAAATATCATTAACTTTCTTTCAAATTTTGGAGGATGAGGTGGAGGGTAATTTTATGGTACTTTGTAAGTAATTAGTAGCATCATATTAGTTACTTTATGGGTTCACTTCATAGAAATAGAGTTATACAACTAGGGAAGAGAAATCCCAGTTGGATATATTCTAATCACTTTTGGTGTGTTGTGGGTTTTATCCTTTTTGTGCTTTTCTCTTTATTCAAAGTGAACCCAAGAAATAACTAATATGATGTCACCAGGTAATTCTTGCACCATAAATTTTCCGATGAAGTGCTATCATCAAGCATTGACACCAATTACAGAAGCCAGAATTTATGTTATTCAAGGACATGGAGCAAGTTATCAAAGTCAATCAAAGATGTGTGATCTCCCAACTACAACAGCTAAAACCCAACACGGTGTATTTGAATTCAAGTTTCGCAGGACATGTTTAGCTAATGGCATGTTCAAGGTCTTCTGGATGTGTGTGTGTGTGTGTTTCAATTGAAACTAGCACAAACTACCAATATTGCCCCCAAAGATATGAACCAAGGGGTCAATTATCAACTGATCTACACAATGCAATCCATTTTTATTTCTTTCTTTTTTTTTGGGGGGGGGGCTGGGGAATAATATTTTCAGATCCGGTCTGGTCACAACAAAATAAAACAGTTTATTTTTAGACTACTTATAAAACCACCTTGCATTCTTCTCCATTGTGCAGCTTCACGCATGGCTCGCAACTCAACCTGCAGAAATAGAAAGCATTAGTTGTCAAACGACTTTGAGAAACTACAGCAGGATATTGACTTTTGCTTAACCAACAAACCTTTAATTCTTCCTGTTCCTCCTTGCGTTTAATTTCATCATCCAGCAGTTTCCTCTACAAATAGCAAACAAGGATGGGAAAAAAAGCAGGTGAACATGAAAAGCAAGGTACCAATCCATTCAAGAAAACGTATTCAGATAATGAGGCACCAATAAACAAATCCACTAATTTTGCATAAAGCACAAAGGAAATGCATGACATCACAGGAATTCAACTCTGAGAAAATGCAAAATAGACCAGGTAATAAACAGTGACCAAAAGCATATACAAGGATCTTGGACTTCACATACATACTGACACTTAAGCTTTTAGCTCAAGCAGTAAACAGGTTGATGGAGTGTGCGTCGATCCTAGGTTTTGCTTCTTATCAAAAACGAAAAGAGAAACACAGGCATGTGTATAAGACAAGTTAATTGATAAAAACTTTGCATAGGTACCATGTGTACTTAAGAAACTTACCTTTTCAGGATCTTGCAAGTCTTTGAAAGCTTTGTTCAATTTGACAAATGCTTGATGGGCTTGAGGATGAGAGCACTTGTCTGGATGCACCAAAAGAGACAGCTTCCAGTACCTAAGGAAAGGCTAATGTGGTTCGTTAATTATGCATAGAGTCGGGCTCAAAGCTAAATTAAGAGAACAATATATTATTTCAAATACAGAGCTATAGTTGGAATATATCCAGTCCATTGTGAAAAGTTAGCAGTTGCAATTTTTTGCAGATTTTCCAAAAAATGTAGAGGGGTCATTCAAATGAAACTATACCTATCTGAACAGCTAAGCCGACATATATAAGTTTTAGTTGCTATTCAAACCTATAGATCTCTAACATTGGCACGAAATAGAAGGGTAAGAAAACAAAATTGGCTTGTTTTCATGATAAATAACATGATCAACTAAATTACTGGGTACAGGAAAACTTCTTTCCAGCATTTCCTGCTATCTCTGTGATAAATGCTACTGAAAGACAAACCATACCAAAAGCTATGCTGCTGAAGTCATGATCCATGTATTGTAACACAAAATCACAAGTCAGTTGCCTAGGAAAAGAGTGAAAGTATACATGTACATACAAAAATATAGACTATTCACAAATTTATTGCAAATTTGGACATGTTAACATAATAAATTTATGGGGATCTCATTTTGAAATCCATGCAAATTATAATGAATAACTTTACCTTTTCTTTAAGTTATCAGCAGACATGTTTCGATTCACTCCGACAACATCATATGGAGAGTCACCCACAGTGTCCATAATTCTTGTGACCTAATCGAGTAGAAGTGAAAGTTAATGAGTTCAAACCGTTACTAAGAATACATAAACTCAAAAACAATAACATGAAAAATCAAGTAAACAAAGAAGACAAGCTCCATTTCTACCAGCACTATAACCTAAGACCTGATATCAACTTTTTAGATAGATTTATTCCAGATAACAGGCATGCAAAGATATTGTTAAATCGAAGAACAAGAAAAAAAAAACAAAAAAAAAACATTATCAACAATTAATCATTTTATCCACAGCAGGGGGCAGGGACCCCTCAAAGATCAAAAATATTCCTTGAATTTAAAAAAATTTCAAAAAAGTTTAACTATCTTAAATAATGTGCCACTCAAAGGAAAAAGGCATGCTTTAGCCCCAAACATCCAACGTTTTGATCCATCCTTCAAGCGGGATTTTTTTTTATCTCATTATATGCTTGTTCCTCTCTGCCCTCCGAAAAGCATCTGCTGCTTAATCATAGAGATTAAATCTTAAACTCTGAAATAAAAGTTCGTTTTTGCTAGAAGCAACAGACAAGGAAATATACACAAATATTCCACCTCCTCTGTTGACTTGGTTCTAAGCAACACAGCTAGTCCAAAAACATACTCAATATAACATTAATGTTATGCTTTTACACTATTAAAGGATCTTCTGCGTCCCAAATCCTTTCTCCACAAAATGGTATGTAACAACTACCAAGTTTGTCAGTAATATGGTGAGACACATTTGTCCTCGGTCTGCAATAGGATCTCCCATAAAAATAAGTTGCAGTCATTTAGTGAAACCAAATCAAAAGCCCTTGGTTTCATCATTAAGAACTTCGTCAAACTCACAAAATAAATAGAAACTTAGCAATGATAGCAAACAGGAATGCAGCCAAAAATGTTGCTTAAATGCCAGTCAGCTTCTTGATACATTACTAATGATGCAAGCAATAGCATGGATTTGAAACAAAAGAAAGTCAGCTGGCACAAGGAAGTGTATGGCAGAAAAGGCAGATTATACATCTAAACTACAAACCGACAATTCTCTGAATTACCTGTCCCGTGCTTATTCCATCAGAAAGAATGAGTTTTTAAGAGAGAAATAAACAAATGTTTTAATCCACTAGAATAGATGAAGCATATATAAAACGGAATGAGGGAAAAAACATCTCCCTTGATACATAAAACTCCTTTTACTTCAAAACTTATGCCAAATGGATGACGATGTAATGACCAGAGAGACTTCTGAGACCTAAAATAAATCCTAGAACAAAGCTCTAATCCATAAATTGTGTTTTACATGGCTCAAATACAGCCTAAACAGTACCAGGTTAGAATGTTTACTACATTCGTAAAAAATAACCCTGAAAAATTAAAGTAAGCAGTCAAACATGAGAAAAACAAGTTAAATATGACAGATTGCATCATGTGCAACAGCAAGCACCTCTTCAAATCGCTCTGCTTCATTTGCTGATGCAGCTTCAGCAACCACAGCAGGGGGAGCAGGTCCAATAAATAGTTCTGTATCTTCCTCCAACTCCGCTTCTCTGGAATTTTACATCAGAAAAACCATGTAGGCACCGCTTCAATTTACATTTTGATAGAAAAGCAACACAAACAGAACAAGATCATGCAATTATGTCACCAGAGATAATAAAAATTTAGAAACCAAAATATTATGTGCAAACTGCAAACACATCAAAACTTCTTACAAAAGTAGCTACTGAAGCAAATATTTCGTGAGATACCTAAGCTCAGCTTGTGCTTCTGTTAGTTTTGCTGCTGCAGCAAGCAACTCAGCTGATGGCATTTCAGGGCCAATCACCCTGCAGTAAAATGAAAGCAAAACAGCATAACAAAACTTTACATCTCTTTTTCTATAAAATATATTTTTCAAAAAAAAAAGAGTTCATGACTATTTGCTTCAGCATGATTTAACCAATTCATCATACAAGGATGTTTAGAAGGAAATGAAAACAAATAGCACAACTATAAACAGAAGTCCAACAAAAAATAAGATAGCAGAAATCTCTGAAATCAACATCCCATCTTCAGGCAAGAAGAGTAACTATAAATAGTTAAAAACAACATAAACATTCTTCCTTTGCCATAATTAAAGACCAATAGCATCAAGATTTGCATTGAAGAGGGTTCTCATAAATCACAATACTAGCTTGTGATACCTGATCCTCTTAGGGCTCCCCTCTGCAAAACAAGACAGCAGAGAATCTGTTCCAACTAAATAAGGAAATGAAAATATAACCAAATCCTTTGGCCAAGATCATTGACCCCTTTATTAGTATAATAAAGAAGTAGACATGCCATAATTTTGAACCTGAGAGCAAGAGAGAGAGGCAGAGTTTATACCTTCTTCTAGGAGCAGAAGCATCATCTCTGGAAGATGGCACTGCCACATTATTGTCATCTGTTTCTTGTTTATGTTCTGCATCTGGTGGCATAGAATCCACATCACGTGATGGAATAGAATGATCTACCTGTTGCTCTTTGGGTTCTGCACAAGCTTGAATCAGGGGTCCAACAACCTCCAAAGTAGGACCAGCTTTTGGCGGCAGCAAAAAAACCCTATCCCCATTTTCCTTGAGATTTAATGAAATAAAAAGTTTCTTCAAATGCTTAATCAATGACCTTTCAGATATCCCTTTTATGTCAACAGCTTGTCCATCATCAATCATTTGCAGAAGCTATAATAAAAACAAAGTTAAAAACAAAAAATCAATCCATACACGAGTTTCAAATCTACAAAAAAATCATAAAAAGTTCCCTAACTCATATTCAGGGAAGAAAAAACCATTTTCCTGTAAAAACCATTCCTCATCACTAATCACTACAATCATACTAATATTACTTTACACATAATATTACACAAGAACATAATTCAGTGATTAAAGCTTCATTTTTTGTAATTTCTTTTAACTTAATCAACCAAAAGCCCAAATTTTTAAACCATAAAAGCTAATCCCACGATTAAACCACAAGGGATAACTAGAAAAACAGAGAAATTTTACTAAAAATCAATGAGAATTACCTGTTTCAAGTCACCACCAACGTTAGGGAACTCGCTCAACATCTCTTTAACTACATCTCCAGGGTTAAGCCGAACTCTATCTATCTCCCTATCCTCCAAAGCAGACCCGGATGCTGATGATTCGGACTCATAATCTCTTCTCTTTTTTGATTTCCTTCTCTTCCTCTCTCCATCTCTGTCTTTTCTTCTTCTTCTCTTCTCTTCTTTATCTCTTTTCCTTTCCTTATCTCTCCTCGAGATCCCATCACTTCCCCCCCGGTGTCGGTGGCGGCTCCGCCGCCTCTCAATGGAAGAGTCAGTGTCTTCATCGTCGTCGTCGGAGCTTGAGGGGGATGTCGGGGTGTCTTCTCTGTGCTTCTTCTTCGTTCTGCGTCCCATTTTTTTCTCAATTAAATTTAATTTTCTGATCTTCAAAATCAAAATTAGTTAAAAGAGAGCTGAAGCCCATCCATTAGAAGAACAGGTTCGCGTACGTCTACTTTTTACTTGAGCTTTTGAGCCCAATTCTCTTTTCAATCTTTTCCCCCCTAATCCTAAACCATTGTATAATCAATATATCAATTTTATAGTTGCCACGTCAGTACATCTATTAACGTGGATAAATTAAATTAATCAATTTTATGTTTTTTCATTTTATTTTTTAAAAAAAAGTTCAAATTAGTTTTTTTTTTAATTTGTTAATATTACAAATAAATTTAAACAAAATATAAAATAGTATTTCATTGTATTTCTAAATAAATATATTGCAACCACAAACCGGTTTATATCCTTCATTGTTTGTTATTATAGGCACAAAAAAAAAAACACGTGGCACCCTTGTTGATCATTTATGAATTATTAAATAAATCTTGAATGATTGTTTTATAAATAATTTCCTATATTCTTGTGAAAGTTACATTATTTGATCACAATGGAAGTAGAACTCAAGCATTCAATTTGATCATGGTGGTGGAAATATATTATTAAGAAATAATGTTAATAAATTTAAGATAAAGTTTTAAAGTAACAGTGAATTATAGTAATAAGAAATGATATTCTTCTTCTTCTTTGGTTCAGGTTCGAGCCATGTAGTTGCTATTATAATGATCATTGAAGGCTTACATGGTCGTTAACTTTAAAGCTCGTAGGATTAGTTAAGGTACACGCAAACTGACCTGGACACCCATGTTAATAAAAAATAATAATAATATTATAAATTGGATATATTCATTTTTACTATAGGAGTTGAAGAGCGATTGAAAAGAGGAAGAATAGTCATTAGTGGGAGTGTAGTATAAGTTGTGTTTTTAATGGATTTTTGTTTGGATATATATTACAGTAATATTTTTTTAAAATCATTTTAAATTCAGTGCATTAAAACAATTCAAAAAAGTAATTTACAAATAAATAATAAATAATTTTTTTCAGAAATGTGGTCCTATTGCATTTTTTTTTATTAATATGGGTGTTCAGGTCAACTTGCGGGCACCTCAACTAATCCCAAGAGTTTTAAAATTAACAACCATGTAAGTCTCTAATGGTCATCATATTAGTAACCACATAGCTCGAACTTGAGATCACAGGAAAAGTAAACCCCTTAGTCCAACTGAAATTTCGAACATCTTTTAGTGAGGATATGTGCATTTAAGACTCTAATTGTTACTAATTTTCATATCGGGACTATTTTTACATGGTTTAATTTTATATCTGAGTGAGGTAAGAAATTAGATAAGATGGTTTTAAATTTGACCCACCAAACCTGGTTTAGTAAAAATATCAAATAGCTCTCTACCACCTAAATATATTTTTTTTTTATCAAACCTCTATAATAAAGTTAACTTGTATAAATTAGTTAAAAAAGAAATATATAAGCAGTCTCATTTCAAATTTAGTGATATTGAGTTAATGATAATAAATCAAAAGGTAATAATAGCTCACTCCTTTTTATATATTCTTAAATTTTGTCCATTTTAATTTGAATTAAACATACATGAAAAAATTTAAATGATCTCAATTTATATTTCTCAATTGTAATGGATTTATGTATAAATAAGCAATTAAACAATATAATTTTTCCTATCATGCCATTATCGTGGTCAAAATTAAGACACCTTTATAAATAAAATTGATATTCATCCCATCAAGGAATTAGTGAAATAATACACTAGATTTTGGACAATTAAATAATAATCTTTAAGGCAAAGAATATTTTTAGATTTGAATTAAAAAATAAAAATTGTATTGCAATTATTTAAGACTTGTAAATTCTCAAACACAACATTTTCCATCGAAGATTTGAACCAATTCAAAGGAAATAAGGCTCATGCTAACCCTAATAATTGATGGGATTTATATTTCTTAACATTAACTAGGGAATTAAATAAATAAAAAAATCAATCCATCAAAAGATCGTTTCATGCTGACGAGTGACGTGGCATATCGGGAACATCAATCCAATCCTGCAGTGGGACCCACTATAGTCTAGAACATTCCGAGAGAGAAAAAAACACACACGTGCATGGCAATGAATTCAGAAGGGGGCTAATGAAATTTGTTAACCCCTATATAATAAATTATAATTTCATAGAAAAATTATCTCTCTCTCTCTCTCTTGTTACTTGTTAGCTTCCAAGAAAACCTAACACCACCAACAACTTGAGGTTAGATTATTATTATTATTTTGCTAGGATTTTTTGTTTTATAGTGAAATTAGGGTAATGGGAGCGTTGATTAGGTGACTGATTCCGGGTTTTTTGTTGATCGAGATTTGTTGTGTTTATTTTTAATCTTTGAGTTCTTTGAATTTAGGGCTTGATAGGCAAGACTGGTAGTGAAAAATTGTTGATTTTTTAATTGGGGAAGGATGTTTTTATTGTCATTACCAATTAATTTGGGATATTATTTCTTTTTTCTTTTTAATTTTTATAACACGAGGAATCCAACTACGGGTGGGTAAACCCGGACCCATGAAAACCTGGCATCAATTGGTGGTCCAGGCGGGCGCTGCAAGCATAGAATTGCTTACTATGTGTTGGGAATCGAACCGAAAAGGGTGACTAAGTCACACAATTCAAGCAAGAGCGTAATTGCTAGACTGATTATATAATTGAATTTTACCAAGTGTTTTTCTTGTGGAGATTAATGGGACTTGAACTCAAGATCTTGTATATAGAAAATTTCCCAATTTTTTTAATGTCGAAACATCAGTGTTTTTGATAATCATTACTGAAGTTTCGGCTTTATCATACCTGAAAGAGGGAAGAATGGGGCTTTGATATTAAGCTGGTGTTGAGATTTAAGGGGGTCGAATTGGATTTTGTAAAAATAACTTGGGTGCATTCGGAATTTGAAACTGGTTTAGCAAAAAAAAATAAAAATCTAGCATGTTTAGTGCGGCTGTGTCCCTTATGAGTTCATATCCAAACTGTTATAGCTAGATTTCCCATGAATGTGAGAGATTGGGGATTCACAATTGACAGACAGGATTTCATGTGCTATGGTTCTTTTGCTTGTTCAGTCTTCTTGTTTTATTTATGTAGTTACAGTAGCTTTGGCTCAAAATAGTTTTGGTTTAATGCCATGTATACCTCTAAAAAGATTTTCGTGTCAACAGATATTCCTGTGTTTGTTTCTTATTCATGGCTGCCTTTGCAGCCTCTTTTTGTCAGATATGAAATTTTATCCGGAAAATTTTCACGCTCATCTTGCTTTTTATATTTTTCCGTGAAAGCTTCTTTTGACCCCTTGTTGTTAGATATTATTTTGTGTTCTAAAAGCACAAATTGTGACTTCTGATTTTATTAGCATTTCATTTTTCTAATACTAACCACTCATGTGTCGTTTTCTCAGGAGTGAGTGACAATGGCATCAAAACGGATTACCAAGGAATTGAGGGACTTGCAGAAGGATCCTCCTGCTGCTTGCAGTGCAGGTTTTTGTCACAAAACTTGTTCTAAAAAAGTTTTTTCTAAATAAAAACTAATTTGAACCATTTTTTTTAAAGAAAAGAGATTAATGTGTCGTGTTGGTTTTTCTTCTCCTGATTTTGAATATAATAGTGATGCTCTACTGTTAGGTCCTGCTGGTAGTGACATGTTCCATTGGCAAGCAACAATTATGGGTCCAGCAGACAGTCCATACGCAGGGGGGGTGTTCTCTGTTAACATACACTTCCCTCCTGATTACCCATTCAAGCCACCCAAGGTACTAGCAAGACTAGTTACTATCTTCTGTATTTGATATGTTTAAGGTGCGCCTTCGATTTGGTGTATTTAACTGTTTGTTCTAAGCTAGATTTTGAAACTCTCTTTCTTTTTTAGAAGAGATATTAACTTGAGCATGGGATTCTATCCATTTACAGAAAGTCCTTTCATCATACCAGAATGTCCCCGAAAATGTAATGAAAGTACATGTTCATGTATCGATTCATCTCCTCGTAATCTGATGTTGCAAATCTTCCTGGTTTTCTGTTTCCTTTGTATTTTTGATGCTGTTGACCTCAGGATTTTTACAGCCTCTGTTTTATAAGTGACCTGGTCACCCCACACGACAGCAGAATTGTCCTTCCACTCTACAAAAATGAAAACCTATGAAAGCCCCTGTTTATTAACAATCCAATCACTTCAATGTTACTTAAGCACACTTGAAAGAGTTGTTTTTGTCAGAATTTTGTGTGCTTGGTTATTTTTTGATAGATATTTTCAATTTAATGAAATATGTGCAGATTTCCTTTAAGACAAAAGTTTATCATCCAAACATTAACAGCAATGGAAGTATCTGTCTTGACATTCTCAAGGAACAATGGAGTCCAGCCCTGACAATTTCAAAGGTCGCCATCACTGTCTTCACTTATCTTCGAACTTTTAAATTTAAAATAAGTCCTCTGTATATGCCATGGTTTCAATTTGAATTAGTCTTGGGGTTTATGATTGTTTCTGTTTTGCAAATCTTTTATGTTTCTTTGCAGGTGTTGTTGTCGATATGCTCGCTGTTGACAGATCCAAACCCCAAAGATCCCCTGGTGCCTGAGATTGCTCATATCTACACCATTGATAGACTCCAGTATGATGCAACTGCTCGAGCCTGGACTCAGAAATATGCTATGGGCTAGAAGAAGTTAGAAGTTCTTGATTTGCTTTCCATTCTTGTTGGACGATATTGATTACAAATGGTGTGGTTTCATTATTGTGTCCTTAGAGTATATTTTTGGATATGCACCTTAATAATCTTTCAGAAGTGATATTGTAGGTTAAATGGAGTCATTAATCTTTGGATTTGATATATATATATATATATATATAAAGACCAAAATATATTGTTATAATTGAAGGAAAAAAAATGAACGCCAAGGAATGAAAATCACAGCCTTGGTACAAATCTAGCACCATGGACAAATATGATAGATATTCATGTAAAGCATATAAGATTACAAGGTATTTCACAAAAAAAAAAAAAACAGATCTTAAAAAATAATGATGCAGAATTTCCCAACCATCCGAAATTAGAAAAACAAAATAATTCGCAAATTGAGGATTAAATCCAATAAAAAAATTAAATAAAATAAAATAATAAAGGACGAAGTTAAAAAAATAAAATAAATCAAGAAAAAGGATTAAAAAAAAATAGCTATTAAAAATTTAAAAGAATGATGACTTGATATGTTATTAATATTAAATGAATTAAGAGAATGGGGATTAAATTGAAAAATAAAAAAAGCCAAACAATTGCTGGGTGCTAGAAATATTTTTTTTAAATTAAGACAATAACATATTGGATTTACTCAAGTCGGCTCATGTTACCATATAAAATTCACAACTTCCATTACAAAACATGATAACCTCATAGAAAACAAATAAAAAGCCTAATTACCAATCAACCAATTTTGAAGAATAAAATTGAAAAAAAAAACAATTTTTTTTGGAGTCAACGCATGTCAACCTCTCAAACCTAGGTCATGAGACTATTATAACTTAGTAGAAAACAAATTAAGAAATCTAATTCCCAATTAATTCAATTCAATGTTAACTTAGTAGAAACCAATTAAAAAAGATCGAGTCAACCTAGGACAACCTCCCAAGATGATGTGTCTAATATAGCTTAGTAGAAAACAAATTAAGAAGCCTAATTACCAATCAATTTAATGTTAAAAATGAAATTGAAAAAATATCAATTAAAAAATAACAAGAAAAAACCTGAGTCAACCTAGGTTAACTTATCAAACTTGGGTCATGAGACTAAGATAATCCAATAGAAAGTAAATCAAAACAATTTATGAAACTGAATTCTTAATCAATCCAATATTAAAGGATGAAATTAAAAAAATATATATCATTTTTTTTAAAAAAAGAAAAAGACTTGGATTAACCCACCAAACCTTTGATTAATATCATAAGATTGAAATAACCTCATAGAAAGCAAATTGAAACAAATTACAAAGTTTAATTCTCAATCAACTCAAATATTGAAAGATAAAATAAAAACAAATCTAATTATAGAAGAAGAAAAAAACTCAAGTCAAATAGGTTAACAAATAGAAATAGACAATTCAAAACATGAGATTAAAGTAATCTCAGAAAAAAAAATCAATTTTTTTTTATAAAATATGATTCTGTGTTTAAGAAAGAGAGGGGGTGGTATTAAGGAACCATTTCACCTAAAAGCTTAAGTTATTAGGTGAGATACTATAATATAATTTATATTATTTTCTAACACACCATCTCAAGTGAAAGCTATTTGAGCTTGAAACTGATACACTATCTTGTTCTTGATTTTTATAAAATATAATAGGTGTAGTGAGATTCGAACTCGTAATTGCTGGATCAATAAGACTCTAACATCATATTAAAAAATCATCTTATCTAAAAATTTAAATTTTTAAATGAAATCTTATAATATAATTTATATTATTCTGTAACACGAGGTTGCCAAAGACATGATAATTAATGGCGACCTAGCAACATGTTGCGAAGCATACAAATTCATGCAATGCAAGAATTCAGTAACTTGCAGGACTCTTTTGCTAGATTTGTAGCTTCATGGGCTGGTGCTCCACTTGTGGCTCCCCTACTCCAGAGCCGAGCCGAGCCAATGTCATGACAGATTTTGCCAAACTGGTGATGGTCCCATGCATCTCCTCCACCTCTCAAATTCTTTTCTTTCCTTCATGTCCATATAAAAGCAATGAAAGAAGCAAATCACATTTTGCTCAAAGAATCAACAGCTGTGCTCAGAACAGCACAGAGAAAAAATTGAAACTAAAGTGAAAGAAGCATCCAAAAAGGAGAGATATTAGTCTATTTTGCTCAAAGCTAGCATCTCCCCACTTGCACTCAACACTCTATCTGTGATTTGTTTCTGTGTTTTAAAAGTGTTTTTGAAAAAAAATAATTTTTTTATTTTAAATTAAAAATTCTTAGTATTTTTAGATCATTTTCATGTGCTGATATCAAAATTAATTTTTAAAAAATAAAAAACATCATTTTAATGTATTTTTTAATAAAAAATACTTTAAAAAACAGTCTCAACTACACTCCTAAACTGGCACTTACCACAATTATTCCACGTGTTTCTTTTTCTTTTTTTATTCAAGGAAACTCCACCCATCAGAAGACGCACTTTATAGGCCCAGCTGTCCTAGGCTCTTACAAGAGCTGCATTCCCTGACTCGAGCTTGAGACTTGCTATGTAGATCTCGAGCTATTTGACATCATGTCACGCCGTTGGAGACATTTCACGTGATTCATGAAAGATAAAGGTAGATAAAACCCATTCTATGTCTATATAAACCAGCAATCTCTTCTACGTATCTGCAAGTCTGAGGCAAACTCTCTCTCATATTACTCTTCATCAACCTTATCACTTCACCAAAGCTACCCGTAAGATGAAGCTACTCTTGATTTTTATCTCCATCCTGCTCATTCAGGTAAACTGTACAGAAATGTTTGAAGGCTTTCAAGATTCAATAATATAACTTGTACTTTGATATATATTGCAGGCTTTTGTAGGGAATTCTTTCCTCGGCAATGCTGCAAATTCTCCAGCTAATGTAAGTCTCTCCTTTAGTTTCTAACTTAACCCCATTTTTTCATTCTTTTACATCGATTTTCTCTCAGTATGGAAATCACATTTTGGATGCAGATGGATGAAGAAAGTGACGTGGTAGCTGTTGATAAGAAACATTATCCTAAAAAAATCAGTAAGTTTGCTGTCTCTGGTAAACTCATCTCTTTGAGGTCTCTGTTACCTGCAAGCTGTTTTGAACAACGCAATCCTCACTCTGCCATCATGAAAAACCCAAATTTCACACTCTAATCTTCCATTTCGATGGCGGCAGGACCACCTTTGGCCTTCCATTCTAGGCACTCCGGCCGCAGTCTTGGAAATAACACGGCAGAGAAAGTGACACAGCTTATATAGTCTTAATTTTATCTGAAAATTTACATTGAAATGATATTAATCTGATGTAGAAAAAGTGGCGGATGCGTATATGTTGAAGAGATAATATCCTAAACTTAATGGTAATTGAATTGTAGTAGTCCATGCGTCGAAGTCAGAATGACACGAAACTCGCATAGTTGATGCGTTTCGGCGTGACTGTCAATAGTCAATAGCTTTTCTATTGATGCATACCTTTTTTTTAGCCGAATTCCGTCTTTAGGCTTCAAAATCGTCATTTTTTCCATTTTAGAGAAGTTTTGTTTTAGCCATAACTTTTGATTTCCAAGTCCGAATCGACTTTCGTCAATTCCAGCTTGCTCAGGATTTCTTGCAGTTTTAATTTCCGCAATTATCTCAATTTTGCTATTTTTTATAATTTTTAATAATTAGTCCCGTTTTCTTGTCCAACAAGGATTAAGTCTAGGGTTTTCGATTTAAATATAATTGTAAGCCTTTTGACCGAGATCATTCAATTATTCAATAAAATTTTGAATGTTTTTGAGAGTTTCTCTAATTTCTTGTGGACTCCAGAGTAATTTACAGAATATTTACATGGATTGTATTCTTTTTGTGTTTTCTGCTGCGTCATAATCTAAAAAATTAATCAAATTATGCATTGGATTCCTGAACTGATATAATGCTTTGGTTCAAAGCAATTTAGCCGCCTGGTTTTCCTGTGCAGATGTTGTTAATGATCTTTAAGGGGGGAAATGGGAGGAAAAGAAAATACAATCAAATAGTTTCTCATTATTACAGCTATAGATTGACATAGCTAAGATCTGACACCAGCTTTTCCATTTCTGTGTTTCAGATTGTGGTTATTTATGCGCAAGGAGATGCAGGGCATCGTCAAGAAAGAAAGTATGCCATAGAGCCTGCAAAACTTGCTGCAAAAGATGCCGGTGTGTTCCACCAGGTACCTATGGCAACAAGAATGCATGCCCATGTTATGCAAGCCTTAGGACCCATGGAAACAAGCCCAAGTGCCCTTAAATCTCATGCAACTACGTCGTTTCTGGAGTGCAGGACATTCAAATGCCTTTTGAATGTTGATTCTACTATTTCCTAGCTGGTTAATCTATGTGTACCTAATAAGGGGGTAAAATCAAGCTATGCTTGAAAATTTTTAAGGCCTCATTGAGAAGAATTTGTTCTGGTTATAAGTAATTATTTTGTCTGTCTTTACACTTAGTATGTATTTTTGTCGAACTTCTCTGCTCTTTTTCTTTCTGATTAGTGAAATAGGATGAAGGCAAAGATTCTGCACTTCCTTGGGAAAAAAGCAAAACCATTAAAAAGAACTGGTAAGGTGTGGTCACCTCAATTTAGGTGGCTATTATTAATGCATTAAAGCCCTAATTTAATTGTGTTTTTATCTTTTATAACCGGGGTGTCCGGGTCAGCTTACGCGCACTACAACTAATCCCCAGATCCACTGAACATCTTGCAAGCTCAATAAACAGGTAAGACACCGTGGGGATGACAGGCGTGCATAGTGGGGCTTGAATCCTGGTGCGGAGGAAGGGAGGCCAAGACCCCACCTGCAGTTTTTTCCTTTCTTTATAATATTAGAGCAAGTCAGAAGTAAATGAGGAAATTGCAGAAGAAAGCATCTGCTATGTCATAAACCATCTCATCATTTGAGAAAATCAAAGCAAAGAAGAATAGTTAACAGCACTGCATAACTACTGTACCATACTTTTCAAAGCATACCATGAACATAAATAACATTCTAAGAAATAGGATCATATAATTTATCTTAGAAGATAAAACTGAGTACAGATTACCTGACTTGAAAATTGGTAACAGAAAACACCAGAAACCAAATTTTACAGTAACACCAAGGATCTTTGTCCAGGACTTGTCCCTTCTTGGAAGACTGATTAAGGTATGTATCAATAAAGCACTGAACTGGAAATCCTTTGTGTTCTTGAAATCTGGATGGTTACAACAGACATTGTAAATGATCAGTCGTAGTATTTTTTCTAGTTCAAGGCTGAACAGATGTGTGTAAAATGCTTTTAGTTCAAAATTTTAACGAGTGATCCAAATTCCAAATGGACTTAAGATTTTAGTCCTGTATCTGAAATTTCAAACAAAATTGTGTCGTTTTTGTTTTCTAACAATGGTTCATTGAGTCTGACATGCTCTTAATTTAGGGCCAGAAGTAGTATTTCCTGAGCTGTCAGATGCTTTTAGGAATAAAAGAAAGAGGACCCCAAGGGCGTGGCGTGATGACAAAGAGCTTGAGATTTGCACAACAGGTCTCGAGTTCGAGTCAAGGCGTGCACTTCTTGTAAGAGCGTAGGACAACCGAAGTTTTACTCGCTCACTTGGGCCCATAAAGTACACTCTCCGGGGGATGAGGTTTCCTCGAATAAAAAAAAAACGATGATGTACCACATATCACACATGATGTTGGTCATCCCAGAATTCAGGCTTGCTAGCTAGTTTCAGTTTCCAGATGCTCCAAACTGTGAGCATACACTCAACCTAATGGACCATTCATAAGTTCCAAATTGTGTAAAAAAGATACTAAGTAAAGTTTTCCTTTCTTCTCAATGAGAGAAGCAATTAAGATAAATATTCAATTTAAAATTGATTAAATCATGAAAATCTCAAAGAAACTATTACCTATTTTCCCAGCTTCAACTTTAGGGACCCGGAGCCGAAATTTGTCAAGAAAAAGAACTTCAGGGACCATAGTCACAACAACTATAACGTTGCCTTTTCTTATCTCTTTATAGAGTAACTATCAATTTTAGCAAGAATCATGTGTGCATGATAATTTCACATTGTTAGATAATATTTATGTAGTCTTATTTAGTCTTATTTATTAAGGATATAATAGTACTTTTTGTCTAACCTATATATAGTTTATTTGTAATTAGATTAAGACAAAGCACTTATAATCACTTATAATTGTAGCCTTCTTTTTGTGTTTTGCTCTTAATTATTTCAACATGGTATTGGAGCAGGTCTTATGGAACGAGGTTGAATCCTGGATACAGCTCCGTGGATCCAACTTTTGCAAAATTTGGTATTTCGTCTTCCCTTTAGCTTATGCAATTTGATATTTACGTTCAGTTTCTGTAATTATTTTGGTGTTTAACAACTTTTGTGATTGTACAAGCCATGGTCACTATGTTAAGGTTTCAAGAAACCTTAACACAGAGTACAAAAAGGGTCCAGTGATCCCATTCCAGTTTTAAAACAACAAGAGTGCAGCAGTAGGTACTGATCAGTCCTGAAACCACTAATATTTCCCTACAAAAATAGTCAATTGAGGTGGCATCTATCTTTAACCTTTAATTTCCTCTCAGGACTGCATCAGTGAAATTTTAGCAATATAATGGTCCTTTCCGTACAATTCTGGAAGAATATTTGCCAGAGCAAAGCAAGAACTAGCTCAAGAAAAGGGGCTGGGGTGGCCATTAATATGGTGTGTGAGGTGTATACATGGAGACCTATCAAAACAAAGGAAAACGATGCACAAACAGAAATGATGACAGAAAAATCATGTCTACTGCTGATGTTAACATACTCTAAGAACATGTACCTCGCATATTTATCAGGGCCAGGCAAAGTATTGCCATGATAAATGTTGTCTTTGTACTAACCATTCTTAAGATAGGAAATCACTTCAAATTAGAGAGAGATGGAGAGACTGTTAGAGAATAATATAAATCATATTTTGAGGCCTCACTTAACAGCTTAAAGTTTTAGGTGAGATGGTTCTTTGACATGATATCAGAGTCTTGTTGACTCAACGGTCACGAGTTCGAATCTCATCACCCTCATTTTATTTGATAAAAATCAAGTTCAAGGTAGTGTGGACACGTGCAAGTTTCAAGTATAAAGGGTTTTCACTTGAATATGTGTGTTAGAGAACAATATAATTCATATTCTGGGACCTCACCTAACAGTTTAAGCTTTTAAATGAGATGGTTCATTGACAGTCGACTTTTACACACAATTGCATGATAATGAGTGTGATCTCCAACAGACTTCCCAGCTCTGTAGTCGTAATGCAGAATTTTAGCTACTAATGTAATGCTTAAGTAATATCTCAGATGAATAACTCAATTATTCACACTTCGAAAGTTTTATGGTTAAAAGATGAAGCTTTTATATTTCATGTGATCAACTAGTATAATTAAAGCTAGTAAACTACGTAATTGATGCTAATGTTCTCTAAAAATTCTCAAGTTAGAACCTCTTTTTTTGTAAATAAAAAAAGTTTAAAAATGAAAAAAACAATTACATGCTTATAGATGGAAATAACCCGACAACTTAGATTTTTGAGTTGAAAATGGGAATGTAGAAGCGTGTGAGTGTGTATTTGATAGTTTAATTTGAGGTTACGATTTGAAGGGGGAGGTTCAAGAAAAGTTATTTATCGTATTTTTTCCCCATAACTAATACTTCCAGAGAGGTTTTTTAGTGGGATTGATGTAAAGAAAGAGGAATTCTCCACCTTTTAAGAGCTAAGGGTTTTCGATGTACATGTCTTCTGAGTCGGACAAAATATAATCAAACCTAAAAACTAGGTTACAGAATATAATTTATATTATTATTTAACATACCTCCTTAAGTGAAAGGTTTAAACCTTGCACAAACTCATACTATCTTGTGCTTGATTTTTATCGAATAGAATAGTATGATAAGATTCTAACTCGCGACCGCTGGGTCAACAAGACTCTAATATCAAGTTAAGAAATTATCTCATCTAAAAATTTAAACTGACCTAAAAACTTAAGTTATCAGATAAAATCTATAATATAATTTATATTATTCTCTATTAAGTTGAGATTAGGCATTTCAAGCTCAGCTGAATGGGTTCTTGAAGTTGAGCCAGGATCATCAGTACGAGACACTGATTTCTCAGAACTTTACTTGTAAAAGCAGCAAAACCCACCTCATGATCACTGGCATTGAATATGGGGTTTGATCTTCAACTGATTCTCGTGATTTCCTCCACCACTAAAGCCACAACATCATCTTCCTCCTGTGACTTCCCTCAACTTCCACCATCGCTAGCTGTTCACTAATCTGCTCTGATTTCGATTACAAGACTTTCTTGCAAGTAGCACCCCCTTTGTTGGCGATATGCCTTATCTGTATATTCATCAATTCAGGATGTCCCTGCATAACCTCCCAAGTATTTCTAATCATCTCATCTAAAAACTGACTTATATAAACTCATACTATCTTGTACTTGATTTTTATCAAAATATAAGAAGGGTGGTGAAATTCAAACTCGTGACCGCTGGGTTAATAAGGCTCTGATACCATGCTAAAGAAACATCTCATCTAAAAACTTAAATTGTTTATAGTCTAAAAAACATTGGATGCATTACACTCAACAGTGAAAAAATCTAGCAAATTTATTTTTATTCCAAAATCTTTGGAAATACATGGGGGATAATAATACTATTTCAAAAGATTTTACTCCAGATTGAAAAACACAACTTATTTTTAGTATATAAAGAGTATTGATAAAACTTTCTATTTTATATTAAAAAAATAAATTTTCATCAAGTGTTCATATAATAAATCTTTATATAAGATAATAACCAATAAAAAAAGAATAGTGGGCGTATAAGATTGAGTCGGACAAGAGAAAAACTTTTGATTATCCCCTGCACACAAGATAACATTCATATTTTCTGAAATTTTTATCTCTAACCTATTAATTTATCTTAAACACTTTTTGAAGCATGATGAGCCTATAAAATCCACAGCTGAGGATGGAGAAAAAGCAGCAGCTCAACGTCTTTATTATTTTCATTTCAAACTATTCCATCGTCAAATGCATAAAACAACGAAACCTGGGCCCTAAACACGTTAGAGAGCAAGTTGATCTTTGAATCATGAAATGCTTTACAGTCATGCATCCATGGTGGAATTTGACGAAGGCTAGAAGCATACGTGGGTTACACAAATTGATTAATCCACGAGTGCCCCCACAATTTTGATAAAACAATGATCAATCTGTTTCTCAAGAACAACAAATGAAAAATCTTTTCATTAAGATGATAATATATTGAATTAACTTCGATCGATCAACGTTAACATGTTATTTGAGTTATGAGATTATGATAATATCTTAGAAATAATATCTTAGAAAATATATCAAAAAAAATTATGAAGCTTACTTTCCAATTAATTTAATGTTGAAGAATAAAATTGAAAAAAACAAATTAAAAAAAAACATAAAAAAAGAACCGAGTTATCATGTCAAATCAACTACCCACATCATAAGACTAAAATAACATCATAGAAAACAAATAAAATCAAATTACAAAGTTAAAATCTCAAACAACCTAATATTGAAGGTATTAATTAAAAAATAACATAAAAAACTCGATTCAATCTGTCAAACTCATAACCCGAGGCATGATATTCAGATAACCTTATAAAAAAATAAAAAAAATAACCTGATTTAACTCGGGTTAACTTATAAATTTATGACTTTGATCATGAGACTAAGATATCTCTAAAGAAAACAAATTGAAATAAATCATAAAGCTTAAATCCTTAACCAATCCAAAGTAGAAAATAAAATTGAAAAAAATAATTTAAAATGACACAAAAAAACTGAGTCAACTCATGTTAACCCAATAAACACTATTCTTGAGTCATAGTGTTGGAATAACCTCATAGAAAATAAACCAAACAAATAATAAAGCTTTATCCTGAAGCAAACAAAACATATAATGAAGTTTAATTCTTAATCAATTCAATATTAAATAATAAAATTAGATAAAACAAACTTAATTAAGAAAACAAAAAGGAAAAAAATGAATGAACCGGGTAAGCAACTGAAGCCATGGTACGAGATTAACATAACTCAATAAAAAACAAATTTACCTCAATATTAAAATATAAAATTAAAAAAAGTTAATTAAACAAAAACCTGAGTCAATCGGTTTATAAAAGTTGAATAATCCAACAACAAAAAAACTAATATTAAAAGATTAAAAAATATATTTTAAAAAAAAAATCAAAAAACAAAATAATATTATAATGAATATTGCTTTGTGAACAGGGGTAATGTAAAAAACACCTCCTCTTTTATTTTTAAATTAAAATTTAATTATAGTTTTTCTAAAATAGTATTCATTTCTAATCATAATTATTTCCCGGTTTCAACAATTACAACCAATTAAGAGGGTATTTGAAGAAGGAAAAACTATTATAATGAATAATGCTTTGTGAGGAGATGTAATGTAAAATCCCCTTCTCTTTTTTTTTATTAATTGTTTTTTCTTCACAATCTAACTATTGTTTTCCTAAAATAGTTTTCATTTCCACTTATATTTTGCAGTTTCAACAACTACAATCAATTAAAATGGTGCTTGGAAGTGTATTAGTTATTATTTTTCAAAGTGTTTTTTGTTCGGAAATAGATCAAAATAATTATTTTTAACATCAGTACATCAACATGACCTGAATAAATTAATTAATTAATTAATTGAAAGCAAAGAGAAAAAATCTTTTTTTTGTATGAGAGCACTTTTAAAATGTAAAAAAAAACATGCTCGAAAAATGAATTTAAAAATGATTATTAGTAATTTCAAAACGAAATGATTGTGAGCTTTGGTAAAAGGACCCCTAACCATCTTCGAAACTAAAAGGACTAACATGCAAAATCATAAAAAACACGGATTAAATTATAATTATCTCATTGGTTAATCATAGTTAGCGTGGAGGACAGAAGAAACAAGCCCACCGTCATGATTCTAACTTGTTTAACAAATCTTATTAGCCAACTAATCCCTTGATAAGAAATGTTACCAAAGACAAAAAGACAGACAAACAATAAACAAGTCGCTAGAAAATTAAATAATATTCTCATTTGATTAGGGTTTTTTTACTTTATTTATTTGATAAGATCACTGAGTGTACAATTGAGAGTGTGATTGAAATTATTTTTAAAAATATTTTTTTGTTCATAAATATATTAAAATAATATATTTATGAACAAACAAAATATTTTTGATATTGCAAAAAAAATATTTTTGATATTGCAAAAAAAATATTTCAAATAAAAAATATAAATATTTTGTTTTTCAAAAACACTTTTATACCATAAAACATCTCCTTAATCCAATTAATGATGACTAAATCATCATTAAATTCAATAACAAGGTAATCAAAACGCTAATTACATACACTGCCCCCAAAATCTCTCATCTTAAAATTTCCTTACCGGGTTATAGGTCATTACTGTAAATTTCTTCTAGCCCCTTTAAATTAAGAAATATTCTACTTTGGCCTCTATAGTATTAAAACTTTCCTAATATCAAATCACAATGTTTTCCAAAAGTATCAAAATGACTCGTTAGGTGGGTGTGCTTAATAGTGTGGTAGAGTATGGTTTTTTAAGTTCTTTTTATTTAAAAATATATTAAAATAATATATTTTTTTATTTTTAAAATTTATTTTTGATATTATCACATTAAAGCAATTCAAAAACATAAAAAATAATAATCAAATTTTGATGAATCTTGCTAAACCATATTTTATTTTTTATCTCTCCCACATGTATGGTGATATAAAGCAACAAAACAAATTGCAAAAAGCCTAAAAAATTCAAAAAGAGGTACCATAAGCTTTTATTAGTTATTTAACCATCAGGACCCAAATTGAAAATGATTAGAAAAATAAAGGACGATACTGGGAACTATAAAACTATAAGGAGTCAAAGTTTAAAGAATATGGATTAAAATATGTAGTATATTTATCCTGAAATAAAATCTCCATCAACCGGCACTCATTCGCCGGTGACGCTCCACCTCTTCTCTCCTTCATAATATTTATCTTTAAAAAGCCATCAAATCAAATATCAAACACAAATCTACAACACTACACTATCTCACTCTCTTAAATAAAATTTAAATTCCCAACCTTACCTCTGAAACTGTTGTTATTTTGTGTTAGTGATTACCGAATGCTTTGAAAAATGGCGCAGTACAGGCATTACGCGAACGGAACGTCGGATCACGTATCCATCGGGATTCGTGCGTCGTCGTCTAGTTCGCATCAGCAGAAGTCGGGTCGGGTTAGAAGATTAGGTTACAGATCCGATAAGAGTAGTCGAGGCGGGTGCTCATTGATCGGTGCGGTCATTGTGTTTTTGTGCCTTGTACTTGTTGTTACTGTTTTAGCTTACTATTTCCTCTCCACCGAGATTACCATTAATGGCAAAGGTTTGTTTTATTTATTTTTTTGGTTCTGTTTGGTTGCTGAGAAAGTGTGAGAAATGAGAGAAAGTGAAATCAGAGCTCAATTTTGTTTGAATTCAGTTACATTGTAGTTATTTAGTTAGCAAGATGCTAGTCAGAAGAGAGAGATTTAGTGTGGTTAATCATTTTCATTTTATTTTACAATTAAGTTTGTTTGTTTGGTTGCTGAGAAAGTGTGAAAAATGATTGAAAGTGAACTTTGGGAAGCACAGTGAGTAATTAAAAGCGTAGGTATTTACTGTAGGTACATGTAGTTAAAAGCGTTAAGTGGAACTCAACTTAATTTTTAATATCTATTTAATTTTGTTTAATTATTATTCGATCTGTAATTAGTCATAAAGATTGAAGAAAAAAAAGAAGGAAAGGTGGAAAAATATTTTTCGTTTTTAATTGTTATTTGGATTTTGAACAAGTGATTTTTTTTCAAGATGTAATTTTAGTAAATGTGTTTGGTGCAGATGTAAATGATAATCATGTCGAGGATGATATGATGAAAAATGATGATTTTCTTACAAATGTTACACGTACTGATACTATTAAAGTTCTTGGGTTTGGGCAAGGTTCGGTGGGACATGGGCGGGATTCTAGGTATTGGGATAGGGATGATAGGAGAAGGGATGAAGATTACAATGAGGATGATGTTGAGCATGATAGCAAGGTTCTTAGGGATGGCGAATCTAGTGAGAAGGGTCATAATTTGGTGAGAGTGAAGAATTACAAGGAGAAGGTGAAGGCGAAGAGAATTGAAGATAGAAAGGGGGTTGGGTTGTATAATGAAGATGGGCGCAAAGAGTTGAAGATGTATGAAAAAGAGTACGAGGCTTCTTTGAAGAGCACAGGAAAATTGGGAAACAAAAGTGATATAAATTTTTTGTTACTTGACGACGAGGATACCAGGGAACAAAATGGAGCTGTTGATAGTGAGAACGACTACAATGATGGTATAGATTTCCATGATCCTCGTATGGAGGAGTATGGTGCTGATTCTGAACATGACAAAGAGGAGAACTCTAGTGAAACAACAGTCCATGTCAAAGATAATAGTGAGTCATCTAATTTTCTTGATGCTAAAACCAAGGATCAAAATATTGCAAAGGATAATCAGGAAGACTCCATGAGTTTGTTAGAGAAGGGTTCTTTGAAATCTCAGAACTCGGGTGATGGTAACACTGATTCTCGACGTGCCAATAACATTGGTGGTCATTCTACAAGTAAATCCCGACCAGATTCAAAGAAAAAATCAAAGCGCCACAAATCTGGTAATTTAAAATTTTTATTTTTAATGTTAGCATGCAAAGTCACAAGTGTCACACTTTGAAACCTTAATTTCAAGGGAAATTTTAATATTGCCTTGTACATTTTGCTTCATGTACCTTGTTTCTAGATCGTGATGCTAACCTTAAAAGGGGGGAAATTGATATATGAAAACATTCTGTATGTATTTTTTCAAGAATGCTTACCCCTATTTTACATGTTAACCTCCCCTACTGTCTATATAATGTTATTTTGTTTATTGGAGACATGGTTGGATTCTGCAAAGAAGTCCAGTTCTTTGTCTATGTGCATGACCTGTTCAGGCATGTGTGTGCCCTTCTTCTGGTGCTCCATGGGCCAGGGAACAGGTAATACAGAATGGGCCTCCGCACAAGTTTTGGAAGTGCTCATAAATTATTCATCAGAACAGACTTTTGACGTACTAGCTTGAATATATGTGCTCAATATATGGTCTTTTTATGTGTTTTTTCCCCCTACTGTTTATTTATTTATTTTGCATATGAAGCTCACTGATGATTGATTGGACCAATAACAAGAGTGAAATCCAAATAGAATGTCAAGAACTGCAAAAATATGGTATCTTGAGATCAGATTCTTTTATAGGAAATTTCATTTCATTTCTTTTTCCCTTCTTGTTACAAAAACCTTAACTATGCTCTTTGATTGACTAAAGCCAGGTGGTTTAATGAACCCATGCTGTCTATTCCCTTTGTTGATTGGACTGTCTGATGGATTTTTTTCACTTGTCTTTGCTTGAATGTCAATTTGGACTAGTTTTGATTCGAACAATTTTGAAGCAAATGGTTAAGGATGTCAAATTTGAAGTGACTGGTTTATGATTTGAAGATTTCAAACATCTGGTTCTGCATAGAGGACTAGCCAATATCTCCTTTTCTTACTTGACATGTCTTGCTTGAATTATTCAGGTTGTGGGATGAAATTTCTAAATTCCACTACAAGGCTTGTGGAACCTTTTGAAAGTAGGAAGTTTGCAAGATTTTCCTTGCAGTATACTGAAATTGAGGAGAAGCCTGAGGGACAAGAACAATGGGAGCCCAGATTTGCTGGGCATCAGAGCTTGCATGAACGGGAAGATTCTTTTTTGGCACAAGATCAAAAAATAAAATGTGGTTTTGTCAAAGGTCCTGAAGGATCTTCGAGTACAGGATTTGATTTGGCAGAAGATGATGAGAGTTATATAAGTAGATGCCATATTGCTGTGATCTCTTGCATCTTTGGGAATTCAGATCGTTTAAGATCACCAGTAAATAAAATGGTATGGGACTTTTATTGAAGTTAAGTTATATAGAAATATTTTGGTGCATCCTTGATCCCAATCAGTTTCTGCATTATTATCTGTTTTTGGTGCATCCTGATCCCAAATCAGTCTGCATTATCATCTGTTAAGTTTGCTATTGGGGAATATATTGAGATTGATAATTGATGTGTATCAGAGCTCAACTGTTTGCTACCTTTTAAACCTCTCTCTTTCGGTCTCCTGTTTACTATGGTTTTTCATGGATGGATATTCAACTAGGATCCCCCTTTTCCTATTTTGAAGAACTGTGGCTTGGAGGAAAGCTATTGTGGTTGAAAATTTATCAAATAGAGGGAGACTTTAGTTTATGTTTTAAATGTGAAAGACATATCTCTGGTGGAGCATGCATGATTAGTTACCCAGCAGCTCATGAGATATGTTTTTTTTTCCTATGCTTTTGTAAATAACTTATTGGCTTCATGATGTGCTGTTGGGGGAAGTAGGTCGGGGTTGGATTCCAGTTTGTTTCTTCCCTTTGTGGATTATCTGGTTGGAGCATATGATTCTATCTAATGTGTTAATAGAATAATCTTCCCAATTTACTGAAGTTAAAACCCAACTTATTCCTCATTTTATTCTGTTTCTCATTTGGAGTTTCCTGGATTTTTTTTCTATCTCCCACCAAGCATTTCCTACACGTGAACCTTTATATAATCTTTATATTTATCACATATGATATGGATGATGGGTATCTATTAGGACATAATATTCTTTGGATTTCTAAGCAACATCCTATATTTAGTGCTGTGCTGATTTAGGACAACCTAGTTATTTCCACAAAGGAATTATTTCTTATAGTGCTATTTTATGTGGAGTAAGAAGGTATAAAGTTAGGTGATTAAACAGGGCAAGTGGATCACAATACTTGTGGATTTGGGATTGCGTGATATCAAGCTAGGTATAAATGATTTTGAGGTCTGGTCTTGTGCATATTTAGTACCTGCTAATAGCAATTACTAACTATATCTGCTAGGATTTTGTTACATGTTTGTATTAAATGGTGCAAACTTGATTCATTGTGCTGAAATTAGGATCCTTAAGGTATGGAGGAAAAAAGATTATATATATATATATATATAATGAATTACTACGAAATTGATGGTAGAAGATTTTCAAACCAAGAGTTCCCAGAACTTCCCATTAGGTGCCAATGATAAAAAAACCTGAGGTTACACTTGCATCCTGCAATCTTAAAGATCTCATCAGCTAAAAATCATCTCAGCTCCTGAATGTCTCAATCCAAGCTTGTTCAGGTGGTGAAGTTGATTGACCTCATCCATTCAATTTTGTTGTGGGCTAAAGCTTCTGCAAACTGTCATGATGGTAAATTAATTTTGACTTTTTTAGCAATGCCATTGGTTGTCTATCTCTCCCCTTTCTCTTTCTCAGTACTTCTGGTTCTTCCTTGTATATACCCCAGTAGGTTTGGCATTGGATGCAATCAGACCTTTTCGCATAATTCTTGCTTGCATTTGCAGTTTAGCCTTCCCACAGATGCACTCATTTCTTACCCAATTATTATTATTATTATATTATTTATTTTATTCATTTATTTTCACCCATCCATTTTAACTTCCTTATCTTAGCTATATTCACTTGATGAACCTGCTCCTTTATTGCTCAATACTCAACTCTATGGTCTCAAGTCAGCCATATTGCATCTTATCCTTCTACCTTGAAGTGTTTTTAGATATCTCAAATTCACAACCCCATAGACAGCTTTGGAGATTGAAATTATGTAAAATAACATTTATTCTCAAAATAGAGCACTAGAAACTTACACATTTATAGGCTTCTTATACCCTTATCCTATGTGAACTTTGCCTTGTAATGTGAATTTAAAACCTTTAGGACCAGGTAACCGGTTGCGATCACAGAATATGAATAAAAACACGAGTGGTTCAGATTATGATAATCTTGTACCTCTTTAGTGGTCTCTTGCGGATAAAATTAGAAATTTGCTAAAATTGTAATCAGCATTGAAAGAGTACCCAAATGTTGAGTTAAAAACAGAATTTGGAAATTCTGGAATATTCAATCTTGCTCTTGATGAGCCTCTTAGGTCACACATCCCATTCTATGCTCTTTTTCCTCTACTCCGACATGCTCACAAAGTCAAATCATCATGGGTGAACCTTTCCATCAGCTGGACACAACTTCATCACAAACTTGTGATGTGTGTTGTGGAGTCCTATTCTGATCATAAATTCCCATCCCTCTTTCAGGTCACTCGTTTATCAAGGAAAAATGTCTGCTTTGTAATGTTCATGGATGAGGTTACTTTGCAAACGCTTTCTTCAGAAGGCCACATTCCAGATACAGCAGGTTTTATAGGTTTGTGGAAGATTGTGGTGGTGAAGAATCTACCATATGATGATATGCGAAGAGTGGGTAAAGTGCCAAAATTGTTGCCACACAGGCTTTTCCCTTCTGCAAGGTGAGAATCAAAATTGAACTGTCGGTAATGTAACAATTAATTTTTAAATGCCCTGTGATTGTTGTTTTATGTCATGGAGTCCATGTGGAGTGAATTTGATGTCTGAACATCAAGGGAAAGAAGAAGAAGAACATAGAACTTGGAGTAGTACAATACTGGGTCCTTTAAAAAACGAGCTACAATTTGTGAGAAACTGATTGCTCATTTGATCACAAACTAAAGTTATGCTGGATCCCTTCTCATGGGGATTAACCTTAGATATGATCTTGAGTTTTGTTTCTGACCATTTATTTATATATTTATAAATCAAATAAATTGTATTGTGAAGCCCAAGCTGACAAAAAGAGCAGTGAGCTAGAAGATACACAAGGGCATTCATTTCTTGCTTTTGAAATGTATCCAGTATTGTCTTCGATGAAACCGTAGCAACCAGGGTTCCAACACTGGTACCAGCAGAAGCAATATTGTCTTCAAGGAACTCTTATTGTGATATATTTAAATCATCACGATCAAATGATCTAACTTGTTATTTATATATTATTGAGTACACTACTTCAGTGGCATGTAATGGGATATTTTTGCATGTGCAATGGTTCACACTACAAAACTGTCCAGGATGCTCATAGATTTTTGTTCATCATTCAGTTACCTCTGCTTAAACAGCTGTGACACTGGAAGGATCATTTGAACTAATATTTATCTTGGTGGGAATTTTTTCAAAACAAGATCTGACCATTGTGTCTAATATTCTGCATATAAATATTTTCCAGGTATTCAATTTGGTTGGATAGCAAATTACGTCTTCAAGTTGATCCTCTTTTGGTCCTTGAGTACTTTTTGTGGAGAAAAGGTTTTGAATTTGCCATTTCTAAACACTATGATCGCCATTGTGTATGGGAAGAGGTTGATCAAAATAAGAGACTGAACAAGTATAATCACACTGCCATAGACCAGCAATTTGCTTCTTACAAGTCTGATGGGCTGAAAAGATTCAATGTCTCTGATCCAAACAAGCTCCTTCCCAGCAGTAATATTCTCTCAGTGTTCAGGTTATACAATTCTCTTCTGAGCTTTTGCTGTTTTTAGTTTGACAAGATGTTTTGTACTGCTTACAGATGTGCCTGAAGGGTCTTTCATTGTGAGAGCGCACACTCCAATGTCAAACCTATTTTCCTGTCTCTGGTTCAATGAAGTTGATCGCTTTACTCCTCGTGATCAGCTGAGTTTTGCTTTTACATACCAGAAATTGAGAAGGATGAATCCTGGCAAACCATTTTATCTTCATATGTTCAAGGTGAAGAAGCTTAACGTTTTCTCAGATTTATCTCTACTAAAGTGAACGAAATCCTTAATAGCAGCCAATGTTCTAAATAAAACTAGTTGTCACAAGTTAATTTTCTCCCCGTCCCCAACGACTAACAGCTGGAAAGAAATCTAGAAACTACAGTTTTTATCATGATTTTTTCTATGTTGCAGGATTGTGAGAGAAGGGCCATAGCGAAGTTGTTTCGTCACAAGTCAGAGGACAAGCGAACTACTCCTCGACAAGAAGCAACAGAATGAAACACATTCATGTTATCTTTTCACCGGATGAGACTCTGCCTGTACATTATTTTTTGCCACACCCAGTTCGAGAGCCTGACAGTGGTATGCATCCTTCCTTCTAATCCCCCAATATATTACAGTAAAAGTGACGGTTGTGGACCATTTTGTTCTGGATCTGCAATTAAGATGCGAGGAACGTCCAAAGCAGAGGAAAAGTTCTATTGGCGAGATTTGCTGGGATGAGGTAAGAGTGCTGCTGTCTCTCTCTCGCTTACATGAATTAAATACCTGTGGAAAAGAATTTGTGATCTACTATGTCTTAGTGTACCGATTCATTTCACCATTTATTGCTTCATCTCTAGCCCAGTAATGTCACAGTGCCCTTATGCACCATTGCTTCCACTATAACTACACTTTTATATATCTTTTATTATTTTAGAAAAATTATTTGATTTTCCCTTCATTATTGGGTATTAAAATTGGTTATTGTTTTTATGTATAATGAGGCTTGTACGATATAATGTTTCTTTTATAGAAATTGCAGTTTGAGAACTCATTTACTTATTTTTGCACTCCTCGCCCAAAATGTGAATCATGCTTGAATTTTTCACTTGTATGTATTTTAATAAATTAATATTTTCTCTTATAAACCTTTTTGTCACTTTCTAGATGAAAATGTCCTGCAACTACTCAGTACACTGGTCTTGTTGATTAATAATCAACAATGGAATTAAAATTAACTAAATAAAACAACCAAATGCAATAGATAAAGAAAATAGAAGAAAATAGGGACCAAATTCAATAGATGAAAAAGAAATAAGAAATAAGTTGTCAAAATAATCAGAGTGTGTGTGAGAGAGAGAGAGAATGAAAAAGAAAGGAACTTAGTGCCAGACTCAAGTACGTCCTCTAGGTGTATCTTAATGCAAGTTTCAGGGAACATTGAAAGAAGAAATCCGCATCATGCCCAGACTTCAGCATTTTTTATAGGGATGCAATTCAAAATCTGCCTATATGTTTTGCTGCATGATATTTCTCCACAAAATTGAAAGCCTGCAAATAGAGGTGCATCTCAGGTGGGTCCAAGGCTGCCTTTTTCTGAATTAATGTAATTTTCATCATGGTTGTCCATTTCGGCCAAAATATTTCGTACTAGTTAAAAAAACAAGATAAAACGGTGTTATTTTTATTTTTATTTTAATTTAAATTTCGGTCTGTCCTGTATTTTTCAGCCAAATACCGGCCGAAACGTTCAGGTTTCGTTTTGCTCGTTCTGTTTTGGCCAAATAGTGTTTTATTTAAATAATGAATAATTTTACAATATCAATCATATCTTAATCCAACCGTTAGATTGAGATGAAATTTTACGATGAGTCTCTTGATATATTTATATATATTATGTTAAAATTTCATAGCAATCAGAGAATTCAATGACCTTGCAAGATTGATGATGACATTCTCGTAATATCATACATGTTCGTAGTTTTGGTCAGAAAAATCATTTTATTGTGTCGTTTTTTAGATTAAATTGCACAATTATAAATAATTTTATTTTTGGATTTGAACTAAATTGTTTTTGAATCAATAAATATAAACAGTACAATCCCGAAACGGCGTGCCAAAACACTTTGAAACCGAAACATTCCGTTCCAATTGAAGAAAAAAAAAAATATTAACCGATACAGTATTGTCAACCTTGATTTTCATAGATTATATAAAACTAGGATTCAAAAAATTCTTTCCATAATTTTTCTAGCTCGATGCAACCATGGCTAGAATCTTATTCCTTCCTTTCACCACCACTTGAAACAGTTCATTAACTACATAATCAAACATTTCCAGACCTTCCTTCAAAGCTAGGGAACTGTTCTGCAGTGAATCAATGTTTTTTTCCCAACGTCTCTTTATTCAGAGCCACACCCTTCAGCATCTGAACTTTCAAATCCTCAACTGCACTCCCTCCCATTTTAGTCTCAGCTAAACTGGCCTTGAGTTATCCTTGAAACCTCTTCGCTCCTCGAAAAAGCAACAAACGAGCTTCCTCAGCGATGGTGAGAATAACTTAAGCTGAGAAAAATCCCTATAAACCTCTTCATCCACCTGTATTAAATCTGGATAGAATATTGCAGAAAACAGGAGCGACCAGACAATATTCATCGTTCTTCTTACAGCATATGATGCACAAAATTTATCATCCCTGGTCTCTGTTTTCGGTCTGCCGGTCTTGTATAGATTCACAATTTTCCAGTTCTCAATGCCATAAAGCTTCTGCCATTCGCTTTCTAATTTCTCAATTTCAGTCATATTCATGGTCGAACCGGAATACCCTTCATCAGAAAATCTTCTAACAAGAACATCAACTAGTAAACGGTAACTATCCATTGTAGAAATGGCTGATCTCAGCGTGTTACAAAAATTCAGGATGTTCAAAGTGATGTAGAGTAGTCTGGCCGTTGAAGTCGAAATGTCGCGAAACTCGTATAGTTAATGCGTTTCGGCGAGACTATCAATAATCAAAAGCTTTGTTGTTGAAGCATACCATTTTTCAGCCGGATTCCGTCGTTTAGGCTCCAAAATCATCATTTTTTCCATTTTAAAAATAATTGATTATATAAACCTTCAATTATCATCATATTAACAATTATAAGGTTCCAACATGAGATCACGATGAAATTAAACCCCTTAATCCTAACTTTTTAGCACCGGAACACCTATTAAAACAAAATTTATCTTTGGTAATTAGCTGTAACTCAACTGGTTTGAAGCTCTCTATTAAAACGAAAGAAAAAAGTAAAATTTACTATAGCTGTGCATCATATTTCCAATTCTATTTTATTTTTAATTCAAGAAAATTATACCTCTGAAAAACACATTTTGTTAATCCAGGTGAATAAATAAAACTCTTACTGTTCCTATATTTTCACTAATATTTTCATGATTTATGCAGCAAAATATTAGACAGCCCTTCACAACTATGACGTTTTCTAGACCGCCACACAGGATTTCAATACAAGATCTCTTGCTCTTCAATCGGGTCCCATCACCATTGTCAAGTTGTATAAATCAAATGAACGAATCAAACAAAGAATCCCATGATCACCAGGATCCAATTTTCACAGCCTTCTGTGATCTGTATCTCCTCCCATGATTTTAAAAAAACAATTATAAAAGACAGTCCCAAACACATATATGGTAAAAATCGAAACGAGATGACATGTTTGCATTGTTGCTTGCATAATTGAGAATTCTTTAAAATCCACAGATTTTCCCTCAACTCTTTGTTATACTGAGACATCTAGTATTTGATACATTCGGCAGGCGATACAGCATGAAATCGCAAACCAGGCATGGTTGAAACCAGAGAAGAAGTAGAAGAAGAAGAAGAAGAAGAAGGTCAGATCCTTCCTTCCACTTACTGTTATTAATAAGCCATGGAAAATTGCTTATAAAATCAATCATCATCACGCTCCCTCACCATGCTGACATCCCTACTCTTGTTCTTTTCCATGGCATTTAATAAAAAATCTGTCAGCACAGACTCATAATTGGGTATCTTCTCATACCCAGGAAAATAATTTATATCAATAATAAGATACCTATTAGCATCTCTAGCATCCCTAATCAAGTCAAAGTTCAGCAAACTAATCCCAGTTTCTTCCTTCATTGCCATGGCTACTTCCTCAACAAAATCCACTGGTGGCATTTCCACTCTGTCAAACTCCCCCCCCCCACAATCACTCTTCTCCTCCAAGTTGGATATTTGCGAAAACGGCATCAGACCCTTCAAGCTCACCAGTTTACCCTCTTTAATGTCAGGCAATGATTTCCTCTTGACACATTTCACAAAATCACCAACCACATAGACTTTAAAAATAACCCCGCCATGATTAACAAATTCTTGCATTATAATCACTCGTGTCTCTAACTTGTCTATTCCTTCCTTGTCAAAAACCAAATACATTTTATGGGAGGTCTCACTCCCATCAGCCATTAAAGGTTTGGCGATCAGCGGAAACCCTAATTTCTGAATTAAATCATCGGAATTCTTCATCATGGTTTCTGAATCAGAAAAAACAAGTTGTCTAGGCACATCTAAAACTTGTTTTCTTTCAGAAACTTTTAAATTACTTACAACTTGAAGCATCGAAATCCGATCGTGAATTCTCTGGATGGAATCAAGAGGATCAATGATGAGGGCATCAGGGTTTAGAGAGGAGAAGTGCAGGAGCTGGGACTTCCAATCTAAGCCGTAGAGTTTATGGATGACGCAATCCAAGGGTCCTTGTTCGATAAGAGGTTTCGAAGGATCGATGGGGATGAGATCAATGTTGTGTTGGTCTGCGTGGTGGATGAGGGAGGGTTTGATGAAGGCTTGGATTTTTTTGGGTGGCAGGGCGTAGCCTACACGGTGGCGTTTTGAGTGGGTCGACGATGACATGGTCGGTTGGGTGTGGTGGCAGTATTGTTTAAAATAAAAGGAAGGGTTCAAACTCTAATAGAAAGACAGGAGGGGTGGGTGTGTGTATATATATTGAAATATGATATTCGAAGATGAGGAATCAGAATCTGACACGTTTACTCCGAAATTGCAATCAGATTCGTAGATTAATTTTTTTAAGTGAGAAAGTATATTGATGCTATTGAAACAATTTAACAGTTTATTTATTATTGTGATTATTTTTTAAAATATTTTTTATTTTGAAATATACTGAAATAATATTGTTTTTTTATTTTTAAAAAATTATTTTTAATATTTGTATATTAAAATATCTGAAAACAACAAAACAATATTACTTTAAAGTAAATAAAAAAAAAACATGATATTTTTATTTTTAAAAAATACTTTTATATTTTTGAAACATAAAAATAATCAAGATTAGTGGAAAAATCCGGTCAAAATTTATTTGAAGTGACTTGATTTTTTTACAGTTTTAAAAGCAATTTGAATAACTAGTAAAAATATAATTTGATTCAAAATAAATATTTAAGATGAGATTTTTTAATAAATACTAAAACAACAATACATTGGATTAATTCAATTTAACATATTAATTTACATGTCAAGTCATGAGATCTTGATAATCTCATAAAACACAAATCAAACAAATGAAAAGGTTTAATTTTCAATAGACTTAATAATAAAAGATGAAATTGAAAAAATAATAATTTAAAAAGTGATCAAAAAATGAATTGGAGTCAACCTGGGTTAATATGTTAAACACCGATCTAAGTCATCAGATCTAAATAAAATTAGTATTAAAACAAGTTAGAAATAAATTCGTGTTGAAAGATAAAATTTTAAAAAAAAATAATTAAGAAATGACACTAAAAACAACTTGAGTCATTCAGTATTAACTGGTGAAACTTGTGACTCGAGTCATGAGATGAGGATAATCACATATAAAATATATCAAAATTAATTATGATGTTTAATTCTCTATTAACCCGATATTTAATGATGAAATTAAAAAAAATAAGTCAACTTACTTAACTTATCAAATATCACAATCCACATTATAAGTCTACTATAATCTTATAATTTTTTTTAATAAATCTAATGTTAAAATATTAAATCAAAATTAAAAATATATATAAATTAGAAAAAAAAAAGACTAAATATATATATACACACACAAGATGAAAAGGCTAATAGAAACAACACTATAAAATAAGAGAATAAGGTTCCTTATTCTTATTTTTTATAGTGTTGTTTGTATTAGCCTTTTCATCTTGCTTTTGTGAAGAATATTTTTTATTTTTTATTTTTTTAACTTTTTTTTAAAAAAAAAACTAAAGATAAATAATGTTCAGGGTATCATTAGGGTATCCATGTTTATGTTTAAAATAATTTTTGTTTAAAAATATATTAAAATAAATATTAAAAAAGAATAAAAACTAAAGATAAACAATGTTCAGGGTATCATTAGGGTATCGATGTTGTTGTTTAAAATTATTTTTGTTTAAAAATCTATTAAAATAAATATTTTTAAAATTATTTTTAATACTAGTACATCAAAATAAGTTAAAAATAATATTAGTTTTTTAAATAATTTTAAAACACAGTTTAAAATACGCAACCTTTCTTTTTACTTGGTATCGTAGATAGATCAGATAGTGACAGCCGCCGACCATCAAACACATATTTTATATTTTCCATACAAAGTTCTCTTTCAGAAAGGTGTGTCCTGTGGCCGTTTGAAGTTTGAACCGCACAATATTTTTTTAAAATTCTTATCATTGTACTTTGGGGGTGCTTGAGAGTGTGGTTGTGTTTGTTTTTGAAAGTGCTTTTCGTGCTGAAATACATCAAAATGATATTTTTTTATTTTTTAAAAATCATTTTTGACATCAGCACATCAAAATGATCTAAAACACTAAACCATATTCATTTAAAATGCAAAAAAAAAATAATCCAAAATTTGGCTAAACGGTGTTTCCACCGCTTAGCCAAACAGGCATTTATGTTTTGTTTCAAGCGGTTTGATGTGGTGTGGTAACAAATAATTTATATATATATATATAGTAGATTTTAAATTTGAGTTAGGACGTGTATTTCTTGTAAGAGTCTGAAAAAACTAGAATTTTATTTATTCATCTGAATCCACAAAGTACACTTTCCAAAGATATGATTTGCTCCAATTAAAAAAAAAGTTATGGAACATTTGATCTGATGGAATCATTCCTTGCAAATTGCAACCCACCATCATCTCTTTTTGTTACTTTTTTTCGGGGTGTTTTTTAAAATATAATTAAGTTTATTTTTTAAAAATATTTTTTACTTTTAAAATATAGTTCTTACATCATTATATCAAAATAATTTTAAAACAACAAAAAAATATATTTTAAAACAAAATACATCGTCGACACTTAGGTTATGTGATAGGTATATATAATTTGTTTTTTAAGTATATTTTAGTTTTTATTTTAAAAAAATATTAAATTAACTTTTTTATATAATTATTTTTTAGGTGTAACTCACCTGGTTTGAAGCTCTCTATTAAAACGAAAGAAAAAGAAAAAGCATACTGCAAAGAACTAATTGGGAACGAATGTCGCAAAGAACTAGAATTTAGAAAAAGTAGAACGAATAAAAAAGCTCTACATTTCACAAAGAACTAATCAAAGCAGTTGCAAATGAACCCACATAATAAGAAGAAACAGGGAATTGGAACCGACAAGGACTGATTTAAAGCGATTATGCTGCCAGGGATTATAAATGGGATGTAATAAAATCTTTTAATTATTAGAGGAAATAATAAAATATAATTTATATTATTTTATAACGTAAACAACAAAATGATAAATATATACATTTGAAGACAGATGGCGGGCTTACCGTTTACGTTTTGTTTCGTCCTAAATGTCAGCAAGACTGCAAAAATGGTTTCAATAAAAAATAAAAATAGTTAAAATTCAAAAATAAAATTATTTTGAATTGTATAATTTAATCTAAAAAATATATAATAAAATAATTTTTTTTAACAAAATTATGAGCATGCATAATATTACGAGAATGTCATCATTAATCTCGCAATATCATTACATTCTCTAATTGCTCTGGAATTTTAACATAATAGATATAAATATGTCAAGAGACTCCTCGTAAAATTTCATCTCAATCTAACTGTCGGATTAAGAGAAATGATTAATATTATAAAATTATTCATTATTTAAAAAAAAATTAGCTGAAACGGAATAGGCGGAACGAAACCATTACGGCCGAAATTTGAGTGAAATTACCGGAACGGACCAAAATTTTAAACGAGATAAAAATTACATCATTTTATTTTATTTTTAACTGATACAAAACATTTCGGCCGAAACAAAACAAATTAAAACACTTGTTAAAACCAGACGAAGTAACTATCTCACAGACAACTCATCAAACATCGAAACTCTGCGGTCCTAGCCCTAGATCTTGCCATGTTACTAGCGATGTCAACATGAACGTTGATTTATCATGCAAGATCTTGATCTTCATGGGTTGCGAGCATCTCATCCCATGCATGCTGACAACGTTAGCAATCTATGCTGATGTGGTTCACACATGACTTGATGACATCTAGTATCTTCTTTTATCTGCGAGTAAATCCTATTTCTTAAAAATCCTATATTTTAGAAATTCTATTTTGTAGATCTGATGAACGATTAAAATTTTGACTATCTCAATTTTTTTTTTTAAAATATATTTTTATTAAATTTTATCGAATTCAAAATATACAATGTGGGCTGCTTCAGCAAGGCTCCTCTTGAGAAACTCATTTGAAGCTTGGCCCATGATTGAGCATTGCAATAAATCTAAAGATATCTTGTAATGAATGACAGCATGAATGTACCAAGCCCAAGATTAATCTATTGTAACAAAGCTAGAGGAATGATTGGCTTACAAAATCTTTGAACTCCTTGCCATGTGATTTTGACCCCCAAATCTATTTGGTTATTTCATTTTTTTTCTAATATATATAAATGCATTTGGAGAAGCTTTGTTATTGTTCCTAAGTGTGCACATGATGACAAAGAATTTGCGATCTGCACAGCAAGTCTTGAGTTTGAATTAAGACGTGTATTCCTTGTAAAAG
Source organism: Salix brachista (assembly GCA_009078335.1). Classification (NCBI taxonomy): domain Eukaryota; kingdom Viridiplantae; phylum Streptophyta; class Magnoliopsida; order Malpighiales; family Salicaceae; genus Salix; species Salix brachista. Next base: position 15,388,839 of record CM018590.1, read on the forward strand.
TCTAGAACAACGAAGATTTTACTCCTTCACCTGAGAATAGGGTTTCCTCGCATCTAAGAAAAACTTTGGTATCTATTTTATTTTCAGAATTTTTAAGATTTATCTTCATTTTGATGTTAAAAAATAGACAGATTAGGGGATTCTTCTAATCTCTCACTAAAATAATAGCAATATCTTCTATATTTTTCTTCTATAGAATAAACATCATTTCTTCTAGAAGAAAAACAACATTTTATTGTACGTACTAAAATCAATATAGCCAATAGCATTCTTTAAACAATGTCTTCCGAAGAACATTTATAGATCCGTTGATTACTTCCACCATGATCAGAAAGAAAGCGAGGGTTTATCATAATTTGATAAAACAACAATTAAGCACATCAATCATTTGTCGTAAGTGATAAATTTAAGGTATAATTAGTTGCTGGTAAAGTACTAACTGCCACTTAATTAATAATTAAGCATAATTCAAGCAGTGATTCCCTTGCTTATGCCAACAAAGGTTGTCACTACTATTCCGGTCGCCGTTCCAGTTTTTCTATTCGAACAGAATTTTTCGGTTTTGAAGCGTTTTGGGATGCCGTTTCGAGGTTGTACTGTTCATATATAATTAATTATATATATATATATATATGAAAAAAATTAAAATATTAATTTAACAAGTATAATTTAAATTCAAGATAAATTAACTTTAAATTATACAATACAAACACAAAGTCAAACAAACATAATTTCAAAATTAGAAACACCTCTAAAATTCTAAAATATTATGATAGTAAAATATTTTAAAATAAAAGAAATATTATGATTTTGAGCCGGAACGGTATCGAGACATTCCAGCCAGAATTTAGCTAGAATTTTCAAAATAGACCGAAATTAAAATCAAGACAAAAACTCTACCGTTTCTTCTCGATTTTTTTAATGACACGGAATGTTCCCGCCATTCCGGCCGGAACAGAACCGAATCAACCAGCTGATGCCAACAAGTCACGGGTGTTCCACTATTTCCTTTTACTAATATTTTAATAAGCTGTAGTGGGGTTTTGCCTGGTGGTATGTGAGGTGTTAGCATATTATATATATATATAATATATATACACGTTTTGTCCTTGGATGTCGGCCCAATGATTGATGGATTTGGCGTTGCCAGTTCTAAAGATGGTGAAGTAGTTGTCGTGTTTCAAAAACATCCCATTTTGACAACATTAAAAAAAGTTACCTGATAAGGAAAATATCAAAAAGTGTTCAAGATTCCTTGAATCATAAAAATGTCAAAAAGTTTATCCGAAATGATTAGGAAAAACACTATCTTACTTGTTTAGTTTATCATTTTTTTATGGATATCCATATTAATTTTTTTATATATATATATATATATATATATTGATTAATTTTCCAGATACTAAAATTAATGACTATAAAAACCACTACGAAAAAAGTTATTAGCAACAGAATTTTGGAATGGAAAATTTCAAACAATGGAATATATTTAGCAAAGAATTTCTCGTTGCTAAACATATTCTAAAAAAAATCATGGATTACAATGAATTTGTAACCGTAGGAATGCAACAGATTACTTTCGTTGCAAATTCTGTTGCTAATGATCTTTTTTTTAGTAATAAATCTCTAATGAACATCTTATTAGCAATCATAATTTAAGATTAAATCAAACCCCTTAATCCTAACTTCTTACACTGGAACACCTATTAAAACGAAATTTATCTTTGTTAATTAGCTGTAACTCCACTGGTTTGAAGCTCTCTATTAAAACGAAAGAAAAAAGTAAAATTTACTATAGCTACATCATATTTCCAATCCCTATATTTTCACTCTAATATTTTCGTGATTTATGAAGCAAAATATTAGACAGCCCTTCACAGCTATGATGTTTTCTAGACCGCCACACAGGATTTGAATACAAGATCTCTTCCTCTTCAATCGGGTTCCATCACCATTGTCAAGTGGTATAAATCAAATGAACGAATCGAACAAAGATTCCCATGATCACCACGATCCAATTTTCACAGCCGTCTGTGATTTGTGACCTTTAACTGATGGTCTGTAAGAACTGCGATGCTTAGCTGACCTATGACAATTGTGAATCAAGAAAAGCCTCTTCAACACTTTCATGAACACCACCATGCCTGGTTTCCTTGGAGAAATGATGGAGGTTCCATTAGGTTTTGACAGTTTTAGAGCTCTAACACAGCCCGTGTGAATTGTCTCAGAATCCAATCTTGAACTGCCATGATTTCTTGTCAGTGTTTCTTCAGTATTGAAATCCTCCCATAACATGTCCATCTTCTCCACCTTATCGTTTCGACCACCATTTCTTCTCACCACCTTGGTTGCCGCCGCACCCAGCTCCTCTGTTCCTGACAAGCTCGGGTCCGGAGGAGACCTGTTCTTACAGACTTCTTCTTGATCACTCTCTTCTCCATCTGTGCTGCTTTCTTCTGATGGTTCTTCATGGAAAGGATCGGGACAGGCTGCCGGAGATAAGCACCATAGAGGTGGGGAATCGATGATGCAGGAGACAGGGTCTGTGAGGACGGGGAAGGTGAAGTCTTCAGTGGCCATAGCTAGGCTGGAGATTTGTGTGCGAAATAAGAGATGGGGTGGAACGAGAGAGTAGGAGTTTTGTTCTGGGTGGGATTTTTGGACATATTAGTTCAACTGCTACAACTAGTTAACGTTTCTTTGGTTTCTAAATCGAGTCGAGGTTTTTGGGTCCCACTCAATATAGTGTTTCATGGTAGATTTGGCTTCTCGAGTTGACCACACATTTGAGAAACATTTTGTTTTAAAAAAAATTAGTATTTTTATATGTGCAAATTTCAAAAATATTTTTTTAAAAATAAAAACATGTCATTGTGATGTATTTTTTAATAAAAAAATACTTTAAAAAACAATTTCAATCACGCACATATAAGTTTAGTAAAAGTTATTTTATAAAATAATTTTTAATTAAAAAAGTTTAAAAATAATATTTTATTTATTTATTTTTATTGAATGTTTCAATAGTAAAAACAAACACTCCTTTAAATTGTGTTTTTCCATGGATTAGATTTTTTTTAGTATAAGAATGTATTTTTTTTTTTACCAAAGAAACCTTAAGCATAAATTAAAAAGTTTATGCATATATTTAATTAATAATTAAAAACTATGTATGATTCTAAATACATAAAAATAATCATTATGTTTATTCAACTCAAGTCGGGTAGTTTTTTTTCTAATGTAAAATAATAAATGTGCAAGTGTTTTTAATATATTTTTTAGCATTGAAAAGAAATATAGCTATGAATCAAAAACATGATACTTGTATTTAATAAAATACAATGAAGATCATATGTTTGTGCCGTATTGCAAGGTCATGAGATCTTAATAATCTTGTAAAAAAACAAATTGAATCAAATTAACTATAAGAAAACAAACACGAAACACATCATGAAAATCAATTCAAAATAAATCAAGAACGACTTTAAAAAATATGAAGACAATTACATATTAGATCAACATGTTTAAATTAGCATTTGTGAAGAAGAGGGGATAACATGTAGTTAAAGAAGAGTAAAGGTATGTTTTGTGTTTATTTGGGTTTCGCCTCGGTCCAAAGTTGATTTATACTTGCTAAGACCAAATATATTTATACATTTTTTTTATGTGAGGAAACTCTACTCTCCGTAAAGTGTATTTAGTGGACCCAGATGAACACGTAAAATCTTTGATATCTCATGTTCTTATAAGAGGTGCATGTCCTAACTCAATCTCGAATATCTCATGCTCTCATAAATCTTTTGTCATCACGCCACCTCCCTTAAAAACGAAATATTTATACACTTAGTTTATAATTTTTTTCATTCCGATAAAATCATATCATTGGCCAACCAGCTTGGTGCGAGCCTAATATATATAATTGGAGGAGAAGTTGGTATGATGTGTGGTAAAGTTTTTTTTTTTTTTATTAGCCTTCATGTAAGCAGTAGTAGGCATGGCATAAATGTAAATATTGGCGATGAATATGACATTTCTGCTGCAATTTTTGTGGCAAGAAAACAAAAGTGTGTTGCATGTACAATTGTCATATAGTAATTAATGAAATTAAATGTAGAGGTGTGTGTCATGCAGCTGAAGAAAAAAAAAGAGAGGGAGGAGAAAGAGAGGGGGAAGTGGGCTGGTTGGTGGCCGAGCAACTCACAAGGTCGGGTTGCTGGCTGAGCAACCACAGTAATCGCCGCCCTTGCTTTGGCCGACCAAGCTGCTCCACCCAAAGGGGATACCTTATTGGTCCCCCAAGAATTAGTATTTTTATTTTTTATTGTTAACTTGGCCCATCCCTTATATTGTAAGCATTAAGTATAAATTTTTTTAGCATTTTTCAAAACTATTCATAATCCGGAATAAAGAAATCAAGGTTTTTGTTTTTTAGATGCAATGAAACACCTTCCCTCGAAAAACACCTTTTGTAGATCTAGATATGCAAGTAAAATCCTAAAATTTCTCACTCTTACAAGAGATACACATCTTAACTGAAACTCGAGACAGATATGTAGATTAACTCTCTATCATCACGTACCAAGACTTGGGGGCGAGATTTATTGATCTTTAAAGAGATATTAGTATCCAATAAATTTTATGTTGATAAAATTAAAGTTGGTTACTCGAATGTTTTCTAAGGAATAGAAAATAATAAAGGCAGCAGAAACATGTCAGGACATCTCATCCACCGCAAGATTGATAGCAGGAAATGGCTTCTTCAAAGCTCATTTTTGATTTTTCAACGCTTTGAAAGGGATTACACGGCAACAATCTCTGTTTGGTAAAATTTGCATTTCAAATCTATCACAACTCCATTGAGTTAGCCAAATAATATCTTTTTTGCCATATATAGAGTTCACCTTACACAGAAATCTATAAAAACAAAAGAATCTTAATAGTCTAAGATGAGAAAAGTCTTAAGTCCACCACTCCTTTAGTGGTTGCATTATAGCAATTGAAAGTTAAATCATGAGTTAATCTAAAGCAACTTGAACAATAATTTATGTGAAACATAGAACTTTCTCATACAAACACCCTGTACCCTGCATATATTAAGCATAACCTTCAATTCTTTGTTTAGATGCCACACCTGAGGTCAACTTCAAGGCCACTATCTAGCATAAATCACATACAAAACAATGCAAACGAGCAGTCAATGCAAGGATCAGGAGGTATTGCGATCAAGATATCTGTTATGACGATGCGAAAAATACTCAATTAATGAGAGCTAGTTCTTCTGGAAATGTTACACCAGAACTTTGCAAACATAAAATAAATGAAAGAAATCATGGTTTTACCTTATATCATAGTTGTATGCAAAATATCCCAGGTGTAAACTGTATTTCTTCATAACTTGAAGCTAATATTCGATAGGAAGAACAAAATGCTCAGAATTACAAGCCCCCGAGAAGGGGAAGATGGAAAGGGGGAGGTTAAGTGTCTATACATGGTGGCAGATGAAAGAGACCATCTCCTTTTCTTATCTGAGAAAGAAGTCTTGCCATCTTCGTCCATTGTTGACTCAGAATATAAAGAACCCGCCAAGTATGTTGACAATACACAGGTCTGTGGCTGGAATTCTCTTTCTGCCTCAAAACAGCACCCAAGATCTTGAATGACAGTGACACAAAGAATCAAAGAATACAACTATTTTGGTCTCAGAGTGTCTACACATCGTAGAGGGATTCCTTCAGGATCAAGTCCATCTTCTTCATGCTTAGGAAGGCACAATGATGAAGATTGTGATGACCCTATAAATGAAGTACAGTTTATGTGAAGATACAATCTTGAACTAGAGATGATTAAACAATAAAGGAAATACTGGAAACCCACCTTCAACCATGTCCTTTGTTTTATGAAGAAGAAAAGTCCCAGAAAGGATCGCTACAAATCCACATATTTCAGTGACAATTTGTGATGCTTTCTGTCCATCCCAATCCTGAATTTAAAAAGGCATATAGTCAGCATACAGGGCAACAAACATCATAAAATCCCTTAAAAGTTAAATACTGTAGTAATATTAACAGGGACTGAGGACTGCACGTAAGAACTAAAATCTTCAGAAAACAACTATCTAGTTTTATTTCACCACTACATCTCTTTTCCATAGATTATTATTTTCTGTCTAAGAGATAGAGTGAAGGAGAGTTCCTAAAAGGAAAACAATGAAAAAAAGAACTCAATATTGAGTAGCAACAGCTTTTAAACTCCTTGGCTGGAGAGGATAACATAAAATCTTCAGAAAGTAACCATCTAGTTTTCTTTCACCTTTACATCTCTTTCCATAAAAGAGAGGAGGGTTTCAAAAAGAAAAGGAACAAAAAAGAAAGAGAAAGAAACTCATTATTGATGTAAGAACAGTGATTTTAAACTCCTCCGCTGGAAAGGATAGCATAAGAAATTTCATAATTATACTGCAACCATTCACCATAAATCAGCTCAAAATAGATGAAAAACGAATTGTTTTGTTTGTATTTTGAATACACCAGGACAACCTATTTGTAGCAAGTTCCATTTTCATTTAAAGAAAAAATCTCCAGTTTCTACGGTCATCATCACTTAAAGTGAAGCTAACATGAAATCCAAGGATTAGTTTTCCTAAATTCCATCTATCACACAGACACATCCCATCTCTCACACAGCCACATTCATGCATGCCTATAAGTCAACACATGATGCTTATTAAAAAGAAGGTTACCTTAAACATGATTACACTAGCCAAAATTGTAAATGAAGTAAACATCACATAGTATATGGGAGATACAACAGCTGCATTGAATGTATCAAGAGCCTGCAATTCAAAGAGTAACAAATGAATTTATCTGCCAAAATCCCTTCTTAACCTCTGGTCATTGCCCTGTTATCCTCCCACGGAAGCAAGTCTTATGCAGGAGAACTTGAAATATCGCAATCAGCATTTCAAGGTAGCATATGTTTTTTTATAAAATTATATGGACCTCCTAAGAAATGCATTACCTTGTTTAAGTAATTGATTTGAGTGATTACACAGGTGAGTACAACCAAGGTAAGGGCCCAAGTTTGGGGGTATAGTAACTGATTCATTCCCGAGAATGTCAGCTTCAAAGCAATTCCAAGTGCTTTGACACTCATAACCTGTTATGAGCATTCAGGAAACATAATTTTAACAATAGTGGACTTACACTAGTAAACACGTGCACACAGTGAATAATAAACGAATAGTTAGATATAGTGAAGTTCATAAGAAGTTCAGATTCAAGAAGAGGACAAAAACTGACATACTGATAGTGAGCCCATGAGCAAACAAATTGAAATATAGACCATAACATGAGTCTGCCCGTAGTGGGTATAGCACGGATGATAATCACAACAACAGCTGTTATGACAACAGCAGCATACAAGAGAAAAGCTGCCGCAGATATCACAAAGAAAGAATTACAACATTACGAGACACTTGAGTAAAAAAATACAAGAGCATGATAATATTATGTATGTTTTTTGTAAAGCATCAAGGACTTGTACGCCATTTTGCTATGTTATTCTATTCCTCGGGGAAATATACCTGGCTCTGTTGCAAGATCCCACACTTCGTTCACAGACTCAATCTCACGTTCTTGAGGTGCATGCAAAACAATTGTCGTTGAACCCACAACACAAAGAGCACAACCAAGAATCCCAAAAGTGTGCAACGTTTCCTGTAAAATAGCATGTGCAAGAGCAGCACTGCAAGACAAATGGAAGGTAGTGTCATAAAATAATCTGATATATGAAAGACATAGTAAATTTTCTCTTGCCTGATAATGATACTGAGTGCTCCAAGAGGAGTGACTAGAATAGCTGGTGCAAATGCATAGGCTGCAAAATTAGCAATTTCCCCAGCAATCACTGCCACAATGACAATTATCCCTCTTAGAATGCATACAATGTGATCTGCACTCAAACTTCCAATGCACTTCATAATGGTAAACCAACAGGAGTAACTTACATATAAAGAGAAAAGGTAAACATCATAGAACAAAATCTAGGAGATCCAAACCATCTAAACAGACAAACAACAAAAGAAACAGTGCAAGACATATGAAATGAAAGGTCTTGAATGATCTGTGAAAGACTGCACTTTTGGCACACATGGAGAGTTTTTAGCTAATGAAAAGAACTTATTGCTTTTATATAGACTATTTATTACTCAGTAAAAGAACATGGACTATTATTTAATTATCAAAAAATATATAGACTATTTATTTTATACCACACAATGTATAGGCAATGATATAAAAGTAATTTCTTTCATTTCTACAAATTAACAGCCATGGAAAATAAGGGCACTTACTTGTTATCATGCCAATCCACCAAAGTGGTTCATACAGGTAAGTATAACCCCCAGCACCTGCAAACAAAAGGTCCACGAATTCAGATAAAGTAAGACCATAAAACTTTATTATCATCATAAATCAAGCCAATAATGCAATCACAATAATAAAAAAGAAATGTTAACATATTAAGCAAATGTTGAGTATTAAACTCAATAATTCCACATTCCACATATCCTGCTCCGACTTCTATACTCATCAAGCCATTAATGCAATCACATAAATTGTAAATTGTTAAAAAGTTAGATATAAATTTTTATCTATTCTTCTTCTTCGGATAAATCACACCATCAATTGATTAGAAAGCATAGTCCTAAAGAGCACCATAATGACTGCAAATCATTCATGGACTAGGCATTGGAAGATGAATGATATTCTGCAAGCCTAAAGAAATAATTGTGAAACTATTTCGTTAAGCCATATGACACCATACCATTATCTGGAACTAAGATGGTCAACAAAGAAACAAATAGATCTTACACAAACTGGCATGGAAATTGATTGGTGGTGTGATGTGTAGTCCTGGAAACACTAAAAGATTGATTAAACATGATAAAGAAACTCTTGCAGAAGTTATATGGAGTATTAGTTAAGATTTGTAAGTTCGTATAACATTACTCTTTGCCAACTTAGTACACATGAAGCATACAAGAGTAGCAAGCCAACATAGAATCTGAACAACATGCAGAAAAGAACTTGGAAACCAAAACTTTGCAGTTCTAAAATCATACGAGTGTATAATGAATAATTGCATGGAACAAACCCTCCAAAATCCATCTCTCCCCAAATAGACATCACAAGGAATAACAGCACCAAACTCCAATCACTCAGTGTCTTCACTTGCTGGAGCTTAATCTTCCAACTAAAAATAATCTAAAAGGCAAATTTTCCAACATCAGCTAAGAAACCCCAAATAGTGAAACTAGATTCCATGCCAGCAACCCGGTGCCTGGTGGTGAACTATGATAAACCGATTAGCCATCTTTTTTACTAGCGCAAACAACAACGTATCAATTCAGTGTTTCTAACAATATATGTAATCAAACAGGAAAAAAAAATCCATTAAATATCATCAAGAATTCTATCCAGAACTTGGAATACAACAGTAAACAAAAATTTAACCCACTCTTAAGTTTGACCCACAATTGAAATCCTCAAGCCACGTGAATTCAACCCATTCCTATCACTATGTTTATAATTCTTGCAATGAAGCACACAAAACAACTTCCACTCAAGACAAAACCCCATTCCAATAAATCCATAACGGACCACCAAAAATCAACCCATTTCACACCCAAAACCTATATTAAAAAAGGGCATTCCAAACCAACAAATTAGCACCAATTCCAACAAAAAATCACAATTAAACAAAAACCCACCAAAGCCAACAAATAAAAAATTAAACCCACAAAAATGCAACCCATTCCAAAGCCGAAAGAAAAAACCCAATTGAATAAACAACAAAAAGATGGAAACTTTACCTGCCCTCAGACCAGAAGGACCAGCTCTCTTCAACCCTTTTTTCTTAACAATAAAGCTGGCTCCTATAAATAAACTCGAAGACAATGCCAACACCAGTCCCTTTATGTTATCCGTTGACATTCCTATCTCTGTTTCCACCATAACTTTACAATCCCTTCACCACCACCACAACGACGACGACAGCAACAATGTCTCACCTCAAAACGAGCTGTTTCCATTCATCAAGTCGTCTTCTTTATATTAATCTTGTCAGAATCGGATTGTATAATGTGCATGAAGAATGTGAGAGAGATATGGGAACAGACAAAGAGTATTGGGATTTGTGAGTTTAACGTAGTTAAGAAGTTTGTTTATTAGTTTGTAAGATTTGGACCGATCTGATAGGTATTGTTCAAGAGCTGAACTTTTTCTTTTCGTTTTTTTCAACTTCTATCGACCACTCGTGCACACTCCCTTTAGCGAGACTGCGAGATGGGTAGCAGCCCAGGAACTGCTTCTGGACTACGGGGATCTTTTTTCTGGCCTCTAATTTTGTCTTGCTCTCTGGCTAGGGAGACGGGTGCAGCCCCGTAGCTAGTTCATTCAACGGAGGGGGAAAGCATAATTCGCCTATTACCAGAGGACGCGTAAGACTCCACAAGAGAAAAAATTTAGGGAAGAATCGATCGAAATGAATCTCGGTGATCGTCAAAAGAGTGGCTTCTATATTTCTCAGATTTTTTTTGTTGCTGCTAAAGTGATACATATTGTTTTTTAAGATTTAATTAAAAATTATTTTAAAAAATTATTTAAAACATTAATATTAACCAAAATATTTTAAAATCATATTTAATATCTTCACTGTAAAAAAATTAAAAACACTTTAAAATATTATAGTACTGTTTAGTGTGTATAAATTATTAATTACAATATATTTTTATTTTATCAAGATAATTCCAAATAAAAAAATTTAAAAACATTTTTTAAACGTAAAAAAACATAAAACAACGCAAAAACAAACCCGTTGTCACTTCCCCGTCTCCTGCCAAAGATATTATGGAGTAATTGTATGAGTAATCCATGTAATGTTTTCATTTCATAAATTGAATCTCGCTGCTTCTAATTTGATCAATTATGTCCCCTTACCTTCAATTTTGTTTGCAATGGAAATCCTCCTCAACCTATCTTAAGATAATTTATGGTTCAATCATCTATAGGTGCCCAGTGGTAAAAGCTTAAAACTAAAGGGTTTGCCTCTCTCTGATTTTAAGTTTGAACCTCGTGGTTGCTAATATGATTGCTACTAGAGATTTACATGAATGTGGACTTGTGGGATTAGTCGAAATGTATGCAAGCTGACCCAAACACTCAAGTTAATAAAATCTTATTAGCTAATAATATCTTAATTAAGCTAATTATATCTAGAAATTTTATTATACTGAAGTATTAACTAATAATATCTTATTAGCTATTTAATGAGATTTACTTTATAAAAATAGATAGATACAAATAAAAAAGAGATATATTAAGCAGAGAAATTCATATCATAGTGTGTAACATGAATTTTTCTTTCTTTCTTTTCCACTTGTGTTTATTTTTTTCTTTCAAAGTGGATTTTACTAGCTGTAATTAATGATATCTTATTAGTTATTTAATGAAATCTAATTTACAAAAAGTAGAGAGATATATATATATAAAAAAGAGAGAAATTTGAAGAATAGATTCTTATCATTTTTTCATGGAATACCTTTATATTCTCTCTTTTCCACTTGTATCCTCTCTTTTTCTTTAAAGTGAATTTTATTGAGTAACTTGTATTATATCATTAGTTACAGCATGAGCATCATAAGATTTTTATTATTATATCAAGTAATTAAATTCATTTCTAGGATTCTAAGGATGAATAAAATAATAAAATCTATTTATATGGTGGAATTAAAGAATGAAGTCTATTTTTTTAATATATTGTATAAAATAACGTTGAAGAATATAACGATGAAGAAGTAGTGATGATATAAAAAAACAACTTTTAGATAATAATATAAATTATATTCTAGATTTCAACTAATTTCCCTTTAATTTAAAAATATATTTAATTTTTTTTAATATTAGTATATCAAAATAATTTTAAAATAATAAAAATAATAATTTAAAACAAAAACAATAAAATAATTTTTTTTAATAACCCATATGAAATGCAAAAACAAACATGATTTTAGTATTATAAATATATTTTATAGAGAATTAAGATATTTCGACTCCTCTAACATTTGAGTGTTACCTTTTAAAATTTGTTTTTTTATTTCTTAAAAAAATAAAAATTATCTTTGCTTATAAAATCTTTTGAACTTTTCATTTTTAGCTTGATTTTTCATTACAATTGATGTTTTGAAATCAAATTAGCATATGTAAACCTTTTGACTAGTTTCAGTCGTATAAGTTAAGGGTGATTTTTTTTTTGTCCGGATTAGTTTTTAATTATAAAAATAACTAAATCAAAATCATAATTTTTTTCAAAAAAATATGAAACTAAATCAAAATCGGTTTAAACCGATTAGTTTTGGTTCAATTTGGCTTTTTATATATAAAAAAAAAATAATACATTATTTTTTAGGTTTTTTCTTGGACTGTAACAAAGACTTTACTTTCTCTCATTTCACCAAAATGGAATGAGACCAAAAAATTTGAACCGAACTAGTTCAGTTATGGTTTCTTAATTTTAAAATAGAAAGGTTTTTATAATTTATTTTTATTAATTTGAATTGATTCGGCTCAATTATAATTTACCAATTTTAGTTTTAAAAAACCTAAACCGAACTAGATCAATTTTTTTTTAAATATTCTAATCCGTTTTTTTTTTAATAATTCAAATTTTACTGATTAGGTTTTCTTTAGTTTAATCATTTTTTTTTCTGCTGACTCCTAGTGTAAGGAAACTTCTTTGCCAGAAGGAATCTTTGGCAATATCTCAGGAATATTAGCCCGGGAAAGGCAAATGTCCCATGGATTGTAATGGGGGATTTTAATGCAACATTACGGCCAGAAGACATATATGGAAGGGATAAAAGATGGCTTGGGCATCATGAGGAGTTCCGATCGAGTATCAACCACGCAGGTCTTCTTCAACCTTCGTATACTGGGGTTCGACTCACTTGGCACAATGGTCAGCAAGGGGAGAGCATTATCCTAAGGAAGTTGGACTGGGTCTTTGTGAATCCTCAACTGTTGGACAAGTGGCAGCATGCTCACGCTCACTTTGCTACTAGAGATCACTCTGACCATAGTGCTATGACATTCACTCTTGCAGGAGTAGATAGGAAGAGGGGTGGGCAGTTTAAGTTTCTCAATCTTTGGGCTGATCGGGACAACTTCATGGACATTATTAGGGACAATTGGAATCGGCATCTTCAAGGCAGCCCAATGATGAGACTCTCGGCCAACTTATACCAGGTGAAGGAGATCCTTAAAAAGTGGCATTCTCGGAACTCTAGCCAGATATCCAAGAGAGTGGAGGAAGCCAAAAGGAATTGGGATGAGGCCCAAATTCTTCTAGATCGTAACCCAAGCTCTATGGATAAAAGGGACGACGAGAGGAGATGTGCTGGTATTTATAATAGGCTTAGCATGGATGAAGAAGCCTTCTTCAAGCAGAAATCTCGCATTCAGTGGCTGGAATTGGGTGACCGAAATACAGCCTTTTTTCACAAGTCCCTGGTGCATAGGCAAACCCGTAACAGGATTCAAGAGTTGAGGGATGAGAGGGGGAATGTTTCAACTGACCCTAAAAGCATTGCTCGGATAGCTGAATCTTACTACAAGGATCTCCTTACATCCACTGCTAATAGGCAGCACTATCATCGGCAGAACCTGTTTGCTAGAAGGATTTCAGATGGTGCCTCAGATCAAGCGGCCAGACAATTTACTGATGACGAGATTAAGGAGGCTTTATTTTCCATTCCAGATAACAAGTCCCCAGGACCAGATGGCTTTACCAGCTGCTTTTTCAATAAGTGCTGGAGCATATTAGGAGAGGACTTCACGGCAGCCATCCGGTATTTCCTTTCTCACAATTACCTGCCTAGATGCTTCAATGCAACAAGAATAGTCTGTGTCCCCAAGGTGGAGAACCCAATAGAAATTAATGACTTTAGGCCTATTTGTTGTTGCACTGTGATATACAAAACTATTTCCAAGATGCTTGCCAGCAGACTTAAAGAAGCTCTCACAGAGATAGTGGGTACAAACCAAACAGTCTTCCTGAAGGGAAGGAATATCTCGGACGCTATTCTCCTCACGCAGGAGTTGCTTCACAATTATCATCAAAATAAAGGGCAGGCGAGATGTACTCTCAAAGTGGATTTGAGGAAAGCGTTTGATACTATCAAATGGGATTACATAATCCAGGCCATGCAAGACATTGGGCTTCCTAATCAATTGATCAAATGGATCACAACTTGCATTACCACTCCTCACTTCTCGGTCAGCATAGATGACAAACTGAATGGTTTATTTCAAGGGTCTAGAGGGATTCGGCAAGGAGATCCCCTCTCCCCTTACCTCTTCGTCCTAGCAATGGAAGGGCTTAATGGAATTATGGAAGAAGCCACATCTGATCAAAGATTTAAATATCACTGGCGATGCAAAGAGGACAAGATCACTCACGTTAGCTTTGCAGACGACCTCATGATATTTAGCCATGCTTCTGCAAACTCAGTGGCTGTTATAAAGGAAGCTCTAGATAAATTTTCAACTGTCTCGGGCCTAGAGGTTAATAGAATGAAAAGCTCAATTTTCACAGCGGGCATTGATGAAGGCACAAAGCAGATAATCAAAGGCATTCTGGGGTTTGAAACCCATTCTCTTCCGGTCAAGTACCTGGGGGTCCCTTTGATTTCTACAAGGCTCTCTTCAGCTGATTGCAACCCCATAATTGAGCGAATAACAAATAGAGTCAGATTATGGACTTCCGCAACCCTCTCTTTTGCTGGCAGACTACAGCTCATCAAAGCAGTCCTTTTCGCTATGCAAGTGTATTGGTCAACAAAATTCATTATACCTTGCGCTGCTATTAACAAAATAGAAAGCATTCTTAAAGCTTTTCTATGGAAAGGGTCGTCGCTAGCAAAGGGGGGCTCGAAAGTGGCTTGGAGTATGGTGTGCAGGACTAAGGAAGAAGGGGGGCTCGGAATAAAGGCTATTCGGGGGTGGAACAAGGCTGCAATTATGAAGCAAATCTGGTGCATTCTCTCCAATCCTACCTCGGTTTGGGTTCAGTGGGCGAAGAGATATCTGCTGAAGGGGCAATCCTTCTGGAAAGTGAGGATGCCTTCTAAACCCTCCTGGACATGGAGGAAGATTCTCCAAATTAGAGAGCAATGCAGGACCCTCTTCACGGTGCAAATTGGCAACGGTAGGGCAACTTCTCTTTGGTATGATTATTGGCTTCGAGATGGGAAGAGGCCAATCGATATCTTGCCTATGCGCCAGCCCTCCACTTCAAGGTACAGATGGAATGCGAAGGTCTCAGATATAATGGAGAATGGGAGATGGAATCCCACGGATGGAAGAGTTTCTATGCAAGAAATATGGGACAACATCCCAAGTTATTCCCCTAATACTGCAGTGGAGGACAAAGTTATTTGGAGGCCTAACCCACGGGGGATTTTCTCGATTGCTTCAGCTTGGGAAGCCATGAGAAATCACCATCCCCTAATAGACACCCATCTTATCATTTGGCAGAAGGGACACATTCCTCGTCATGCCTTTATGCTCTGGTTAGCAACCCAGCAAAGGCTGAGCACTATGGATAGGCTCCCGGCGTCAATAGGTCTGAATGACAAAACTTGTGCTCTTTGCCGAGAAGATGATGAAGATCACAGCCACCTATTTTTTCGGTGCAACTAATCTAAAAGGGTTTGGGAGAGCATTAATGAGAAAGCTGATATGCATTGGCCCCTGATGTCGTGGAATCATCTAGTCCAATGGGCAGCTTCCAACATCCATCGCAAGAATACAATGAGCATGATAGCAAGGCTTATCATGGCAGCTTCAGTTTACTATATTTGGCAGGAGAGGAATCGAAGGGTTTTCAGAATGCAGATGCAAAATAGCCACTACATTGTCAACGAAATTTATCAACTCATCAGAACTCATTTATCTTGCATGGCAACCATCCCGGACTCAGTTAAGCTGCAGTGGGATATCTAGTTTTATGGGTTAGGGGCTTCTCTCCTTTAGGACCCCTTTGTGGCCTTTTTTCTGCCTCAAGCATGGGGTTTTTTATCTGATTATGGGACCAGGCCTAGAGCTTGATTGTAAGCCTGTTGGCCTTTTAGGTTTTTGCCTTTAGGCCTTTTGGCCCTTGTTTTGTCCTAGTCCTAGGCCTTGAGCTTGGTTGTAGCCTACAAGAGAGAGGCCCAGTAGTGGAAGCTTGTTTCCACATTTGGGCAGGCAGCCAAATTGCTGTCTTATTTTTTTTCTCTTTCTAATATACATTTGGAATGTTCCAAAAAAAAAAACTTCTTTGCCTTTCTGAAATAGACATTAATTAATGCGAGGAAGTGACTCGGAAGGCCACCTGCAAATTTCTCCGACATACAAAATAAAGATCAATTAATCTTTGACCCGAGGAAGAAGTGTCAACTTTCAGTACTTGCTGCTTCGTAGTAATTTCTCGATAATGATACTTTTCCGAAATATTGTAGATGATTTTTTTATTTAAAAATATATTAAAATAATATTGTTATATTTTTAACATTAAAATAATAATAAAATATTAAAAAATAAAATTAAAAAATATAATCCAACCTCAAAGTCTCTAAACATCAAGCTGATGATACAGATATAGAATTCTTTTGTCAAACAAGATTAAACAGTGCTCTCTCCCTACTCGGTTGATTCTATCCATGTTTCACTTAGTACTAGTCACTTATCCACGTTTCAATGTGTTCACAATCATATTTTTTTAATATAAAAATATTAATCGTGTTATATTTTTTTTATTATAATATAAATTTAGATAAAATAATAAATATATACAAAATTTAAGTGGCATGCGAGTTCTCAATAAAATATATAAATTTATATATTTAGTAGGTTTCAACAGATTCATCAACATTTGCCAAACATTATTAAACTTACTGAATTTCTTATAATAATATACTTTTTTATATTAAACTTAATTTTTTTTTTTGGGTTATTGACATATTTTATCATTGTCTAAATGTTATGAATGATGCTATTATGAAACAATTCGAGTTTCTTACAAATTAAAGTAATTAGAAAAAGACAAATGACCATTTATTCAGAGTGTTTTCCTTTTAACAATTCAAATAATTTTTTTTTAAAATAATTTTCAAGTAAATGTTGTCTCTTTTTTTCTCTATTCAAAATGGTAAAAAAAAAAAACAATGATGTGTCAATACTTAAAAAAGTAATTAATAATATTTTATTAATTACTTCTTGGATCTACTTGGAAAAAAATGGACACAAAAAAAAAATTGCGATCCATAAAAATTATATATATAAAAAAATTCTCTTACTTTCATTTTTTTAGTCAACCCAGTAAATAATAAAAAAAAAATGACATTATCATTAGATTTCTAATTATTTTTATCAAACATCATCGTTCATAGTGTTTAAACAAAGGATTAAATTTGGATCTTGATTTTTCTAATTGAGAATACAATAAAATCAAATTGGTAGTTTCAGTTCTTATTTTGCTACAATCCGAATAATTTAAGGGTAAAATAATGCCAGTAACCGAATGTTTATGTTAGACTTGTTGAAATTCTGAAGTGATTCCAGGTCTGCCAAAGCTGACAGGAGAAGAAGCTGACGGGTTGAAGATTGAAGAATCATGTTTTAATGTTTCCTGTTTTAAATTCAATGTAATCAGGATGATTAACATCCAATAGATAAGAAGTCAACATTATTCGGTTAATTCAGTTAAAAGTCAATGTTTTTAGATAAGTTTCAATTTAACAGAATTTTGTCGTTGTAAGTTCTTGATTCATATAAATAAAGCTAATGGGATGGCAGTAACCATACGAAAGATTCTGCCCATGTTTACGTTCTCTTAACTCAAAATTCAGAGTAATTTGTGTTCTTATCTTCTGGGAAATTTCTCTTCATTTCTGGAAAAATTCCCGTCCCCAGATTTTAATCTCTACAGTACCTGTTCTCAGGTTTTTTGTCAATTCGTCCGTACAAATTTGAACAGTACGTGTTTTTATCAGGATTTTGATTTTTCTTCCAAAATTCAACATGGTATCAGAGCAGAATTAGGTCTTTGAAAAGGGATTTGAGTGAAACACGAGTGATTAAGAAAAAGTGGGATTTTTTAAAGATTAAGTAATCTTGAAAGGGAAAAAAGAAATTTCTGAGAATTTACAGAATTTCTAAAATCAAGAAATTTGACTTGATTTGTTCTTTAAAAGGATAATCAATTGATAGTTATCATCAATTGGTATCCCTGTTCTCTGTATTGTGAAGTCTTAGAAGTGAATTACAAAGAAAAGGAAAAATTTCGAAGCTAACAGTTCTTGACAGAGATGGATGCATCTTTTTCTTCAAAATCCCCAATCTTCACAGGCTTGAACTATGGCGTTTGGGCAGTAAAGATGAAGATATACCTTAAAGCCTTCGACCTATGGGAAGATGTGGAGGCTGACAGGGAACCAATTCCCTTGAACAACAATCCAACAATGACCCAAATCAAGTATTTTCATGAGCAAAGAGCAAAGAAATTCAAAGCCCTTACTTGCATTCACAATGCAGTAAGTGAGGAAATCTTCTCAAGAATCATGGCATGTGAAACAGCAAAGGATGCTTGGGACAAATTGAAGGCTGAATTTCAAGGAGATGAAAGGCTAGGAGAATGCAGATTCTAACATTGAAGAGACAATTTGAAGGCTTGAGGATGAAAGAATCTGATTCAATCAAGGAGTTTTCATCAAATATGTCCAAGTTAGTAAACCAAATGACTCTACTTGGAGAAGAAATTCAAGAAGAAAGGGTTGTGGAGAAGGTACTTGTCAGCTTGCCAGAAAAGTTTGAGAACAAAATATGTTCTTTGGAAGACTCAAAGGACTTCACTTCCATGAGTCTTCAAGAGTTGATCAATGCTTTGCAAGCTGTGGAACAAAGGCAAGCATTTAGGCAAGAAAACACTAGTGAAGAGGCCTTTGCAGCAGGATTCAAAGGAAGAACTAGGCAGCAGCAAGTGTTCTTCAAAAATCCAGAAAACAGAACCAATTCTGGAAAATCATGGCAGAGCAAAAATTGGCCAAATAATGCCAACAACAACTTCAATGCAAGGGGAAAGGAAAGAAGAGAGCAATTTCCCACCTGCAAGTACTGTCAAAAGACAAATCATCTTGAGTCATTTTGTTGGCTCAAGAATGCTCAATGTCGAAAATGCAAGCAATTTGGACACATCCAAAAGTTTTGCAAGAACAACACCTCAAATGGGAAGCAAGCACATGTAGCTGAGGCTGTGGAACCAAAGGATGAGCAATTGTTCACTGCCATTGAGAATCACAGCTGCAGCAAGTCTGAGGTTAGTAAGCTAAATTGGCTAATTGATAGTGGGTGTTCAAATCACATGACAGCCGAAATTAGCATGTTTAATAACTTTGATGAAAAGTATAAATCAAGGGTTAAGGTTGCTAATGGACAGTATGTAAGTGTAGAGGGCAGAGGGGAAGTTGATATTGTAACCTTGGCTGGAACGAGAAATTTTAAGCATGTGCTATATGTTCCAGAAATTGACCAAAACTTGATTAGTGTAGGTCAATTACTTGAAGTTGGATATTCATTGTTCTTTGATAATGGCATATGCACAATAAAGGATGATCTAGGAACACCTTTGTTTACTGCTAAGATGAATAATAGGTGCTTTAGCATTGAAGAAAAACAAGCACACATAAGCATGAATATCAATGCATCAGAAAATTCAATTCTATGGCATAGAAGAATGGGTCATTTTAACTATGCTACATTGAAGAAAATGGCTGAACTACAAGTAGTAGAAGGATTACCTGTTATATATGAACAAAATGAGGTTTGTGAAGCATGCCAACTAGGAAAACAAGCAAGAATTAAGTTCAATAAAAGTGCATGCAAATCTACCACTAAGCTGCAAATTGTTCATAGTGATGTATGTGGCCCTATGCATAATGAATCTTTGAATGGTGCTAGATACTTTGTGTTATTTATAGATGATTTCAGTAGATTTTGTTGGGTGTATTTCCTTAAGACCAAAGGGGAAGTTTTTGAAGTGTTTTTGAGGTTCAAAGCTGCGGCTGAAAAGGAATCCAGCTGCAGCTTGAAGATTTTGAGGACTGACAATGGGGGGGAATTTACCTCCCATAAATTTGAAGAATACCTAGTTAAAGAGGGTATTAAGCATCAACTAACCATCCCTTACACCCCTCAACAAAATGGTGTAAGTGAGAGAAAAAAATAGGACTTTAATGGAGATGGCAAGATGCCTTCTCTATGAGAAGAAATTGCCCTTGAAATTTTGGGCTGAGGCTGTGAGCACAGCCTCTTATCTCTTAAATAGGATGATGACAAGGTCATTAGGAGATAAAACACCCTATGAAGAGTGGCATGGACATAAACCAAGCATAGATCACCTAAAGGTATTTGGCAGCCCCTGCTATGTGCTTCAGCCTGAGATTAAGAGAAGAAAATTGGACAAAAATCTGAGGTTGGGATTTTGATAGGTTATAGCTCAAGCTCAAAGGGCTATAAGGTTTTTGATTTAAAAACAAACCAAGCTGTTATAGCTAGGAATGTTAAGGTGGCTGAGAACCAAATATGGAATTGGAAAGTTGAAGATACCAACAATGATGAAACTGATGAACTTGCACCCGAGACTGATGAAACTGATTCTGAGGATGGAGATCAATCAGTGAGGGGGACTAGGTTGCTTAGTGACATCTATGATAGATGTAACCTGGTTGAAACTGAACCATATAATATAGAAGAAGCCATGGATTCTCAAACTTGGGTGGCAGCTATGAAGGAGGAGTTAATGATGATAGAAAAGAATGAAACATGGCAGCTTGTTGACAGACCTAAGCATAGAAAAGTCATTGGTGTTAAGTGGGTTTTTAAGACAAAATTAAATGCTGATGGTAGTGTCAATAAGAACAAAGCTAGACTTGTTGTTAAAGGATACTCACAAGAGCAAGGGATAGATTACCATGATACCTTTGCCCCTGTTTCAAGAATGGATACTATCAAGTTGCTGCTCATGTTGGCTGCTCAAAAGGAATGGTTGGTTTGGCAAATGGATGTCAAATCAGCATTTTTGAATGGCACTTTAGAAGAAGAAATATATGTGGAACAACCACAAGGTTTTGAGGATGAATCAAATGTGAACAAAGTTTACCTTCTAAAGAAAGCTTTGTATGGTTTGAAACAAGCTCCTAGAGCTTGGTATAGCAAATTGGATGATTATTTGACTAGCTTGGGGTTTGTGAAGAGTTTGAATGAAGCCACTCTATCTGTGAAGAAGGTTGATGATCACATTTTGATAATTTCAGTATATTTAGATGATTTGTTAATTACGGGTGACAATCAGAAATTTGTTGATGAATTCAAGATGAACATGAAGAACAAATTTGAGATGAATGAACTTGGATTATTAGCATATTTCCTTGGAATGGAAATAACACAATCTAAGGAAGATTGCTTTGTATGTCAAAAGCAATTTACAACCAAGATGCTAAACAAGTTTGCAATGGAAAATTGCAAACCAGTTAACACCCCAATGGTGCTAGGTATGAAGCTCACAAAAGCTGATGATGCTCCCTCTGCAGATGGCAGAATTTATAGAAGTTTGATTGGAAGTTTATTGTATTTATCTTCCACACGACCTGACATTGTGTTCACTGTCAACTACCTCTCAAGATTCATGCAAAATCCCAGCCAAACACACTACATTGCAGCCAAAAGAGTGCTGAGATACTTAAGGGGAACACTGGAATTTGGCATGTTTTTTGGCAAAATGAACACTGTCAAATTGAAGGGATTTTGTGACAGTGATTGGGGTGGAAGTGATGAAGAGATGATGAGCACTTCAGGTTATTGTTTTTCAATGGGGGAATGCATCTTCTGTTGGAATTCAAAGAAGCAATCAGTAGTTGCACATTCAACTGCTGAAGCTGAATACATTGCAGCATTTGTGGCTGCCAATCAACTTGTTTGGTTGAGAAAATTTTTGAAGGATTTGGATTGTGATCAACTGGAACCTACTGAGTTGTTTTGTGACAACATGTCTGCAATTGCAATTTCCAAAAACTCAGTGTTCCATGATAGAACAAAACACATGAAAATCAAGTTTCATGCTATTCGGCAATTCCAGCAAGAAGGAGAACTGGAGATGAAGTATTGCTGTTCTAAGGAGCAATTAGCTGATTTGTTTACCAAAACACTACCAAAGGAAAGGTTTGAAGAACTAAGAAGAATGGTGGGAATGCGCAGTCCAGTAATCAAGGAGGAGTGTTGAAATTCTGAAGTGATTCCAGGTCTGCCAAAGCTGACAGGAGAAGAAGCTGACGGGTTGAAGATTGAAGAATCATGTTTTAATGTTTCCTGTTTTAAATTCAATGTAATCAGGATGATTAACATCCAATAGATAAGAAGTCAACATTATTCGGTTAATTCAGTTAAAAGTCAATGTTTTTAGATAAGTTTCAATTTAACAGAATTTTGTAAATATAGCCGTTGTAAGTTATTGATTCATATAAATAAAGCTAATGGGATGGCAGTAACCATACGAAAGATTCTGCCCATGTTTACGTTCTCTTAACTCAAAATTCAGAGTAATTTGTGTTCTTATCTTCTGGGAAATTTCTCTTCATTTCTGGAAAAATTCCCGTCCCCAGATTTTAATCTCTACAGTACCTGTTCTCAGGTTTTTTGTCAATTCGTCTGTACAAATTTGAACAGTACGTGTTTTTGTCAGGATTTTGATTTTTCTTCCAAAATACAACAAGACTATCAGTATATGCTCTGCAGAGTTCTTCGTTTTTTAAAAAAAAACTCAGCAATCTAGACGGTAGTTATATGACTTTTTTCAGCTAATGAAGATGAAGAACACAGCAAACTTCTGTTACACATGAAAACAAGATACAGCAGATCCCCCTCCCGTTTTCCTGTCATCTCTGGACAGAATTTGTACGAGTTCTGTCTCTTTTTGGCTCACCTAGGAAAAGCAATAAGAAAAAAATAAATGAGACAAGGAGGAAGGCTCCCACTCCAACTACTATGATCACACCATTTTGTCTTCCTTTCTTTCTTGCCAATTTCTCGGAAGTCTTATTTTTAAGCCCTGGATTCCCACTTGCATTTAAAGACACATAATGTTTGAATTCCGGGATGACTCCATGAAGCTGATTGTTTGAGAGTATCAACTGATTTAGGGATTGCATTGCAGTAAGAGACTCTGGAATCTCACCTGAGAGATTGTTGTTTGATAGATCCAAAATTTCTAGGTCATTCAGCCGGGAAAGAGTTTCTGGAATAGCTCCTTGAAGGAGGTTGGTGCTGAGATTCAAAGCGATCTGCAACTTCACCGGCATACTCGGAATAGTTCCATTTAGTTGATTTTCTCCAAGTTGGACTTCTAACAGAGAGTCCATGCTGTTGATAGTGGCAGGTATTCGACCCCGAAGATTGTTTCCTTGCAAGTTCATGTAAGTAAGTCTTTGCAAGCTTGAAATTGAAGAAGGTATTGAACCTGTGAGCGAATTCCAGCTCATGTTCAAGGTTAACAACAACTGTAATCGAGTGATCTCTGAAGGGATGTCTCCACTCAAATTGTTGAGTTGAAGCTTTAAAACTTGAAGAACGCCGAGATTACCCAACAGTGCAGGTACAGGGCCTGTAAGGTCATTCTGTGCTAAATTCAACAGGGCCAACTTACGGCAAAAGCTCAACTGATGGGGTATCTCACCGGTCAACCTATTGTTATCCAGTTCCAAGTAAGTCAAATTATCAAGTGTCTGGAAAGAAGGAGGGATTCGCCCACTGAGACTGTTGCTTCCCAATCTCAACCTGACCAAGCTCTTAGATACCTTTGCAGGTATTGGACCTTCCAGCAGATTAGAAGACAAATCCACAAGTTGCAATTTCGGCCCTGATAAAAGATCTGTCGGCACAGGCCCTCTTAAGCTATTGTAACTGAGATCTAAGAAGCTAAGATATCTTGTAATTCCACTGGGAATTGTACCACCAAAACCGTTCGAATTCGCTTCAAATCGATACAAGGTTGGGATATTTGAAATGTTTGCTGGGATTTCTCCAATCAAGTTATTGGAAGACAGAAGTAAAATCCTCAGCCTGGCGAGATTTCCAA
This sequence comes from Salix brachista, assembly GCA_009078335.1. Taxonomy (NCBI): domain Eukaryota; kingdom Viridiplantae; phylum Streptophyta; class Magnoliopsida; order Malpighiales; family Salicaceae; genus Salix; species Salix brachista. Next base: position 15,413,058 of record CM018590.1, read on the forward strand.
TCCCAGTAGGAATCGACCCCTCAAGATGATTGGAACCGAGATCAATTAAGTTCAAGTTCTGATAATTTGCAATCTCATGAGGGACCGTACCTTGGAATCCATTCATAGAGAGCTGAAGTTCTTCCAACAACAAGGGATTTCTAAGGTTTACAGGAATAGGACCAGTGAAGTTATTGTAACTAAGATTCAAGCTTTTAAGTGCATGCAATCCATCTAACTGTAGACCAACATTACCAGACAGAGAATTGAAAGACAAGTCCAAAGATTCTAACCCAACAAAACCATTAAAAGTAGGCAAAGAACCACCCAGCAAATTTTTGCTAAAATTCAACAACTTTAGCCCATCAATCCTTCCACAATCATTGATGAACTCATCTGAAATTGAGCTCAAACTATTGTTAGAAAGATCGAGGTCTTGTAAAGTTTCAATCTTGCAAGCAACAGGCAAGAAATTAGAGTTGGAGAGATCAAACGCAGATAGAGAAAGACCAGTGACTGATGAGCTGCCAGAGGTGCATCTAACTCCCTCCCAAGAACATGGGTCTTTAGTAGAATACCATAACGAGTCAGAAAGGTTGAGTAACTTAGACAGACTCATCATGGTGTTGGTCTGGTTTGAAGATAGTTGGGAGAACACCGAAGGAAATAACAAGAACAAGAAAGACAAGAAAAGAGAGGTTCTTTGCTGCACATACCTTGTCATTTTAGTACCCAACTTGTTTTCAATACTTTAACTTTCGTTTCTGGATGTGCAAGTGTGCAGTATTTTGTATATATTTTTGTTTGTCGGGCTCAGTGTCAGGTGAAGAGGAGGCAGAATAAAAAAAAATGGCAGACTCAAGGGATGTAGAAAAGATGTGCTTTGCTTTACTTTGTGTTTTGTGGGGAAGATACACAAATGTAGGGCGTGATGGGAGTGACAGTTGACCGTGGACTTGAGCAGAAACCTGTGCTTCTTCTTCGGACAAGGGACTTGGACTGGCGCACATTGGTGTTATCACACCTTTTGTGTAATTTCTGTTTTGTGGGATTTCTTCTTTTTCTTGGAACTTGTCGAGGAGGCCTTCCTGTTTTATTTCTTTATCACTTATTTGCCTGTTCTTGACTTCGTCACCTTGGACAGGCTCCCATTTCGTCTTTCCCAGAAATTTGGGAACAGCTAGCTGTCAGAGAAATTCCTTCGTGGAATAATAAAAGTCAAAATCGAGATTTTGACACGGATCGGAAAGGGCTCTGAAAAATCGGATCGTAAGATCGGATCGTAAAATCGTAGAAAGATCGTAAAATGTCCGTACAAAAATTATTATTTTTAATTATATTTAAATTTAAAAAATGAATTTAAATATAATTAAATATTATTATTATTATTATATTATTATTTTATTATTATTATTATTATTCTACGATTTTTCTATGATTTTGAACGATTTTTCTACGAGTTTGACCGAGTTTGACCGGGTTCGGTTTTTCTACCGGTTCAACCAGGTTTTCGGAGCCAACTCGCAAAATCGTACAATTTTGCGAGTTGGCTCGCGATTTTGACTACCTTGCCTCCAAGTCTAGTCTTTGATGTGGAGCCCCGAATTGAATGGTGAAAGCAGCCTGACGCCCTGACTTGAGAAAAGCTTTTGGAATTTCGAAAAGTAACGTCTTTTTGTTTGGGTTTCACTAGTCTATGTCTAAACCAATGTTATCAAACAAGACCTGGGTAGAGAAAATCGTTTAACAGGCCGTTTGGCTTTGTGGTGCGATCCACGATTGCTAAACGGCTTCTCCATTTATGTGTTTGGTAATTTATGAAATGCCGGTGCAAGCTATAGGTCCCACATGCAATTTGTTTTGAAACGCCGGTGCAAGAAAAGCATGTATTACATGTTTTTTTTGTGGCGATTCCAGCTGAATAAGCTGCGATACACATTCAAACCTTCGAACAATCGTTTTATTACCGTTGAAAATAAAATACCCTAAACGTCCTCACCATCTACCTCTCGTTACTCACTCTGCCTCCGTCCCTCACCCTCCCGTCCTCAAACCCAATAGATCTGCAAATTTTATACAAAACAAAGGCTGGAATTGCAGGCAAGCAAGCGAAGCAAAAGAGCCTCAAAAGTTTTCCTTACTCTTTTATTTTTCAATTGACGCGATGCTATCCATAACTGTTCCTTCCTCTGGTTGCTGTGAGAATTGGGTCCAGTGCTCTAACTCTTCCTATCCTTTTTGTTGAAACTTGATGGGGAGTTGAGTTGATTTTGTTGCTTTGGGCTTCAATTTTTTGTTGCTGGAGAGGGCCAAGGGAGAGTGGAGTAAACGGGAGGGGGGCTGGCTGGCTGGCTGGTTGGAGAGAGCAGGGTGGGCGGCTGGTTGTGCAGGAGAAAGAAGATAGGGTTGGGGTGGGGTGGGGTGGGGTGGGGTGGGGACGGGTGGGAGGTGGGTTTTATACTAATTAGTATTATTAATTATAATAATAATTATTATTAATTATAATAATTATAATACTTAGCACAGAAAAATAATTATGTGAAATTAATAAAAAAAATTCAGTTAGCTTAATTACATGCTATAAATTTAATTATTTATAATTAATTTGCAATTAATTTGATTGAATTATTTGTAATGAAGTGTATATTAATTAATTATGTTTGAACTTATCTTGAATAAATAACTTAAAAAACAAAACAAAAATTTATTTCTTAATTAACATTAAAAAAACGAGAGAGAAAAGTGGGATAAAAAATAATTGATAAAATAAATTTATTATAATTATTAAATTTACAATATTTAAAAAAATTATATATATATACCCTTTAAAGTAATTTCACAAGTTAAAAGCAATATGAAAAGCTTGGTAACCAAACACCAAAAACTGCTTTTTTTTCAACCTCCAACTCAACCACAGTTTTAACCAAACACTTCACTGCTTATTTTGAATCACAATAAAAGCGCTTTTTTTGAAACTGTTTTTTTTCAACCTCAATCGCAAAAGCAAAAGCAATGTCAAACACACCCTAAAATGGTTGTTCATTTGTTCATCAGGTTGATCATTGATGGTATTATTATTAATATTAAATATATATATGAATTCCATAAATTTATTATATTTAAAATGATTGAACTAGTAGGGTGGCTTAACCAAGTCTCTAATTAAATTTTTGGTTCCAATGATTCTATCTTGTTTCTATGATTCCATTGTTTAAGCAATCTCTTATGAAATTCAAATTGGTTAAATGTTTGGCTTATCTATTTCCAAGTTATCTCACTAATTTCGTGCAGATTTGATAATCATGTTCCACCAATTTCTAAGATTGCGTTTGGTGTGGTTAGTTTTCTAGGATAAAAAAAGATATATATATATATATATATATATATATATATATATATATATATATATATATATATATATTACAAACACACTAAAGGGCGTGGGATTTTGCCCTGTAGCTGCTCTCACAATCCACTATGGATTGTGGCAGTGCAGGGACAAAAATGGGTCTCAGCCTCAGGCGTTTTGTGTTTATTTAATGGGGGTGTTTTCGGTTTTTGGCTTTTTTTTTTCAAACAGCCGCAATGTGCACAGTGCACTGACGAAATAAGCCCCCGATAACGACAAAATTGTGTACAGTGATCGGGGGCTTCGGCGTCCTTTCCCTCCCGGTATTTTCGTAAATACCAGTGCCTCCAGGGCTGTTTGGGTCATTTCTCGGGAGGACAGCTGGCGCGTCGTCTGGCCGCGCCAGCGGCGCTCAACGCCAACGCGCCATAGAAGCGGAGCGTGCGGCGCCATGCGGTGGTAAAAAATTCCGTTCCGCCGGTGAATACGGTGCGCCTCCTGGTCCTCTATCTCCCGTCGCGGCGCGTGTGAGTCCCATATGTCAGGGTAAACGTAGGGGTCCGGTTTTGTGGCCGGTGCACGTTTTCTCTCTCCTGCGGGCCCAATGTCAGGTCCCGTCCCTCATGTATATAAGAAGTTAATTTTGGTCCCTGAGGTTTGGATTTCGATTGTATGCCTGATTTCGGTAATTCAAACTTTGATTGTTTGCAATTGTGCCCTTCAATGCAAACTAATTATATAAAGCAATTTCAATTTCGGTCCCTAAACTTATGATTTTCGGTTTCTTTTTTGTTCCTGTAATTTGTTTGGTCCGGATGTTTTGATTTCTTTAATTTGGTCCTCCAATTAAAATTCTTAATATAAACAACATTTCATATCAGTCCCACTTCTTCTAATTTTTTCATATAATAACAGCAATTACCATAATTATTGTTTCATTATTTATTTTGGTCCCAAGATTTTATTTTTTTCCACTTTTATCCTTGGATTGAAATTAATTATATATGTTATTTTTTTTTAATCAATTTCTGTTTTATCATCTATAATATTTTTTTATTTCCTCTATCTTTTAGCTTTTTATTATTATTATTATTAATAATAATAATAATAATAATAATAATAATAATAATAATAATAATAATAATAATTTAATTATTTTTCTTGCTTACTCTTTTGTTAATATTTTTTTCCCCCCCGGATAATTTGATAATTTTTTATTGTTTTTACAATAATAGCAATGATAATTTTTACTTTTTCCTCATTTTTTCTCTTATCTTTTGTTAAAGTTTCTAGGATATTTTGAGTCTTTCATTTATTTTTTTCCTTTCATTACTAACATAATAATAATAATAATAATAATAATAATAATAATAATAATAATAATAATAATAATAATTATAATAATAATAATTTAATTATTTGCACAATAATGATTTTGTGATTAATTTTTTTTTTCTTATTAAAATATTTTGCTCTGGTTTTGAAAATATTAGTTCGCGCTCTTTTATGATCTTTCATAACATAATATCTACATTCTAAATGATGTAATCTATGCTTGCGCAATAAACTCTACTTAAATTTTTTTACATTTTATCTCCTGATGTATAACTTTTATTTACTTATATCATATAAATTTATCGTTGTAAATTTAATTATATTAAATTATATAAAAAAAAATACCTGCGGCAACGCGCGGGCAATTATCTAGTATATATATATATGCTGATTGAATATAGATATAGATATGTAAAATAAATTTATCTATGATATCTTCATCTTTTCCGAGACTTTCTCTTGCAGCCTGGCTGATCCTTCTCTATTTATCTTGCATTCATCACTTGGTACACTAATATTACTTCTTTATATTGATGACATGCTTTTGACAGGATCTAATTTGCAGTTACTTAATGATTTTATTGAGCTATTGCACTATGAATTTGCAATGAAAGACCTTGGCTCTGTTCATCATTTTCTTGGAATTGAAATTCGACGTCATAACAATTCCTTACACCTATCCCAAGCTCATTATGCTCCCTCTATCCTCGACAAAACACAAATGCTTGATTGCAAGCCCATGACCACTCTCATGGAATCTAAAACTAAGGGTCTTCATGATAACACACCTTGTCCAGACCCTACCTTTTATCGTAGTATTGTCAGTGCTCTACAATATCTAACTCTTACGCGACCTGATCTCTCATTTTGTGTCAACTATGTTTCTCAATTCTTACAATCTCCATCTCTTGCTAACATGAAAATGGTTCGTCGTATTTTACGATATGTCAAAGGTTCTATTCACCTTGGTTTATATTTAACTGGTGATTCTACACTTGATCTTTGTGGGTTCTCTGATGCAGATTGGGCAGGTTGTCCGACTACTCGCCGATCTACAACTGGTTTTTGCACCTTCTTAGGGCGAAATATCATATCATGGTGTGCCAAGAAACAACCAACCATTTCCCGATCAAGTACCGAAGCCGAATATCGTGCGATGGCCAATACTGCTGCTGAATTAACATGGCTCACTTTTCTCTTACGTGACCTCCATGTTCCTCAATCCCAACCACCGATACTATTTTGTGATAACTTAAGTGCCTTACATATGACCATCAATCCTGTCTTTCATGCTCGCAGCAAGCACATTGAATTGGACTACCATTTTGTTCGTGAACGGGTCTCCAAGGGGCTTCTTATCACTCGACATATTTCTTCTACACTTCAGATTACGGATCTCTTTACTAGGCCTTTATGTAAAGCTGCCCTACAATACTTTCACACCAAACTATGCCTTCAGCCTCGGCAACGTTTGCGGGAGGATATAAAATGTAACACCAGCAACCACAGAGATCACTTTGAGACTGCAACGGTCAGAAATGAAGAAGATCAGGATATGGTTGACATTCCAGAAATAGAAGAACCATAAAGAGTAAATCAGCCTGCAACGGTCAGAAATGAAGAAGATCAAGATATGGTTGACATTCCAGAAATAGAACCATAAAGAGTAGTTCAAGAAGTTCTGCTGTATCGCTGCAAGATTGGAAGCTAATCAAATCTGCTGCTGGAAAATAACAATGTAACGGTAACAAAAAGATACTAAGATAGAAACTACAATCGTGGCAAATATATTGCCTTGTCTGTCACCTCCCCTGTTTTCAGAATACTTTCTATATTGTAAAAAGTCTATATATACTTGTAATTGTAACTCTCTTCTCACGTTGAAAATAATCAAGAACAGAGAAGCCTTCTCACATTCTCCAGTTATTCTTTTTCTTTTAAACACCACCTAAATTTATTGAGGCTCATTACTTTGGAGTTTTTTTAAGGGAAAGTGTGTGGATGATCATGAGAGTTGGACTAATGGAATGGATAAAAAAATGCAAGTGGAACCCATTATTAGTGCAGAGAAGTTCTTCACTGGTCCTTATACAAACAAACAGAGAATCTTGTAAACCAATCAAGGGCATCAAAGGAGGCAAGAAAAGCAGAAAAGTGAAAATATATGCTGATTTGATTTGGCACAAAGTTGTGGCAAATTCAGTCAGCTTTTCATGACTCATCTGATATGCTGGTGGTAGCTAAATCCCATGAAGATCTCACTCACCTAATTGATATGGTTGGCTAATTTCAGCTCGGTGAAAGGTGAGTCTGACATTGCCACAGGAGATCAGTTGCTGCAGCTATTCTAATGTTACTTCACTTTCTTGCTATGTAAAAAGAGCAAGTAAAGTGTTTTTGCTGACATAATATTCTTTCTTCTTCGACGCGGTTCGAATGATAATTATCGATCAGAGCTGGATGATGGAGATTGTACCACCATTTTCAAGAAACTAAGCTTCTATCTGCCAAGTTCCAGTCTGGGAGTTCTCCTTCCCTGATCAGAGCTGGATGATGGAGATTGTACCACCATTTTCAAGAAACTAAGCTTCTATTTGCCAAGTTCCAGTCTGGGAGTTCTCCTTCCCTGATCAGAGCTGGATGATGGAGATTGTACCACCATTTTCAAGAAACTAAGCTTCTATCTGCCAAGTTCCAGTCTGGGAGTTCTCCTTCCCTGATCATTGATGGCTTTCCAGCTATCAGAGGCAAGATTGATTGATCTCTTGCTTAAGAGAAGCTCGATATTGTGGATCTTGAAGGGGGGGAAAGAGAGTTAAGAAATAGTCATAAAATGCATAGCCTTTTGCTATTCATTTAAGGGGTGCCTTGACTCCTAAGGCATCTTTTTTCCTTTTTCCGAGGATAAGGGGCATTGAAAAGAATTTATTTTCTATGTTACAGGAATCAATCGAGAATGTTTTTGAGAAAAGTTAACTTTTTTAATATTAGTATATCAAATTAATTTAAAAATAATATCTTCTATAGCCCATTTGAAATGCAAAAACAAACATGATTTTAGTATTAGAAATGTATTTTTAGAGAATTTAAGATATTTTGACTTCTTTAACATTTGTGTGGTACCTTTTAAATTTATGTTTTTATTTCTTTAAAACAAAAACTAAAAATTATCTTTGCTTATAAAACCTTTTGAACCTTTTATTTTTTACTTGTTTTTTCATTACAATTGATGTTTCAAAATCAAATCAACATATGGTCCGTAAACCTTTTGACTAGTTTTTGTCGTATAAGGTAAGAGTGATTATTTTTTGTCCGGTTTAGTTTTTTATTATAAAAACAACCATATTAAAATAATGATTTTTTTCAAAAAGCTAAAACCAAACCAAAACCAATTTAAACCGACCGATTTTGGTTCAGTTCGGTTTTTATGTAAAAAACCAAAAATAATACATTATTTTTTTAGGTTTTTTCTTGGACTTTAACCAAGTTTTTTCTTTTCTTTCATTTCACCAAAACAAAATCAGATCAAAAAATTTGAATCGAACTGATTTGGAAAATTGTTTACCGGTTTTAAAATAGAAAGTTTTCTATAATATATTTTTATTAATTTGAACCGATTTGGTTTGATTATAATTTACTGATTTTAGTCTTAAGAAACCTAAACTAAACCAGATCAATTTTTTTAAAAAAATATTCTAATTAGTTTAATTTTTTTTAATATTTCAAATTTTACCGATTAGGTTTTCTTTAGTGTAACCAGTTTTTTTTCCTGGTGACTCCTAGTGTAAGGAAACTTCTTTGCCTTTCTTAAATAGACATTAATTAATTAATTAATTAATGTGAGGAAGTGACTCGGAAGACCCGAAGAAGAAGTGTCAACTTTCAGTACTTGCTGCTTCGTAGTAATTTATCGATTATGATACTTTTCGGAAATATTGTAGATGATTTTTTTATTTAAAAATATATTAAAATAATATTGTTATATTTTTAACATTAAAAAAATTTAAAAAATTTAAAATAAAAAAATAAAAAATATGCAAACCTCAAAGTCTCTAACATCAAGCTGATGATACCGATATAGAATTCTTTTGTCAAACAAGATTAAACAGTGATCTCTCCCTACTCGGTTGATTCTATCCATGTTTTACTTAATACTAGCTATTTACTCGTATTTTATTGCGGTCAGAATTATATATTTTTTAATATAAAAATATTAATCATGTTATATTTTTTTATTATAATATAAATTTAGATAAAATAATAAATTCATATAGAGTTCCAGTAGCGTGTGAGTTTTCTATAAAATATATAAATTTTAAATCGATATAAATTTATTAGTTTAATAGATTTCAACGAAATCACGAACATCTGCCGAACATTACTAAACTTTCTGAATTTCTTATAATAATATACTTTTTTATATTAAACTTAATTTTTTTTTTTGGGTTATTGACATATTTTATCATTATCAACATATTATGAATGATGCTATTATGAAACAATTCGAGTTTCTTACAAATTAAAGTAATTAGAAAAAGACAAATGGCCATTTATTCGGAGTGCTTTCCTTTTAACAATTGAAATAAATTTTTTAAAAGTAATTTTCATTAAATGTTGTCTCTCTCTTTCTCTATTCGAAATGGTAAAAAATAAAATAAAATGTGTCAATACACTACAAAAAAAGGGTGCCGTTAGCAACGGAAATTTGCAACGGCAAAATTCCGTTGCTAAATTTGCATCCGGAATTTGTTTAGCAACGGATTTTCCGTTGCTAAAACAATTCCAGAAAAAAAAAAAAAAAGACATGGTTTGCAACGGATTGGCCGTTGCAAATTGAATTTGCAACGGAACATTTTGCAACGGAAATTGCAACGGATTATCCGTTGCAAAATTGTCCGTTGCAAATTACATTTGCAACGGCCAATCCGTTGCAAATGAAAATTCCAGAGAAAAAAAAATAAAACATGGTTTGCAACGGATTCGCCGTTGCAAATTTAATTTGCAACGGACAATATTGCAACGGATGTTGCAACGGACTATCCGTTGCAAACTTGTCCGTTGCAAATTAAATTTGCAACGGCGAATCCGTTGCAAAGAATAAAACTATTATTATTATTATTATTGCATCAATAATGAAAAAAAATTAAATCAAAGAATAAAAAAGCCTAAAAGTATAACAAATTAGCATACAAAATCAATGAAAATAAATATTAGCTGGAAAAAAATTATTTGACTTGAAAATAAAAAAAAAAAAACTAAAAGAAAGAACAAACTAAAATCTAAGAACAAAATTTCTCAAAAAGTTACCACCTTAACAAATAAGAAAATAATAAAAATTAAAAATCAAAACTAAGAGCACACATATATAAATATAGACAAAAATAAGGTGTGCGTCAGGTCGAATATTGTCGGCGGGGGTGTCAGATGCGTACATAGTATTCGCAGAAAAGAATAATAAAAAATGATAAATTAACATAGCACCCCTACATTCAACTCTTTAATTTTGTCTTATAATGAGTAAAAGAGTTATTTTACCGTGCAATAGTATGTGAAATCACTGTGACACCTCCTTTGTTAACTCTTAGTTTTTATCTTATATCAGGATAGAATAGTTATTTTACTATAAAAATATAAAAAAATCTCAAAAAAAATATATATTTTAATATAAAACATCAAAAAATTACTAAAAAAAATGCAAGAAACAATTTTGAAGCATAAAATCAAATAATTCATCATCAGCGCATGCACGTGTGCGTGCTCTGTCAGGTTCTAAGCAATATATCTAACTTAAATCTCACGAGGATCAGCCACAAAAACATGTTTTCATTTTCATTTCAAAACCTTTAATTATGGATAATCCGACTCAATCCGAACTCTCTAACCCAACTTCACCTCCTTCAACTACTCCGAATCTGGCTCAACCTCTTTGTAAGAGCAAGTTCAATGGCAAGATCTATTTTGAAGATTCAAATCTTGAAAATGGCTCTTTGAATAATGTATATTTAATTTTTTTTATTGATATGTACTCCAATGGTAAAAAATATTTTGAAGAGCTATTTTTTTATATTACTTCAAATATAATGCAATTATTTTGAATTTAGTTTAATTATGCAATTAATAGGAGTAAATTATACAATTAAATAATTGCTTTTGAAAAACCTTCCAACAATAAAATAAAAGGTTTGTCTTTTCTAAGGAATAGCTCTTCTTTTAATCTAAGGAAAACAAAAACAGCCGGTAAATCAATCGTAAATTAATAGAATATCAACAAAAAGAAAAGACAAATTACTTATTGTCTTTGAGTGCTAGAAAAACTTAAGAAAATAAAATGAACACATTAATAAATAACCAATAAGTTCACACATAATTAATTAAAATACATTCCATTACATTCCTGATAATATAAATTAATAAATAAAATTATTATTTTTTATTTATATTTAAATTAAGGGTGCTGATTGCAACGGGATTTTGCAACTTAAGGGTGCTGATTGCAACGGGATTTTGCAACGGCAAAATTCCGTTGCACATTTTGCATCCGGCCGAAATTTTTTAGCAACGGCAATGCCGTTGCAATATTTTCATTTGCAACGGTATTGCCGTTGCAATTGGAACGGACAAGCCGTTGCATTGGCAACGGCAATGCCGTTGCAAATGTTAAACGCACCGTTTAATGGAATATAATTTCAATTCTTCCTCTTTCCCGGTATTAGATTACTCCAAAAAGCCCTAGCCTCTTTCCTCAGCACTGCGCGCAACCAGAGATCCCAGCACACCAGCCGGCAGCCCTCATTTTCTTCCCGGCCGCCCTCATTTTCTTCCCTTCTTTTCTTTTTTCACTCACTAAAAGCAGAAGACCTTCTCTCTCTCTCTCTCTCTCTCTCTCTCTGTTCAGCAAAATCCTCCATCAACTCCGAGCACCACCTCGTCGGGATCCTCTCTTCTGCACCAGAAACCCAGCTGCAACGCAAGGTTTTCATGCACTCTTTCCCTCATTTCCCTTTAACTTTATCAAATCTTAACCCTAACAGGAGCTCATCAATCGTCATCTGTCATTTTGCTTATAGATCTATAAGCTTGTTGGTCCGGCTTGTGCAGCTGGTAGTCTTTGACAACCAATAAATCAACAAGGTTAGTTTTTTTCTAATTCTTTTTAATTCTTAAACTTTTTCACTTCTCCTTGTCTTTTTTGACAAGGTAAGCTTGCCACTGCTGGTTAGGAAATGGATTGAAACTTGAGAGTTTCTAGTTATGTATAATGAAGAATTGTAATTGAACAAGTAGGGAATGCTTCAAAACCAACGAATGGAGTTAGTTGACAATGATGTTTTTTTAATATCAAGTTAAAGAAACAAAACCAACTAGCCTTAATTCTTTGAGGCCAATTCAACGATCTGTTTGTTTGTGAGTGATTTTCCAGCAAGTATTTTGCATCAAGAATTTGTTTGTCTAGAGTTAGGTGAAACTGAAAATAAGATGACAAGATCAGAGATAATAGCTCTTTAAGAAGTCTTGAACTTGCCATATCAAATGAGATTAATTGAGATTTTACCATAGAGAAGAGCCTCATCGTGGTATTGCAAGAGTTAAGATTGATCTTGCACGGGCTCATTAAGCTTCCTTGCAACAAAAGAGACATGAAAAAATAGACTAGAAGGAGTGATTTCAAAATGTGAAGAAGCCATGTCTTTTTTTAAGAAAAAAAACCTTTTTAGGAGACTACTTGATAAGGATAAGAAGAATAAGCCATGAAAACCAGAAACCTTGTGTTTAGTCAATTTTTCAAACCATCGACAAATTTTCTTCCAAAAATTAGCTGCTAAGTATTTTTATATTTAGTTTTTTTAAGAAAAATGTGAAATAAATCCATGTAATGTTAGATAATTTATTCAATATTAATATTTCAAAGTAGAATGATAAAATATATAAATAAGATTTCATAGTAGCACCTTTCAAAGTAGATTCTATTGTTATTTCCTATTTGTCAGTGTAATATTGTTGCGGGTTGATATTCAATTTTTTTATTGAATATACTAACAATATCTCTCTACTTAAGGATTTCGAAAGGAGCATCAAGCATTGATCAATATCCTTTGACTTCAAATTCTATTAAATTCGCTTTAAAGGTTAGTGTAATTTGTTTATTGTGTCTTTTTAGTATTAGTATCGATTAAATGCATATTGTTGTGTATGCTACTGCTGTGTGTGTTGCTCCTATGTTTTTGCTGTTATGTGTTTGATGTTTTTATAAGTATTTGTGTTGTTGGTTTTTGTTTTCTTTGTCTTGGCCATTAGTAATCCGTAAACTAGAGATAGAGTTTTAATTTACATTCTAAAATGTTTCTATGTTATAATGTTTACTAGATTAATATGGATGATCGAGAGTGGATGTATCGTCGTATGAGAAATTGTTGATGTGTTTTTGACCAGTTTGGTTTTGTATTATAGTTGGAATTAGCTTACATACAGATAATTTATATGTATTTATGATTTGGGTCTGGTTTTGTTAAATGATGAGGTTGTTTGAGATCTGTGTGTTTATGTTAACATTTATTAATTGTCATATGTATTTGATAGAAAAAATATGCCTTCCCCGAAGAAGATGAAGCAATTGTTCGTAAAATATGGGAAGATAGATCTCGAACTTGCTTGAACCAACAATTGGCAAGAGCTCGAAATAAAGCTATGTCAATAATAGGTACCAAAAATATCATCGATTGCCTGGATAAAGGACCTGTTTGGATCCAAAATGAAGATTGGAATACGATGATCAACGATGTTTGGTCTACCGATAGATTTTGCAAACGATCCAAAACATCAAAACAAAATCGATTGAAGCAAACAGATGGGAAAATAAGTACCCATTCTGGTGGCTCTGTGTCATTTGCATCATATCGAGCTAGTATGGTACGAAATGTTGTTGTTCAACACTTGTAATTTAATTTGTTTAGTATTTTTGTTGCTTACTTTTTTTTCCATGTTCGTAGCAAGAACAGGCCGGGGGGAAAGAACTTCCCTGGGTTGAGGTCTTTTCTGCTTTGCATCAAAAATCAAATGAGACCGGCATATTTGTAGATAACCGGTCTAAAATAGTGGTGGTAAGTACTTATATTTTATTTTATATATATATGAAATATCATTCATATTCAAATTAATATATTTTGACATGGACTTGTCTGTTTGCAGGAAAAATATAGAAATGAGATGGTTGCAAGATATGGACCTGATCAGGACAATCATCCCTCATTTGATGGAGCAGCTTGGTGTGAGGCTTCAGGGGGAGTAAGCAAGGGTCGAGTATATGGTGCACCCCGTATGCCTAAATCTAAAGTTGATGTGAGTTCTTCTTCACATACCTACTCAGTAAATTCATCATATCCAAGCACAACAACTACTAGACGGTATGAAGAGCAATTGCAACAAAATCGTGAAGCTATTGATGATATGAGAAATGAAATGAGAAATGAAATGTCTTCCATTAAAGATTGTCTTAAGCTCTTGGTAGGACATATGGGTCTAAGTATGTCAACACCTATGGCTCTGTCGATGCCATCACCTGTGGCTCCGTCGATGCCATCACCTATGGCTCCATCGATGCCATCACCTGTGGCTCCGTCGATGCCATCACCTACAATGGCACCAGGACATCGACCTCGACCTCGACCTCAAATGCCATATAATGGTCCATCTTCCTCTCATCAACAACATCGTAGATCATTTCCGCCTTAAACACTTTAAAATATTTATTTTTAAGTTTCATGTTTATTTACTTAGTCATGTAAATGTAATCGAATCAGTATTGTATTAAGACTTTTAATTAATCTTTTAAATTTTATTTCCACCATATTTATGTTATTTTCAATACTCATAATATTTAAATATTTGCTAGTGCTTTTAAAAGATTTAGTTGTAATTAATTAAAATTAGAATATATTAAAATTAGATTTTAAAAATCTAAATATTTAAATAATATTCTGACCGTTGCATTTGCAACGGCAGGTCCGTTGCAATTGCAACGGCCTGTTTGTTGCAATTGCAACGGTCCAGCCGTTGCAACGGCAACGGCAACCCCGTTGCAACGGCAACGGACCTGCCGTTGCAACGGCAACAGAACTGCCGTTGCAACGGCAACGGCAAGCCCGTTGCAACGGCAACGGTCCTTTCGTTGCAACGGCAACGGTACAGCCGTTGAAACGGCAACGGCTATCCGTTGCATTTGCAACGGGATACCCGTTGCAAAAGTTGTTTTTGCAACGGGTCCCATTGCAACGGCTACGCCGTTGCAAATTATTTTGCAACGGCTAAGCCGTTGCAAACGAATTTTGAATCCACCTATTTCTAACGGATTCGTTCCCTTGCAAATGCCGTTGCTAATTAATATTAGCAACGGCTCTCTTTATAATTTGCAACGGATGACGCCGTTGCAAATGACCCTCTTTTTTTGTAGTGATACTTAAAAAAGTAATTGATAATATTTTATTAATTACTTCTTGGATCTACTTGGAAAAAAATAGACGCAAAAATAATAAAATTGTGATCCATAAAACTTATAAAAAAAATATTTTTTTCTCTTCTTGCATTTTTTTAGTCGACCCGTTAAATAATTAAAAAGATGACATTATCATTAGATTTCTCGTTCAGGGTTAGCTTTTCCTATTTTTTTCTAATTATTTTTATCAAACATCATCGTTTATAGTGCTTAAACAAAGGATTAAATTATGATCGTCAGTCTCTATGATACATTAATTGGACTATCAGTATATTCTCTGCAGAGTTCTTCGGTTAAAAAAGAATAAAAAAGTAATCAGCAATACAGACAGTAGTTATATGACTTTTTTCTGCTAATGAAGATGAAGAACACAGCAAACTTCTGCTACACATGAAAACAAGATACAGCAGATCCCCCTCCCGTTTTCTTGTCATCTCTCGACAGAAGCTGTACGAGTTCTGTCTCTTGTTGGGTCACCTAGTAAAAGAAATAAGAAAAAAATAATTGAGACAAGGAGGAAGGCTCCCACTCCAACTACTATGATCACACCATTATGTCTTCCTTTCTTTCTGGCCAATTTCTCGTAACTGTCAGCCAGACCAGTATTTCCAGTTACTTCTATCGAAACCCGTTGTGGAAATTCTGGGATGAGTCCAGATAGCTGGTTGTTGGAAAGTATCAACTCTGTCAAGGTAGCCATTTGAGTGTAAGAAACAGGAATCTCACCCGAGAACTTGTTGTTTGAGAGGTCCAAGACTCTCAAACCGTTCAGCTGGGAAAGATCGCTTGGAATAGGTCCTTCAAAGAGGTTGCTGCTAAGATTTAAGACAGTCTGCAAACTCAATGGCATCAATGGAATCATCCCTCTTAGTTGATTTTGTCCAAGCTGTAGCTCAACCAGATAAGGCAAACCATCAGGGATTGAACCATTGAGATCGTTACCTTGCAAGTACAGAAACTTCAGGTTGTTCAAACCTGTAATTGAAGGTATGGAGCCGGTAAGGGAATTCCAGCTGATATCCAGAGTTGATAATCCATCGGGGAGTTGCTCCGGGATCTTACCACTCAATTTGTTTAACTGGAGTTGCATGACATCGAGTGAACCAAGACCAGCCAATTCTGCTGGTAATGCACCAATCAGGTTATTCTGTGCCAAGTTCAACACCTCCAAGCTTTTACAGGAACTCAATTGGGGAGGTATCGCACCAGTCAAGCTATTGTTTTCCAGCTCCAAATGAGTTAGATTTGCTAGTGCTTCAAATGAAACAGGGATTGAGCCATTCATTCTATTGCTTCCCAGTCTCAGAATAACCAAGTTTTGAGATACATTTGCTGGGATTGGACCCTCCAACATGTTATGAGACAAATCCAAAAACTGCACATTCGGTCGGGACAGAAAGTCCGGTGGTATCAGCCCAGCTAACCTGTTATGCCAAAGCTCTAAATGCATAAGAAACCTTGTAAGTCCACTAGGAACTCCACCATAAAAATTGTTTTCATTTGCTGCGAAGTACTGCAGGGTTTGAATATTTGAAAGGCTTGTTGGGATCTCCCCACTTAACTGATTGGAAGACAGAACCAAAACTGTCAAGTTGGTTAGGTTTGCAAGCACATCAGGAATAGACCCCGAAAGCTGATTTTCACTGAGATCAATCCTGTGCAAATTCTTATAACTCACTATTTCCGACGGGATGGAACCCTGAAAAGAATTCTTTGAAAGCTGAAGCTCTTCCAACATCATGGACATCCCAAGGTATATGGGAACATGCCCATTAAAATTATTGTCACTCAGATTCAAGCTTTTGAGTGAACGCAACCCATCCAACTGTGAACCAATATTACCACCCAGAGAGTTACAAGACATATCCAAGGTTTTTAATCCTACAAAACCATGAAAAGTAGGCAAAGGACCAACTAGATTGTTATGACTAAAACTCAAAGTCCGCAACTCATTAATCTGTCCACAAACATCGATGAACTCATCTGGGATTGAGCTCAATCGGTTGTTCGACAAATCAAGCCACTGCAGAGACCCAATCTTGCAAATAACAGGAAGAAAATCAGAAGATTCGAGACCAATGCCAGTTAGGAAAAGATGGGTTACCTGTGTTTTGTCAGGACTGCATTTAACGTCAATCCACGAACATGGGTTTGGCTCCTTGGTTGCATCCCATGGTGAATTAGTGTTGATAAGGAGCTTAGAGAGAGTGATCATGGTGAGATTTTGGTCTGCGGACAGTTGACAAAACACAATGGAACATGAAAGAAGGAAGCAAGATAAAAGAAACAAGCAATTGTAATCTGCATACCAGTTCATTTTTTAAGTGATGGAGAATGTAATGCTGCTTCACTTCCATACCTATAAAGCAATTTGGAAAATCAAAGTCAAGCATTTTGAAGCCAGAGATAGTTATGTGACGGTTTGTGTTTGGGATTTGTAGACCAAGTTTAGACCCTTAGATTTTTATTTTTATATAACCGGGTTGTTCAGACTAATTTATATATATCACAATTAATCTTTAGACCTGTTAAATCAGGGTTGTCAATACTATTCTGTTCCGGCTGGAACGTTCCGTGTCATTAAAAAAACCGAAATAAAACGGCATCGTTTTCATCTCGGTTTTAATTTCGGCCCGTTCTAGAAATACCGGTCAAATTTCGGCCGGAACGTCTCGGTACCATTCCGGCCTTAAAATCCTCTTTATTTTGATTAACTTGTAATTGTGTTTCTAATTTTGAGATTATATTTGTTTGCCAATACTTTTATACCTGTAAAAATAAGTCTAGGTATATGGGCCTACTAGACAAGGCCCGCGTAGCTAGGTTCCTAGACCTCTATTTTTTTCCTTTCAAATTGGGATCGTCTATCTTCTTTTTTTTAAAAAAAAAATGTTTCTTGCATATTTAGAATTTGGCTAAATTTAGGTCTTGCCCTTTATAATCTCCAAACCTAATTTCTAGCCTATTTTGACTAATAAACACATGAAAAATATTCTTATAACCTTGATAAATCAATTCTCCAACTAAAAAATCTCTGAAATTTGTTTTTTTTTTAAATAATAAAAAAAACCTCTTTTAATCCCAATCTACCATTCCTAGTGATAGATACGCCCAAAACACTTAAACATGTTTGGCATTGCGGTCCAACTGCAGTTTGTCTAAAATTGAAAGAAAAAAAATTCATTATAAAAAATATTTTAAAAAATAATTGCAACCACACTTTTAAATATTTATTAGTGGCGCTTCTCTTATCAAGAGAAATATTTTGACATCAAATCACCGATTGTTAAAAAAAAAATTAAAAAAAATGATGATTAGACTAAAAAGACAAATATATGATAAGAAACAAAATTATTTTATTTTTAAAGAAAGAGTTGTCATTTCACCCAATAATGGTGATATTTTGGAATTGAATGTCGTGGACTGACTTTCATTTAAGCTTTGCCTTGTTGACTGGGACGAAGCAGCGTGGTCGAACACTCAACGCGTTTACAGATCATTCTTTCAAGGCACCTTCCTCCTGCTACCGTCAACACTCATATTTGAATTTTATTACTTAGACTTGTTTTTCGTCTCAAATTATAATAAAATCTAATCCCGAGCTTGAATTTTTTTATAATTTTTAGTTTTTTTTTAAACTATCACCTCAAAAGCTACCATGATATTAATGAAAATATTTTTTTATTCAAAAATAGATCAAAATAATTTTATTTTATTTTTTAAATTTTTTTTTGATATTAAAATATAAAAATGATCTAAAAATACTAAATTTAATAATTTAAAATAAAAAAATCAATTTTTTTCAAAAACGTTTTTGAAACGCAGTACCAAACACCTTCGCTTAATCATTCTATATTTTTTTTTTTTGAATAAAATCAAAATGTCAAATAGGTTTCTCAAATCAAATAATTAAATTATTAGTTGAAATTTTTTAAAAATATAAAAAAAAAGAATCACTATTTTCGTTCTCAAGTATTGACACAAAAGAGGCCCGGGTACCATCACATAATCTTGCAATACATTTTTTTTTATGTGAGGAAACTTTATTTAAAAAAAAATACTTTGCAGGTCTAGATAAGAAAATAAAATCTCGATTATCTCAGATTTTTATAAAGAATTAATGTCCTGATTCAAATTTAAAATTTGTTATGCAAATCACAAGTTTTTTAACATCATATCACATCTCATGTGGACGTTGCAATACGCATTGATATGCACTATGAAGGTGATTTTAGCATAAGTTGAATTTAACCATTTGAGTTCTTCATACAGTAACTATGGTTTGACGATATGTTTCCATGAGTTTTCAAGGGGTGTGACGTGATAACAAAGGACTGGAGATCTGCACAGCAGCAGATCTCCAGTCCGAGTCAGGACATGCATCTCTTGTAAGAGTGTAGGACAATTGAGATTCTACTCGTTCACTTGGAGTCACAAAATACATTTTTTGGAGTTTTCTGGAATCGAAAAAAATATGTTTCCAAGAGAAATGACCTAATATTTTTTCACTTTCCATTATTTTCTGGAGGATATTGCACTGTTTTCAATGCTTTTTATTTTATTTTATTTTTAACTCAAGTTTTTGTTTCTTTTCGTTATTCGGATGTTTTGGGTTTCGAACTTTCGCAGAAAGAGATAAGAGAAAGTGCCTTGGGATGCTGGCTGGCTGGGTTTTATCTCCTTCAACGCGACAGCATCTCCTGCCCAGCACTGTTTTATTTTTAATCACTTTAATAACTCCAACACCATCAAATCCTGTGATTCTTCTCAAAAACATTCTCGATCGATTCCTGTAATATAGAAAATCAAATCCCGAGAACTTGTTGTTTGAGAGGTCCAAGACTCTCAAACCGTTCAGCTGGGAAAGATCGCTTGGAATAGGTCCTTCAAAGAGGTTGCTGCTAAGATTTAAGACAGTCTGCAAACTCAACGGCATCAATGGAATCATCCCTCTTAGTTGATTTTGTCCAAGTTGTAGCTCAACCAGATAAGGCAAACTATCAGGGATTGAACCACTGAGATCGTTACCTTGCAAGTACAGAAACTTCAGGTTGTTCAAACCTGTAATTGAAGAAGGTATGGAGCCGGTAAGGGAATTCCAGCTGATATCCAGAGTTGATAATCCATCGGGGAGTTGCTCCGGGATCTTACCACTCAATTTGTTTAACTGGAGTTGCATGACATCGAGTGAACCAAGACCAGCCAATTCTGCTGGTAATGCACCAATCAGGTTATTCTGTGCCAAGTTCAACACCTCCAAGCTTTTACAGGAACTCAATTGGGGAGGTATCGCACCAGTCAAACTATTGTTTTCCAGCTCCAAATGAGTTAGATTTGCTAGTGCTTCAAATGAAACAGGGATTGAGCCATTCATTCTATTGCTTCCCAATCTCAGAATAACAAAGTTTTGAGATACATTTGCTGGGATTGGACCCTCCAACATGTTATGAGACAAATCCAAAAACTGCACATTCGGTCGCGACAGAAAGTCCGGTGGTATCAGCCCAGCTAACCTGTTATGCCAAAGCTCTAAATGCATAAGAAACCTTGTAAGTCCACTAGGAACTCCACCATAAAAATTGTTTTCATTTGCTGCGAAGTACTGCAGGGTTTGAATATTTGAAAGGCTTGTCGGGATCTCCCCACTTAACTGATTGGAAGACAGAACCAAAACTGTCAAGTTGGTTAGGTTTGCAAGCACCTCAGGAATAGACCCCGAAAGCTGATTTTCACTGAGATCAATCCTGTGCAAATTCTTATAACTCACTATTTCCGACGGGATGGAACCCTGAAAAGAATTCTTTGAAAGCTGAAGCTCTTCCAACATCATGGACATCCCAAGGCTTATGGGAACATGCCCATTAAAATTATTGTCACTCAGATTCAAGCTTTTGAGTGAACGCAACCCATCCAACTGTGAACCAATATTACCACCCAGAGAGTTACAAGACATATCCAAGGTTTTTAATCCTTCAAAACCATGAAAAGTAGGCAAAGGACCAACTAGATAGTTATGACTAAAACTCAAAGTCTGCAACTCATTAATCTGTCCACAAACATCGATGAACTCATCTGGGATTGAGCTCAATCGGTTGTTCGACAAATCAAGCCACTGCAGAGACCTAATCTTGCAAATAACAGGAAGAAAATCAGAAGATTCGAGACCAATGCCAGTTAGGAAAAGATGGGTTACCTGTGTTTTGTCAGGACTGCATTTAACGTAAATCCACGAACATGGGTTTGGCTCCTTGGTTGCATCCCGTGGTGAATTAGTGTTGATAAGGAGCTTAGAGACAGTGATCATGGTGAGATTTTGGTCTGCGGACAGTTGACAAAACACAATGGAACATGAAAGAAGGAAGCAAGATAAAAGAAACAAGCAATTGTAATCTGCATACCAGTTCATTTTTGAAGTTATGGAGAGTGTAATCTGCTTCACTTCCATACCTATAAAGCAATTTGGAAAATCAAAGTCAAGCATTTTGAAGCCAGAGATAGTTATGTACGGTTTGTGTTTGGGATTTGTAGACCATGTTTAGACCCTTCTGAGGGTTAGAATTTTTTTTTTATATATAACCAGCTTATCCTACCTAGTTTATATATACCACGATTAATTTTTAAACTAATTTTTAAATCTATTGAATATCTTGTAAATTTAATAAATAAATAAAATATCACGGAATGATAGATATGAACATAAGGCTCGAACCCGAGTGCAGAGAACTCTATTGTGGGGTTACGGGATATCATTAGAAAAAAAAGTCTAGTTGTGTGGGTTTTTTTTGCCAATGCTCTTGGCCTTTAAAAATAAGTCTAGGTATATGGGGGAAAATGTGTCTTTTGCATACTTAGAATTTGGCTAAATTAAGGTCTTGCCCTTTATAATCTCCAAACCTAATTTCTAACCTATTTTGACTGATAAACACTTGAAAAATACTTTTATAACCTTAATAAATCAATTCTCCAACTAAAAAAACTCTGAAATTTGTTTTTTAAAAAGTAAAATAGAAAAACCCTCTTTTTATACCGATCTACTCTTCCTGGCGATAGAAATACCCAAAACACTTAGTGACACTTGTCTTATCAAGAGAAATATTTTGACATCAAATCACCTATTCGAATTATCAAATAACAAGATGTTAAAGAATAAAATTGAAAAAAAAAACAGATGACAATTAGTTTTCATTTCACCCTCCTTTCAATTTTGGTCCCATCATATATATATATATATATATATATATATATATATATATATATATATATATATATTTTGTAAATGACAAAATCAAAATCTTAATTTTAAAATCAATAGTTACTCAATACTCAATACCAAGATAATTTTTTTTAAATCTTAAGAACCCAAAAGGGAGTCTTATGAAATAAACCATTAAGTCCAATCACCAACAACCATAATAAAAAAAAGAAAAAAATTAAAAAAAAAATAATAAAAAAGAGTTTGACTTCTCTCATGGTCAGGTGAAACATTGAGCCCTTTAGTTTTTTTTTAAAAAATAAATAAATTATATTTTATTTTAATAATGTTATGATTTTACCACAAAGTTATATCTTACAAAAAAAAAAAAAGACTACTCCTTTTATTTCTCTTTTGTCTTCTAAATATTGGTATCTTCCCTCTCAAATCGTAATACATGTTTTCATATTTCACAAAAAACCATAAATCCATATCTATCTATATAAAATAAATAAATAAGTTGATAATTATTAAGTTGCCATGACTGCATCTCGGTCCTAAGAACATAAACCCTCCTATCCATGAACATGGGTCTGTAATAAAATAGTGATAAAGGTGATAATTTTTATTTTATTATTATTAATAATATAGATATTTGAATCAATTTGTATATATCATAATTAATTTTATAAATTTAAATTTTATAATTATATAATTTTTTATAATTATCATATATTAATAATCACAACTCGAAATTCGATAAACTTCTTAGCCACCCAATAATGGTGATATTTTGGAATTGAATGTCGTGGACTGACTTTCATTTAAGCTTTGCCTTGTTGACTGGGACGAAGCAACGTGGTCGAATACTCTACGCGTTTACAGATCATTCTTTCAAGGCACCTTCCTCCTGCTACCTTCAACACTCATATTTGAATTTTATTACTTAGACTCGGTTTTCGTCTCGAATTATAATAAAATCTAATCCCGAGCTTGATTTTTTTTTTTTTAATTTTCTGTTTTTTTTTTTAAAAAACTATCACCGCAAAAGCTACCACTCTATTAAACACATACGGCCTGTTTGGGAGTGCGGTTGCGGTAGCTTTTTAAAGTACTTTTCGTGCCGAAATATATCAAAATAATGTTTTTTTATTTTTTTTAAATCATTTTTGACATCAGCACATCAAAATGATCTAAAAACACCAAAATATATTCATTTAAAAAAAAACATTTTTTTCAAAAACATTTTTGAAACGCAGTGTCAAACATCTTCTTAGACACATACTCGCTTAATCATTCTATATATTTTTTTGAATAAAATCAAAATGTCAAATAGGTTTCTCAAATCAAATAATTAAATTATTAGTTGAAATTTTTAAAAAATCTAAGAAAAAAAGAATCACTATTTTCGTTCTCAAGTATTGACACAAAAGAGGCTCGGATACCATCACATAATCTTGCAATACAATTTTTTTTATGTGAGGAAACTTTATTAAAAAAAATACTTTATATAGGTCTAGATAAGAGAATAAAATCTCGATTATCCCAGATTTTTATAAAGAATTAATGTCCTGATTCAAACTTAAAATTTGTTATGCAAATCATAAGTTTTTTAACATCATATCACATCTCATGTGGACGTTGCAATACGCATTGATATGCACTATGAAGGTGATTTTAGCATAAGTTGAATTTAACCATTTGAGTTCTTCGTACAGTAACTATGGTCTGACGATATGTTTCCATGAGTTTTCAAGGGGTGTGACGTGATAACAAAGGACTGAAGATCTGCACAGCAGCAGATCTCCAGTCCGAGTCAGGATATGCACCTCTTGTAAGAGTGTAGAACAATTGAGATTCTACTCACTCACTTGTAGTCACAAAATACATTTTTGAGGAATGGAGTTTTCTGGAATCGAAAAAAATATGTTTCCCAGAGAAATCACCTAATATTTTTTCACTTTTTCCATTATTTTCCGGAGGATATTGCACTGTTTTCAATACTTTTTTTATTTTATTTTTAACTCAAGTTGCTGTTTCTTTTCGTTATTCGGATGTTTTGGGTTTCCAACTTTCGCAGAAAGAGATAAGAGAAAGTGCGTTGGGATGCTGGCTGGCTGGGTTTTATCTCCTTCAACGCGACAGCATCTCCTGCCCAGCACTGTTTTATTTTTAATCACTTTAATAACTCCAACACCATCAAATCCTGTGATTCTTCTCAAAAACATTCTCGATTGATTCC
This sequence comes from Salix brachista, assembly GCA_009078335.1. Taxonomy (NCBI): domain Eukaryota; kingdom Viridiplantae; phylum Streptophyta; class Magnoliopsida; order Malpighiales; family Salicaceae; genus Salix; species Salix brachista. The sequence continues at coordinate 15,437,644 of CM018590.1, forward strand.
TGTAATATAGAAAATCAATTCTTTTCAATGCCCCTTATCCTTGGAAAAAGGAAAAAAGATGCCTTAGGAGTCAAGGCACCACTTAAATGAATAACAAAAGGTAATGCATGCACATTTTATTACTGGTTTTAACTCTCTTTCCCCCCTTCAAGATCCACATTTTCGAGCTTCTCTTATGCAATATATCGATCAACCTTGCCTCTAATAGCTGGAAAGCCGTCAATTAGACTGGAACTTGGTAGCTAGAAGCTTAATTTCTTGAAAATTGTGTCATAGCGTGTGTTTAGTATTGCGGTTTCTGTTGTGGTTGAAGTTTAAAAAAAACAGTTTCATGGAAAACACTTTTAACCGCGTTCATAATTGAAACTGAAGTATTTGGTTAAAATGTGGTTGAGTTTGAGGTCTAATGAAAAATAGTTTCGTGTGTTTAGTTATCATATTTTTCATATTGCTGTCAACTTGTGAAATTATTTTAAAGGTCATACACACACATATAAATTATTTTTTAAATATTATAGATTTAATAATCATAATAATATAATATAACTAATAATTTAAGTAAATACACATACTCATTCAAATAACCAGCATCAACCAAATAATATTGTATATCAACACATGAAAATAATTTAAAAACAGTGCCGATCTCCTGTGGCATTGTCAGACTCACCTTCACTGAAATTAGCCAACATTTTGAATAAGGTGAGGGAGATCTTCGTGGGATTTAGCTACCACCAGCAGATCAGATGAGTCATTCAAAGCTGACTGAATTTGCCACAACTTTGTGCCAAATCAAATCAGCATATATCTTCACTTTTCTGCTTCTCTTGCCTCCTTAGATGAGCTTGATTGGCTTACAAGATTCGCTGTTTGATTCTATAAGGACCAGTGAAGAACTTCTCTGCACTAATAATGGGTTCCACTTGCATTTATTTATCCATTCCATTAGTCCAACTCTCATGATCATCCACACACTTTCCCTTAAAAACAACTCCAAAGTAATGAATCTCTGTAAAATTTGGTGGTGTTTAGTTATAGATATCATAGATAAATTTATTTTACATATCTATATCTATATTCAATCAGCATATTATGTTATATATATATATATATATAGGAATCTTAGAAATTAGTTGGAACATGATTATCAAATCTGCACGAATTAGTAATATAACTTGGAAATAGATTAGCCAAACATTTAGCCAATTTGAATTTCATAAAAGATTGCTTGAACAATGGAATCATAGAAACTAGATAGAATAATTGAAACCACAAATTTGTTTAGAGACTTGGTTAAGCCACCCTATTAGTTCAATCATTTTAAATATAATAAATTTATGGAATTAATATATATATTTAATATTAATAATAATACCATCAATGATCAAGCTGATGAACCAATGAAACAACCATTTTAAACGATTCTCTCTACGTAGGTCCTGGTTCAAGCATAGACTAATGAAACCCAAACAAAAAGAGGTCACTTTTCGAAATTCCAAAAGCTTTTCTCAGGTCAGGGCGTCAGGCTGCTTTCACCATTCAATCCGGGGCTCCACAGCAAAGACTAGACTTTGGAGGGTTTTATTATTCCACGGAGGAATTTCTCTGACAGCTAGCCGTTCCCGCGCTTTCTTTGTAGTCCACCACCAAATTTCTGGGAAAGATGAAATGGGAGCCTGTTCAAGGTGACGAAGTCAAGAACAGACAAATAAGTGATGAAGAAAGAAAACAGTAAGGCCTCCTCGGCAAGTTCCAAGAAAAAGAAGAAATCCCACAAAACAAAAATTACACAAAAGGTGTGATAACACCAATGGGCGCCAGTCCAAGTCTCTTGTCCGAAGAAGAAGCACAAGTCTCTGCTCAAGTCCACGGTCAACTGTCACTCCCAACACGCATTTCATTTGTTTATCTTCCCCACAAAACACAAAGTTAAGCAAAGCACTTGCTTTTGAAGGTTCTTTTCTACATCCCTTGAGTCTGCCATTTCTTTTTTTTCTGTCCCCTCTTCACCTGAAACTGAGCCCGACAAACAAAAATATACACAAAATACTGCACAATTGCACATCCAGAAAGGAAAGTTAAAGTGTTGAAAAAACAAGATGGGTACTAAAATGACAAGGTATGTGCAGCAAAGAACCTCTCTTTTCTTGTCTTTCTTGTTCTTGTTATTTCCTTCGGTGTTCTCTCAACTATCTTCAAACCAGACCAACACCATGATGAGTCTGTCTAGGTTACTCAACCTTTCTGACTCGTTATGGTATTCTACTAAAGACCCCTGTTCCTGGAAGGGAGTTAGATGCAGCTCTGGCAACTCATCAGTCACTAGTCTTTCTCTATCTGCGTTTGATCTCTCAAACTCTAATTTCTTGCCTGTTGTTTGCAAGATTGAGACTTTACAAGACCTCGATCTTTCTAACAACAGTTTGAGATCAATTTCAGATGAGTTCATCAATGATTGTGGAAGGATTGATGGGCTTAAGTTGTTGAATTTTAGCAAAAATTTGCTGAGTGGTTCTTTGCCTACTTTTAATGGTTTTGTTGGGTTAAAATATTTGGACTTGTCTTTCAATTATCTGTCTGGTAATGTTGGTCGACAGTTAGATGGATTGCATGCACTTAAAAGCTTGAATCTTAGTTACAATAACTTCACTGGTCCTATTCGTGTAAACCTTAGAAATCCCTTGTTGTTGGAAGAACTTCAGCTCTCTATGAATAGATTCCAAGGTACGGTCCCTCATGAGATTGCAAATTATCAGAACTTGAGCTTAATTGATCTCGGTTCCAATAATCTTGAGGGGTCGATTCCTACTGGGATTGGAAATCTCGCCAGGCTGAGGATTTTACTTCTGTCTTCCAATAACTTGACTGGAGAAATCCCAGCAAACATTTCAAATATCCCAACCTTGTATCGATTTGCAGCGAATTCGAACGGTTTTAATGGTACAATTCCCAGTGGAATTACAAGATATCTTAGCTTCTTAGATCTCAGTTACAATAGCTTAAGAGGGCCTGTGCCGACAGATCTTTTATCAGGGCCGAAATTGCAACTTGTGGATTTGTCTTCTAATCTGCTGGAAGGTCCAATACCTGCAAAGGTATCCAAGAGCTTGGTCAGGTTGAGATTGGGAAACAACAGTCTCAGTGGGCTAATCCCTCCTTCTTTCCAGACACTTGATAATTTGACTTACCTGGAACTGGATAACAATAGGTTGACCGGTGAGATACCCCATCAGTTGAGCTTTTGCCGTAAGTTGGCCCTGTTGAATTTAGCACAGAATGACCTTACAGGCCCTGTACCTGCACTGTTGGGTAATCTCGGCGTTCTTCAAGTTTTAAAGCTTGAACTCAACAATTTGAGTGGAGACATCCCTTCAGAGATCACTCGATTACAGTTGTTGTTAACCTTGAACATGAGCTGGAATTCGCTCACAGGTTCAATACCTTCTTCAATTTCAAGCTTGCAAAGACTTACTTACATGAACTTGCAAGGAAACAATCTTCGGGGTCGAATACCTGCCACTATCAACAGCATGGACTCTCTGTTAGAAGTCCAACTTGGAGAAAATCAACTAAATGGAACTATTCCGAGTATGCCGGTGAAGTTGCAGATCGCTTTGAATCTCAGCACCAACCTCCTTCAAGGAGCTATTCCAGAAACTCTTTCCCGGCTGAATGACCTAGAAATTTTGGATCTATCAAACAACAATATCTCAGGTGAGATTCCAGAGTCTCTTACTGCAATGCAATCCCTAAATCAGTTGATACTCTCAAACAATCAGCTTCATGGAGTCATCCCGGATTTCAAACATTATGTGTCTTTAAATGCAAGTGGGAATCCAGGGCTTAAGAATAAGACAGCAACAAACGATCCCCGAGAATCCTCAAAGAAGAGGAGAGCAGTTGCTGTGCCAGTTGTTGTTGCAGTTGTTGTTGCAGTTCTTGCTGTCGGCATTGTCTCGATTATAGTTCTATTATTCTCCAGGCGCTTTCTCAAGGTTAATGATCATCAGTCACAACCAGGGGAAAATATCCCACCTCCTCAAGTCATCCAAGGCAATCTGTTGACTACAAATGGAGGTCACAGGTCCAGCATCGATTTCACCAAGGCCATGGAAGTAGTTGCTGATCCATTGAACATCGAGTTGAAGACTAGGTTTACAACATACTATAAAGCCACCATGCCTTCTGGAGCAAGCTACTTTGTCAAGAAGCTCAACTCGAGCGACAAGATATTCCAACTGGGCAGCCACAATAAATTCGGACAAGAGCTGGAAGTGTTGGGAAAACTGAGCAATTCTAATGTCATGTCTCCTTTGGCCTATGTTTTGACCGTCGACAGTGCTTACCTCTTCTACGAATATGCTGAGAAGGGCACGCTTTTCTATGCTCTTCATGGTAAGATGGGAGATACTATGGACTGGGCAAGCCGTTACAGTATAGCAGTTGGAGTTGCTCAAGGCCTTACCTTTCTCCATGGATGCTCCTCTGGTCCGATTCTCCTCCTTGACCTTTCAAGCAAAAACATCTTTCTCAAGTCTCTGAAGGAGCCACTGGTTGGAGACATTGAGCTCCACAAAGTGTTTGATCCAACGAAGAGCACGGGCAGCTTTTCTACTGTTGCTGGCTCTGTGGGCTACATTCCTCCAGGTAAACAAAACTCCATGTTCAACTTGATATCCAACAAGTATTCAAATTTTAATTTGTATGAACTGGTTGTGACCAAACTTCGTGAATTCTCCCAAATTTGTATTCAAATTTGCTCGATGAATCCTTGTTCAGGACATGCCTGTGCTTCTGGTATTGACTTGATGAGTGATTTTGCAGAGTATGCATACACAATGAGATTGACAATGGCTGGGAATGTATACAGCTATGGGGTTGTCCTGCTGGAATTGCTGACAGGAAAGCCGGCAATCAGTGAGGGAACTGAACTGGCCAAGTGGGCTTTAAGTAAATCAGCACAGCAAGACAGGTGGGATGGCATCCTTGATTTTAACATCAGCAAGACTTCACTTTCTGTCAGAAGCCAGATGCATGCGGTCCTTAAGATTGCCCTAAGTTGTGTTAGTGTTTCCACGGAAGCAAGGCCGAAGATGAAGAGCGTATTAAGAATGATCGTCAATGCGCGATGAAGATTGGCCTCGGAAAACAATCCTCCTGAAAACAGCAGTTATATATATTCGAAAGATTATACTTTACCACTTTTTATTTCAGATCTATAGGTAGAAGATAGGTTTCTTGCTGGACAAAACGAGGCAGCTGATGCAAGCCGACTTTCATGTACTCTGCAATTCCTATGTATAATTATAAATCAATTATAAATCAAAATGCATATATTGTATTTTTAGATATAAAAAAATCAATTATAAATATTTGACCTTGCAACGTGAACCATGTACTGGATTGTGTTTAATAACTTTATGTTTCAAAAAACAATATGTTTCATTTATAAAATATAAGAAAGGTATAGATGAATCATACTAACCTCTTAAAACTTAACTACATACAAAATAATTAAAAACTAATCACTATTTATAAAGGATATATAATAAAAAATAAAAAATGGGTATTAATTAAAATATAAATATAAATATTATTTTTAAAAAACATTTAAAAGTATTAATTAAAAAACAAAATTAAAAAAAACTAGACGTTGTTGGCTCCAGTAAGCCAAATCAAGCACCTAACCTTTTAGGAAAGGTCCTCATGCGCGATCCTTAGTTATATTATATATTAAAAGAGATTATGGTTCAGTTACTGTGCATTGTGAGATAAATCACCGTAGATTATAATAATATTGCTCAGTTTTTGAGTCGGGTCGTTCGGTTCGCCTGTAATTCAGTAGATAAGGTGTTTGTTTCATAAACAAAGTCATTGGTTCGAACCCTGCGTGTGACCTTTTATGCTTCTTTTTTTTCTCTTTTTTTTTCCTCTTCAATTCCTTTCGCTTCTTATGATTATGATTTCTATATATTAAGGAGGTTACAGATTCAATTTTTTCATCCTTTCCTTGTAGTTGTAAATGATAATGTCCTGTCATTGTCATTTTTATTTCCCGTTTATATATTTTTTTGTTCTTTTTTTTGGTTGTTTTTTATTAGTTTTTTTTTTTATATTTTACGTCAAATGATTTTTTTTAGCTAGTAATTTTATTCTTTTTCATTTTTTGTTTGCTCTTTGTTAAAGTTATTGATTTTTTTTCTTTGATTGAATTTTTCCCCATTATTAACACAATAATAATAATAATTTTAGTTTTTTTTCCTTGCTTACTCTTTTGTTAATGTTTTTGATTTTTTTCCTCTGGGTAATTTAATAATTTTTATTATTTTAGGAGTAATAGTAATTATATTTTTAGATGTTAAGCCTTCGATATTGTTGTTGTTATAATTGGGTGTGTTGATTTGTTTCATTATATCAAACCTTGTATGTATAGATATTACATTTTATTTTTGAACTTGTAAATTCTATTAATTATTTCAATCCCAACAATTATAAAAAATATTTACTCGACCCGTAACGTAGTGCGGGTAATCAACTAGTTTATTTCTAAAGCTAATCATTTGCCCTATATTGTCTTAAAAAACAAACAACTTGTCTTGAATTATTCCGATTCTAGTTGCTATGGTGGCTGAAAAACTAGAGTTATTGGTTTTTGGCTTATGAATTCATATTTTCAATATTTTTTAATAAAAAAAACACTTTAAAAAATACTAAAGAACCTTGATAAACCCATAAATATCCATAAGAACCTAAAAAACAATATTTGTAAAGATTAATGATCATTTGTTTTTGTTTGAAATCTCTGAACACATCTCTTATTTTAGCCATTTTTGTTATTTAGATCCTTTTTCCTTTTCTTTTAATGTTTCTTTTGACTAAAAAATATTATGTAATTGACATTAAATTTAGTGTCAAATAGATAGAAATAAAAGTTTGAGAATAAAGTAAAAAAATAAAATATAAGGAAGTAAATAGTTATTTTATAAGTGTATAACAGTGAAATAGAATGATTTCTCTACGGTACAAAGAGTTTTTTTTTTTTTTTTTTAATTATAATTATAATAATTTAAAAGTTAGCGAGCCCTATCTAACATGAGCCCAGACCAGCCCAGCCCAGCCCACATCATTCAGCTACTCTCTCCCCCGTCCCTTTCTTCTCAACCTCTAATTGTAGGGTTTAAGTTAAGACGACGTAGTAGGCAGCACTAAAACCCTGAGAGACCCACCCTCTCACCCGCCAGAAGCTCTCCTCTCTTTTCTCAATTTCCTTTAATCAGCAGGTAACCTTTTCTTCTTCCGTGATATGGTTAGTTAGTAGGGTTGGAAATATTGTTATGTGATTAAGGGAAAAAGAAAGAATGGTTACTGATTTTATTGAGCAGTTTTCAGATCAAAATGGGGGTTTCCAAGAAGCTGTCAAGGAAATCAAGCACAGATAGTGACGATTCTGAAGAGTTTGATGACATGGAAAGCGAGCAGTTTCTTAGTGCCGTTAGTCGTGTTTAGACTTTACCTCTGTTGCTTTGCTTAATGTCTGACAGCGATTGCGATTTAATTAATCAATGATTTGATTTATGATGCAGATTGAAGATTTTGATGATGACGGGGAAGACGACGAAGATGAAGAGGGGGGGGAGGACGGCGTAGATGAAGAGGGGGAGGAGGACGGCGAAGAGGAAGACGAAGACGAGGAGGACGGAGAAGAAGGAGAGGAGCAACAAGAAGTAGACGAAGAGAGTGGAAAAGATGCCGAGATGGAAGACCTTGAGAAAGAATACATGAATCTTCGCAATCAAGAGCAGTAAGACAAATTTCTCTTCTGTTTTTGGTAAATATTCTTTTCATTTAGCTGTATAGAGAGCACACGATGAGCTTGGTGTATTTGAAATTTGTGCTTAGGGTTCAGCTTTGGACAAGCGAATGCACCTTTTTTGCATTTGTTTTTAGTTTACTGTCAACTTGATTTTTTTTCAAAGCATGATGAGAATATATGCGAATAATAAGGCTGCAATTAGGTAGTGAGATGGGACATTAAGCTTTATTGTTAATTTGAAAAAGTTAATTATAATAATATTTGGGATCTGTTCAAAATTTTTAAAAGTTTGATTCTTGTTTTTGAAACTTTGTATACCAGGATCATGAGCTCTAATTAGATTTGCTTCAATTAACCTTTTTTGTTTTTAATTTCAGAGATATATGGAAGAATCTTAAACGCCACAAGGATGAAGATCTTATTAAAGGTCAAGCAGTGAAGAACCAGAAGGTGTTCAACTTCTCATGTTTTCTTTCACAATATTCAATTGTTACAATAGCTTTGCACTTTAGTAGCTACTATCATCATCGATAAGGGATCAACTTGATATTTATTTTAATCAGATTTTTCTTGTGCTGTGATCAGACACTCACAAACTTCTCTACCATTTTCTTAAGGCTCTGTGGGACAAAACTCTTGAGTTCAGATTCTTACTTCAAAAAGCATTTGCAAACTCAAATAGATTACCACAGGTATCTTTAGGTTTCTCTACATCTTTTATTGCTCAATGACTTGCTTGAAGCATTTTGATCAAACATGAAAGGGATTGATTGCAGGAACCGGTTAGGTCTTCATTTTGTAACTCAGATGAAGTAGTTGGGATGGCATATGCTGACTTGATTACCTCATCCGAGAAGACTTTGGAATCTCTACTAGAACTACAGGAGGTATGGCTGTCATCAGTCTTTATGTTGCTCTCTTTTTACAGCTATTAATCTCATCAATTTCTTTCGTTGTTTAACTTGGATTATTTTTACTTTATATGATCAGGCTTTGCTCGAGAAGAATCCATCAATTTCTCAATCTTCTAATGGTATATTGCAAATGCTTGTTCATATTACTTTATTCTGTATTTTTGCGTCCGTTGTTATTTGCAGGCTAGCATACTAAAACATTTCTGTGCAATGATTGTCATTGTAGGAATTATGTGCATCTGGTTGTCCAAGTGAATTTGAAAAGTTATATCTTTCTGTTGTTGATTGCTCTTATTGGTTCTTGTTTTTGCTTTCATTCTTACTGATTTAGGAAAAGAGGTTGATTGTATCCCCTAAGGGTATGAGATGTGGAGACCAAAAGGTTGAATTATGTGAATAACACAAAAACTATAATTGGCAGATGATTGGAAAATATATTGGGTAGTTTTAGTGTATAACTTTGTTTTTGTTTGTTTGGAAGGGAAGTGTGAGGTGGGGAGGAGGTACCCATTTGCAGCCTGTCTTCAAATTGAACACCAGTAGGCATTTAGAATGCTTGTTTCCATTTTTGATGTCGCTGATGGTTTGGTTATGACCCCTTACGGATACAGTTAGTATTCTATTTGGATGTTCAATTGTGATTATCTTCATAAAATTTTCCACTATTTATAATGATATTTCCTTATCCAGTATGAATTGAATCTCTCTTGAAAGTTAAAAGACTTGCAGTAAGAAAGTCTATTGTGTATCTAATCAATAAAATTGTTTTCTGACCTAGATTAAAAAATAAGTGTTGTATATTGGAATGAAATATTTTATTTCCTTTTCTCCTGAATGAATGGAGATTAAGCGGCATCGATCTTCATTTTTTCTTGCTTTGATTCTGAAGCTTTTGGAATTTCCCCTGCAGTATTGATTGACTTCAGTATTAAGCAAGTTGTGACTTTTCAACATGCAACCTTTTCTTTTCTTGTTAGAGTGGTCTAATATGTAATCATTAAGTCCTGAAACGTTTTTTGTTTTTTTGATATGTGTACAGTGGACCTCAATGTAATTTTTCCATGTATTTGTTCTCTTTTAAGGTGATTCTGGACAGGTCACTAAGAAGCATTCAAAAGATTCGACAAACTTGGATGGCGAAGAGGATATAGATTGGTTAAGAATTTCTGAGATGCAAAAGAGGTATTACATTACAGCTATTGCTATTTTATTTTATTTTGAGCAATTAGGTGAATTCATACAAATACCTTATGATTTATTGATCATTTAGATGAAGATCTCCTCTCTCTCTCTGTTTTTTTAATTTTAATTGACACCCTTTTACCATGTAAATTATTAATAGACCCCTTATTTTTTATTTTATTTTATTTTGATTGACACTTATATTTTTTTCTTTAGATTTTAATACATAAACTATAATTGGGGGGCTCCTTTATTAGGTTTCAGGCAATGTTAGCAATGGCATTACCACCAGATGAATGGTTTTATTGTTGTGAGCTCATTTGTATGAATTTTAACCCCATCACCACCAGATCTTACTGCTTTTAAGACTTAAATTTTTAAAATGAAATGCTAAAAACTCAAATTTTGCGTTTGATTTGAGTTTAATAATGGATTTTGGTATCAAAATGTTGTGAGAGAGGTTGAAAGGATTATTTTAGTGGTCTTTTGGGTTGATTTAATTGTAAAAAAGGTAAGTTCCGATGGTGTTGGTGACAGAAGGAAGTTCTAATCTATACACATCATAGTTCACGTATTAAAATCAAAAGAATATAGAGGGTTTCAATCCAAACAAAAAAGAACAAGGAACTTATTAGTAGTTCAACATAGTAAAGAGGTGTCGATAAAAAAAAGAGAAGAGAAGGGGTCTCCATCCAAATGACCAATAATTCAAGGACTCTTTGTACAGATTCACTGAGCAGTTAATAGTATTAAGCACTCAGATTTAAAATATAAATGCTTCCTCCTTTTCATTCTGGAAAACTAGAGTTCATACACGGGATATGTTTCACCTAGAATTGGGATGTGAAAAACTGCTGTGGATATGAACACAAGAATTAAGTATTAAGACTTTTAATGCATGTTTCTTGTAGAATAGCTCCTTTCCGAAACAAATCGATAGATAAATGGCAGAGAAAGACACAGGTGACAACTGGCGCTGCTGCTATGACAGGAAAATTGCAGGCTTTTAATCAGGTTTGGATGTACAGCTGATTGATGCCATTATGCTGCCCAGGGTATGATGAAACTCACTGGATTTTACTTTTCCAATCACAGAATATCAGTGAACAAGTTGCTGATTATATGAGGGATCCAACTAAAATGGTCAGGCAAATGCAACAAAGAAGATCAGCTATTGGTGTTTTTGGAGATGTAAGATAATTCACAATTTTTCTTATTTTAGTCTAAGAAATGATGCACAATTCATGGTATGGTGGGCTCAGATTTTTTTTCCTTTTTCTGTTACTGACTACCTGACTTTTACTAATGGACAGGTTCCTGAGTCGACAAGCAATGCCAAGGGAGAGGTAATTCTGTGAATGAGTAATTTGTGTATCTTTTTCCCATATTAGTTCAAACTTAGTAAGTTTAGATATTCCACATTTCCACCTAGTAATGTGGCTAAGAACTGAGCTAGAATCGAGATATGGAGTGAGAACATGCTAAGCGCAAGGCTTAAGCGGACACTCAGTTGAAGTTGGGTTACATCTCATCAGTTAATGAGTGAAAGTGTTCTGATATTGCCTGCCTGATTCTACGGACATGATGTTTCTCTGGAGGCCTTTTCTCTCTTCAGAACATTTTTCAATTTTTTTATGGATATTGCCAACCTAACAGTTTTGCTGAATCTTTCAATTCTAATTAGGAAACACATCCCGATGGCGATCCTGAACTTCTAAATGACTCTGAATTTTATCAGCAGTTATTGAAAGAATTTTTTGAGAATGTCGACCCCTCATCCACAGGTGAGTATTGTATCTCATCCTATTTTCTTATATTCATAGAATAACTTTCTCCCTATTAGATCTACAGCCCCAAGGATCAATAAAGATATAATTGGTGGCTGTTTTTAACTTTCCCAATTTTCATTTCCAAGATAGAGGATCAGATGGTTTCCTTGATTAACAGCCCTTCACTAATCTAATGTCTTTAATCTTTGCTTATTGACTGTCCGCAGAGACCACCTTTTATGCTCTAAAAAGGTTGCAAACTAAGAAGAGAAAGATTGTTGATCGGCGTGCTTCAAAGAGTCGAAAGATCAGGTATGGAAGGGCATGTTTTCTTTGCTGCTGTTTCCATCACTTTTAACCAGGTGCATTTCATTGATTTCCCCTTGTCAATCACAATTTTTAGGTACACCGTCCATGAAAAGATTGTCAATTTCATGGCTCCTCGGCCAATGAACATTCCTCCCATGGCACCAAAAGTGTTTGAGAATTTATTTGGATTGAAGGCCCAAAAACCTGCTGTAGATTCATAACGTTACTGCTGGAATGTTTTGCGGGGAAAATTTTGTAATGTAATTCGTCAAGACTCTTGCATTTCTTTCTAGTTCTCAATTTATTCCCTGGGATATATCTACTGTCAGCTTGAGCTTGGTGTGATAAAAAATTCCAGATTTGAGCATGCATCTATCTGTCTTTATTTCTTGAGGTCGAGATCAAAGGTCAAATAGTTTAAATCAAGTGTTCTTTTAAAACAAGTGTTTAGTACCGATTTGGCTTAAAAACCAGAGAGCTTTCATTCTAGGGCAGAATGGTAAGTTCTTAGATAAGATGATTCATTAATATGGTATTAGAATCTTCTTGACTAGCAGACATGAGTTTGAATTTTATTATTTTTATTTTATTTGATAAAAATTAAGTACAAGATAGTGTAATTCCATGCAAGTTTCAAGTCCAATTTTTTTTTTTTACTTGATGGGGTGTTTTAAATATATATTATATTTTGGATTTTACTTAATAATTTAAATATTTAAGTGAAATGATTTATTTACATGAATGTTAGCTTAGCAGGATACGATAGAGCAACCTATATTATATAGTCAAACCAATTTTACCAAGAATATTTGGTGTTTTGGGAAGTTAGGACCCGATTTCAGCAATTTGTATAGCAATTCAATAGCGCCTGAAGATGAAATGCAAATGCTTCATAGGTTTATCTGAATGGAGGTTGTTTTTAAAATATTTTTTGTTTAAAAATATATTAAAATGATATTTTAAAAAAAAATTATTTTTAACATTCTTATATAAAAATAATCTAGTAATATCACAATATTTTAATTTAAAATAAAAAATAATTTTTTTAAAATATTTTCAAAACAAAATGCAAAACCTATCTCTCGTTCCGAAATGATACGACAATTCATTGGCTATGGCTTCCCGACATTGGCCCAAGTTGATTTCTATGCCTTTTTCTCTCTTTGTAAAACATTTTTTTTTTTCTCCATTTCACGGATGAAATTTACGTTTACGAATATTGTAAACACCATCTCTGCACGAGCAGCTCATTTGTGAAGTGAATGAGTGCGCACTCTGAGTTCAATTTCTAAGAGCTTTCACATGCCAGTTCAATCTGAAAGCAAAAGAAAAGAGACAAAAATCAAAATCATGGTAAGAACAAGGCCTTTCTTATGCATAGAAAAAGAAAAATAAATAAGAAAAAAAAGAGCTGTTACTCTTGAAGAGTCACACTTCTAAGAAAAAGAAACCAAACGCGACCTTATCTACATTTGTTGCCAGTTGAGGACACTCTACACGAGTGATCGTCTTTATCTTCAACCACCAACGAACTCTGTAGAGAGTTCAGTATATTGTTCAAAAGAACACCTAATTTCACATAAAAAGTAGACAGCAGAGGTAACGTAGACAGCAGTTTTTACTCTAAAGAAACTTCCCATATACAGTGAAATCAAAGCAAAATGCTTCTCCAAACAACCATTTCATCATCTCCACCTCTACAACACCATCACCAGCACGCTCACTCTCTCCTCCCATTAGGGTTTCTCAAGTTTAGGCCCCACAAGCTCCCTTTTCAGGTACATATTTCCATTTCCTTTTTGAACTCTCCTGGTTTCTCAAAATTGATTTTTTTATCGCTTTCTTCATCTTTATTTATTTTAAATCAGTTCATGTTTTAGTCTTTCTTGAAAATTGGCATGAGGGCTCATCCTATCTGTCAGTTCTTGAATTATGGTGGTATATTTATACTGTATTTCTTTGAACATGCCATGATAATGGAGGGTTTATTTAATGTAAGCTTTAACATGAAGAAATATTGATATGAAAATAATATTACTTGGGAAAAATTTGCACATTTTTTCAGCACTCTAGCTCACCAGATTCGACAACTTTCAGAGTAGGCCATGGACTGAACGTCACAAAGTTTCCTGATTTCCAGGTACGTGTTCCAACAATCTCTTTGCTTCAATGGTGGCTACTTTTGTTCAGAAACCAAGTCAACTCGGAATCCGAACCTTAGCCTTTTTTAATCAACACTTAGTGTTTTTTTTAGCACTATTTATTATAAAGTTTAACCTCTTCTTTAGGACAAACTGTTTTAGGACTGAAGGTGCATTGGAGACTTTGTGAATTCATAGTTAGCAAAGAGTGGTTAGATTTAGAAAGTATGGCCTCCCCAGGCAGACACGGTATATGACAAGTTTTATTTAAATTCTGGGAAGAATTTAAATAAAACTTGTTATATACCGTGTCTGCCTGGGTCCCAGAATTTAAATAAAACTTGTTATATACCGTGTCTGCCTGGGGAGGCCAGAATTGGAGTCTCGTGCACAAATGAAGAGGATTGGAGGTTTGTTATGGGAGGGGAGTAGGGTGGGTAGCTTTGTTAGCCACATTTCCACGCTGGATCTGGCTTACTTGTAGTGTTGAAGTTATCCTAGGAATCGTTTCTGCATTGCTGAAGGAAGAGAGCGTTTGCCTATTTATTCTTTAGTATTGTACTAAAGTTATATTCTGGAGTTCCAGATTCTTATGGTGACATAGAAGTGGGAGCTGAAATCTGTGTTAGTTTTCACACTCTCATTGTGAAATATTGCGAGTTTCTTTTTAGGATGAGATTTCCTTGGAAGATGGCTCTGTGATCATCATGATTACTAGCCTTCTCTTGGGCTGGAGTGAATTTGATGAATACTCCCAAGCATTGCCTAGCGTTGTCGGAGTTAAGCTTGAAATTGAAGCAGTACAATCGGAGAAAACTGCACCTATGTGCTCAATATGAAGTACATGGTAAGAGATGAAGAGAAGTGATTTAGAAAGGATGAGCTAGCAGACTTGAGAGTTAAAACTTTGATCCCCTCAGAAACAGTTTCTTCTATTGCAGGTTTGATTTGTACCTAATGTTTGAACTGTATTGGTATCTAATATTTATTTTTGTACAACAGCTCATGGGTGTAGATCTCTTTTCAGTTCTCATCTTCCATACATCCTGCCTTCATTTCATATGTAGCATTCCATAGGGTAAACATTGTTACCTAATCATACAAAAGTTGGCTATTGGAACCAAGACACATGTCTGTGTGTGTAACCAAAATCATGGTCAACCAGTGCAATGCGTGTTTTTATATCAGCAGAGAACCATTTTTCTTTACAAATTACGATTTCCTCTCTTTCTTCCATGGCTTATGCTGTGAACCTGCAGAATGATTTCGTCATCTCTCTATGTCACTTTTTTTCTCAATAGAAGCTTCTTCAACAAGGTGCCATGCATTTTTCACAACGCATTTTGCTTTCTCTTGTGGGTGAAGGCAGATACATGGAAAGGAGTTGGCAATGGGATTCTATAGCTTAACAAGTGATGAGAGTATTGCCCTCTTCTCACCTTGATCTTTCATTCAGTCTGATTTTAGTGGCTAATTAAAGTTATGTGTTGCTGATGCTATATAACTCTTGCATCAAATGCCATAAAAGTTTTATCTACAACCTCGTAACCTTATTTTGTACTATTTTATAAAATCATTAATCTGGCATGTAATTTGAAGACTCTCCTTATTTTGTTTTTTGTTAATTGCTTGCAGAATAGTCCTTATACTTAGCAGTTAGGATCCTCTTAAAATGTACTATCATTTCAGTCTTGTCCTGAGCTAATTGAACTATGATCCAGATATATCAGTCTTGCTTGAGACATAATCATGGTGATGAAAAAACCCACTATGGAAATCACTAAATGGAATGCATCTAGACATATGTATGTGTGAGGGTGTGTGCACAAATGTTCTCTAAATGGTGGGCACGATTCTGAGTAATCAGGAATTAATAATTTCTTGAAGATTAGGAATTTCTCATTGAAATATAATGGACACTACTAGACTTATGCACTTTATGCTCACGCTCACATATTTCTTCTAGTTCTGATGACAGTTTTGGTCTTCAACAATGTTCCGGATTATGTATTCTATTCTTATCTTCCAGATGCAACTCTGCAGATTTTTATCCTTGGTTTATTTTTCCTTCCAGTGACTGCATCCTGCCACCCCATATCATTTTTGAAATTGAAGTGTCAAAGAACATCATACAAACAATGGTCATTGTTCGGTGTTGCACATCCAATGGAGCCAATTCAACTTTCTACATATTCTTTTCCTATTTCAATAAGGGATAACGTAGTCAAATAAAAAATGTCTGAAGTAGCTAAACCTGATAATGACACATGACCTATTGTTCACAGCCTATCGGAAATAAATGTCTATATTTGAGCTCATCATGCTTGGACTCAAGAAGAGCTGCATGAAGTTTCATTTTTTTTTTTGTTTACATTAGCATTTAGTGGGAGGAAGGATCAATATTCATAGGTTAATGTTAGCAACATCTGCTGCTTCTTGGACATGCTATTTGCCTTCTCCCTACTGATTTCTTTTTTTCTTTTTGTATCCCATCTTCTTAATATCATAACTTTTTGCAGAATCCTCGAGCAGTCTTCAGAATATTGAGGATAATGTGTGCATGAAAAGAGTGATAGTTTGGGCGTCTGTGCTCTCATTTGGAAAAATCTCGTTGTTAACTTCTGCTCAAGTGGCACATGCAGGAGAAAGTATCAAACCAGAAGCAATTTATGAGGTTGGGGAATTATTTGAATTGGGAATCCAGCTCTCTTATCTGCTTTTACTACTAGCTTTGCTTGGCGTTGGATCTTTCTTTGTTATTCGTCAAGTCCTAATGCGCAGAGAGCTCGACCTTTCTGCTAAAGAATTGCAGGCAAGTTCCTCTCTTTTAATCTGTAATATGCTTTCCAAGGAGTTTACTCTCTTCTGCCACGAACATTTATTACAAAACCATCTTGTAAATTCTTAGACATGTAGATGGAGAGGTCAGCTTGTTTTGAAAAATAGATCCATTTAGTTTCTCTCACCTTCCCTGACATTTCCATCTCTTGTTTGATAATCATAACAGGCATTGCCATCTGCATTTTGTTTAATAGGATCTTATTATCTTGTTCTGTTTTCCCCTTTTAATTTCAGGAGCAAGTAAGAAGTGGTGATGCCACTGCAACTGGACTTTTTGAACTCGGTGCAGTAATGCTGAGGAGAAAATTTTACCCAGCTGCTACGAGATATTTACTTCAGGCAATTGAGAAATGGGACGGTGATGATCAAGATCTTGCCCAGGTATGATTGCCTTGGGGTAATTGCATCTGATTGACCTAACACATTCGTGCATTCTTAGGAAATGTCAAGCAACATCATTTTTTTTTTCTCACTAATAAAAGAAGGAAAAGGAAATTTTCATATGCTTAATCATACTTGATGGTCAAGTTCATATATTTAGATTACAGTATACAAATACGTTTCCGAATGGCTTGATGTTGCTTCACTGTATTTTGGAATCACTGCAGTCTGTTACTGCAATCCGTTGCGAGTGTGCACCGACACACCGAGAAAGTTGCCTGCATGACACACCGAGAAAGTTGTCAGGATCTAGTGTTGGTGCTAACAGTGGCTAATCAACTTGCAAATAATGAACAGAGATTAGAAATAAGAACTTGATATTTTTTTTTGAGCAATTAAGATAAAACAGGGAGTACCATAGTCTGTATTTCAAATCAATATAATAACACTTCTCGTGCATGATTTTGATGATAAGTCTCTTTCTGCCTGTCAAATATTTGGATAGGTTTACAATGCCCTTGGCGTCAGTTATGTTCTTGACGGGAAGCTTGACAGAGGAATCAAACAGTTCGAAGCTGCAGTGAAGCCTCAACCAGGTTATGTCACAGCCTGGAACAACCTCGGTGATGCCTATGAAAAGAAGAAAGACCTGAAGTCAGCTCTCATGGCATTCGAAGAAGTTCTACTTTTTGATCCTAACAATAAGGTGGCGAGACCCAGAAGAGATGCCTTGAAGGACAAGGTACAAATGTACAGAGGAGTTCCCATCAAGTCTAAGGATAGATGAACCTCCTAGTGTCACAAGATTATCAATTTTTTTATTTATAAATTCTGTCATCTTCAACCAATCCTGAACTTTTCTTCCTCTAATGAATTTTTGTACCTTTCCCAGAAATTACATGTCCAGACTCGAACATCCTTTGCTTTTATATCTGGATGACTGAATATATACTTTTCAGAAAATGGTATATTTTTTAAATGTTTTTTTTTCTTCTTTAAGTGTTTTTTTTAATTTGTTTGTTCAATAATGTTATCATGAGTTTATAGGTTAAATATTGTTTCCCAACCATCTATACAAGCTTACTAGAGCCAATTTTTATGTGTATAGAAAAGTTACCACCGGTGAAGAGGCGGCACCACCAACTTGAATCACCGTCCATATCGATGCAGCGATAAGGATAGCTCGCCAAAACTATTAGAGCCTGATAAATGGGAAAAAGATTTCCATTGATTATTTGAGCTAACAAGGTCAGCAACGAAACAGTTTTTCTAAGCATCTGGGATCCCTGGCACTGTATGATGCTGATACAAAAGCCTAAAGCCACCCACCCAATTGTTCATCCAAAACCGTCGACGCTATGAATCACACGAGGCCAGATTTCACAGATTGCTTTTCATAGCTAAGAATCTTCTCCTTTATGATCATGTGCACGAGGAATGCGATCTTTTATCCTGATATGCTTGCCTCGAAGAACACCTGTCCAAAGACTTGCTGTCGTGAATAATTCCCCAACCTAGCTAGCTAGTTTCATGATATTCATCTATCCCATATAAAATAAAATCCCTGTATATTCTCTCAGCACCAGTATAGAGCAAAGTTGTCGATAATGTTTTGTCTGGTGTTTCGTTTTTTAATTGGAATATAATATTTTGGTTTTGGAATGTTTCAACACGCTGTTTCGAGGTTGTATTGTTTATATATATATATATATATATAAATATATTAATTAAATAAAAATAGTTCAAATTCAAAAATAAAATTATTTAGAATTGTGCAATTTAATCTAAAAAAAAACACAATAAAATGATTTCTTGCAACAAAATTATGAACATGTATAGTATTATGAGAATGTCATCATGAATCTCGCAAGCTCATTACATTCTCTGATTGCTCTGAAATTTTAACATAATATATATAAATATGTCAAGAGACTCCTTGTAAAATTTCATCTTAATCTAATGGTCGGATCAAAAGATATAATTGATATTGTAAAATTATTTATTATTTAAAAAAACACTATTTGGTCGAAACAGAATGGACGAAACGAAACTGGTACGTTTCACCCGGTAAACCGATGTAAAAATAATGTTATTTTGTCTTGTTTTTTTAACCAGTATAAAATATTTCAGCCATTTCAAACGAAACGAAACGAAACCGACAACTATAGTATAGAGTGATTTTGAGATAAGAGAAGATTGCATGGATGCAAATGTACTGATGCTAGGGTTGTGATTCTCCCCGCTAGAGATAAATTCTTTGATTTTCAACGAGCCAGTTAATTTCTGCTGCGTGTTCTCGAGAATAAGAGCATAGAGTGGAACGTCCAAATATTTCCTCCGTTTCAACAAAAACACTCTCACGATTGATGATTCTTGCCAAGATGAAAAAGTTACAAAACCTTCATTTTATTATAAAGTTAACAGAATTTCAAAAATATTTTAGACAAATCAAATATTCTAACATAGAATTTGTTTATATATATATATATAGTTATGGTTATATGTTGGGCTTGATTATTGTTTAGTTGCGCGACTATGCCAAAGGTTTTCAAAATGTCCAGACATGTTTATTTACAATGTCCTTTTAGTTTTGGTTGTAGTGAATGAAGTTGGAACATTTAGCTAGAAAATATGGGTATTTAAGGGGGGAAATAATAAAAGTAGAATGGTGTTTTTTTTTTTTTCCAACTAATTATTTTTGCTTAACGAAGTTCACACTCCTAACGAGGCAGAGACTCCTCCTAAGCTAGATCTGATCGTCTTTGGATCTAGCATCCTCAATGGTGTTGTCGATCGATCTAGTCGTCAAGTGAATAACTTGACCTAAGGAGACTTTTGACTTGAAATTAAATATCAGAAAGAATATTTTTTTATTCTTGTTCAGATTCTCAATGGAGATGTACATGGATCAATAATACTGATTCTACAACCAATCTATCGTTCCTCTAATTAAGTCATTCCTATAGTCAAGCTATGAATCTACCAATGCTTATTGTACATATACATTGGCACTAGGAAAGGCAAGAATCACCACAAAAAGTAAAGAATCACACTATTCCAACACTCCCTCTCAAGATGATGCATATATATTACACATGCCAACTTGTCGATGAACTTTGAGAACACTTGAATTGAAATCACTTTGGTGAAGGGCAATGATCCTTCCCCATTAACGGGGTTTGAGGTCCCATTGGCAATGAAAATAAAATTTTTGAGGATGGTTTAATTAGCAAGACTTGACTAAAATCAAATATCATGTGATCAGATACACTAAAATCAATTATCCATGTACTATTAGAAATAAGTGTAGAGATATTTAAAATCTTACCACTATCATTTGAGGTCTTTCCAACAATATCATCCTCTCTAAATGTTTCAAAAACTGCAACAATAGAAAATGTTTTGAAACTATTTTTGCATGGATCCTAGCTATGATCCCACCATTCTGAATAATCTACAAATTCAAAGCATCTTATTTTGGTTTGACCAATTTAATCATAATGGTTGTATTTGCATGTAGATTTGTTGGCACCATTCTTTTAATGGTTGAACCCTGTTTATGTTAATTATTAAACTTATCCACTAAGATTAAGTTTATTAAAGTTAGTACAATGAATAACCATGAAAAACAAAAATATTATGAATTTAGTGCAAGTATTGAAGAGTCTAATATTAATTAAGTACTTTGAAGATTGTAAAAGATATTTTATAATGTTTATATATTGTATGGATTCTAATAATGAAAGGTGTGAGAGTACTATTATTTAGTGTATTGTATTCCATCAAAATTAGTTAAGTGATGCCCTCTTTGTCATTTTTTTGTTATTGTTTTTACAATAGCTCTCTCCTATTAATATTTAAAAGACTAGTTTTGGGCTTAGGGCACCATGGAAGAAGCTTTGAAGTTTCCAGGTTCTTCGTTCATTATTGTAATTTGAATGGGCTTACGATAGATATGTGGGTAACATTTTTCTAGTCAAGGAATTGGTTCTTTCCTTAAAATTTTATCATGAATTTGTTCAAAGTCATCATCTGTTCCAACAAGAAAGATATGCACCCTTTGCCTCTGGACTAGTTTTCGATAAGATTCAACATCTTTCTCACTCTCCACGATCACTTTATCATGATGACCTAACTCACTAATAAATTTAGTCAATTCTCCATAATATATAAAAAAAATGTTTTTCCTCTTTGTTTGGCACAGAAAACCTTTTTATTCAAGGAAAACACTTATAAATTATTTGTTCTATCATAAAAGGTTTTACAGAGAGCTTTCCAGATATCACGAATAATGGGTAAGAAAGATATCGTTTATAATTTTTGGGGACATAGACATCAACAACCATCTCTTGACTTTTTGATTATCTACATATCACCACTCATATCCATCATTTTCTCTATAGGAATGCATGAATCCCCTCGAATGAATGAGAGTTTCTCCTTCTCAATTGTATACATTTCAATGATTTGAGACATGTCATAGTTTATCTCATTGAGTAAAATCCCTGCATTGAAAGAGGAACCTTCAGATTGAATAATAGGAGCAAGTGTGTTACCAGATGCTTCAGAGTTTGACTTACTCATAATGACTTTTAATCAGATAACAAATAGAACCTTTTGATTGACTCCGATACCAACTTGAAATTAAATATCAAGAAGAATATTTTCTTATTTTTATTGTCAATGAAGATGTATATGTACATATATAGTAATACTGATCCTACAATCAAGTTATCGTTCATGTAATTAAACCATTTCTATAATCAAGCTATGAATGTATACCCATGCATATTGTACATATACATTCGCAATAGAAAAGGCAAGAATCACAATATTCCAACATTATCTCCTTGTCAAAAAACCACTCCTCTTAAAAGTTTAATCCAAATGAAGGGGTAGTAAACCTTAATGGAGTAGATTAGCATCCAAAGCCACTCTCGAAGGGATGACAAATACGATTCCCGAGGAATTTAGAGGCAAAAAAACACGTATATTTTTCTTTGAAAATAATCTATATTTGAGTGTATGATCATCCATCAAAAGCAAGATTTGGCTACATAGTTTGGCATGCAAGCACATGATGTTGCTCTAAACAAGTAATTAGTTTTATTAGTAGCTTCTAGAAATCGACAACTTTATATATAAAGAAATCAACCATGTTAAGTCTCAACAAAAAAAACTCTAAAGAAGATCCATTCAAATACAATAGTGAGAGGTCAATTAACATCCATGTTAATGGATTCCGGATTATAAAAATCACTTTCACTTCCACATACTCGAAAGAGGACAACAAGAATTATGCTAAAGGTGCCCTTAGAAAAATGAAGAAGCTTTTTGAGTTACGGGTTAGTATTCCTTTTCCTCGAAAGGAAGCACCAATGACCAATGAGATTATGACACTTGTGTTGGAATTTTGGCCCACAGCTCAATAATTCTTGAAGGTGCGTTGAACTTAAAAAAAGGTTAGAAGAAGAAGAAGCAATTTTAATGGGGATGTTGAGTGGGTGGTCCAATTATCTAAATAATCTTGTATAGTTTTTGCACGAATGATTTTCTATTTTTTTTAAATATTATAATTAATCTTTTGAATTATTCTTATAATTTCATAATACTATAAAGATATTATTATAAAAAATAAGATAAGTAGCCATCAAAATTAACCTCTAAGATAATAAATAAATAAATAAATATAGATGAAGTAAATTATTTCCATGCCCATTTATCTTGCATCTAGGAAGATCAATTTCATGTTTTAATATTTAATTAGTGCTAACAACTAACTTTTAATTTATCACTTTTTAGAATTTTTATAATCTATTTTATTAATATGAATATTATCTTTTTGTTTCCAAGGAAAAAAACAAATCTATGATATAAAAAAACACATCCAAAATGTAGACATATTTTTCTCTTACATTATTAATTAATTTGAAATCATACAGGTGCATTGGCTAGTACTATACTATTTATGAATATTGATTAAATTTTCAATTTCCTAGACTAATAATAATAATAATAATAAAAAAAAAAAAAAAAAACACAGGAGGTGGTATAGCTTCCTGGTAAGTGGGCAACCTCCTCCCACTCCCCCAGCTAACCCTCATAAATCTAATAGCCAGTTAATATAAATTTATTAAATCTCTCTTAATTTATTGACATTATTGTTGAAGTCCTAGCCAGAATCCAATGAAACTTCACAAAAAGTTTTTTTTTTTTTTTGTCAACGTGCCATTTATACCACGAGTGACCCAACCAGCGGTTCTGATTAATGGGGTTCCATCAATCAGATCAAATCAAATTGCTACAAATAACAGTGCTGACTGATGGGTTTGATTTAGTTTTGGTGATACTGCACCCTCCATGGTAGCAGAGACCTTTGCTGGTATAATATCGATGCTGTTAGAACACAATTTTTCTTGCTCAAAATATATGGAGCAGCCGAGTTGAAGCAAGGTCAAAGTGTGTCGCTTAAATCCCAGCTTTTTGTTAGCTTTGATTCCTCATATTGCCGAGAAAGATGTCATCGGAGAATCCATCCTTCACCGATTTCAATTTACAGCAGCGGCAGAAGCAGCAGCAAAAGTGGGAGGACGCCATGATATCACCACCTTTCGGAGGATTCAACCAAGCATCGGAATCTGGATATTTGCTTCTTTCCAACCGCGACAATCAAACCAAAATTCTGGATCATCAAGAAGATGGAAAAAGTACTGGGACACTTGGAACAAACAAAGTCCAGGACTGGGATCCAAGAGCCATGCTTAGTAATCTGTCTTTTCTAGAGGAAAAGATCCATCATCTTCAAGATTTGGTGCATTTATTTGTTGGCCACAAAGGTTCTGGTCTCGGGGGACAGGATCAACTCATAACTCAGCAACAGCAGTTTCTCATAACTGCGGATCTCACTTCAATTATTGTTCAGCTGATCTCCACTACCGGCAGCCTTCTCCCATCTGTGAAACACACTCTTTCTGCAGACATTCCTAATGGAGAGCTTGGAGGACTTCTTTTTCCTCCCATGGCGGGCATGAACTGTAGTCCACAGCCGCAAAATGGCGGTGGAAGTAAAGTTTCTGATCAGTCCAGCAAGATGGATGTTGCTGGTGATTGTGGGGCTGGCCAGAGCCACTTCATTGAAGAACATGAAACGAAAGAGGAAGAAGATGCTGATGAAGGAGAGTACCTCCCACCTGGTTCCTATGATATATTACAGCTAGAAAAAGAGGAAATACTAGCACCGCACTCCCATTTCTGCGCAATATGCGGGAAAGGGTTCAAGCGGGATGCAAATTTGAGGATGCATATGAGAGGCCATGGTGATGAGTACAAAACTCCTGCTGCACTTGCGAAACCCACCAAGGAATCGAGCTCAGATCCAGTGGTTATTAAGAGGTATTCCTGCCCTTTTTCAGGGTGCAAGCGTAACAAGGATCACAAGAAGTTTCAGCCTTTGAAGTCTCTTTTATGCGTCAAAAACCATTACAAGAGAACCCATTGTGACAAAAGCTACACCTGCAGCCGATGCCACACCAAGAAAT
Source organism: Salix brachista (assembly GCA_009078335.1). Lineage (NCBI taxonomy): Eukaryota > Viridiplantae > Streptophyta > Magnoliopsida > Malpighiales > Salicaceae > Salix > Salix brachista. The sequence goes on from CM018590.1 coordinate 15,462,532, forward strand.
TCTCAGTGATGGCAGATCTTAAAACTCACGAGAAACATTGTGGCAAGGATAACTGGCTTTGTTCCTGCGGCACGACATTCTCGAGGAAAGACAAGCTTTTTGGACACATTGCTCTGTTCCAAGGCCATACTCCTGCTATTCCTGTCGAGGAAACTAGAGGACCGGCTGTGTCATCGGATAAAATGGACGGGAAAGAAGCATCAAATAAGGTCGGAAACATAAATTTCAGCTTTGGCTCTCCTGCTGCTACCGGAAGTGGGGCTAAAAATGTTATGGAAGTGAACGAGGATGCTGATGATCCTTCCAGTTATTTCTCACCGTTGGGCTTTGATACATGTAATTTTGGTGGGTTCCATGAGTTTCCTCGACCTCCATTTGATGATTCAGAAAGTTCATTCTCTTTTCTTCTTTCTTGATCCTGTGATTACAGTCAGAAAACCGGCGGGGAATCTACTCCTTGTAATCTTCAATAACATATGTAGTTATTTTAGTATTAGCTTATCCTATTAGCTCATGATCATGGATCTCAGATTTCAAATCCTAGTACATTTGTAAGGTGAGGCTGTCCGATGTAATTTCATGAGTTCAAATAAATGCTTGTTCTATAGCCATTTTCTTAATAGTGGATTTTGATACAGCAGCTTTATCACAAGTTCATACTTTTTGGAGCCCCATGTAACTCAACAACATGAATTTTTGTTCGATAACAGCCAGATCTGTGATAGTTTTAGATATTATAAGACACACTTGCGATCATTCATCATATTCTTCTGACTATTTTGGAACACACAACATTTTCAGAGGCCAAAAAATACTTCAAATCTGGTAAAGCGAAAGTGTTTTGGTAACTTGAAGAAATATTTGGCTTTTTTCACCGCTGGTTGATGGACTTTGAAATTGCTGGTGCAGATTCCGGATAATGTGTTAAGAAAATGCTTCGCTTGCTTTCTACTTGAGCTTCCAAACAAGACCCAATTGACAAATCATCACCGAAATCAGGGTTCTTTGTCACGACCCGATTCCCGGATCCGTGACCGGCACATAGATATGGTTCCCCTCCAAGGTTCCACACCTATGCGAACCCAAACTTACACACGAACTTAACATTTAACTTTCAGAGTTCAACGCAGCGGAATTAACAAAGGAAACTTATAATATAATTTGAATGTCTTAATACAAAAGTTGAATAATCTTGTTATAATAGTGGAGCGCTAACTAGACATAAAAATGTCAATTACAACCAAAATAATAAGTTCTGAAATTTCAACGATAATGATCTGCTAACGAGCTACGAGCCTGAAAATAATAAATAATGAGGGGGTGAGTTCAACAACTCAGTGAGTAGATAACATCTAATATACACATGCGAGATAATATAACAATAAGAAATATATTATCGAATCGGTTCGGGGTTCTTACAAGAAGATTTCTCAAATAGGTCATATCAAGAAGATAATAGGTAAAGCTCGTCAGAAAATCATAATGCAATGAGCATGAGGCTCCAGACTGTGGGATGATCAATCCGCACAGGTTGGTGACTTCCCCGACCAACTAGGATTTCAGATACGATGTGCACAAAGACTAACATTCCCCTGTTAGCATGGGTATTCTGACTGGCATACCGTAGGTATGTATATATGTATCATAATCAAACAGACATATTCATATCTCAAGGCTCAACTCATGACATCAATCAAATGAGGAGCAATCAATTCACAAACAGATATTGGCTCATATCAAGAACGTATATTCAACAATTGATTATGCTTTATCGTAGCAAGAATAGTACTTAACGTATATATATTATCAAGAAGCATAATCCAAATACTAGCAAATCAAATATTTATAATATTTCTCATGCATATTAAATATTATCCACTCACCTGACTCAAAAGCGATCGAAATTCAAAAGCAGAATATTGACGGAATCCTACTGACGTACCGCGGGTAGAATATCAGGATTATCTGAATATATAAAAGAAATACATACTCAAAAATGACTCAAAATAAGTAGAATACCTTTAGTAAACATATCTAAGAGTTCACTCATAATCCTATGTGTTTTGAATTAAACTATCAATTTCTCGCAAAACCTAAAAACAATGGTTTCTTTCTAAATCTAGTTCCAAATACACAATTCGTAAAATTAATAATAACTCATCAAATAAGCTTCAATTATCCATCAAACCCATCTGAAATACTAATATTTCACTCCAGGGACCAATCTGTAATTTTCCAAAGTTCAGGGACTAAACTGTAATTTTCCAAAGTTCGGGGACCAAACTGTAATTTTCCACCAAAAGGACTAAAATGAATTTTCATCATCTTCAACCTAAACCCAGAATTCCAGCAAGGGATTTTCGAAACTTCTCAACATTATTTCACCATTTTTCTCAATATTTTCTTAAACCAAACACATCAAAATCATCTACAATCAAACCTAATAACCATTACTCAAACCATTAAACCCTTAACATCTTAATCCATTCATCCATCAAATTCAAATAAAATCTACAAACCCTAATCACCAATGCAAGTAATTAACTTAACTATTAACAATACTTTTACATAATAACACATACACATTACCTTAATATTTATTTCTCCTCCTTCCTTTCTCCCTTCCTCTTTTCTCTTCTTCTCCTTTCTTCTCTCTTTCGGCTCACTCTAAATTTTCAGATTTGTTTATCTTCTCTTCTTTTTCTATTTATATTTTACTAGTTACTATTGTATCCTTAACTCATTTATCCCTAATATTAAGTCATTAAGGGTATTAATGCCTTTCTTATTTAATGTTTCAAAACCCTAAAATTAATTTCCTATTTAGAATTTCAAAACCCTACAATCTCCCTACCTTATAAAAGTTTCGTCCTCGAAACTAAATAAAATGTTTGAATACATATCGGGATTATCAAAAAGATGAGGATATTCCTCATACATCTTTTCCTCAAGTTCCCATGTTGCTTCTTCAATTGAATGACCATATCGTGTTCTAAATGCTGTTTTTTTTTTTTTTTTTTTTTTTTTTTTTGGAATGTCTTCTTTCCTTATCCTTAACAATTTACTGAAGCATTATGCTTTGACAACTCATCCATTTCCAAAATCACATCAAAATCAACCATATCTAAAACATTCAAATCTCCCATAAAGATCTTACATTCAATTTCCATCTCAAAATTTTGATATACCTACTTCTCCAATATTGATTCATCTAAAGGAGTAGAAACTGAAATGAAGGATCCTAATAGAGTTGGTTGCCTATCTAACCTCATCACAAAACATAGTGACACAAATGAATGGGTGACACTGGTATCAAACAAAACTTTTGCTTCAAAAAAGCAAACAAGAAGAATACCTGAGACAATTGTGTTGGATGTCTGAGCATCCTGCTGAGTCAAGGCAAAGACTCTAGCATGTCCCTGACTCTGCTGCATCTGACCTCTATCACCTGCACCACGGCCTCTCTGACCACGACCACCAAAACCTCTACCACCATGAGCTATAGACTGGCCCGTTGACGGTGTCTGAACAGGACGTTGAACTGAACTAGATGCCCCTGAAGCTGACAACTGTCTCCTAGGGCACTCTCTAACCTTATGGCCTATCTGGCCACAACTAAAACAAGTTCCAATCCTTTTATAACACTCTGCACTAGTGTGATCTCCTCCACAATGCTCACATATGGAATTGTCCCTAGATGGAACAAATGAGCTACGAGGAGCAGTTTGAACTGAACTCTGACCATAACTCTGAACACCACTACTACCACTTTGATTGCTTGAGCCACTAACTGTAGTTCTTGGTCTAAACCTCCCTTGAACCCAAGAATCCTGATGACCACTTTGTCCCCTAAACGGACCTGCACTCGGTCCTTCTGGTTGTCTAAAAGACTGACCCTCTTCTCTAGCCCTCTTAGGTTGACCTACACCTATGTCCTCAAATTCTCGTGCCTCTATCAACCTAGCGCAATCAACAGCTAAGGAGTAAGATGGAAACACCTGGGACACCATCACTATGAACATAGAGGATTTAAGTCCTCTAATGAATCTTTTCACTCTCCACTCCTCTGTAGGTAGAAGATATTCAGCATATCTAGACAACTGAGTGAACTTCAGATCATATTCATCAATTGTCATGCTCTCCTGAGATAACCTCTCAAACTCATAAAGTCGAGCATCTCTAACACTCTGAGGGAGAAACCTGTCCAAAAGCATGGCGCTAAACTCCTTCCATGTCCACTGAGCCTCTACTAGTCTTGCCTTCTTCCTAGACTCAAACCAAGAAATTGCCACATCTCCCTCCAACCTAAATGACGCCAAACTCACAGCTCGATGGTCTGTACATCCCAAAACTTCACATCGACGCCATATATCATCTAGGAACCTTTGAGGATCCTCTAAACTATTCATCCCAGTGAAGGTAGGAGGTGCCAACTTCATGAAGTCATTCAAGGGCACATTTACTCCTTGAATAGTGTGAGATGATGACGTTACATCTCTATCCCTTCTCCTATCTCTCTCCATAGTATACTCTATCCAAGCTCGCATAGCCTGGCTGAGCTGCTGAACTTCTGTCATTGTCTCAGCCTCTCCTACACCTGTGTCATCAACCTCATTTTCCTCTTCAACCTCGTAAGACTCCTCCTCCATTAATGGAGGTATTCCCTCATCATGTTGAGGTGCAGGCGCACCTCCTCTTCTTTGTCTAGTATTCCTCAATTGCACAATAGGGACGTCATCCTGATAGTCACTTACTCTAATAGTATCAGCTATACGCCTATTCCTCGACATATCCTATATATATAAAAATAACATACTCTTGTCATGCCAAAATAATAGCACAATAGTTATCAACTAATTATCGGAAAACATATCTAAAGAAAACATAAGGAATCAAGAAGACGTGCTTGATGAGAATTCAAATTCCAAGCATTACAGACAAGACAATACGGATCCTAATGCTCCACATATTATAAATTAACTATATTACTTCTTTTTTTTTTTTTCCTTAATCCAAGTTTTGATACTAAGTTTCATCACTACTACTTTTTTTTTTTTTTTTTTTTTTAGCTGTAATACCAAGTTTTATCACACTCTTTTACTTTTATTCGTTTTTTTTTTAAAAAACCAGGCTCTGATACCATCTTTGTCACGACCCGATTCCCGGATCCGTGACCGGCACATAGATATGGTTCCCCTCCAAGGTTCCACACCTATGCGAACCCAAACTTACACACGAACTTAACATTTAACTTTCAGAGTTCAACGCAGCGGAATTAACAAAGGAAACTTATAATATAATTTGAATGTCTTAATACAAAAGTTGAATAATCTTGTTATAATAGTGGAGCGCTAACTAGACATAAAAATGTCAATTACAACCAAAATAATAAGTTCTGAAATTTCAACGATAATGATCTGCTAACGAGCTACGAGCCTGAAAATAATAAATAATGAGGGGGTGAGTTCAACAACTCAGTGAGTAGATAACATCTAATATACACATGCGAGATAATATAACAATAAGAAATATATTATCGAATCGGTTCGGGGTTCTTACAAGAAGATTTCTCAAATAGGTCATATCAAGAAGATAATAGGTAAAGCTCGTCAGAAAATCATAATGCAATGAGCATGAGGCTCCAGACTGTGGGATGATCAATCCGCACAGGTTGGTGACTTCCCCGACCAACTAGGATTTCAGATACGATGTGCACAAAGACTAACATTCCCCTGTTAGCATGGGTATTCTGACTGGCATACCGTAGGTATGTATATATGTATCATAATCAAACAGACATATTCATATCTCAAGGCTCAACTCATGACATCAATCAAATGAGGAGCAATCAATTCACAAACAGATATTGGCTCATATCAAGAACGTATATTCAACAATTGATTATGCTTTATCGTAGCAAGAATAGTACTTAACGTATATATATTATCAAGAAGCATAATCCAAATACTAGCAAATCAAATATTTATAATATTTCTCATGCATATTAAATATTATCCACTCACCTGACTCAAAAGCGATCGAAATTCAAAAGCAGAATATTGACGGAATCCTACTGACGTACCGCGGGTAGAATATCAGGATTATCTGAATATATAAAAGAAATACATACTCAAAAATGACTCAAAATAAGTAGAATACCTTTAGTAAACATATCTAAGAGTTCACTCATAATCCTATGTGTTTTGAATTAAACTATCAATTTCTCGCAAAACCTAAAAACAATGGTTTCTTTCTAAATCTAGTTCCAAATACACAATTCGTAAAATTAATAATAACTCATCAAATAAGCTTCAATTATCCATCAAACCCATCTGAAATACTAATATTTCACTCCAGGGACCAATCTGTAATTTTCCAAAGTTCAGGGACTAAACTGTAATTTTCCAAAGTTCGGGGACCAAACTGTAATTTTCCACCAAAAGGACTAAAATGAATTTTCATCATCTTCAACCTAAACCCAGAATTCCAGCAAGGGATTTTCGAAACTTCTCAACATTATTTCACCATTTTTCTCAATATTTTCTTAAACCAAACACATCAAAATCATCTACAATCAAACCTAATAACCATTACTCAAACCATTAAACCCTTAACATCTTAATCCATTCATCCATCAAATTCAAATAAAATCTACAAACCCTAATCACCAATGCAAGTAATTAACTTAACTATTAACAATACTTTTACATAATAACACATACACATTACCTTAATATTTATTTCTCCTCCTTCCTTTCTCCCTTCCTCTTTTCTCTTCTTCTCCTTTCTTCTCTCTTTCGGCTCACTCTAAATTTTCAGATTTGTTTATCTTCTCTTCTTTTTCTATTTATATTTTACTAGTTACTATTGTATCCTTAACTCATTTATCCCTAATATTAAGTCATTAAGGGTATTAATGCCTTTCTTATTTAATGTTTCAAAACCCTAAAATTAATTTCCTATTTAGAATTTCAAAACCCTACATTCTTCCTCTCTAAATGTCCAGTTGAATATCTCAAAGGTTATTGTTCTTCATCCTTACTTTCCTCGTAGGCCCTCCAAAGACACAACCGTTTTTAAACCCAATCAGTTCAGTCTTGTTCTTGCATTTTGTATATATTCATGGCACTAACTTCTGAGCAAACAAGTCTAATCATCTCTGTTGACTTTGAACATAAAATCTTAAATATTTTCCAGTCGATGGTATCTTGACTTTGGATTTCCTGTTATCTTGACCGAGTCCCTCTTGAAGGGGTTTTTCTGAAGTGATTTGGGGCTGATAAGGCATCAACTGGGTGGTGTTTGGTGGCTTTTATACGAGGATGTCAAAATGATTGGAAAGAGCTCGATAGCTCATCTGATGCTTCTTTAGTCCAAATGCACACTTGTTGCACTAGCAAACACTCTCAATGTTCTAGGTTGTAAGAATGTATTGAGCTTGTCCAACACCTTTTCTTTTAATTGTGGGTGTGCTTAATCCATTTTGAAATTGTTCAAAAAAAAAATCTTGCAAATTAGACTCAATAAAGCTTTGCAAAGGTGTTGAGGGTGAGTTTATATATGAAAAAAAAAAAAAAAAAGCTCTAATAAGTGGGTTTTTATGTAATAGAGAACTTGGGTTTGCTTGTTGTGTACCTCTGTATTTTGCTATTTTAAGTTAAACTAAGAAAGATCCTTTTCCCCCCTATATTGTTACTAATTCTATGTAAATATGTTTTTTCTTGTTTTTATATTTATATGAAACTTGTGAAGCAGATCTTCTTTTATGAAGCTGGGGCTCTGCAATTTGAAGAACTGGAGCACTGGATCTAGAGAAAATCAAAGAGAGAATTGAAGCAGAAAATCAAAGAGAGAATTAATGAGTGAGATTGAGAAGCTGATTGACAAAGAGATGCAACAAAATCAGAAAATCCACGAAGATACATATGGATAAGCAAAATATGATGTCTGCATTGCAGTTGCTTGAAATTTTGGAGAGGCCTGGTGATCATCTTGGTCAATTCATTCGGTGGAGACAATGCAGTGCAGGTCACAATATGTATTTTCAATCCCATTTCACTTCTTTCGGCAACTGGATTCTGTAGTTTTAAAGCAATTGAAATATAAAATGGTTTTTCCACTATAGTTGTTGCCTTCATAGGAGATGACAACAGAAGATTCTGCAGAGATCGCATCCTTACTCTCAGGTCTATTGTTTTCAATCATTTTGCTAGCACTGTTCTATTATTTTGTTTCTTTAATTTACTGTTATACTTATTGAAAACAACCCCTCAATTACCGCAACTTAAGTTCATGTTGTTGAGTTACCATGGGGCTTCAAGAGGTATGAACCCGTGATAAAGCTGCGATATCAAAATTCACTATGAAGAAAATGGCTGAAGAACAAGCAGTAATCTGAACTCATGAAACTACATCGGACAACCTCACCTTACAAATGTACTAGGATTTGAAATCTGAGATCTATGATCATGAGCTAATATAGATAGTGGAACAAAGAAACTGTGAGCAACCAACTGCAAACCACCAAAAAAAGGGCAATGACGTCTTTTCGTTAAAAAATAAGAGAAATGATGAAAGAAACTAGAAGATTTTGCGTACCACAAATGTCGGACTCGGTTCATACACTGAACTCAAAGACTATTTGAGTTGGTGGTTAAATTTGTATATTATTGAACAAACTGGATTTAATATTGTTATTAAAACAAAATCATTTTGTTAATTTTATTAAAATAAATAAATTATATTGATCCATTTCATATCTAGATTAGAGTTTAATAGACTCAACCAAGTTATTAAAAATTAATTAATTAATTAAGTTTTATAATTAAATCATTCAAGTTTACCGAACCAATATCTTTTGCTGAAACTTATTAACAGATTTTTTTCTTAAATACTAACATTCTATGGATATAAATAATTAGAATTAGAATCCATCATTAAAAAATATATATAAATCAAGTGTTTTATATATGTTCAAGGCCAACAAACTTAAGCCTCTGTTAATTTGTTTCGTGGATTTTATAGGACTTGCCACCAAAAACAGTGAAGGATGTGTTTGTAATGAAAAGAAAATGCCGATGGAATTACTTAACAAGACAAGACCAGCAGAAATGCAATCCATTTCTTCAATTTCTCAGCTCACCCATGCAAGGGGCGATCACACAAGTGTAAGCTCCTGCAAGGCCGAACACCTCAAAATCCAAGAAATGAAAATTCAGGACTGGAAATGATTTTGTTAATGGCTGCAAAGCATTCAAAAGAGATAGAGTTTTAGTTTGTGAGCTAATTGAATCCACTGACCGTAAAATCACTGGTGTACATGGCAGGGTTATAGAACCCAGGTTATATTTTACACCGTTCGAATCTGCAGAAGAGAAGAGAAAAAATGAAGATGCGGCTCTTCGATCTTTCTCGCCGAGAGCTGCGCGCAAGAGAAGATCAATCCTGCTTGTTACTTTCACGAGCCAGCCTCGCACGATGTCTTAGCCCAGCCCTAGTTCTAGCAGTGGTGATTTTTTGCGCACTCTGCTAACACAGGATTCTAGTTCTAGCAGTGGTGATTTACTAGAGAGACCTATGGTAGAAGTCTAGTTCTGTGACTAATTACACCTTAGATTTCGTCACGTCGCCAAGCTGATGCAGGTTTACCAGTGAAATCTTCGAGAGTCAACGAACGACATGTAGTTTCAAGGCACTGTCCGACTTGGCTTTGAAATACAGTTTTGGAAACAATTTTGAAATACAGTGAAACAGCTACTTAGTTACATTTCGAATAAATAAAATTTCTATCGTCAAATATTTTATACATATTAGATGCAAAATATTTTTCAATGTTTAATTTAAAAAACGTTTTTTCATTGAATATTTTATATATAATATTTTTTAATAGTAGTAGTAAATAGTAATGAAGAAGAAGATGGCGTTGCGACGGTGACGATGGTGATGAAAGAGAAAGTGATGGCGAGACGTTAATAGTGGTGGTGATAGTGAAAAAGAGACAATGGTGAGATGATTGTGATGCTGGTGGTGAAATTAAGATGGTACTTGACATAATAGAAAGGTATTATTCTTAAAATATTTTATAGAATTTTATTAGTTAAAAAATATTTTTTAATTTTAATTTACATGTTTATACAATAAAAACAATTTTGTTTTTAAATAAATCTATTTTGGTGTGCTGTTTCGGGGTTATACTGTTCATATATAATTAATTATATATATATATATGAAAAAAAATTAAAATATTAATTTAACCAGCATAATTAACATTTAAGATAAATTAACTTTAAATTATACAATACAAACACAAGGTCAAGTAGATATAATCTCAAAATTAGAAATATTTATAAAATTCTAAAATATTATGAAAGTAAAATGATACATGACTCGCATGGAAGATATGCCAAGATGATAGAAATACAAGGATGAAATTATAGATAATTTTTTATGGTGGGGTACACTTGCTCGTGAATTTTATCATGGAAAACATATCGTTTTTATTATTTGATGGGCAATATTAAACTGAAAATAGAAGATAAATTATTATTTTTATAATATAAAAACATCCTTGTATCAAATCATGTATTAACTATAATATTAAATTGAAAATAGAATCAAAGTTACAAAAACAGGGCCTAAACGATTTAAAAACACAGAATAAATAAATAAATAAAATTCAAGTTTTTTCAAAAATATTTTTGAAATGCAATGTAAACAAAGATTAAATTGAAAATAGAATCTAAGTTACAAAACCTAAGTTTAGATAAGAATTGGGTCATGAGTTGAATAGTATGATCCTATTATTATTATTTTAAATCTATTTAATTATTGAATTATAAATTAATTTATATACCAATTTATTTTTCTTCAACCCGGCACAAGTAAAGAGCCAAGTCCATCCACTAGAACAAGACGGCTGTGTGATGGACTCGCAAAGAGATAAATATTATTATTTTCTTATAATAAGAAATTCACACATTAAATTATATTTGTCTAATGCATTGATACAAATTGTGTGACTTCAAAAGAAATTCTGAAATGGGCTTAGTTGTCATGGACAGTATTGTATTTAGCGTCATTTATGGACCCGGGCCTTTTGTATGGTTGGGCTTGGCCTGTTGGGTGATGAAACAAATGCAAATCTTTTGAGGCCGAAACGGCACACCTGGGATAATACCGAGATATTCCGGCCGGTATTTAGCCTGTATTTTTAGAATGAGCTGAAATTAAAACCGAGACGAAAACAACGCCGTTTTATCTCGGTTTTTTTAACTGCACGGAATGTTCCGTCCGTTTCGGCCGGAACGGAGCGGAATTAACAACTTTCATGACTGCATATTTCACCTGGAGAAGCATGTTCACACAGCCATTTGTGGCCATTTGATTAAGCTATTACGCCAAACACATGGCCATTTCAGCCTTATTTACATCTCCCAGAACCAGAAAAAGAAAAAGGGGCCTGTTCTAGACCAGTCACCAGTCTTTAAAAGTCAAAAAGAAAAAGTCAAACTGCTCATATTACATTTTTGCAGATCAATGGAACGCAGCTGTGGCAGCCCTTTTGGTCGAGGGGATGTCGGGAGGTGGAGATGGAAGCATGGTGAAAGCCAGTATTCCACTAACTGCTGCTGCAACAGCTCCGACCACATTAGCTGGTAGATTACCTCCGCCGAAAAGGGCATCCCACGGTCCACTTGCCACAGACACCACCATCTGCAAAAATATGATTAAACCAGTGATTGAGTTAAATCACCATTTTAGCATCTCTAAATCAAACATATTATATCCCTTTCTTTCCTTTACATGATCCGAATAAGATTCTTTTCTCTTCTTCCTCATGTTTTGTTTTTTGTTGCACTGAATCGTGTAATTGAAATGTCAGTCTGTCAAGAACAAAAATGTTCTGTCTGGAAAAAGTTTCTGCAACCTTTCCGATAATTTCATAAGCCAGAAATTGTATACTAACATGCTGGATGTGGTATTCCAAACATTCCAATGAATCATTACACAAAAAGATAGGACATAGTTGTCAGAATATGATTTCTTGATCTGATTAAAGAAGCATAATAGTTTTGGAATACTGTTTTCCTTTTATGTTCAAGTCAACAGATCACTACTGTGGCATTCTGCAATGGTGAAGGACTTTTCAGGGCCAGGGCTCCAGATGAATCCAATTTGAATCCACCCCAAGAAACCATCGTCAAATAAATATATGGCATAAACTTGTAGAAGCATTATGCTTGGAAAAACAATAATAACAGCAGAAGCACAGACCTGTGGTATAACTATTGACAGATTGAGAACTCCCAGAGAAAGCCCTGTAATAAATTTGGAGCAAGGGAACTAACAGTTCAGGAGGGAGCTTTCATTTTCTTAAAAAGGGTTGGAATGAAAAAAAAAAAAAAAAAAAAAAAAAAAAAAAAAAAAAACCTACCTTGGCCAGCACCGGAGGTGTTAGAAAAGATTGATGCCAGAGCAAAAGGGATGCTGTAAGTTATCTGCAAAACATTAGCCATCGTTGGTTAATCATGAAAATCTTCGAGTCTTATTTTACTAATTAAAAACTTAAGATTACTATGATCCAATCCAATTAATGTTATTCAAAGAATTAAAGATATGTTCTTCAACTTCCATTAAAACAGCAGTTGCAGCTTTTCCAACAACAAATCAGCTGTAGCTACCACACAATTTTCATTAAATGCACACAGATACACGCATTAATATTGGATATATTTCCATTAATTTGGATGTTTCACTAAAACCATACCCCTGAAATATTTTGATAAGGATGGTTGTGCCTGTACAAGTTCAAATTACACGTTTGATCTTCTAGCAAGGTGCAGGAACAAAATTAAGGAAAAGAAGAAGACAACAGAGGGTCTTGGCTTTTCATTAATTAAGTGCTAGTCAGATAAAATTTTACTATAATATTTTTATTATTACAGTATTTCAAATAAAAAATCAACATATTTTAAAAACACTAAAATTAAATAATATATTAAAACATCTTTAAGGAAAAAAAAAAACTTAAAAGGAAAATCTTCAGAGATTAAAAAATTGTATGTACAAGAAATCAAGAAATCACTACTCACAAAACAATGCTTGAAAAAAATTAAAGCTGGCCCAACAAGAACTTACAGCTTGAGGTATGCCCATAACAGCAAAAAGGGCTAAAGCACCAGCCTTGACACCAGCCGGCGGCGGCAAGAGGTGGGTTCCTCCATTCACGGTGGTGTACCTTCTGTTAGACTGGGCCAATTTGGTTATCAAAATAGTCATAGCCAAACAAATAGCCAGGACAAAATTCACAATCCCCCACAGCCTTTTAACCCCACCAACCCCACGAGCCAGAGCCTCCACACCAAGCGAAGTAACTCCCAAAACCACCGAGTTAAGCATCAGCCCCAGTGCTCCTGCGCGGACCCCACGATCATACATCTTGAGTTGATCAGAATTTGCACTTGAATCGCCACCGTACACCTCTCTCCCCATCCAATCAGTATCAAACAACAAGAAAGGGAACCAGGCAACCCAATTTAGACACGTCACCAAAAGTAGGATCCACATAGGTCTTTGCAAGTTCTTGAAAGCAGCAAATATTTCCCCAAAAAAGGGCACCGGCACCGCCTGTTTGGCTTCTGCAATCTCGTCCTCCTCGTCATCGCCTTCACCGGGACTTCCCTCCGGCGACCAGGGTTTGTCACGTACGTAAGACAGGGCTACAATTGTTAACGTTAAAAGCAAGGCAATGGAGATAAAGAAGCAAGATTTGAGGTTTGCACAGTAAACATCACAAGCTTTGGTTCTTGAAAATGGAAAAAGGTTGTATAAGTGAGTGTAAGACCCAGCTGCAAAGCCAAGAACATTGCCAACAGCCATAAAGAAAGAGTAGAAAGCATTGGATGTACGTGTCTTCTTCTGACTCATCCCTGAAAGATCAGCAAGAAACGCCCTGCATGGACCTTGAAGCATGTTATTAGCAACATCAAGAATCCAAAACCCTACTACAAACACAGCAATGGCTCGTGGTTTAGCTTTTTTCGTTAGGGAATCGCCAGAAAGGTGGCCAATGTCGGCGGCAAAGCCAATGAGGAACACGGCAATGGCGACAAAAGCAGCCCCCGCCGCGATAAATGGTCGGCGACGGCCAAAACGAGATGTGCAGCGGTCACTGTGGTAGCCAACTATTGGCTGGACTAGCATACCTGAAACCGGCCCACAGAGCCAAATGAAAGCTGCCCATGTGTGAGGAATCCCTAGAAGTTGAACATATGGGGTTAACAAAGAGAGCTGTAATGCCCAGCCAAACTGAACCCCAGCCGCTATCGATGCAACCATTATGATCTTTCTTAATGGGCTAGGTTTAACTGAGGAGGGCAGTTGTTCTTGCTGAAGAATGAAAGAGGAGGGAGGGGCTTGGTTTTCTTTTCTATCTCCACTCTCCATATTGCTATAACTAGAGCAAAACGCACATATGGGGTTAACAAATAGAGCTCACTCACTCACTCACTCTCAAAAATTTCTTGGTTTTACAGAGTTCTTGAGATTTTGTTTTGAAGATGAAAAGGAAAGTGGGTTTGCATGGGAACTTATAACGGGAGGGGAAGGGATGATTTCAAGATTGATCAGTGGGTTAATTAATATGGTCTTATCCGTTTAAGATTGTGTTCTTCGATCTTCAGTCCCAGTTCTGTAAGTGATGCACGGTGAAGATTCTTTTGGTGCCAAGTGTGCTGCTGCATTAAATTCATTTACCTTATTAGGGTTTAGTCATTGCTGATTTTCTGTTTCTGTCATCAATTTGCTCATGGACTCACATTTTCTTACATGGATTTTCAGTCATTTATTGACACCAGTGCTCTTTTTTGGTAAGGATACATGGAAGAACATGCATGAGAAATCCTATTTTTGGAGACACTTTTATTGCAGCAATGTTTTAAACTTTTTCCGTTAAAAGAAACAGAAGTATTAGCCAAAGACTATTAATATTTAAAAAAAAAATGTTTTTATATTATTTTTATATACTGATGTAAAAAATAATTTTTAAAAAATAAAAAAATATATCATTTTAATGTATTTCTGAACAAAAAATATTTTTAAAAACAATCAAACACAATTCCAATCAAGAACATAATACAATCAAGAACATAATACAGAGCACAAAGTAGGAGTGAAACACTTTCTCATAGATTTCTTTTCATGGTTCAAAGCAACAAGAAACATGTATATGTTTTTATAATCCCTTTCTCTTCTTTTTCTTTCTCTAGCTAAAATCCATTCTATATATAATGTAAGAGGGCCCATTCCTGACATAGGTGTTGTTCAACGTAATATATTTGTTCTGAATTTGGTAATTATTTTTAAAAATTCTTCAATTTTTTCATACATACATTTGGAATGTGAAGTGTCCAACGTAGAAGATGACTAATCTTAGGAAAAGGTGAAGAATCAAAGGTAGATAGCCTTGACTCGTCCTGTCTGGTTCTTATGTCGTTGTGTGCATTGCATGATTTTGAATTTTGAAGCCGAGGGAAGAGATTAAGGGAAATGTTTGGGATTAAGGAAGTCGACGACTTGATTGAACAAAGACTTAAAATGGGAAAATTAATATGTTCGTCTTGCCTGATTTTGATTTGAAAGAAGCTAAGATTGATAATATGCAGCAAAGTAAATAACCACACCTTAATGTTTAATTCTCTAATAAGGTAATATATAAGTATATATGTCCACGGGACAAAGCGTAATGACAGAATATTTGTGATCTGCACAATATGTTTCAAGTTCGAGTCAGACATGTATCTATTGTAAGAGCTTGAATAGCCAGAGTTTTACTCGTTCACTTGAATCTATAAAATGCACTTTTGAAAATGTGAAATTTCCTAGTATCCAAAAACACCCTACAAGTATAATAAAATGCAATTATCCACTTTGTTCCCATTAATTACACTTAATCAATTTCCCAAAAACTTTGACACCTGTTTCATTGTGTGATGGAGGGAGGGAATTGAAAAGGATTATCGAGTGTACGTGTGCGCGTGCATGGATGGCAATGCTGATGAGATCTAGTATAGTGAAATTGTTTGAGGTTATCCAGTTTGTGTGAGTTTTCGCACCCCAAAGACTGATAGCAGTAATTAAAACTGAAGAGAGAAAGTGGTCAGAGATCTCGTTGACTTAAATAGGAGCAGAATTCAACGTACGTAGGCGATAACTGAGAGAGAGCCACTTACTTCTTATTGGTTCTTGACTTGTGCCCACTTTTTGAAAAATGTGTTACACGTACTACATCGCTACCCCTTACATTCTAGATTTACAGATGCTAGCTATAGTTTGATAATGGCAAAGAAAAAAAAAATTAAATTATTAATTCAAAATATAATTTGATAATGGCAAACGAATACGATATAGACATTAAAGAAAATCTAATAATTTAATGGTATAAAGAAAAACTTATTAATTTACATTAACTATAGTATAATTTACAAAAATAAAAGTTAAGTTGGTACCAAAATAAAATTTAAATTATTTTTCAAAATATAATTTTAATTCATTGAATGTCAAATAAAAATTTACATGTTTATGCAATACACAGTGACACATAAATGCTAAAAAATACAATATTTTGACTTTGACTCTCATGCTCCGGTGGTGATGCTGCTTGTATTCCTCGTTCACAGTCGAGACACAATGTGGCACTCCATAGATGGATGCCACGTGGATTTGACGTTCTTTAATGGAGGATTTCAGCATCTTTCACGGATTCTTTAGCAACGTTCCATTTCATAGTTAGTCAAATGACAACCACAGACGGGTTTGACCAAAAGAAAGAATGGTTGGAAAGGAGCATGAACTTCAATTATTATGAACTCATTTTGTACATGTACAGCTAACAAAAACTACAGCCTGATACCCTCTAAAACAATTAAATCCTCCCCCTGAACAATCAACTTCAATTCACATGCAAAAAAGAAATGGCTTTTCGCTCATCATCTGCCTACTGACATGAAATCTTTCCCCCGCCACAAACATGGTGGATTTGCATCTGACTGGACCTTTTCAATTCTCACAAGCACTGACCTTTGTCTCTGCATGCTGATCTTCATGTTGATATACTACAAGCTTCAAATTGTGTCCACTCGATCGATAACATCCAAGGCCTTCAACCGGTCTATATCGAAGTCAATGACAGGAACAGATGACAGCCTTCTGATGGGAAATGGATCTTTTCTCGGTTCACCCATCGGCGAGTTGCTGATACTTCTACTCAGTCGATGATGCTTGCTTAACCTGGTTTTCGCAGTGTCAAATTCCTGGCTCTTACTTATCCCAGGCGTCTTTTTCCTCATACTCACATCCCGAAGCATCTCTTGGTCTTCAATTGTCAACATAGGAGATGGAGAGCTTGGGTTTTGTGTACTCAACTGAATTGTCTTCTGATTTGGTGACCGAATCGGAGATTTAACAGGAGATCTGATACCGCCATTGGCAGCTCGTACTTGGCTGACAAGATGGTGAAGCCAAACCACTAATTCAAGAACATAAATTTCAGTCTTCTCCTTGTCTGCATGGTGTAGTGTCTCTATCCTGAGCAAGTCAGTCTGTCCAGCAGGTTTATGATTCACCTCAGTCCTGAAGAATTTGTTGTAGAAAATCAACACATATGAGATAAAAAGAAAGGGCACAAACAGATTTGGAACTCACCCTGTATTCGCCCATTCACCGACCCAGCCAAATCCATGATGAGCTCTGGTTAAGTGAATGCAAAAAATGTTAACACAAGGATAAATAAATGCAAGCAAACCAACATAAGAAGAAACATTGTGAATATTAAGATCACAAAATCTGTAAATAACTTTTTAACTCCTGCTTTAAAACTGTTCACAGGGACCGTACAGTTAGGGTGCTTTGATGCAGATGGGATGAGAATGGATGAGAAAAGGTACAACACGGGAGTTGGGACAGAAGTTTGGGTATGGTACAAGACAAAAGCTGCATTTCATCCTGTCCCATGTGCACATCAAACTCCAATACAAGTGAAGTTATCCTGCAATGTCTTTTCCAGTCCCATGTACAAAAAACTACCTAACTTCACCTAAAGTAATAATTTGTTAGATTGTTATTACTATTAGTGCTTGTGGATAACATGATTTGTGAACTTGAAAGAAACTGAGGAGATGATAAGAAGAGGTATCACGGGGTGCAGACTAGCTGAGGTAATGAAATCTAGACTGTGGGCTGGAATCTTACTTGTTTGTGTTAGTAGCAATAGGAACAAGCCACCGCAAAGTTTTCTCCATTTCAGCTTTGATTTGAGAAACTGTAAGCTGCAGGAACAGCATTTGAAAAATTAATTATAAACAAAGAGTTGACGAGAAAATGACTAGCTAGAAGTGTAATTTTAAGAGAAGATTGTTCAACTAGCAGCCCATTGAAAACAAACAAAGATAACAATGAACAAGACAGCCCAGTGACACAATCAAATGATACCTCTTCCTCAACTTGAAATGACAGTAATTTTGAGCGCAAAGCAGATTTTATATTTGGTGGCAATCCCTGGTACAAAGCATCCCTTGTATTTGGAGGCACAGAACTTGATCGGGACACCTGGTCACATTCAGGTATTAGCTCAGAACGGAAAAAAATAAATAAAAAAATAAAGCAACAATTTGACGAGCTGCAGGACTGTGACCCTGATTAATGCAACATCGAAAACCTCAGAAGCTGAGGTTGGAGATACAGAAACAAAATCCTTAATAGGAAAGATAAAAGGATATCAAGTCTGGGTGAAATCATAAACTCACAAGAGTATCAATTTGGGTGATAATATTTGCATAATGCAATGCAAGACCAGCAGGCCCCAACTTTTTATGGTTCAAAGAACTTTTTGCTGGTCTATCGCCATCTGCAAGTGAAAACATCAGTTCATGAACCCAGAAAATTGCGAGATAAATTTCATACTATTTCATTGTTCCAAGCAAGAAAACATAGAGAAGGGGTGGGGGTGGGGGTGCATTAAACATTTTCATTAAAAAGAAATTCTAAAATTCTGTTTGGATTGCTCACCAGCACTACCAAAGGCTTCATGAATCTCCAAATGCAAGAAATGGACAATATCTACCAATTTCTCCATCACCTACACAAAAATGTTAGATTTATGTTGAAATATCATTATGAATAGTTTCAACAACAAAAAAAGGATTTATTGCGTGGCTATCACTTGACAGATGTGGGATATGCATAATCCATCCAGCATTAGGAGTGCGTCACTGCATCCTTGTGGTTGGATCAGAAAACACAATGATCAACGAGGGTTCATAAATATAAGAACCACCAGAATAAGAGCATATTTCTCTCCAATGACCCCCTAGAACAAGGAACCTAAATCCCTTACTGCCTCATACCTCTTCCAAAATCTTTGACCAGAGTGATTTCTTCTTCAAACTTTTCACATGCTTCCTTTGACTCTTTAACTCGGCCTTTAAAATTGGAAGACTATCCCCTACAAGTGAATTAGACACAACAAAAAAAATTACTTGCAGAAGTTAATATTGATCAAAATGAGGAAAATATGGAATAAAAGCAAACGTCTCTCAGATAGTCTAGCATATTTAGGACAGGATCTCAGATTCTCAGCAGTAAGAATTCAGCAGTATTGAAAATTATGAGTTTAAGTTTTAGAAGGCTAGGCTCAGGGCAGCCCAGGGAAAGGAATTAGAGTTATATGCAAACTAAACCCCAACCATTAAAAATGGAAATTTGAGCTTGGAGGCTCCAGATCAAGTCCAAGGGAAAAGATCACATAAAAGTTAGGTGGGCACTGTTAATTGCTCATGAATCACATCACTTGATTACAACATGATGCATATTAAACAGATGCAGACTACTGTATATTAATGCCATTCTGTGCACAAACAAGACCAAAAAGGACCAGGAATAATTTTTGGAAAAAAGGGCCCAGACATTCAAACCAGCCCCATGCCACGAATTTAAGGATAATCTTTCAAGATAATGGAATTTATCACACCAATACTATGTAATTTAAATATATTTCAGCATCAATCAAGGAAGTACTGCACGGCATAGATTAGCAGATTTCAACTAGAGCACCAAACTGTGTTACTTGATTTTGGCAAATTAAGTTTTATTAGTTTCTGAGTAAAATACTTCTCCTGCTCCCATGTTTTTTTGGCTTAACTAGCCCAGGAGGAAAAAGGAGCACTCAAGCATAGAATAGTTGACCTCATTTCCCTAAAATATTTTTCCGGAGCAATAGTATGGACCAATCAAACAAGAAACATGAGCAAGATGAAACTTAATCTGCAATTCACCTTTTTGAGCAGCATTTGTTTTATCATCTTCCTGAAGCTTGCGACGGTAATCTTGTTCAAATCTGTCCAAGGCATGCATTTCATGATACAGTTCCTACAACCCAAAGGAAATATATCTTCTTTGAGGAAATCCAAAGGATAACATTGAGAGAATATTAAGCATGAAATAGTCGGGATGGATGTGACAACAGGCTGATATTAAACTATGTGGCATAGCATTTTCAACAATGCTGGATAAAGATGGTTGGACCACAGCTCATGCAAAATTAAAAAAAGAAAAAAGGAAACATATTAATGAGAAACAAATCAATGCAATAAAACCAAATAAAGCACTAGCAGCACATAAAGCAGACTCTTGCCCATATATGACTTCAGTACAGTCATCAGTACAACATATTTGGATCATTGATGCAAACAACTTAGTCATGTTCTAGTCATAGCATTAGAAAAGAGATAGTATTTTTTTCTGAAATGCATGTCATTAGGTGAGCAAGGGGAAAAATTGTAATACATTCTTTATTTTTCATGAGCATTTTGCTCAATGGCCATGTTAAGAGTGAATAATTTGTTTGTCTATGATTCATAGTAGATGAAAATAAAATAAGTACATAAATTTTATTTGAAGTCCAATATCTTGGGATGTAGGAGTTTCCTTTTCGGTGTCTCTTCCTCCCACATATTAAAGTCAAAGCCAAAAGGATATAGAAAAAAACAATTGAGCTGAAAAAACTGAAAAGTCATACTCCCTTTCAAATTTGAATGTGTCAAGACTTTTTTTATTTTTTGCTCTTTTTTTTGCAGATAAAAATTTCCACAGCACAAAGAAAAAAATAACATTGTTAAATGCTTTTCAAATCACCATGCCTAGATATGCAATGTATGGTGCAACTTGGGGGTAGTTATATACTACAGTATTGTTAAATACTCACTGCTGTATACTGAACCAAATTCATCAATTGATGCATAACTGTCTCGGCTTCATCCTTCAATTGCATTTCAGGTGTCAATTCAGAACCCAACCTAAAAATCATATGTAATGATGTAAGAAAATTTGAGAAGATTACTTCAGATATTCAGACGGACAATCAACAACAAAATTACTTTTCAAGATAACGGTCCAAGTTGTGCCATTGAGGATCTTTACATCGATTTCCAAAACGCACCACTTCTCCAGAAAAGACTTTCAGTTCTTCCCTGTCATAATTGTATAGTGAATTGATTAATATTTCTGTACACGTTTCCTGGACATTGCTATAAGATCACTGTAATAAAATGGATGAAAATTTGTTTCAAATTTCTGTGATATTAACCTCTTATCAGTTGCTGCTAGCCTCAATAGTTCATCCATGTCTCTTGATATTAAATTTTGCACCCCCTCTGAGGGAAGCACAACCTCTTTTAAATGTCTAATGTTCTCTTTTGAAAGGGCTTGCATTAGATTGGCACCCTTAACAATTGTGTTTGCAACTTCAAAAGCCAAAATTGAAATTGTATTCCCTTTTGTTGTCACCCCAGAGGTAAAACCACCACCACTGATAGGATTTAAATTGGTCATGCTACTACCAAGTGTGTCCAATACATCATATGCCTTTCCGAGCCCAGCAGTACCAGCTCTTCCTAACAGCGAGCTCACTTCTGAGACCTGCAACACCAAAAAAAGCAGCCTTCTTATTGAGGAAAATCCTTATACACAATTCCTTAGAGCAACTTCAACATCTATATCTATTATCAATGTGTGTGCGTGAAAGAAGATTCTATATCAATGCATTGCATTGTGGACACAAGAATTCACTCCATGTGTATTGCCAAGAATTCACTCCATACATGAATCTGATATTTATCTTATAAGATGCAATGTATTTGGAGATGGAGGATTATTTAGCATTTAATTATAAATGACAAAAAAAATTATCTACTAGAAAAAGAAAATTCAACCAACTCTACTTACAAATAACACAAACAAACTTGCAATAAAATAAATTGGGTTTACATTAGATGCACATCAAAAGTTCTGTTTTGTAAGGAATGATTTTTCCACATTAAGAATGTATAATATCATTCGTGAAAATTAAATATTTAAGTTGGCATACTCCATTTGGTTAATAGGACCATGATTTCTTTTCTTTTCTTTTGGTTTTTTTATCCGGATTTTAACCTTCTTTTTTCACCTTTCAGAAGTATCAAACCACACATGCTTTATTTTTATTTTTTAACATTCATTTTTTTATATACAAGAGTGAAATGTTGAAACCAGAATGCTATGGAAACTTTTACAAAATTATTATTTTATTTACTAGCATGAAAATATGTGGAAGGTTGTTATGTTATTCAATTAATCAAATAAACATTGGTATTCCCCATCCCTCCATTGTAATACACCCAAAAAAGATCTTGCCTTTAAAGGCTCCACCAGCATGATGCACCAAGGTAAAATAGAAGCTATTGTCCTTTTCCTTAAAAATAGCATGTTTAGCAAAATCATTTTACCCCTCCTGATGCTTCTACAGAAGTGAAACCCAACATTATTTCCAAAGCAGGAGACCCAACCCTGCCTGTCTCATGGCTCAACACTGCATAGCCATTAATGACATTCAATTGCTTTCCCTGTGCAACAATTTTGATAAGGCTATATCAAACATGCACAACCTTCTCGAACCCTAACAATGAGCTTGAGTCAAGAGTTGTACAACCTTCTCAAACCCTACCAATCAACAACTTTCAATTGCTTTCCCTGTGCAACAATTTTGATAAGGCTCTATCAAACATGCACAACCTTCTCAAACCCTACTAATCAGCTTGAGTCAAGAGATGCACCCTTTTCCCCAACTTATGCTTGATCATCCATTACATTCCATTCTGCACAAATTCACTCCACAATTTCTCAAGTCCTTTTCATAGATAAAGTTGTAAACAGAGAGTACTCTAACTCAAATAGCAATGCCCTTCCAGCCTTTAACCCCCCCCCCCCCCCCCCCAATGAGCATTGAAATTTCCATGACTACCCAGCCTTTAGAAGGAATCCCATGCGACCTCCTCAGGGGAGGACCCACAGGTTCTCATATACAGATGCAAGATATGATCTCACTTGATATCTGAAGTAGAAGATAACATCTCCATTCTGAAACTTAAAACTCATCCAGTGGAAGAACACTCTTCCTTAAATTAACCCCATATCATACAGATGCCCCAAAGCTAGGAAACATCATCACATATAATCAATTTAGCAGTGCAATTATTCACGAATAAGCAGATCCCCTTGACTCGAGCCTCTTGGCTAATAAAGAAGCCATACATAAATCAACTAGATCTTTCACTCTTCGAAGGTAAAACAGAAGATGTAAAATAATACAGATAAATGAGACCTATGTAAAATAGATATATAGGTGAATAATTGCACTGCTAAGTTTAATTATATATATATATATATATATATATATATATATATATATATATATATATGCTAGAGAACAAGACTTTAGACTTCAATCTTTGTCTCTCACAGCCAATAATCACACATTAATACTTTTTCTAAAAACATCAAAACAATGTCCAATAGTCCAATGGGATTTAAAATTCTAAACTAATCATGACAAAGGAGATTAATGGCCGCAGAAAAAAGTGAAATGCCTGTTCAACTTGCTGCCAGACCATTGCGTTCAAAATTTAGACCAGAAGTAGTTATAGAATTGACAGACAATTTTCAGCATTTCATAAATACTAGTTTTACATATTATGTGATGTGGTTGCAGCTTTCATTTATCTTTATTATAATGAATCCAATCTTCAGAGACATGGCAATGGCCTCCTTTCGGCTGTGTAATCTGCTCTCCAGATGTCATAGGTAACAAGATTAACTTCCAGAAATGCATGTCAAGTATACACTTTATATTGCGACTTTAATTACATGCTACAATCAAAGTTTCAACTAAAATATAACATAACAAACAGCAAACTGAAGAGAAGGAATTGGCAATAGCTAGACAGCAAGTAAAGAGCACACAAATTAGGCTAACCTTAGCAACGGCTACTGGCGTGGACTTGGTTGATCTGGATTTATCGGACAAAGCCCTTGACAAGCGAGGAATCCCATCATCGATGTCATTTGGATCCATCCCATATTGAACCACATTCACCTCCGGAAATGTAAAGGGTTCTCTTAGCTGCTTAATATCCACCTTTTTCTCCCCAACTAGAGATGGATTTGTATTGCTATCTATTTTCAATTCACGAGTCTGAAAAACCAGACCAGACCCATGACTAAAATGACCATTCAAATGCAGAAAGCCTCCACTGGGAGCATTATCTACAGTAGAGCTCCTCGAGCAAAGCCCCCCCATTGTGATGATCGCCAAAATTATTCAATTATCGTTCCAAAGTTCCATACAAAGGGTAAAAGCTTGTTATTGACAAGGGTTACGAAAACCTTTTTATCAAATTACTCTCAGGAGGTCAAATATGAAGCGATTGGTAGCAAATCAAGAGCCCCCTTTATAAGTTCACCACAGAATTGATCTAAATGATTTTGAAGCTGAAAATGCAGTCCCTTGTTACATAAAAATCACCACAATACCAGTTACTGTCACCGCTGAAGTTCCAGTCCATTAACACCAACCCCACCAAAACTGCAAATCAAGAAAACAACTCGCTCATGAAGTCCAACTTACAAATCCAGAAGGAAAAAAAAAACAACCTGATCAACATCAAATCAAAAGGGCTAATACTGTCAAAATAAAAAAGAACAAAACAACCCATTTCAAAAAAGTATAAAGCAGATTAGTAAAAATTCAATAACATTCAAAAAAGTGATACCACGGTCAAATCAACTTATGTACCGATGAAAACAAAAGCAGCCCAAAACCACAATCAAGAAAAAGCATCAATCTTTACTCGAGAAACACACAGACTTAAAAAGATACAGTAAATTTGCATCTACTTCAAAACAAAACAGGAAGACAAACTTACCAGTTAGATAGATAGAGATCTGCGAGAGACAATATAGAAAAAAATTATGACTTGTGCTTTGCTTCTTCAGGTAAATACAGATACAACAAAAAAGGGCCAAGGAGAAAGAAATGATGGTGCAATAAAGAGATCAGCAAGTCAAAGTGCATAAACAATGAGAGTTTTGAACAGAGAGTCTAAAGCCTGCTGTCAGCGGCTATGGAACTGTTGATAACCAAATCATAGCAAGACTAGTACACCAACTAGCAAGTAGATGGGTAAAGAGAGGGATAGTCAAAACCCAAACTAGACTCCACTGGCTGCTACCAAGCACACACTCATAAATAGTTTAACCATGGTCTTACCTTTTGTTGTTTTTTCTAACATTCATTGCCCACTCTCATTTGGCATGTTCATCTCACACAACAGTGGCTAGACAAAAATAATAGATAGCCTTAAAAAATATTTCTAGATTATTATTATTATAAAATCTTAAGAGCAATAAGAAAATGTTTTTTAAGGTTGTTTCATAAGTATAATTTCTAGAGGAATTATGACAGTTAAATGGAGTAATAATGTCCTTTTTATTGGATTAATTATAAATATTTAATTGTTTGGTGTGGATGTTGAGTTTATAATATATTTCTTTAAATTTCTTATTTCTTTTGAAAAATAATTTAGAGATTTTTATGTGTAAAATACGTTGTGGATTAAGTAGAATCTTAAATGATTTTTTTATTTCATGATGTGATATTTAGTATATTACTAGTGGTAAATTATTAATTGCTAATGAAATAGATGTAAAGGCTAATTCTAGCTTAACTTGTTATAATTATATACTAAATCAGGATTATGTTTTAATTGTATCTTAAAATAGAGTATTTACTTGGTAAATATATAAAAAAATATTTACCATCATGAATTTTATATTAACTTTCATTTCACATATAATTATAATAAATTACGTGAGAAAATCATGTTGGTTTTCACATACTAGTGCATGATAATCATTAGTGTCCTCAAATGGTGTGGCATGATAGTAAAGGACTTGAAATTTGCACTGCAAGTCTCGAGTGTGCATCTCTTGTAAAAGCTTAGGATAATTAGAGTTTTACTCGCTAATTTGAATCCACAAAGTGTGTTTTTGAAGGATGAGATTTTCTCGAATCCAAAAACAAAAATGATAACCATTAGCGATATTTTCTTCGAATATAGCACATGTAATGAATTAAATATCCTCAATTTGATGTTAATCAAACTAAATAAAAAATCATTTTTTAGAAATAATTATTGAATTATACATTATTATTCGCAAGAAATATAAATATGAATTAATATGTCTAGTATTGCAATGTTAAAAGCTCCCAACCAAGAATATAATTAAGAAGAAAAGAATTATAACATGGATGCTAAATGTTTAATTAACCACGAAAGAACAACAAAGGTTTTTTCCTTTCTCTTAGAATGAAGAACATAAAAGGTTCATCAAATGGAGAAAAACAAAAACAAAAATCGAGAGTGTATCCACGTGCTGTGGCGAGACTGGGTAATACTTTTCCCTTTAACAATGAAACCCCGTGAAACGCCTTCAAACGTTTTCACACTTCCTAATCAATACCATATCTATCTAACTAATCGACAAATAATCACCCCATAAAATACTCAAACTAAAAAATAAAATTATAAAGATTTATGAAAAAGTTATTAATATTGTTCGAGACTGTGGTTAAAATTGTTTTTAAAAATATTTTTTGTTCAAAAATATATTAAAGTAATATTTTTTACTTTTTAAAAATTATTTTTAATATCGACACATAAAAATAATTTAAAAATATAAAAAATATTTAATTTAAAATAAAATAAATTTAAAAATATTTTCAAAACGCAGTTTGGAATAGATGAATCCTTCTCAATTTATCAGAGATAAACAACCAAAAAGGTATCCTAAACGAGATCGCTCACCCAAACTAGATAATAACGTATTTTTTAATACATAATTATATTTTTAATTATATATATATATATAATAACGTATTTTTTAAATACATAATTATATTTTTAATTATATCAATTTAATTCATAAGTGAATTAGCATAAACTAGATAAGGCTATGTTGATTGTCCATGTCAAGTGTGAAATGTGAGAGTTGAGTGTGCAAGAATTTTCAAACTCGATTTGAAAATTAAACTCAACATTTTAACTCAATTAATATTTAAATCTTCCTTTTAAAAAAATAATTCTTATATTCAAAGTAATGAGTGCATGCCAAGTTTTCAATGAATTATTTTTTAAAATTCACACCCCATCTCTTTTCTAAGACCCGTTCTAGCAAAATCAAGATACTTGCAATAGCTTCTTAATTTCCTAAAATAAATTAAAAAAAAAAAAAACATTATGCATGCCCTTCGATTAATTAAGATGTCATACATTTCAAATTGAAAATACCATGTAAAATTCCAAAAGAAGGAAGATGAAGTGAAGAAGATGAGAACACATGTGAAGAATTTGAGGACCTTTTTTCTACCTCCATTATATTTTTACTTTTGTGTGAAGAATTTTCAGTGATAATGTAATCGATGAAACAATGATTCCAGCCCTGCCAAGGAACTTCCTTTTGCCCCGTTCATGGCGTCTACCCATTTGTGCCACTCCCGCATGATTCAGGTTCGTGTTGTTTTCTGTTCTTTTCTGGCTACGAGCGATCCTGTGGGAATCCTCTCTATCAAGCTCCAATTGTTTTTTTCTAATATCATCTGGTATCTGGTAACACAACAGCAATTCCAAGCTCCAATTCACCACCTTGATTCTTTTTTTTCGTTTCTGGTTGATCTTAAAATGTTGTTGATTAGTGGGTTCTTCCTTGGCCATTTACAGGGTCCAAGAGCAAATCAAGCAATCTGAGAAAGAGAAGCACAACAAAAACAAAGCAGCTTTCAAGAAGAAGCATGGCGGAGATCCATGGCGACCTTCACGAACAGGTTCTCCAGTACAACCCCAGCAAGCAAAAAAAAAAACAGCAAAAAAGGCAACACAAAATTCCAGATCTGCGTCAGATCCTCGCCAAAACCCAGCGAAACAACGAAAAGAAATCTCATAAAGCTAATCACCATCTATCGCGCCACAGATTCTGTCATTCAAACATGAAATACCATCTCACTGTTACCGTTCATTAACAGCCCTTTGCTCTCCTCGTCTTGCTCATGTTCTTCGTGACCAGCTTCATCGCGTGCACTCATTTCAATGCCAGTGGCAGTTAGCTCCCTGGCCTTAAAAGCCTCGTGTTCCCAGTCTGTACGGACCATCACTACATAGAGAATCGACAGCGCGCAGGCTATCTGGGCTGACAGGAGCCCAAACCACAACCCAGGAAAACCAATGTTTAGCCCAAAGGCCAGGCCTACTGCTACCGGGGTGCCAACAAAGTAAAACGAGCCCAGATTTATACGAGCCCCGATAGCGGGCCGTGCTGTGGCCCGTAGGATGCCGCAGCCAGTTGTTTGAGGGCAGTTGCCGAGCTCACAGAGCCCTATTATCGGCAAAACAGCTGCTACGAGACCTTTAACAAGAACATCTTGAGTGAACAAAGCAGCCCATCGCTCTCTAAGGAACACTGTCCACGTCACATTGAGAGCACCAATCACAAAGGCACAGCCCAGTGCAACCATGGCTGCCAGCTTGGCTTTGTACGGCTTACCGGCTCCAAGCTCATTCCCTACCTGCACTATCCCAATATCTGTGAGCTTTAACCATGAAAAGGTTTCGGTTGTTTGAAACTACGTTTTAAAAATAATTTTAAAAAATATATATTTTTTTTATATTTTGAATTGAAATTTTTTAGTACTTTTAAATTATTTTCATATGTTGATTTTAAAAATAATTTTTAAAAAATAAAAAATTTAATTTTGATATATTTTTGAATAAAAAATATTTTCAAAAACAACTACAATAATAATATCAAATTGACTCTCTGCTTTTGTATTTTTATTTAGAAATATATTAAAATGATATTTTTTTATATTTTAAAAATTATTTTTGATATAAATATATAAAAATATCAATAAAAAAGTTTTCTCGTGATGCAGTAATTTTGTCCAACCACACGATGTGAGTGATCTAAGCATGGGTCCTCCAAATGATGCAATCACCTAGCAAATCAATAGCATGCTTAGAAGCTTAAAGCCCTTTTTTCATGAAATTTGTTTGATGCCACTCTTTTCACTTGCTTTTCATCGTGCACAGAGCAAAATCCTTGCCGATCAACACAAACTATTCAATTCTATATCTGTAGTGATTGTTGACGCTAAAAAAATCTAAAAGCACTAGCATATTAACCATATAATAGGTTTTCAGTAGTTAAAAGAATTTGTTTTTTCTATGATTTCAAGTTTAGGTTACGTGATTGCTAATATGATGACTACTAGAGGTTTATATGGTCGTTAATTTCAGAATCCGTGAGATTAGTCGTTCGAGCCCTGTGAGTGCTAATATGATGATCACTAGAGACTTATTAACTTCAGAGTCCATAGAATTCGTCAAGATACACGCAACCATTGAGATTAAAGGGTTTGTTCTTTCTATGATTTTAAGTTCGAATCATGTAGTTGTTAATATGACAACCTCTAGAGGTTTAAATGGTCGTTAATTTCAGAATCCGTGAGATTAATCATTCGAGCCCTATGGTTGATAATATGATGGTCACTAAAGACTTATTAACTTCAAAGTCCATAGAATCTGTCAAGAAACAAGCAACCATTGAGATTAAAGGGTTTGTTCTTTCTATGGTTTTAAGTTCAAGTCATGTAGTTGTTAATATGATAACCACTAGGGATTTATATAATCGTTAATTTCAGGATCCGTATGATTAGTCATTTAAAACATATGATTTATAATATGATAACCCCTAAAGACTTATTGACTTGATGGTTCATAGAATTTGTTAAGATACAAGCAAGCGTCGGAAAACAACATTAATAATAAAAGGTTAAAAAAGGGGCCACATTTGACTTCTTCAAGTGTAACATCATGGAAAAATTAGCAGCATGGTTAGAGCCCCAATAGCAAGAATCTTAAGGTACAGTGACCTGTCGACGCATTAGCACATCGATGCATGCTCATGTGTGGCAATCCGAGATTATTATGTAAAGTGGAGGTCAGTTTTTGGACTTACCCGGGCGGAGACGCAGCCAGCAAGTGCCATGGGGACGGTGTACATCATGCTTGTTGTCTGGATGAGTATCCCGGTGGCGGCCACCGCCAGTGTGGGATTTGGCAAGTACCCTGCCAAGACAGTCACTATCTCGTACCACCACCACTCCAAGCAAATCCCTAAACAGCTAGGGACGGCCACCTTCAAAAGTGGTCCTACCCCACCACTCACCCCTCCAATCTGAACCCTCCATCTCATCTCCCACCGTCCACTAACCCACCACACATACCCCACCATCAGCACCACCATGTTCATGTTAGTCACGACGGACGCCAATGCCACCCCTGGGACCCCCCACCCCATCACCACGACAAGAGCATAGTTCAATGGCACGTGGAAAATAACAGCCAACAAGGAGCAATACATTATGGGTTTGGTCACCCGCTGTGACCTTAAGAAAACCCTCAGGGGTTGTAGTAAAGTGTTCGTTAAAAGGTCCGGGAGAGAGTAAACACAGTACGTTGCTGCCATTGCAGTAATTTTAGGATCTTGGCCCATAAAATTCATGATTGATTCAAGATTAAGCCACAAAAGACTTATGGGAACGATTGCAATGCCGAGTATCAAGATCATTCGTTGAAGAGAGAGTGAAAGGAGGTCCCAGTTCTTGCCGCCGTAAGCTTGGCTACAGACCGGCTCTAGTCCAGAAGCTAACCCCACGAGGACAGAGTAGCCGGTTATGTTTGTAAACCCGATGGAAAGTGCACCGCCGGCTAGTTCTAGATTGCCTAGCCTGCCCAGGAACATAACCGAGACCGCCGCTCTAAAGAAGGCCATGAAATGCGCAGCTGTTATTGGTAAAGCCATGCCCCATAACTCTTTTAGCTCTTCAAAAACCTGTTAAGCCCAAGAAAACATTTGTGCCAGCATCAAAATCAACAGGAAGATGTAGCAAAGCGAGGGGGAGAGAGTAAGTTGGCAAGAAACTGTTTTGTGGGGGCACTCAATCACCTGAGAAGCAGACGGAAGTTTGTGAGAGTAGAAATCTGGGTCCTTCTCTGCCATTGTTGTTATTGTTGTTGTTTCTAAAATAGCATGTAAAACTAGAAGCGAAGATTCTAACTTGAGAACAAACCAAAAAGATAAACTAAAGTTGTTTCTTTTCTAAATCAACTTTCAATACCATATCAAGAAACTAAGCTTAATCTGTCGTATGAAATAAGCACAAGATTCTTAAAAAGTGGAATGGAATGGCAAACCAAGTTTCTATTTTCTTGAAAAAATCAGAACACGAAATGAAGAAGAAATCAAAGGCTGTAAACAAAATCCACTCTACTCTGCCTCTTAATAGAAGAAAACACAATGGGTGGAAGCATGAACTTGAAGATGAATAGAGTCGAAGAAAGCAAGTACAAAACAAGTTTTTGGTTTGCTTTGTAACATTGCAACAATATTTTCATGGTATGTATCCCTTCCTTCTATGTATTTATAGCGTAGAAGGACAAGAAAAGAGTAGGAGTTACTAATGGCGGCCGGCGAGATCAGCTGAGAGAAAAAGAGAAGTATGGGAAAGGACAGGTCAGTATCATAGAGAGACAGGGCGGGAGAGGGAGGGGGCAAGAGGGTTTTTTCTAAAAGATTTACTGTTAAAAAAAGAAAATTTATAGGATTAAGATAGAAAGGTGAAGAGAGAGACTTTCAAGGACTTAATTGAACATTTTAATTTTGTACTCTCTTGAATTTAATTTTGGGAGGTTGTAAATCAGTCTAAAGTTATTTTCAATAATTCAAAAAGTTATGTGATTTGAGAAAAAAAATCCAATCAAATTGAAACTATTTGGACACACTCACTCAGTGGGAATTAGTTGACTAGCTATTGAATCAACTTCAAAGATAAGTAAATCATATGGATATATATCTTGTTCAAGATAATCATTAATTAATTGGTGTATGGTGGCAAGAAAAAATCTTATCAAGAAGTAGATAAAATCTTCTTTGGGTATTATAATTTGTTTGTTGGATTTTCTTTTTTCTTTTAATAATTATTATTTATATAGATAGATGAAAATGAAAGAAAGTAAAGAAAGGATATCTAATTTCTTTTACATTTTTAAGTTTTTTGTGAAAAAAAGTTGCATCTCTAAGTTTTATTTTGTGTCATACCGATGAAAATAAAAAAAAATATTATTTGAAAATGAATATCAATCATTAGGCTATAGCCTAACAAAACAAGTCTATAAAGAAGAAGAAGAATAAGTTGATATAGAAATTGCACTTCATTCATTACTTAGTCTTTGTGTTTTACATCTATTGTCTTTTATACCTATCAATTTTACATTTTTTAGCTTCCTTCACATGCATGAACTTTCTATGATATGTATTTTTCTTATACTATATTGATGGTTTGAACTGTACTTCTCATTATATTTTTAGCATTATCCAGGTTGTTGATAGTCTTACACTAATAGTGCAAAACAAAAATTATTGTAACACATATTTTATCTTTAAGGACTTTGTTTTCAAGTAGAAATCTTTAAGTTAATCTTCTTATTTTCTCCTCTCCAACCCTTTTTGCAGCTTTTAAGGCATTCTTCCAACACTCGTCCTTATCTTAATAGCAATAAACTCATAACTTACCTCTTAATTCTTCGAAATTTGCTTTTAAATAAGTTTTAGCTAACACATTTGTAATATGGTTTTAATTCTGCAATAAAATAGAATAACTTCACCTTCTTTATGGATTTCTCTTAAAAAGTACAGCTTGATTTTAAAATGTTTAGTCTTGTCATGGAAAACAAGATCATTTCCAATAGAAATTGTAGTTTGATTATCAACATAAATTTATATAGGTTCAAGTTAATCCATAAGCAAATCTACAAGTATTTTTCTAATCCAGATTGCTTGATTTATTATAGTTGTAGTTGTTACATATTCAGCTTTAATTGTGCTTTGAGAAATAACATCTTGCTTTCTTGAACACTAAGAGAACATTCCTGATCCAAAGATGAAATAATAGCTTGTAATACTTTTCATATCATCCATAAATCTTGCCCAGTCACTATCAGAATAGCCATAAAATATAAAATTCTTAAGATGTAAGAACTGTATTCTTTAGTTCATAGTACCCTTGATATATCTTACAATTCTTTTGACAACTTGAAAATATAATTCATTACCACAATGCATGAATTGTGAGAGAAAGCTTACTGCAAAAGTAATATAAAATCTTGTTGTTGTAAGATATATCAAACACCCAATTAAGCTCCTGTAATGACCTTCATCAACTCTTTTTTTTGTTAAATCTCTTGTTATTGTTTTCTCCTGGGTTTTGAGCTCTTGCTTGAAGAGCCATCTGTATAGATTACTCATGTCTCATCAATCTTCTTTGTCCATGCATAGAGTATTTATCAATTCTCTTAGAGATATACTAGTTATATCTTTCAACTCTTTTAATAAAGAAATATTAGACTTGTATTTTTTACTAATATTTTTTGCACAATTCATTCATTAGGAAATTCCTTTCCAAGGAATCTCACCTTGTTTATTATACTTAGTAACTCATCAAAATAATCTTTGATGCTTTTTGTTTCCTTCATTTTTTGCATTTCAATTTTTTTAATCAAGTTGAGTACTTGTATATTTTTAGTTTTTTCATTGTCCTGATATTCTTTTTTAAGTAGTCCCAAATGGCCTTAGCAAACTCCAAATTCATGATTAATATTAGTAGACTTTCACTTTAGACTTCTTTGTCTTTTTTTCCTGAGAATATTTAGTTGAGCTACTAAAAAAAACAAATAGTCCCCAATCATTCTTATAATGACTAGTGCCCTTGTGAAAAAGATCTCATTACTCTCACTAGCAATTTTATTGATTTTTTGTTGGAAAAATAAAATGATTATTATACTATTTCAGTGATATATGTCTAATTCTCCATGCAAATAATATATATATATATATATATATATATATTTTAAAAAATATATCTATGATGAATCATGAATTTTCTCTTTATAGGAGGAGGGAGGAGCCTCTCAATCGAAAAGGAAAAATCATATAAATGTAGTGGCAATCCGATATGCATATGATTATGATTGCGAGTAGAAAGTTCCTTGCAGATATAAATATGCTCAAAGGTGATAGAATATAGAATGGGGGTGCAAGCAAATAAGCAATAACTTTTATGAAAAGTTTTGATAGGTGGGCAAAAAATAGATTCCTTAAAGATATGGCCCTCAATGATTTAAAACTTTTCAATATTTACTTTTAATCTGGAATCTAACTAAAATAAATTTTGGGTGGAGTGACGGGTTTTCAAATTGGTGACAAATTTAAGGACCCCTGAAAGCCATATTATTGTTTCTAAGAAAATAAAAGGCACGGCAACTTGAAGCTTTATTGATGTGTAATCGTATTTAATTTTAAAAGCTTCCTTTTAATTATCATGGTGCATGACTCTAATTTGTACCAAATGTTTTTTCTGTACATGGATTCTTGAACTGTTTTTTTTTTTTTTTTTTTCATTTCTATCATTTTAAGTTGCAATATCAGATTTATATATAAAAGGGGTAAAATTATAAGAAAAAAAATCAGTGGTCAATTTTTTTTTTTAGCTAAACCTAATGATATGTTTTAGTCTCAAGATATAATAAGATCTCGATGTATCCATATTTAGCCAAGCGTGTGGACACCCATGTCGAAGTGCATGGGCACCTATATTTAGTTATATTTAGTTAAGATGTACGCAAGTTGCTCTGAATATTCACATGAATAAATAAAAATAATTGAAGGGGTGTTTGGGAATGTATTTGGAAAGCGTTTTTGAAAAAAAATGAATTTTTTTTGGTGTTTTTAGATTATTTTGATGTGTTGATATCAAAAATGATTTTTAAAAATAAAAAAACATCATTTTAACATATTTTTGAACAAAAAAACAGTTTAAAAAACAATCTCAATCACACTTTCAAACCGGCACCAAGAGCGACATCAATGGATTCTTGGAGTTTTCAGAATAAAAGTCTCAACCTTCAAAAGAGAGACAAAGGTAAGCATAATACATACCCACGTAATAGCCAGCTTCAATTTAAGTGTACGTGTATATATATGGAGAGAGAAAATCCCAAAGTGGAAGGATTACTGTATATTTTGGCAAATATTCCTATTATTAATTGTACATATATGTAGGCCTGAGAATAAATTTGATTGTTCGTGCTAAGACAAGTTCCTCTTCTTTTTTGGTAGCTAGTGGGTTGTCCATTAAGTTCCTACCTTGAGGTTTTTTCTTTCTTTTTTTATAAGAAAAAAATTATCACAGTTCTTGTTAGAAATACATCAAAATGATATATTTTTTTATTTTTTAAAAATTATTTTTAACATTAGCACATTGAAATAATTTAAAAACACAAAAAAAATTCATTTAAAATGAAAAACAAAGAAGAGGAAACGACGATTATACCGCCCTCCCAAACAGCTTCTTATTTCCCGTTTGTTCCATGACTAGTCCAAAGCTCGATTATGAGTTTCACAAGTCATCTCACACCTCAATAGATTGATTTGGATATATATGTTTTAATTATATTTAAAATAGTGTTGTTTTGAAGAAAAAAAATGGTTGGATTTCATTTTGATTTAGTGTCTGAGAGTGTAGTTGCGGTTGTTTTATAAAGTATTTTTTCGTTCAGAAATATATAACAATGATGTTTTTTTTGTTTTTTTTAAATTATTTTTGACAGCAGCACATGAAAATGATCTAAAACAACTATTTTTTAAAAATTTAAAATGAAAAATAAAATAAAAAAATTTCAATTTTTTTCAATAACACTTTAAAACACCTTAAAACACCGTATCAAACTCCTCTTTCATTGAATAGACAATTTGGTGGGTTAATAATACATCATCGGGGTAATCGGAGTTCTTAAAATAAAATTATTTCCACTGTTTTGAATATTTGGTAATTATATCCACTATCATTTAAAAAAAACAGCCTAGCTAGCTAGCAATATATATATATATATATAGTTAGGTATGGAATGGAACTTGTGCCCAACAATCCAAAAGGGCATCTTATTATGAAAGATAAAGCAAATTAGTGCATGAAAAGAACCGAAGATTACAGAATATATATATTAGTGCATGAAAAGAACCGAAGAGACAAACTTTATCCTCATTGTCGAGATCTCACAGTAGCAAAAATATCATAATCTGATCAATATTATAGTGCAAATTAATATATATATATATATATATATATATATATATAGAGAGAGAGAGAGAGAGAGAGAGAGAGAGAGAGGACCTAGCTATGTTTGCCTGTGTTTTCCATTACAGTGGTGCTCTGCGTGCGTGCATCTTCTTGGCAGAATTTTTTTATCTCAGAATAACATTTTCAGTTTCATATTCAAGAAAAACAATGAATGAATGGTTCTTTCCAGGCAAGTGTTAGAGAATAATATAAATTATATTCTGTGGTCTCATCAAACAGCTTGAACTTTTAGGTAAGATGATTCCTTAATATGGTATCAGAGCCTTGTTGACCCAGCGGTCACGAGTTCGAATCTCACCACCCTCATTCTATTTGATGAAAATCAAGCACAAGATAATGTGAGTCTGTGCTAGTTTGAATCCCAAAGGATACCTTATGTTATAAATCATATTCTAGAACCTCACCTAACAGTTTAAGCTTTTAGATGAGATAGTTCTTTCACCGCAAGAATGGTGCACTCTAGTTGGAAAAAGATACCTTATGTTTCTTGCTGCCTTGTAAAGCTCGTACATATAGTTTGTGAGTGATCATAGGTTTAGCATAGGTTTTGCCAAGCTGACTATTCCCTTTTGGCTATGTCCAGGAGTGTGATTGGATCCAGCATAATTAAAAGGAAAATGTTAGGCCATAGTGCTTCTAATATCAGATTTTGATCCAGCAATATGATTTTGTCGTGTTATAGAAGCATGCATGGACTCCCATTAACAAAAGTAGTGTAGAAAACCTCCCATAAAAAAAAAAGAATGAAAAAACAATTAAAAAGTAACACTACTAAAAAAAAGAGGCAATTAGTACGGATTGTAGCAACCGAAAAATTCCGTTGTTGATGTTATAATGAATTAGCATTGGAATATGTTTAGCAACGAATTAATCGGTGATAATAATGATGATAATAACGAGGATAACATTAGAGATGGAGTAGAGAGAGATGGTAGTAATGAGTAAGAGGTTGAGATGATCAAGATGGTGTTCCATCAAACCATAGTTCGACCTATCCTCGATACAATTTGAACAGATTCAAATTACAAAAAAAAGAGTTAAACGGAAGAGTTTTAATACAGAAATAGATTCAATTACAAGGAAAAGATAACTTGGTTTGTATTGAATAACAAAGTAAATTAAATTTTTTATTTTACAACACTTATTATTTTATGTCATTATTTGTTTCATAAAAGTTTGTTAAAAAAAGGAATGAAAAAACAATTTAAGGGTAATAAAATGCAGGGACTTTAAGTCCCAAATCTGTAGAATATCAATCAACTTTATTTAATATCTACTTTTGCAAAAGTAATTTGGCTTCTATCCATTTTATTTTTTATTCCATTCATTTTCACCCTTTGTCATCATATATATTTAGCTTGTTCATATCAATTTGTAAGTTATTTCCAGAATAGTTTTAGAAATTATTAAATTTTAAAATGAAATATACTTTCAATAAATTCATTTTCTAGGGTTTGAAATTTCTTTCGTTGCACATCAAATAAATAATATATACTTTCAATCTTCCTATAGTGCTATTAATTATCCAATATATATCAGAATTTCTTTTATTGGGAGCTACGCAATCCCTTTTACTCGGAGAACTAAAACCTCTCTTTCAAGATGGAGTCAGTCTTTTCATCCCTGTTTAGCTAAGTGGTTGAACCGCTGTTTAGCTAAATTTTGAAAAAAAAATTTCATTATAAATATATTTTTTTGATGTTTTTAGATCATTTTGATGTGCTGATGTCAAAAATAATTTTAAAAAATAAAAAATATCATCTTGATATATTTCTAAACGAAAGTCACTTTTAAAAGCAACTACAACCATACTCCCAAACACCCTCGAATGGGATACCAGTTTTCTTAGATAAGATTAATTAGTGTTTTGCTATAGTGGAACTGATTTAGAATCCAAAATTCTCAAAAAAAAAGAAAAGATTATGATCCTCATAATATAATGTTGGAATTATTTAATTAGTGCCGGGCATGACCTAACAATGATGTTGGTGTGATAGAAATAGTTTATTATATACAAAATAGAGAGTTTGAATAGAGAGGTGTGTGAAGATCAATGGCGAAGCCCTACAAAGATGATGATCTCAAGCTCATGAGTATGGCTTCCTCAAAACCAAGTACATTGCTCCACATCAAGTTCAAAGTAGTTTGAATGATTTTTGATGGCACATTATTAACATTCACCACTAAAAAAATAAGACCGTTAGTAATGGATTTTAACAACGAAATAATGTTGTTGCTAATTTATCAACGAATCAACCTCAAACTATGTTTAGCAGCGAAAAATCTGTTGTAGATATGATTGTTTTAAATCTGCAACGAATAATCCGTTACTAATTGAAAAAAAAAGAGTTTTTAACAACGAATTTTAACAACGAAATGATTTCATTGTTGATTTAGTGTCTGTTTGGCTAAGCGATTGAACCGCTGTTTGGCCAAATTTTGATTTTTTTTTCATTATAAATGAATTTTTTTGTGTTTTTAGATTATTTTGATGTGTTGATGTCAAAAATGATTTTTAAAAAATTAAAAAAATCATTTTGATGTTAGTAATATGTTTAACAACGGAAAATCTATTGCGAATGTGATCATTTCAAATCTGGAATGGATTTTCCGTTGGTGATTGCGAAAACTTTGCTCCTCTTCAAATCCCCCAACTCCATCTCCATGAAAACAATTTTTCTTTCAAAGTTCTAATGAACACCTAATCCTTCTCTCTCTCTGCCTCCCAACTTCTTCTCTCTTGTTGAAAGGAAGCAAACATCTGTACAGAAAATATAACCTTCTGTAGATCTTCCATTAGCTTCTCCTAAGAACAAAACTTTAGTTGTAGCCTTTAACGCTGGAATCCAGAGACTAGCAGCAGCAGCAGACCCACATCGTCTGCCTTTCCCCGACACGCCGCGACGGCCACTGTTGGGTTTTCTATGGGTTTAGAGAAGTTCTCGGATTATTTTATTTTAACTTGGAAAATCACATGATTTTATAAGTTAAACCCATGATTTTAATAATTTTGATCTATAACCATATAAAGTTTAATTTCATTTTACATCTCTTGAAAAATATAAGGTCTATTATAAAATATACTAAAAGAGATCAGTGCTTTAATGTTCATTACGAGTGAAAACACTTTGAATTGTAATAGTGTATTTTTGGGTCGGTTCAGTTTTCGAGTCAGTCGGTTGGTTTATTGATTTTTTTATATTTATTTGCACAGTAAAATAATGTTTATGTTCCTCGAAAAAGACAAAAAACAGGTTTAACACCGAGAGGTTTCACAATTTTTTAAATGGTTAAATATTAATCTACCTCCATATACGATAAAACACAATTCTGGCCGGGAGGGGTACCGTGGTGATTTCCCATTTTTAAAAAATGGATAAATATTAATGTACCCCCAATAAGACAAAATTGAAGAATTGACTGTAGGGGTATTTCGGTAATTGATCATATTTTATTATTATTATTATCTGCCTAAAATAGTGTGTGAGTGTGCCACACGCGGCATCTCCGCCGATGTACCGCCGTGTGTTCTTCCTTATGGTGTGACGTGTTTTGGAAACGGGTGGCCAAGTCGTGACGGTGACCGGTTGAATGTTTTTTTTTTGTTTTCTCTCTCCTGTACGCTAAAGTACAGGAGAGGCCCCCAATTTTATGGTTTATTCACTTCCTTCCTTGTGCTTTTAATGTTTTGTATGGTTCTGATTTCTGTTATATAAGTTTTGATTTATTTCAATTAGGTCATTTGATTGAAATTAATTATATATTTAGGTTTCACTTCGGTCCTCCTTCTTTTAATTTCCGGATTGGGTTTAAATACCTTAATATATTCGGTACAAAAGTTTTGATTTTTTCAATTTTATCATTTTATTGAAATTCATAATATATTTAATTTTAATTTCGGCATTTATACTTTTAATTTTTATTTTATTTTAATCTCTTTAATTTTTAATATTTCTGGAATAGTCTTTATTTTTGTCTATGTATATTTAAGTGTGCTCTAAACTTTAATTTTTAATTTTTATTATTTTCTTATTTTTTGAGGTGGTATTTAAAAAAAAAATAGCTCTTAAATTTTAGTTTGTGTTTATGATTATTTGAAAATTGATATTTTTGTTTTTCTCTCTCTCTTTGTGCTTTCTTTTATTTTTTTATTCATTTTTTTATTTTATTTTCAAGTCAAATGAATTTTTTTCACCTGATAATTTTTATTTTTATTTTATCATTTATTTTATTTTTTTGTTTGACCTTTTGTTAAAATTTTTAGAATTTTTTTAGTCTTTCATTTAACAACTAACATCTCCAGCGGGAGGAGCCATCCGGGAAGCCAAAGCCAAAAATTCAAATATTTGGCTTTTTTGGGTTAATTTTCGTCTCCAGCGGGAGGAGCAAAATGAAGAGCCAAAATGGCTTCTTCATTTTCGGGAGCCATCCGGGAGCCATTCCTACAGATGGTTTCTGCAGAGGCAAATGAAAATGTTACCGTTGAAATAGATCCGTTGGCCATGCTACAATAAAAAACCCAGCAAGAAAGAAATTGAAACACACAACACACAACTCATTCAACAAAGCAACATCAACCCACAACAAAGCAACACCCATCAACACAGCAACCAACGAATTCAACAATTGAACACCCATCAACACAGCAACCAACGAATTCAACAATTGAACACCCATCAACACAGCAACCCACAGAATTAAAAAATTGAAAAAACACAGAATATTTTGCATCCAATCCGAAGAAGAAAAGTTGGCGAGAAAATACATTCTTCAAAGTTCAAAATCCAACGAGCAGATTGCATCTTCGGTTCCTGTAAAACCTTCTGCCCCAGAATTTTTGGTTTGTTTTCTGAAGGAGAGATTGCCATGAGAGAGGCGTGAGGGGAGCAGGGAGCAGTGAGGGACGGAGAAGGAGAGATGGCCATGAGAGAGGAGGGATGGAGAAGGAGAGATAGAGAGGAGGGACAGAGAAGGAGAGATGGCCATGAGAGAGGAGGGACGAAGAAGGAGAGATGGCCATGAGAGAGCTGCAATTGTGGGGGGCGGCGCAAATGAGAAGTTAGCTTTTAAAGTAGGGTTTCGGGGGGTAATAATAATATTTAGGAATAAATAATAATAATAATAATATATAGGAAAAAAAAGTGTAATTAATAATAATATTTAGTAAAAAAAATAATTATGAGAAATTAAAAATTTACGATTTTGTTGATCAATTAGCTTAATTACATGTTTAAATTTACAGTTAGATTTAAGAACTGTGTATAAATGTAGTTTTTAGAACTGTTGTGGAGGTGATTAATAATAATATTTAGGAGAAAAAAAAGAGTAATTAATAA
The DNA here is from genome assembly GCA_009078335.1 of Salix brachista. Lineage (NCBI taxonomy): Eukaryota > Viridiplantae > Streptophyta > Magnoliopsida > Malpighiales > Salicaceae > Salix > Salix brachista. Next base: position 15,504,541 of record CM018590.1, read on the forward strand.
TAATATTTAGTAAAAAAATAATTATGCGAAATTGCAAATTTACGATGTTGTTGATCAATTAGCTTAATTACATGTTTAAATTTACAGTTAGATTTAAGAACTGTGTAAATGTAGTTTTTAGAACTTTTGTGGAGGTGATTAATTTATTTCAAATTTAAATTACTGCGGGGTTTTTAATTTTAAATTAATTTTTTTATTTCATATTAAATCTGAAAAATTAATAATTATATTGTTGGAGGGTTTTTTTAAAGTAATTATTTAATTATATAACTTACTCCTATTAATTGTATAATTAATTGCATAATTAAATTATATACAAAATAATTGCATTACATTAAAATAATAATATAAAAAAAATAGCTCTCCAAAATGCCTTTTACCATTAAAGTGCACATCAACAAAAAAGCCATATATACATTATTCAAACATCCATTTTAAAGATTTGGCTCTTCAAAATGCCTACTTTCACTAAGATGCTAATGCGCAAGCGTGTCTATTTCCAAGAATAAATAGCTTTCGTTAATGTATTTGAGCCTGGGAGGGTATGGATAACGTGAACCGTTTCTATTTCCAGCTCTATTTACAGCCCAGGGTGAAAGCCCAATAGTTTTCCAGTAAGGAAAGGAAAATGTGAAGTCAATTTTGACTCCATTTTGGTTTCTTTGCGTTGCTGATTCTAGACAAGGAACACAGGCATGCGTATGACCCTGTAGAGACAATTTTTTAGTATATACAACAAGTCTTTGGACATTATAAAACCAGCAAATCCTTGTATAGATCATTTGTGTCTGATATCTATTTTCAAACATTGAAGGGGATACATCTAATGTATAGCAATACAGTTTAAAATAATCCTAACATGATTTTGTTGTCATATCAATATATTGATATGTATAGCAAATTTATCAATTTCATTTCGGTTGGTGTTTCGTTTTTTTCAATTGGAACGGAATGTTTTAATTTTGGACCGTTTCGACGCTCTGTTTCGGAGTTGTACTGTTCATATATAATTAATTAATTATATATATGAAAAAATTAAAAAGCAAAAAAAATAAATATAATGTATTTCGGAGTAGAAACGATACTGTTTTGTCTTGTTTTTTTAACTGGCACGAATTCTTTCGGTGGAAAGGAAACGAAACTAAACTAACTATGATGTATAGTAGTATCTCATTACAAATGTTTACCTCCTTCGAGTTCCTCAGTATTGTAGCAAATGGTATGTATGATGACTGGCTTCAGTTTGGGTCTGAATGCAGCAGAGATGAAGATGCCCTCTCGATATTTCTCCCAGAAGGTAATGGTGAAACTCCTAGAGTCTGGTTTGATGAGGAAGATGAGGGAGTGGGGGCCGAAGGTGCAAAAGTTGAGAGAGCACTCAAATTGCTGCTCATTATGCTTGTTCCATGAATAGAACCTTCTGTTATAGCCTTCGGTGCCGGCGGGTTCTCGATCTCGAAAATTCCCTCCAGCATCTGCACCACCTTTCCCATCGTAGGCCTCTGAGATGGCTGGTCCTGGATGCACCAAAAGCTCACCTGAACTGCCCTTCTCACCTGCTGCATATCCACATCTTGGTCTGTCAGCCTTTGGTCCAAAATTGCACTTACATTACTCTTCTCAAACTCTTCATAAGCCCAGTTGGAGAACTTTTTCCGGTTAGTTTCTGCTGAGACTTCAAAATTCCTTCTGCCACTGACTAACTCCAACAAAACCATCCCGTAACTGTAGATATCGGATTTGGAAGTTATTGGAAGGTTTGCAAGCCACTCGGGTGCCAAGTATCCTCTTGTCCCTCTAACACTTGTTAGTGTCCTGTGCCTGTGATCCTTGGGAGTTATGAGCTTTGCAAGACCAAAATCAGAAACCTTGGCATTGTAGTTCTCATCCAAGAGAATGTTTTCTGGCTTTATGTCACAGTGGACGATGCAGTCTCGACATTCCTCGTGAAGATAAGTGATTCCTCTTGCAGTTCCAAGGGCAATGCCAAACCTCTGCTCCCAAGTTAACAATCTTCCTGACTTCTCTTCTAAAGTGAAAAGGAAATTATCAAGAGACCCATTTTTCATGAACTCGTAAACCAAAAGCCTGTGACGACCCTCGGAGCAGAAACCAATCAATCTGACCAAATTCAAATGGTGAGTGCTACTAATAGTTGCAACCTCCATCCTGAACTGTTTCTCACCCTGTTCAATTCCCTCAAGTTGCTTCACTGCAACAACTGTCCTATTAGCTAGAACCCCTTTATAAACAGCTCCAAACCCTCCTGCTCCAAGCTTCTCTTTAAACTCTTTTGTCGAACGCTGCAGCTCCTTATATGAGAACTGCACTGGAGCACCGGATGCATACTCCAGTAGTGCATACTGAGCTGACAAACTGCCAAATTTGGGACTGTTTCTACAACACCACCACCACAGACCACCCTCCACAGCAATCAAACCCAAAAGGGTAATCAAAACAACAACAAGAACAACCCAGACGCGCAATCTTGAACTTTTGCTCTTCCCCGCAATCTGCACACCAGGTGGAGGATTTGGTTGTGTTGGCCCACAAACTTTCACAAACGAAGTACTGGGAAGCGCTGGATTCTGATATCCACTAATAAAAACTGAATTTTTCAGGTAACACATGCCAGTTCCATCTGACAAAGACGTCGAAGCAATACATGAACTTTGAGAAAGACACATCATCCTACAAGCTGATATCCCACTAGAGTAAACCTGAGATAGTGTCTCTGGTTGATATGTCAAGAATTTCGCATTATCTAACACCAACATAGTAGCAGTCCCCGCACAACTCTCAATCTCAACTTTTCTTTTACACCCTTGTCTACTGTCATTCACATCAACAGGCTCAAAATTCTCAGATGGACAGCCACAATTCGGAGTCGAACTCGACTCATTATAACTACAAATCCCCATATTCCCACAATAATAAAAAATCTCACATTGATCAGCCAAAGCAGACCATACTATAGTTGTATTTCCAGTACCTATATCAGAGCTATACAGCCTTAAGTTCCCATTTTTTTCTAACCTCAAAAACCTCAACCTTGAGCTCCCTTCGGCATAATCATTACTATATGCCACAATATATGACCCACTTGTAAAAGCAACATCAAAAATTGTCAAAATCCCAGTTGGTTGCAACCCCAAAGTTGGTGAGGTCAAATTAGCATCAACAGAAGAGTTCAGCCCTTTATTCCAATACACTATAGTATCATTCCATCTCAAAGTGAGATTTCCAGTACTAAGAAACGTAAAAGAATAAGACCCAGATCTTAAGACTTGATTGACACTAAGAGTCTGATTAGGTACTATCGTATCAGTTGGGATATCAAATGAAGACCAAACAGTTAAAGTTCCATTCTTTAACACTAAATTACCAAAATCATCAAGGGAAGCAGTGGTGACACCAAGTCTAGCAGTGTTAGAGTCCCAAACAACGGCGTCAGAGCCGTTGATGAGGCGGAGGCTGCCGGAGGACAGGAATTGAAAGGACCCCTTTGAGTCTACTGTGGTGGTAGCATTACCTGCTGTCCATATCGGGACACCACCGTTGTAATTGATGTTTAAGGTGTAAGAAGAAGAGACGCCCACTTGGGAAAATCCTAGGTAGAAAATGTTGTTCGGTGACGACCATGTTTGGCCTGGGTTTGCAGCTGAAAGGGTGGTGCCTGGTTGGATTGTTGTTTGTGCTGTGGTGACAGTGTAGAAGAGAAACAGAGAGAAGAGGAGATTTCGAGGTTTCATTTTCTTGTGGTTTTGCCTTTGTTTGCTGTTCTGAAGATTTGATCATTTGATTTCTGAGAGGGCCATAAGGTTAATTGGTATATCGTTGTCTGAAATTTTGATTGCTGAAACGATGCTCACCGTTAAATGTGGATGCTTTTTTCTTTTCAGGGCGGCTTTGACCGAGTCAGATTGACTCTGAAGCGTGTGTTTTCTTCCTCATGTGAGTAAACTATATAACTTAGTCCTTATAATTTAACATACTTAGCTATCTGGTTCTTTCTGTTTCAGATTTTATGTATTTAGTAGCAGTTTGAAAGTTAGAAACAATTTTTTTATTAGAAATGTATTAAAATAATATTTTTATTTTATTTTTAAAATTTATTTTTAATATCTATCTTATCAAATAATCTAAAAGAACAAAAAATTTAATTTGAAGCTATAAAATAAAATAAAATAAAATAAAAATTCAAAAATACAATTGGACCGCAAATATCAAATACCACCTTAATTTCTATACTTTTAATTTGGATCACAACTTTTTCATTCTCTCAATTTTACAGTTTTTCATTTCATTTCATTTTTTATTATTCATAAATTGATAAAGGGAAAAAGAAATAAATAAAATGAAGAAATTTAATTTAGTAAATAAATTATTTTAATTATTTTGATACTAGAAAAATTAACGAATTTACATCTAGTGACTTTGTATTCATCAAACTAGTGAAAAGTAGTGAGTAAAGCTAAAACTCATGGTTTTTTATTTTATGTTTGAAAGTTGTTTTTTAAGTAATTTTTATTAAAAAAGTATTAAAATAATATATTTTTATTTTTAAAAATTATTTTTGATATCATGAAAATAATATAAAAAATATTAAAAAACTTTAATTGAAAATTAAAAAAATTACGAATATCATTTATGATTAAAGGTAGTGAAGTAAATCCCTCTAAACCCAGTGTTAATTGAATTTAGCCCTTTTATGGACTTTCCTCTTTCCTTTCTCCCGCTCCCATTTCTAAGCAGAGCGACAGAAATATCAAAACCAGACAGAGAAGAGTGAGGGAGACGGGGGAGAGAGAGTGGACGGAAAATATGCAACTAAATGTGATAAAGAGGCTGACTGCACAAACCCATATAGGAATTATTAGGTGGAACCGTTCCTACAGTTCAGTACCGGTCTCTTCTCCTCCTCAGCTACATGATGCAGGTATTGTTTGTTCACTTGCTCTTGTCTCCGGGTAATGTTTTTTTAATGAGAGATTGTAGCTTTAGACCCTTAACTGATAATTTAATTATCCCCTTATAACTTATTGCAGGCTATCAAATTATATTATTGTCATTAGTGAAAGATTCCAAGTTTAGAACCTTTTTTTTTTTTAACAATTTAATGAATGGTACTTTTGCAGATTACCAAGAACTGTATAACCTTCTTCAATCAGGTAAAACCTCAATGGATATCAAAACTCTGAGTAAAATCCACTCAAGAATTGTTACATTTGGTTATGGTACCAGTCCGTCTCTTATGGCTTCTTTGATGTTGAAATATGTGCATCGCAATTGCCGTAGTATTGTTTATAAAATTATTGGTCAAGTTTTCTGTTGGAGTATTGATTTGGTGGAGTTGAATATGATCATTGATAAGTTACTGAGAATGGAAAATTATAGGGTTGCCAAAATGGTTTTTAATAAAATGCCTTCACGAGATGTGGTTACATGGAACACGATGATTGGAGGTTATGTTAGAAAAGCACGATTTGAGGAGGCATTGAGACTTTTTAGATTTATGATCAGGTCCAACGTTGAACCAGATAAATTTACATTTGCATCAGTTATAAATGGGTGTGCAAAACTTGGAGCCCTTAAACATGCTCAGTGGGTGCATGAGCTGTTGATCGAGAAAAGAATTGAGTTGAATTTTATTTTGAGTTCAGCATTGATTGATATGTATTCCAAGTGCAGTAAAATCCAGACTGCCAAGGAGATTTTTGATGGTGTCCAACGCAACAATGTTTGTATTTGGAATGCAATGATCAGTGGTTTTGCAGTTCATGGGCTTGCTCTGGATGCAATCAAAGTCTTTACAAAGATGGAGGTGGAAAATGTTTTGCCTGATTCTATAACTTTTCTTGGAATTTTAACAGCATGTAGCCATTGTGGTTTGGTTAAAGAAGGTCGCAAACACTTTGAATTAATGAGAAGTCGATATTCGGTTCAGCCACATATTGAGCATTATGGAGCCATGGTTGATCTCTTGGGTCGAGCTGGGCTTCTAGAAGAGGCTTTTTCCATGATCAAATCAATGCCAATGGAACCAGATTTTGTTATATGGAGGGCACTTCTTGGTGCCTGTAGAACATACAAGCAGCCAAAACTGGGTGAAGCAGCCATGGCAAATATATCTCGTCTCAGGAGTGGAGATTATGTCTTGCTGTCAAATATCTACTGCTCTCAAAAGAGATGGGATACTGCACAGGGAGTGTGGGAAATGATGAAAAAGAAGGGAGTTCGTAAAGTCCGGGGAAAGAGTTGCTTTGAGTGGGCAGGTGTTCTTCACCCATTTAAGGCAGGTGATAGATCACATCCTGAAACAGAAGCGATTTACAAAATGTTGGAAGGATTAATCCAGAGAACAAAGCTGGCTGGATATGTGCCCACAACAGATTTAGTTACAATGGATGTCTCTGAAGAGGAAAAGGAGGGAAATTTGTATCATCACAGTGAAAAGTTGGCATTGGCCTATGGGATCCTGAAGACTACCTCTGGATCAGAAGTTAGGATTTCAAAGAACCTCCGAATCTGTTATGACTGTCACAATTGGATAAAAATGGTTTCAAGACTTTTAAGCAGAGTTATTATTGTAAGGGACCGGATCCGGTTTCACCAGTTTGAAAATGGTTTATGTTCCTGCGGAGACTATTGGTAGAAGTTCCTTAAGAGTTCTTGATAAAATGTGTGGTGCTTTTATGCAGTTCCGCAATTCAATAAGCAAAGGTGGCTTGGCTAATCTATACCAATGACGTCCACAATTCACATTCCAGTGAATAAATTACTGTGAAGTTCAGGAGTTGCTTGGATGATAATTATACGACTATTCTTCTGAGAACACACTAATGAATTGATGTAGGTTTCTATGTCACTCTTTTGTTTCAATTCAATAAGCTCCTCTAAGGGATTACATTCCCATCCAAATCTACAACACAAGGCTTCTACATACTCCTGCCAAGACACTACCTGTCCTCCCAGACTTGTCATGAAATTTGATGTCAATACAAGGCCGTTCCATCCAGATAATAGAAGGCCAGTCTAAGTTTATCATGCTTAGAAATCTCTTCAACATCATAGTATTGGTTTACATTATAAACCCACTAAATGAACATCTTCCCCTTCAAAAACAGAAACTCGCGTTTTGGTTTACGCAGTTTATAACAAGGATGTGTACCTTCATTGGCCCAGTTAAACTTGGCAAAAAAGAGTCCCCTGTAGGTAGGTACTGTGGTGCCTTGGGAATACTGGACTCACTAGCAGAGAGTTCATTTTTTTGCAGTGCTGATTCCACACAATAAGCAAGAGCATCAATAGCTTCTTTAAGCTCCCTGAATCACATATTAGAATGAGCTCTTATATGATCAAGCTGTTGTTGAAGTTGGCATATTTCTGGGTGTGCTCCTGATTGACAGCTTCATCTACCTTCCTGGCATCTTGAACATTTAGAGCTACAAACCGGGTATACCAAATATGATCTTCTCTGCATTGCTTGAACATTGCCCTGATCTTGAGAAAATGATCCTTGATTGTTAGCGGGATCTCAGTTAATCGTACAGTTTTGCATAGAAGACCTCTAAGAGTAGAAGTTAATGAAGAATTTTCTTTGCATGTTGCAGGAAGACCTGATCAATGAGATTCCCATTTCCCCAAGGGATTTCTTCATTTTGTGGGCTGCCTTTGTTTTTCTGTAGCACTTTCTCCATTTGGTTCTCCATGTCTTAATAAGTTTATTTATAGTTTCCTTTTATATTATAAGAATCTGTAGAAGCATTTTGCTGAACTCTGTGGGTAATCATAATATTTTCTGTCCGAAACAAGATTTATATGCTTGTTTGAATAATGATTAAAAGCTAGGAATGCTGTGATTTTTACATTCCATTTATGTTGGTGTGACACTTCAATAGGGTTTTTTTTTTTGGATTCAAGGAAACTCCACTCCTTTTTAGGTATTTTTGTGGATCCGGGTTAAGCAAGTAAAATCCCGGCTATTCGAGACTCTTATAAGGGGAACACGTCCTGACTCGAACCCGAGTTAGAAATTTATGTTGCAAGCCATATTTTCTCTCTAAAATTGTTAGAAATTTATTAAATTGATTGATTGCTAGAGAAAATAAATAAGGCAAACAAATGAAACAATTATTATTTGATTTAACTTAATAATAAAAATAATTTTAACTAAAGGTAAATATGAGAAGAATAAGGGTTTAGATGAAGTTTGGGATTGGAGCACTATTTTTAAAGAGAAAACATTTCATCTGCTATAGTACACTTCAAATATAATATGTTTCTTTCTCAATATACAACAATCTTTTAAAAAAATTGGATGCAAAAACATTTCTCCAAATCTTTAATGATTTTTAATGCTCACTTGAATTATTAGAATAAAAGTAAATATAGTGGAACTTGGAGAACTAAGAAAGGAATAAAAAGATATATGAGATAATAGTTTTAAGTAGAAAAATAATTATATTTTCTGCTCTTCATAATATATATATATATACACCATATATGTTGCACCTATATATACCTTACAAGAACATAGGTTACCAATCATAATTAAATATGATGAATTAATAATAACCAATTAATATAATTTAAAATAATTAAATATAATGAATTAATAATAATCAATTAATATAATTTAAATATAAAAACTTCCATTTAGGAGACTCTATATATGGCAGAATAGGATTGTAATTGGCAAAGTGTTTTCTTGAAATTGTAATCCTTGTTTGGTGTGATTCCGTTTGTGGCGTGAGACTACTTGTTTTTTTATTCCTTATAATTTTTGTTTTCTACAATTAAATTATCAGAATTGTTTTTCTTTGTCAATACTTTTTGGTGACTTTATACCAAAATTCAAATAAAAATCACAATCCCACTCACTTTCAAAATTCAAACGCATTAGTAATTGAGAGCCATGAAAGAAAAAATAAAACGTGGGCATGAAGGCAGGGATGCTTTGAACATTTATTGCAAATAGTTTACTAAGAAAATAAAACAAATATACCCTTTAATTGAATTATTAATTATATTATGTTATTATATTATTAAATCTATAACATTTAAAAAATAATATATATATATATATATATATATATATATATATATATATATATATATATCCTTTAAAATAATTTCACAAATTAACATAAATATAAAAAACTTGGTAACTAAATATATAAAATTATTTTTCATTAAACCTTAAATTCAACTACAATTTTAATCAAACAATTTAATTTCAAATATGAACCTTCAAACACGTCCTAAGAATCCATCTAGAATAGGAAGAAAAAAAAACCATTTTTCAATGGAAGAATAAGGAAAAAAGAAGTCTCCAGCATAAAAGTCAAATCCAACTGAGATAAATCTTCTCAACATCAAGAAACCAGCAAACCACTCAGTCTCAGGACACAAAAAAATAAAAATGAACCTCCTCCACCTCCTTCCTCCCCTCCTCTTCATCACCACCACTACGTCAACAGCAACCATACCACCAGGCTCCTCTCTTTATGCCTCTAACACAAGCCAAACCTGGTCATCTCCAAATAACGCTTTCTTTCTGGGCTTTACTCGAGTGGATCCCACTTCCTACGTTATTTCCATCTCCTCCGCTACAGGAGTTGCCATCTGGACAACCGTTAATCGCACTACCTCTGCAGCTGTTGTTGACAGCGGTGGAGTGTTCCAGTTCCTCAGCAACGGCAATCTCCGCCTCGTCAACGGTTCAGGTGCCACCGTGTGGACCTCCAACACCGCCAAACTTGGTGTCACCTCTGCTTCCCTTGATGACACAGGAAATCTAGTACTGGCAGCCAACACTTTTGCTGTATGGTCCAGTTTTGAAAACCCAACCGATACTCTTGTCCCTTCACAGAACTTCACAGTAAACCAAACTTTGCGATCTGGGGTTTACTCTTTCCAACTTCAAAGAGATGGAAATATTACTTTGAAATGGAATAACAGTGTTGTGTACTGGAAACAAGGCTTGAGCTCTCTTTCTGCTTCGAACGTGACTTCTCCAACCTTGCGATTGAAGCCAAATGGGATTCTAACTCTTTCAGATGCTAGTTTGCGGGGATCAGAGAATGTTGCTTTTGCCAATAATTATGATGTAGAAGCTGATGTAGTGAGATTTATGAGGTTAAGTAGTGATGGGAATTTGAGAATGTATAGTGGTGGAACTACAGCTATGACATGGGCTGCTTTAGCGGATCAGTGTCAGGTTTATGGATACTGTGGAAACATGGGGATCTGTAGTTATATGGAATCAAGTTCGAGTCCGATCTGTAAATGCCCATCTCTGAATTTTGAGGCAGTCGATGTTAATGATAGGAGAAAGGGGTGTAAGAGAAAAGTGGAGGTTGAGAATTGTGCGGGGAACGTGGCAATGCTGGAGTTGAAGCAGACCAAATTTTTCACTTTCCAGGATCAGCAAATTGTTACTATTGGGATAACAGCTTGTAGAGGAAATTGTTTATCAAGCACTTCTTGCTTTGCTTCCACTTCTTTATCAGATACAAATATATGGTGTTACATGAAAAACGCACCTGATTTTGTCAGTGGATATCAGGGTCCAGTGCTTCATAGTACATCTTTTCTAAAGGTTTGTGGACCAGTGCAGCCCAACCCTTCGCCTTTGGAGCAGAGTGGAGGGGACAAAAAGTGCTGGAAATTGCGGGTATGGGCTGGCGGAGTTGTGGCCACTATTTCGGTCATGGCCGCTTCAGCGGGTTTGTTTTGGTGATTTTGCTGTAAAAATAGTCCCAAATTTGGAAGTGTATTGGCTCAGTACACACTTCTTGAATATGCTTTTGGTGTTCCTGTTCAGTTTTCATACAAGGATCTGCATCGCTGGACAAAGGGGTTTAAGGATAAGCTTGGAACAGGAGGGTTCGGGGCTGTTTACAGAGGAGTTCTACCCAACAGAACAGGAGGGTTCGGGGCTGTTTACAGAGGAGTTCTACCTAACAGAACAGCAGTTGCAGTGAAGAAACTTGAGGGAATTGAACAAGGTGAGAAACAGTTTCGGATGGAAGTTGCAACTATAAGCAGCACTCACCATTTGAATTTGGTCAGATTGATTGGATTTTGCTCCGAAGGGCGTCACAGGGTTTTAGTATACGAGTTCATGAGAAATGGGTCCTTGGATCATTTCCTGTTCAGGACAGAGAATCAGCCAGGGACATTGTTGGATTGGAAGAATAGGTTCAAAATTGCTCTTGGGACTGCCAGAGGAATCACATATCTTCACGAGGAATGTCGAGATTGTTAACAAGAAGGAAGTAAACAACGTTGCAAATTATGAGACTAGGAATTAGAATCAGTTTAGGAAAAGATTGTATTTATTTTCCTAATTAGTCAGGTTTTCATCCTTAATCAGGAATCTAGTATATGTATAAATAAATCTGCTGTTCATTAAGCAAATTGAATGAAAAATCTTAATGACACAATTACTCAGTGTTGACATGGTATCAGAGCAACCGATCTAAAAAAACCAAACCAATTTATCAACCCATAGACCTTAAACCATGACAGAAACAAACCCACAGAACCAAATTACAACAAACCCACATAACCAAATTACAACCATAAACACAACCCAAAACCATGACCTGCCAGTGGCCATCCCGGGAGTCAAACTCAATGGCCAAAACTATGAATTGTGGTCACAAATCATAGAGATGTTTATCTCCGGTAGAGATAAATTAGGATTCATCACTGGTGAAATCACACAACCAGCATTGACAGACTCATCATATAGTAAATGGAGAACCGAAAATGCCATTGTAAAAGGATGGATTATTAATTCCCTAAGCCCAGAATTAATTGGGAATTTTATCAGATTTCCTACAGCTAAAGGAGTGTGGGACGCCATTGCAACAACCTATTTTGATGGAGGATACAATATTCAGGTGTATGAGCTAAAAAGGAGAGTCAGCCGAACAACCCAAGGAAGTGGGTCTCTAGAAGATTACTATTCCGGTTTACAAACTCTCTGGCGAGAGATTGATCACCGACGCCCAAACCCCATGAAATGCGAAGAAGACATACAGAAATACAACAAATTGGTTCAGGAGGATCGAATTTATACCTTCTTGGACGGTTTAGGTGATCAATTTGACCAGGCTCGACGGGATATCCTTCAACAAACTCCTCTACCGTCGATCGAGCAAGCCTTTGCCGAGGTAAGAAGAGAGAATAATCGACGAATAGTGATGGTGGAGAAAGAAGTTGGTGATGGGTTTGGTCTGCTAACTAAAAGCAGAGACAAAAATCATGAGGTAAGAAGAAGTGGACAGAACAGATATGAAAATGGCGAAAGACGGGAACGAGACAGAAACAATGGAAATATTGACAAAAGAGGAGCTGATGAAGGTTGGGCAGAATTTAAAGGCCTCACACTCACGGGCCCGAATAGACAAGAGGCTGGATTTGGAGACAGCAACCCAAAACAATACTTGGGCCCATCATCATCTCGGCCCAGACTTGGCCTGCATAGACAAAATTCCAGCAAGCCCTCTTTTGCTAGACTGAAAGCCCAAGAGGGAGGATGCAGTCATTGTGGTGGAACCAAACACACCAGAGATACATGTTTTCAGCTACACGGATACCCAGAATGGTGGTATGAACTTAAAGGAAAAAAGGCCGAACAAGGCCACGCAACTGTCGTTACTAAAATGGATCCAAACACACTTGTGCCATTCAAAAATCATGAGGCATCGACCAGTCAAGATCCAGGTATTATTGGTTCCACAAACTTGGTATCCCGTGAGGAACATGTAAACGATTGGATTATTGACTCAGGGCAACATATCGCATGACTTATGATCTTAAAGACTTTAAAACAGAGTCAGTTCCTCGACGACAAGCCATATCAAACGCTAACGGTGATATATATCCAGTAATTGGAGGGGGAACTGTGGAATTATCAAACTCATTTACTCTAACTCATACTCTTTTTGTCCCTTCACTCTCCACTAAATTATTATCAGTGGGCCAAATAACTGAAGAGTTGAATTGTTGTGTATTGATGTACCCATTTTTTTGTTTATTTCAGGATGTTCTCACGAAGAAGATTTTTGGTCGTGGTACTTGTCGCACCCTCGCGAGAGCGCGGCGTCGTGACGACTCTTCCCCGTGTGCGGAGGAATTCAATGTTTGGGGTATCATCTTTATTTCTGTGGAAAAGGGAGTCGCCACCTAGTATTTAGGAAACCTAAACTGGTCTTTCAGAGATTCTAGGGTAAGGGACTGGTTGCGTAAAGGGAAGGTTTTAGCACCCCTAGTACGCCCTGCCTAAGGTAAGCTGCTTGGTGTTATTGTTTGGTTATGATTTGTTATGATTTTTGATCTTTTAAAGAATATGTTGGTTAAATGATAAATGGGATATTACTCCGCCGAATATTTTGGATATTAACCCCTTAGGATTTATTTATCCAAACACCGATAGTGTATAATAACATATTATTCCCGCTGAATATTTTGGATATTAACCCCTTATGATTTATTTATCCAAATACCAACAGTGAATAATAGCATATCATTCCCGCCGAATATTTTTGATATTCACCCCTTATGATTTATTTATCCAAATACCGACAGTGAATAATAAATTCCCAAAAATAAGATTTTATATTTTTTGAAATATTGGCCAATACCCTTTGGGTTTTACAAACATGTTGTAAAATCCAAAAATGCAAGAAATGATTTTTCTTTGCGAAATCCATGCTAAAATACATTTTTTTCTTAAAATTCCAAGGTAATATATTTTTTGAAACAAAAAAAAACAAAAAAGATTTTTTTAAAATAAGCTAGTGTATTGGCCGTATGCAAGAAAACAACATATGTTTTTTATAAAAATATTCTTTTGCAAATTATGTATTTTATAGATTTTTATTATTATTTTCTTTTTTATTATTTTTTTTATTTATGGGTGGGCTGGCTGCCAGCCCGCTGTGGCTGGGCTCGCAGCCCAAATAATCTGATGTTGTGCCTCAGCCTGTTTATTCTAAAGATGGGCTTCAACCCATTTTATTCTTGGACTGGGCTTCCAGTCCAGATGGGCCAGAAGCCCATCTTTCCCTCGGGCTGGGGTTCAATCATGTGGGCTTAAGCCCACTGACATTGGTCTGGGCTTAGTCAGACGGGCTGAGAGCCCGTCCTTCTCTCGGGCTGGACTTCCAACCGAGACAGACTGGAAGCCCGCCTTATTTATTAGTCAGGCCTGGCACCAAACCCGGCCCGACCGGACCTGGCGGGGAGTGAATTAATTCACTCCCCGCATGCAGATATGAAGATGCAGATATGAAGAAGATGAACAGTGAAAATGGAAATTTTCGAGTGTGATGAATGGCTTACCTGTTAATACGGTTGTGTAGAGGAGATCAAAGTGGTTCTTATGGTCGAGGTTTCGTCGGAAATGGTGGCCTGTGGTGGCCGGAGTGGTCATCGGAAAACTTGCAGTCACGTTGCAGACGACGGGTTTGTTCTGCCAAATCCTTGCCTGAGATGCAATCTGAGTTTCTGGGGAGGCAGTGAGAGTCTGGTGATGATGGGGTGGAGTGCAGTGGCTGGGATTGGTTGTCGGGGCTGTTAAACCGAGAGGGAGAGAGAGACAGAGGTCTGGTTTTAGAGAGAGAGAGGCAGAGTAAACAAGAGAAAAATGCTGGGGAGAGCAGGAAGAAGATTAACTCAAATTTTTTATGTAAATGGCTCTGCCATTCTCTCTATTTTTCAGCGTTCTTAACACTGTATTTCTCACGTAAATCTCTTCTCTGTTTTTCGTCCCTGTTTTCTCTTTTTCTTTTTCTCCCCCTTTTCTTCATCGTGCAGACTGCTATTTATAGCAGAGAAAATCTAACCTTTCGGCCGTTTAATGCAGTGTTGAGGAAAGAATGGAAAAGCTAAGCAAATCAGAGGAGAATCAGGAAGAAAGGGAGGAGAATCGGGAAGATGTTATTGATGGAGATAAATCAGGAAGAAAATCACGCTTGATTAGGAAGAAGATTATGTTTGATGCAGTGTTGCTGTGATCAATGAGAATTAGGCGCGCCTGAAAATTTAATGCAATGTACGCCGGAACAGTGTGTGCAGGTTTCAAATTTTTTAGAAAGAAAAAATATGATTTGGTCCTTTATAATTTCTTTAATTGCACCCAATTGGATTTAAACTTGTGATTTTATGCAATTATATCCCATCAAAAATTCAATTTAAACCTTAGCTTTGCGCGATCTTTTTATTCCGGTCCTTGGTTCTTGATTTTCACGATTTAACCCTCAATCGACCGTTAAACTCTCAATTTGTTCAATTTTGCCCTTGTACCAAGATATGTATTTTTGGATATATTTTTTTTTTGAAAAATAATGAGTCAAAAATTGGGTAGCAACAGTACTAAGAGAGGAGGGTTATATTATGTGGATGATTTAGACCTTGGAAAAGTTAACTCGGCTCAATCATTACAGCGGCAAAAACAAGATATCTGGTTATGGCATTTTCGGTTAGGACATCCATCATTCAACTATTTGCAACATTTGTTCCCCTCGTTATTTAAAAATACACCACTCTCTAGTCTTAAGTGCAAAACTTGTATCCTAGGGAAAAGTCATCGATCAAACTATCCTATCAGTTCTAATAAATGTAATGCACCATTTCAGATTATTCACTCTGATTTATGGGGACCTGCACCCATTACATCTTTTATTGGCTTTAGATGGTTTGTCACTTTTATCGATGATTGTACAAAGGTCTCTTGGGTTTATATGTTAAAACAAAAGAAAGATGTCTTACCAGTTTTTCAAAAATTTGCCACCTTAGTACAAACTCAATTCTCCATGAACATCAAAACTCTTCGAACTGATAATGGAGGTGAGTATATTGGTAATGAGTTTAGACAATTCTGTGATAGCAAAGGCATCATCCATGAAACTACATGTCCATATACTCCTCAACAGAATGGAATTGCTGAACGGAAAAATAGACATATACTTGAGACAGTATGAACAATTATGGAGGCTACTCATATGCCTCACTGATTTTGGCCTGACACTGTAGGAACATCTGTGTACCTTCTCAACCGTATGCCATCCCGTGTACTTGATTTCCACATACCACTACAGACGTTGGAACAGCATGTCACATTGCCTTCAACACTCCATTTACCTCCAAAAATATTTGGATGTGTTGCCTTCGTACATATCCCGAAGCACCAACGATCTAAATTGGATCCATGTGCTATTCGGTGTGTATTTCTTGGCTATGGCTCTCACACGAAAGGCTATCGGTGTTATGATCCTCTTTCACGGAAACTTTATGTTACTATGGATGTAACCTTTCTTGAGACCGAATACTTCTTCAATGAACCATCCCCTCCTGTTCTTCAGGGGGAGAATAGGATTGAACAACAGATATGGGATTGATTCGGAAATACTCAAACAAATCATGAATATATTGAGCAGACCAGCAACTCCGTTGAGCAGACCAGCAACTCCGATAACCCTCTCTCCAACATAGACCATGATCAAATACATATTCGTGAGGACATTCCTGACACTACAATCGAGGTAAGATCTCCGGACTCTCCTACATTATCTGATGGTATACAATACAATTTACCTCACAAGCATAATCGAGGAATACCCCCAAACCGATACTCTCCAGAAAAAGAAGGAAGAAAGTCCAAATACTCTATTGCAAATTTTATCTCAGCCCATAACATGACGGATGCAGCAAAAGTCTTTATAGGAAAAGTATCTTCAGAACAACTTCCACGAGACATCAAAGAAGCCATGCTAGATGAACGTTGGAAAGCAGCTGTTTATGACGAAATGAAGGCTCTCCAGGATAACAACACTTGGGAGCTAACTACACTACCAGATGGAAAAAGGACAGTTGGATGTAAATGGGTGTTTACTGTAAAATACAAAGCAAATGGGACAGTAGTACGATACAAAGCTAGATTGGTGGCTAAGGGATACACACAGACATAAGGCATAGACTATCAAGAAACTTTCTCACCAGTAACCAAACTAAACACAATTCGGATACTTCTATCACTGGCAGCAAACCTGGATTGATCTTTGTATCAATATGATGTAAAAAATGCATTTCTTCATGGAGATCTAGATGATGGTTTTACTGGAGACAGTGAGTGGGAGAAGATATTTTGAGGTCTCCGCAGAAATCAATGAAAAGTTCTCAGAGTGGGCTTATGGGGAGTTTGAGAAGGGTAATGTGGAGGCAATTGTTGACAGAAGACTGGCTGATCAGGTTGTGGACATGGAGGAGGTGACGAGGGCTGTTCAGGTAAGCTTCTGGTGCATCCAGGAGCATCCTTCTCGGAGGCCAACAATGGGGAAAGTGGTGCAGATGCTTGAGGGAATTGTAGAAATTGGAATGCCATCACCACTCAAGGCCTTGACAGGAGAGTCTAGCTGTGGAACAGGTGCGAGTTTAGCCCTAATTCCACCTCCCTCTTCATCTTCATCTTCATCATTTCAAACAGCAGCCATACCGCCTTTCATTTTAGAGAGAATTATGGAGAAGCAATCTTCATCGTTGTTACAATCATTTCCAATCAAATCTCTTTAGCATTCATGGTTTTTACCAGTCCATTTTTTGTTCAACCAACTTGTAACGAAGCAAGCATGGAAATTTAAGAAATTGTATTTGTAGTTTGAGGTATCTTCCAAGAATTTTTGTGTAATTATATCATGAAATAATAAATAAATAATTGTTGTTTCAGAAACATATACATATACCCAGAAGAGCATAGCTAATAATACCTACTAATGCTTCTTCAACACATGTTGTCTCCGATGCAGCCCTTGGTAGAGTGACACCTTCGCTATCTGATATTGGCCTAATCTCCGAGGCCGCAATTTCATTAGTTTAAGCTCCCTGAATCACATATTAGAATAAGCTCTTATATGATCAAGCTGTTGTTGAAGTTGGCATATTTCTGGGTGTGCTCCTGATTGACAGCTTCATCTACCTTCCTGACATCTTGAACATCTAGAGCTACAAACCGGGTATACCAAATATGATCTTCTCTGCATTGCTTGAACTTTGCCCTGATCTTGAGAAAATGATCCTTGATTGTTCTAGTCCCTTTGCATAGCGAGGTCTCAGTTAATCGTACAGTTTTGCATAGAAGACCTCTAAGAGTATAAGTTAATGAAGAATTTTCTTTGCATGTTGCAGGAAGACCTGAACAATAAGATTCCCATTTCCCAAGGGATTTCTTCATTTTGTGCCGAGGTATCAATGGTGGGCTGCCTTTGTTTTTCTGTAGCACTTTCTCCATTTGGTTCTCCATGTCTTAATAAGTTTATTTATAGTTTCCTTTTATATTATAAGAATCTGTAGAAGCATTTTGCTGAACTCTGTGGGTAATCATAATATTTTTTGTCCGAAACAAGATTTATATGCTTGTTTGAATAATGATTAAAAGCTAGGAATGTTGTGATTTTTACTTTCCATTTATGTTGGTGTGACACTTCGGCAGGGTTTTTTTTTGGATTCGAGGAAACTCCACTCCTCTTGAGGTATTTTTGTGGATCCGGGTTAAGCAAGTAAAATCCCGGCTATTCGAGACTCTTATAAGGAGAACACGTCTTGACTCGAACCCGAGTTAGAAATTTATGTTGCAAGCCATATTTTCTCTCTAAAATTGTTAGAAATTTATTAAATTGTTGATTGCTGGAGAAAATAAATAAGGCAAACAAATGAAACAATTATTATTTGATTTAACTTAATAATAAAAATAATTTTAACTAAAGGTAAATATGAGAAGAATAAGGGTTTAGATGAAGTGTGGGATTGGAGCACTATTTTTAAAGAGAAAACATTTCATCAGCTATAGTACACTTCAAATATAGGGCCTGTTTGGCACAACTGTTGCTGTTGTGGTTGAGGTTGAAAAAAAGCTGGTTTCTGAAAAGCGCTTTTAGCTGCGGTTCATAACTGAAATTTGTATTTGGTTAAAACTGTGGTTGATGTTGAGTTTAATGAAAAGCAGTTTTGTGTGTTTGGTTACCATGCTTTTCATATTGCTGTCAACTTGTTAAATTAATTAAAAATACACATGTATAGACATACACACACATACATTTATATAAATATTTTGTTGGAATAATATTTTATATTTATTAATAAATATAGTAACAAAATGTTTCAATAATTGACGTAAATTAAACACTTGCAACTAATTATTCTCTCATTAAACTACTTGCAATTCCATCACGAACCAAATCCATACGTGAACATGTCTGTGACCCTGACTATTTGATCAAGGAACAACATCTGGTAAAATATCTTCAGGAACAAAATTAGGATTGCGATCATATTCGGCAAAAGTAATATCATCTTGTGATCTTCTTCTAATGTAGTTATGCAATGCCATTGATGCAACCACAATCTTCACCTGTGTTTTATATGGATAAGCAGGCATGTTTTGCAAAATTTGCCACCTCTATTTCCATACACCAAATGAGCGTTCTATCACGTTACGTAGTGATGAATGTGCGCGATTGAAAACTTCCTCACGACCACTTGGCTGTGCACGACGCCTAAACTCTTAGAAATGATACTTGTGACCTTTATAAGGGCCTAAGTACCTATACTCATTGGGATATCCAGCATCAACCAAGTAGTACTTGCCTGCGTGAAAAGGAAAACACCAGTATATATTAAGAAACAAAAATCGAAGAAGAATATTATTAATCTAATTGACCAACTCTAAAAATGTATATGAAATGTCTACCTTCTGGTGGTTTGGGAAATTTGATATTATTATTGTTAATAGCCTCCATAAAAATACATGCGTCATGTGCACTGCCTTCCCATCCTGCCCATACAAAGGTAAATTGCATATTGAAACTACAAGCAGCCATAATATTTTGGGCTGGGACGTCTTTTCTTCCAATAAATGGAACTTGATTTTCGGCTGATACGCAAGCACGAACATGTGTTCCATCAATTGCACCGACACAATTCTGCATGAAAAAGACGAAAATTCATATTATTTTGTCCATGAATAAAAGAATAGAAATTCATTTTCACATGATTAAAATAAAAACACCTTACCTTGAAATGTGGCATATGTCTTTGATTCGTTGCAATTTCGCTTGGAATGCTCGTAAAATCTGGATCTGTTGGTTTTATGACATCCACAGCGAGCAAACATACTGCTTCAAGGACTTCATTTATGCATCTACTAACTGTTTCGCCCGAATGTTGAAATCTCTCTTGCACTTGCCGGTTAGACGCGCCAACGGCTATTGTAAATAGAAACATTGCAAGCTTTTCCATCGCGGGTATGCGGCTTGAAGGTTTTAAACCATACTGTGTTTCTAAATCTACACACAAACTCGTCAAAGTGTTTGTGTCCATCCTAAACATGTTTAGGCATCGTTTCCAATGACCATTTAATAATTCCGTTAGCCAGCGCATACCTGTGTTGTATGAAACCATACATGGTTCCTTATACATGTAATTTATGTAATACAAGTCTATAGCTCCAGCCGTACATATAATTAATTTTTCCTTCTCAAATTGTCTCCTACAAAATTCCATTTCATTTTCGGTGTCGTCATCATCATCGTTACTTTCATCGTCGTTATTGTCATCATCGTTTCCATCATCAGTACCCCCATCATTACCGCCACCCATCGATGTACTAGCACCTTCAAAAGCTTGGTAATTAATTTGTTCTTCTACGCAGTTCATTACATTTTCATAATCGGCATCAAAACCTTCGTTAACTATATTGTTATACCAAGGATCATTCATATCTTCAAATTCCATGAAAAGAAAAGAAAAACTTTAAATACTTAAACAAAAACAACTTGTAAGGTTGCAGAAAATTAATTAAGAGTATAAGAAGTTAAGATAAACCTGAAAATTGTTAATGATGTTTCTCTTCAAAGTTGCTCTTCAAAGTTGCTCTTACAAATGTATATATGTGGGAGTGTAAATGTTATGGAAATCACTCATTTATATAGAAAAAGTGATTGAAGAGCATTATTTGCTTTGTACAATTTTTCTGCACATTTGTACAATGTCATTTAAGCAAAACATGTGAGTAAATAGTCTCATTTTGTCATAATTGTAAATTCCATTGAAAAGCACTATTTGCTTGTCATTTACCAAACATTAATTCAAATTTTCTGCACATTTGTACAATCACATTTAAGCAAAACATGTGAGTAAATAGTCCCATTTTGTCATAATTGTAGAATCCATTGAAATGCATTATTTTCTTGTCATCTAGCCAACATTAATTCAAATTTTCTACACATTTGTACAATTTCATTTATGCAAAACATGTGAGTGAACAAGAGCACAAATTAAAAATTTTAACATCATTAGAAAAAAAATTATCGATTAAAAAATTATCCCACTCATGCATTGATACAACAATATAACTGATTTATGTATCTCGTACTAATAACGAGGGAATTAAATTTCAAAAATACAAAATTTCAAATAACAAATGAGATACAAATACAGTTTCAACTAAAAAGAACTCATCGAAACCAATGATTATAACATACCGAGTAATAATACAACAGCGAAACTCATCTTCAATGATGCGCGGATTGCAAACTAATTTGACCAAAATTGTCCGCGCAATAAATCTGCCAATGTAAAAGTATACATCAATTATCAAGCAATTATTACAATAATATCACACATTGCATTCAATTAACATTGTGGGAAAAAAAAGGATTTATAGTGTTAAAAATAGTCATACCTTAGGTTAATTTTTTTTAGTACGTGCAAACATCCTTTTCAAACAATCGTATTTTTCTTCAAGGGTTCCCATAGCAGCCCACATTTCTCTCCTCCGACGTTGGAGCATAATTTCTACTACGTAGTCATGGAAATCATGGTCATCGCGGATTCCAGGATTAGAATGGATCTCAGCCATCACCTCATTAATGCTACACCCTTGTTTATCCATATTCAAGGAGGTTGAATCGCTCCTACTGGACATACTGTCAACTAGTTGGTCCCACCTTGACATGAGCTGAACACCAATGCTAGTTGTCTTCTTCTTCTTCTTCGTGCGACCCTCATTAGCTTCCATCTCTTTTCTTTTGCCACTGCTCCGTGTGTTGCTGCTACTTGAGATGTTCACCCCTCCAACTAACTGAGCAATGTCTGGGTCAGACGCAGGATTTCTATCCTCTTCCGAATCACCACTTCCTTCCTCCAGGTCAACCGCGTCATTGGTGTCAGGCTGAGAACAATTACCACCGTATTGTACTCCTGATGATGGTGCCCACGCATACTCTCCGGTAGCCACGATGCTGAAATACATCTTGTCAAATTTGAGCTTTAATGCAGGCTCAATTCCACCAAGCCTAAATTTTCTGGCTGCTTTACATTCCTGAATAAACACAAAATTCATACAAATATTATGTTATAAGATATTCAGAAACATGAAAAATAAATTTAACTATATTATATAATGAAACTTTACCTGAATTTTTGCTTTCCACCACTCATTTGTTGCCGAGATCGTCCCCAATTCAGCACTCCAATCCACCCCGGTTTCAGATATGAGTTTCACCCATATTTTCCAGTCTTTTTTGCAGCCATCCCACTTGTTTTTTAACTGTGCTTTGGTCAATGATAGACCAGTTCGTTCATTAAAGGTCGTGATCAAAAATTTCCATCCCGTCTTATCAAAATACGTTGTAGGTCGCATTCCCAACTCAATTGCCGTAATACATATGTCGCAAAAAATATGCAACATTTCCGGTGTCCATTGAATCTTATCCGTATTGTCACCGCCTTCCATTCTATAATTTAAATTAGTTCCCAACAATTAACAATTTGTATAACAACAATAAATTCAGGAGTTATACTTTCTAATTATACTCGCTAACTAAATAAACTAACCTAAGAAAACCTTAATTAACAAAATTTCACAACAGAAATTAATTAACAAAATTACAAAACTTCAACACACATTTATACATCAAAGTCTGGGTTGACATAAGGAGCAGTTGTGTTCACAGAGAGCACTGCAATTATTTTAATATAAACATGTTGTATTTCCAAATCAAAATAGAGAAGAGCCACAAGTTGACTTCACTAAAATGTCAGCAAGGCACTGGGGTAGTGAATGGAAAGAAAATTATTAATCTAATCAGATAGGACAAGTGCAGTGCTAGGAAGTTACTAGGCAGGAATACAATAAAGAGATTAAGTGATGGGGAAATGATTAAGCAAAGAAAAATATATCTATCAAACATCAATCGAACATAAATTCACATTCCATTGGATTCTAGTTCTGCATACTTGAATAGAAATTGATGAATAAAAAAGCCCACAACAACAGAGATAACCAATGTTATAAAGGGGAAATAATAGCCTGCAAATAACTTATACATGTATCAATGAGCAGCTTGTAAAATGAACAAACTATTTGCAACAGAAAAAATCAATGGAAACTTAAGAAAGTAACAATCACCAAGTTCCTCCATCTTCGTATTCAGTATATAAGCTTCTATTTCTGTTTTTTTCCCTAGAATATTGTATTCAATTTCTTAATAATGATGATGATGATTACATTAAAAAGATATAACTTTCAATTAATAATACCTAACTCTCCACTCAAAACCCTACAGCCTTCACTTCAACTGCCGAAAACAAAACTATTAAGTTTCACTAAATTCAATTTGCAAAAAAGAGAAAGAGAAAGAGAAACTCAAGAGAGCAAGATAATATTATAATTAAAGCTAAATAAATTAGCAAGTGGTAAAAACTCAAGAGAGAGGCAGTTAGTTGTGAGCTTTACCTTTATGCACTTAAGACTTTGATTTTTTGTATTTGTTTTAGTGGATCCGAGAGGCAGAGAGGGAGACGAGAGGCAGAGATGAGGGAGAAGAAAGATCTGCAATTTCTCTGTGTGTGTGGGAGACGAGGGAGCTGTGGGAGACGAGGGGCGTTTGCAGAGATGAGAGATGAGGGAGATGAGAGGCAGAGATGAGGGAGAGGGATGATCTGCAACAGAGACTGTGTGTGTGGGAGACGAGGGGGCTGAGGGAGACGAGGGGCGTTTGAGATGATGAGAGATGAGGGAGACGAGAGGCAGAGAGGGAGAGGCAGAGATGGAGACGAGAGGATGATCTGCAATTATTTTGGCCGTTGTGGATTTCACGTGATTTTTTCTTTTGGCAGTGTATTGTCATTCATGCCGCGGCTGCAAAAGCAGCTCTCAGTAGCTTTTGCAGTCGCGGCGTGTTTTCAATAAAAATGGCGGGACCCCCAGCTAAACGTAGCGTTCCTGTTTGGTAGTATCCAATGTTGGGGCCGCGGTCCAACGCAAAAACAGGTTGGAACGCGGTCCCAAACACCCACATAATATGTTTCTTTCTAAAGATACAACAATCTTTTAAAAAATTTGGATGCAAAAAAATTTCTCCAAATCTTTAATGATTTTTAATGCTTACTTGAATTATTAGAATAAAAGTAAATATAGTGGAACTTGGAGAACTAAGAAAGGAATAAAAAGATATATGAGATAATAGTTTTAAGTAGAAAAATACTTATATTTTCTGTTCTTCATAATATATATATATATATATATATATATATATATATATATATATATATATATGTTGCACCTATATATACCTTACAAGAACATAGGTTACCAATCATAATTAAATATGATGAATTAATAATAACCAATTAATATAATTTAAAATAATTAAATATAATGAATTAATAATAATCAATTAATATAATTTTAATATAAAAACTTCCATTTAGGGGACTATATATGGCAGAATAGGATTGTAATTGGCAAAGTGTTTTCTTGAAATTGTAATCCTTGTTTGGTGTGATTCCGTTTGTGGCGTGAGACTACTTGTTTTTTTATTCCTTATAATTTTTGTTTTCTACAATTAAATTATCAGAATTGTTTTTCTTTGTCAATACTTTTTGGTGACTTTATACTAAAATTCAAATAAAAATCACAATCCCACTCACTTTCAAAATTCAAACGCATTAGTAATTGAGAGCCATGAAAGAAAAAATAAAACGTGGGCATGAAGGCAGGGATGCTTTGAACATTTATTGCAAATAGTTTACTAAGAAAATAAAACAAATATACCCTTTAATTGAATTATTAATTATATTATGTTATTATATTATTAAATCTACAACATTTAAAAAATAATATATATATATATATATATCTTTTAAAATAATTTTATAAATTAACATAAATATAAAAAACTTGATAACTAAATATATAAAATTGTTTTTCATTAAATCTTAAATTTAACTACAATTTTAATCAAACAATTTAATTTCAATTATGAACCTTCAAAAACGTACTAAGAATCCATCTAGAATAGGAAGAAGAAGAAAACCATTTTTCAATGGAAGAATAAGGAAAAAAGAAGTCTCCAGCATAAAAGTCAAATCCACCTGAGATAAATCTTCTCAACATCAAGAAACCAGCAAACCACTCAGTCTCAGGACACAAAAAAAATAAAAATGAACCTCCTCCTCCTCCTCCTTCCTCCCCTCCTCCTCATCACCACTACGTCAACAGCAACCATACCACCAGGCTCCTCTCTTTATGCCTCTAACACAAGCCAAACCTGGTCATCTCCAAATAACGCTTTCTTTCTGGGCTTTACTCGAGTGGATCCCACTTCCTACGTTATTTCCATCTCCTCCGCTACAGGAGTTGCCATCTGGACAACCGTTAATCGCGCTTCCTCTGCAGCTGTTGTTGACAGCGGTGGAGTGTTCCAGTTCCTCAGCAACGGCAATCTCCGCCTCGTCAACGGTTCAGGTGCCACCGTGTGGACCTCCAACACCGCCAAACTTGGTGTCACCTCTGCTTCCCTTGATGACACAGGAAATCTAGTACTGGCAGCCAACACTTTTGCTGTATGGTCCAGTTTTGAAAACCCAACCGATACTCTTGTCCCTTCACAGAACTTCACAGTAAACCAAACTCTGCGATCTGGGGTTTACTCTTTCCAACTTCTAAGAGATGGAAATATTACTTTGACATGGAATAACAGTGTTGTGTACTGGAAACAAGGCTTGAGCTCTCTTTCTGCTTCGAACGTGACTTCTCCAACCTTGCAATTGAAGCCAAATGGGATTCTAACTCTTTCAGATGCTAGTTTGCGGGGATCAGAGAATGTTGCTTTTGCCAATGATTATGATGTACAAGCTGATGTAGTGAGATTTATGAGGTTAAGTAGTGATGGGAATTTGAGAATCTATAGTGGTGGAACTACAGCTATGACATGGGCTGCTTTAGCGGATCAGTGTCAGGTTTATGGATACTGTGGAAACATGGGGATCTGTAGTTATATGGAATCAAGTTTGAGTCCGATCTGTAAATGCCCATCTCTGAATTTTGAGGCAGTCGATGTTAATGATAGGAGAAAGGGGTGTAAGAGAAAAGTGGAGGTTGAGAATTGTGCGGGGAACGTGGCAATGATGGAGTTGAAGCAGACCAAATTTTTTACTTTCGAGGCTCGGCAAATTTTTACTATTGGGATAACAGCTTGTAGAGGAAATTGTTTATCAAGCCCTTCTTGCTTTGCTTCCACTTCTTTATCAGATACAAATATATGGTGTTACATGAAAAACACACCTGATCTTGTCAGTGGATATCAGGGTCCAGTGCTTCATAGTACATCTTTTCTAAAGGTTTGTGGACCAGTGCAGCCCAACCCTTCGGCTTTGGAGCAGAGTGGAGGGGACAAAAAGTGCTGGAAATTGCGGGTATGGGCTGGCGGAGTTGTGGCCACTATTTCGGTCATGGCCGCTTCATCGGGTTTGTTTTGGTGGTTTTGCTGTAAAAATAGTCCCAAATTTGGAAGTGTGTTGGCTCAGTACACACTT
Source organism: Salix brachista (assembly GCA_009078335.1). Taxonomy (NCBI): domain Eukaryota; kingdom Viridiplantae; phylum Streptophyta; class Magnoliopsida; order Malpighiales; family Salicaceae; genus Salix; species Salix brachista. Next base: position 15,531,430 of record CM018590.1, read on the forward strand.
CTTGAATATGCCTCTGGTGTTCCTGTTCAGTTTTCATACAAGGATCTGCATCGCTGGACAAAGGGGTTTAAGGATAAGCTCGGAACAGGAGGGTTCGGGGCTGTTTACAGGGGAGTTCTACCCAACAGAACAGCAGTTGCAGTGAAGAAACTTGAGGGAATTGAACAAGGTGAGAAACAGTTTCGGATGGAAGTTGCAACTATAAGCAGCACTCACCATTTGAATTTGGTCGGATTGATTGGATTTTGCTCCGAAGGGCGTCACAGGGTTTTAGTATACGAGTTCATGAGAAATGGGTCCTTGGATCATTTCCTGTTCAGGACAGAAAATCAGCCAGGGACATTGTTGGATTGGAAGAACAGGTTCAAAATTGCTCTTGGGACTGCCAGAGGAATCACATATCTTCACGAGGAATGTCGAGATTGCATTGTTCACTGTGATATCAAGCCTGAAAACATTCTGGTGGATGAATCTTTCAATGCCAAGGTGTCTGATTTTGGCCTTGCAAAGCTCATCAGCTCGAAGGATCAAAGATTCCGGTCGTTGACAACCATTAGAGGCACCAGAGGGTATTTGGCACCGGAATGGCTAGCAAACCTCCCAGTAACTTCAAAATCTGATGTTTACAGCTACGGGATGGTTTTACTGGAGACAGTGAGTGGCAGAAGAAATTTTGAGGTCTCCGCAGAAATCAATGAAAAGTTCTCGGAGTGGGCTTATGGGGAGTTTGAGAAGGGTAATGTGGAGGCAATTGTCGACAAAAGACTGGCTGATCAGGTTGTGGACATGGAGGAGGTGACGAGGGCTGTTCAGGTCAGCTTTTGGTGCATCCAGGAGCATCCTTCTCGGAGGCCAACAATGGGGAAAGTAGTGCAGATGCTTGAGGGAATTATAGAAATTGGAATGCCACCAGCACTCAAGGCCTTGACAGGAGAGTCTGGTTGTGGAACAGGTGCGAATTTAGCCCTAATTCCACCTCCCTCTTCATCTTCATCTTCATCATTTCAAACAGCAGCCATACCGCCTTTCATTTCAGAGAGAATTATGGAGAAGCAATCTTCATCGTTGTTACAATCATTTCCAATCAAATCTCTTTAGCATTCATGGTTTTTACCAGTCCATTTTTTGTTCAACCTACTTGTAACCAAGCAAGCATGGAAATTTAAGGAATTGTATCTGTAGTTTGAGGTATCTTCCAAGAATTTTTGTGTAATTATATCATGAAATAATAAATAAATATCTGTTGTTTCAGAAACATATACATATACCCAGAAGAGCATAGCTAATAATACGTACTAATGCTTGAATGAACATAATTTTGAGTTGTGGATTGAAATTAATTGCAATTAATTATCAGATTTGTCGCACCCCAAAAATGAATTTTAGTGCGGCGTCGTGACGACTCTTCCCCGTGTGCGGGGATTCAATGTGTCGGGGGGATTATCTATTTTCGTAAAAAAGGGGAGTCGCCACCTAGTATTAATGGTTACTAGGAAACCTAAAACTGGTCTTTCAGAGATTTTAGGGTAAGGGACTGGTTGCGTAAAGGGAAGGTTTTAGCACCCCTAGTACGCCCTACCTAAGGTAAGCTGCTTGACGTTTTGGCTTGTTTATGACTTGCTATGGCTTTAAAAAATGTGTTAATTAAATGGCAAACGGGATATTACTCCGCCGAATATTTTGGATATTAATCCCTTAGGATTTATTTACCCAAATACCAACAGTGAATAATAGCATATCATTCCCGTCGAATATTTTGGATATTAACCCCTTTAGGATTTATTTACCCAAATACCAACAGTGAATAATAGCATATCATTCCCGTCGAATATTTTGGATATTAACCCCTTTAGGGTTTATTTACCCAAATACCAACAGTGAATAATAGCATATCATTCCCGTCGAATATTTTGGATATTAACCTCTTAGGATTTATTTACCCAAATACCAACAGTGAAATATAGCTTCCTAAAAACAAATAAGATTTTTATATTTTTTTGAATATTGGCCAATACCCTTTGGATTTTACAAACTTGTTGTAAAATCTCAAAATGCAAAAAATGATTTTTTTCTTTGTGAAATCCATGCTAAAACTCATTTTCTCTTCAAAACCCAAGATAAAATATATTTTTCAAAAGAAGAACAATTTTTAAAATATGCTAGTGTATTGGCCTTATGCAAGAAAACAACATATATTTTTTTTAATAAAATATCTTTTTGGAAAATTTGTATTTTTTTTTATTTTTATATTATTATATATATATGGGTGGGCTGGGCTGCCACAGCCTATGGGGGGCTGGGCTGCCTGTCAGCCCACCCTTATTTGGAGTCTGGGCTGCCAGCCCAGCCTGTCTCGGGCTGGGCTGTCAGCCCAGAAAGACCAGGGCCGTAGGCCCAGACAAATCTTGGGTCTGGGCCGTCGGCCTAGACAGGTCTGGGTGATGGGCTTCGGCCCATAATTTCTCTTGGGCTGGGCTCCAGTCTCTGCGGGCTGGAACCCCGGTCACTTGGGATCTTGGGCCAGGCACAAAGCCCGGCCCTCCTTACTCAGGCCCAGCCCGCATGCAGGAAGACAGAAATCGTCCCCTGCATGCAGCGGCCTGAGGAAGACGATGAACAGGAAATTTGCAAATTTTCAAGTGTAATGAAAAGCGTACCTGTTAACTCCTTTGGGTAGAGGAGATCATGGTGATTCTTCTGGTCGTTGTGGCGTCGGAAACGGTGGCCTGTGGTGGCCGGAAATTGCGTCGGAAGGTGACAGTTCGAGCTTGCTGCGACGGTGGACGTAGCCTCTACCTTCGCCTGAGATGATTGCTGAATTGCTGGAGAGGTAATGGAAAGTCAGTTGACGACGAAGGGGATCGAGGTGGCTGGAGTTGGCGTCTGGCGTTGGTGAACCGAGAGGGAGAGAGAGACAGATGCTCCCCTGGTTTAGAGAGAGAGGCAGGGTAAACAAGATAAAAACGATGGGGAGAGCAGGAAGAAGATTGACTCAAAATTTTTAGGTAAGTGATTCTGCCATTCTCTCTATTTTCTGCGCCCTTAACACTATATTTCCCCTCACGTAAATCTCTTCTCCTCTCTGTCTTCTCTTCTCTCCTTCTTTTTCTTTTGTCCCTGAGCCACCCAACGTCTTCTATTTATAGCCAGAGCCACCCAACGTTCATCAACGTTTAAAGCATAGTATTGAATGCAAACAGAGGAAAATCAGGAATGAAATCACGATTGAATGGGTGACTGAAGATCAGGAAAATCATGAATGAAATCACGTTTTAATGCAGGGTATTCCTACTGGGGATTTTGAGCTGTTGAGCTGGCTGAAGAGGATGAAATGGGAAGAAAAATCATTACTGACTAGGAAAAAAAATATCTGACTTAACTGCTGTGATCAATGCGAATTGGAAGAAAAATCAATTTGAAAAAGGAATAAAAATTTGATTGATCTGCTCTAAGCGCGCCTGAAAAATTTCAACGTAAATGCCTGCCGGAACAGTGACTAAATTTTAATGCAGATTTCAAAAAAATCAAAAGAAGGAAAAAAATATGATTTGGTCCTTTAAAAATTCTCTAAATGCACCAAATTTGATTTAAACTTTTTATGCAATTAAATCCCATCAAAAATTCAATCTAAACCTTGGCTTTGCGCGACTTTCTAATCTGGCCCTCGGCTCCTGATTTTCGCGATTTACCCCTCAATCGACTATTAAACTCTCAATTCGTTCAATTTCGCCCTTGAACAAAAATCTATTTTTGAAATACTTTTTTCTCAAAACATAAAAAAAAAAAATAAAGAGTCAAAAATTGGGTAGCAACAGATGCCCCCTCTTTACAATGCTTACGACTAAAGTCTTGTAAGTCTTTATATAGTCGATGCAATCCTTCTCTAATGTCCTCCATAAATAACCATTTTTTTGCATTTTTCTAGCCATCATATGCTTATTAGTATGGGTTGAGCAGATCCCTTCATGGACTTCTCGCAACGCGTTTCTGGCTTCAACTCCATCTAGGCATCTCGGCAAAGTACTATCAGATGACCTCTTATACAAAACCTCCCCATCAAGGTAAAAATCCATCGTTAACCTCCTCAAGGTTTTCTTTTCTTTTTGGATGCCCCCAGAGGATAAGCTTGGTTTTAGTATGAAATTCTTGATATTGTAGTACCAAGGTTTTCCATCTATTTCTCCTTCAACTGAGCAGCAATGAGCTAGTTTATCTTCTGATATCAATGTGTATCGGCTGTAAGTTTTGTCCTAAGTCTACTCTAACCATAGAAGCTAGTGTGGCCAAAGCATCGACAAACTGATTTCCTTCCCTTCCTAGATGTGTAAACTCTATCTCCTCAAATTCTTCAGCCAGTTTAGATAGATATTCTTGGTAGGGTATTAGCTTTTCTTCTTTGGTTTTCCATTCCCCTTTTTCTTGACAAATAGCATTGAGTCTCCATACGCATCTATATTTTTTTTTATGCTCAACCCCAATGCAGCTTCTAAACCAAGAATACAGGCTTCAAACTCAGCAAGGTTTCGGTCACTCGGAACAAGGCCCACCCGAGAGGTACCGTGGTCTAGCTTTTCTAGACAAAATATAATTGGCAAGCACATGCAATGTTGAACCAAAAATTGGTTTTATCCACAATGATCAGTCACACTAGTAGCATTTCTGTATTTTCAAGACCAATCCTGTATTGCCTTGGGGGTCTATAACAATGAATCACCACACGTGAACCAAACTTATCCAATCCATGGTTTACCTTGATATTCAAGATCAAGCCGACCTTCTTTCCATAAACTTTCAGGGATGATAAAATAGGCTCCGCTAAGATCTCAAAAACAGAATCTGGCTTCAATACCATACTGGGATCACACAAATTTTCACTTTTACTGTGGTGCTGATGGATCTAATTTTGCAATAAACCTTTTTGCGGCTACCGCGGACCTTTTCTTGTCTTGGGAGGTCTGACCCACCACTTACAACAGAGGTTGGAAGAGGCCTTTTGGAAGACATAGATTTTGTTGATGGCTTTGTCTTCTTGGAGGAAATGAGCGATGAGTTTAGAATGGCCTCAACAGTTTCACGTTGTTGTTTCCTCTTCGTAATCATATCTAAACAAGCACCTACATGATTAGGATCTTTACCATCATTGACTTCCTTGCTTCTGAGGCTGCCTTCATCTGAGGATGTAGAACTCTCCAAATTCTTCTGGCTTCTCTTACCTTCCATAGATTTTTTGTTCCCCGGCTCAATTTCAGATTTTTGTGGCCATCACCCAGTTCATGTTCAGAATTCTCCCTAGAACTCTTTAAATTTGCACATTTATCTTTCTTCTTACCGGAATCAAGTTTCTTCTCGCTTCTTTCTCTTCCCTTGCTTTCATCACCAGTAAAAGATTCCCCTGCTCAATTCAGACTTGACATCCATTTTCCTTGGAAGATCATGTTCCTCCCTGGCTTTTCTTTAGCTACTTTGGATATAAAAATCCTTACCGTCTCCAGCAACAGTACTATGGCATCGGGTCACAGAACGAATAGAGTTTTTTTTTTTTTTTTTTATGTGCACTTTCTGCTCATTTTGTTTGCCTAGTTTGCCACTGCTTCTAGAATTTTCAGCATGCCTAGACAGTCTTCAATGATTATTAACACTTTCTCTTTTGCAAGCATCCCTAGGAGCTGTTTCAAACAAGGATTCACATGGCGGTTTCGCTGAGATGACCAAATTCCTCTCTTTAGCATCCTTTACTAGAGCTGCCCAGTTCTGGTTTGTCTGCAAGGTCCTCGCATTACCCAAAATCCAAAGCGAGAGCTTGACTCTTGTCAGGGCAACATTCATCTGTCTTACATCAGTGACAAACCCAATACCGCTGGAGCTCAATCAGCTGCTCTAACAGTGGAATATATCAACCTCTCGGTCCTCCTTTTGAAAAAACATAGCAGCTCAACTGCAGCTTCAGCCTCACGTTCATTATAAGAGACGATGCACCGGAATTTTTTTACCGCGAAGCTCCTGGCCGTCCGTAATGTCATAGAATAAATAAAGGCCAAGAACCAATCTCATGAAATGATGCTGATTTGTTTGACATTTGCTCTCTGTTCATCAACTTGCTAACATAAAAGTGCAAGGAGGGAAACTGGCAAATTTCTGGGTGCATCCTATAATCACGTAATGGAGACCATCTTTTCTTCAATTTATGATGGCTCAATTTGTTCGCTGCATTGGGTGTTCTTGTTGTTAACTTCCCCTCATGAACAAAATGCACGATCTTCTCGCTTGAGATCTGTGATTGCACCATGGTCAATGGCTGGGACTTTCACGGTTTCCATTTCCACTATCTTCTCGCTCAGCGACCACTTTACAGTCTTTGCCTACAGCTACTGCTATCACCTCTACATGTTTGTCATCTTGCTCATATAATTCTGCAGACTCTTTTATATTGGAGTAACTGACGGTTTCAATAGATGCTTTGCACTGTTTCCCAACAGATTACAGAAATAGCTGCTGCTTACTTTCTTCAACATTTCCAACTTCTTTGAATGCCTTTTCTGATCCATAGTTATAATCCATTCTGCTGCTCAACATAATATCAAAGGCATTCTCACCAGTTGTTGGGTAAGATCTATTCGCGACTTCAGCATTGTCAGGTAGCTTTTCATTTCCTCCATGGTGAAAAGATTTATTCTCAGCTTTAACATTATCAGATATATTTCCATTACCTCCATCATGATCAAGTACACGCTTGATAATCCCATCAGCCTCAGAATTCATCGAAGGCAAACTATTTTCTGTATTACTATAAACTGGACCAACATCCTGTAATGCTTCTTTGCTGTCTCCATTAGCATTGCTGGGGGTCACCACATAGTTTGCTACCTTCCCGTTTCCTTCACAATCTGAACAGCCTTGAAAACCAGTATTATTGTCTTCAAGATCAATATGAAGTGTCATATCTGGTAACTCAACATTCTGAGTCATCCTACTTGCATTATCCTGACTTCCGATATTAACATTGCCGGACGATCCATTACCATTGAATTTTGGCCTGATCAACTTTCTTCTTTTATGCTGCTGACCTGATACGACGCTTGAAATCTATAAAAGGTATCCCTTCAGGTATTTGGAGATCATCCCCCTTGCCAGCTGAAATATCATTCATGATAATCCCCTTTGAGACCTTCGGCTATTGACCCATTAATAATTGGGAGTTCTTTTTCTATTTCTTATCCTTTGAAATTTATAACCTCATCTTGCCTTTTCATCTGCGGCTTAATTTTTTTCTTCACCTATTGCCAGGCCTGGGGACATCTGGGTCATAAGGAATATTGGATGCACCAACTCCATCTCCATAAGATGTTGAATATAAAGCATTAGACCTGGGCAATCTATCACCATCCAATGCAAAAAAAGAAAGCTCAGAATTATGTGACTCCATCAAGTGACGTGCAGCAGGAGATGGTCGAACAGAAACCCTGCTGTACACAAGCATATATGCACCCTGAGAAAGCACCTCGTCTAATTCAAACTAGAAACTTTGCTGTCATCAATTATGTGCCAGTTTCCATGGAAATCCTTGGTGTAACAGATGTAATGTCCAAAAAATGATGCATTTAGCATATCCACATGGACAACAACTGTATAAAGCTTGTATACATCGGTGCCATCTCCTCCTTCACTCATGTAGGGGTTCATCTTAGGAAAAGTTACCCTTTTGTTAAGTTTACCATACCTCCAACTCTGGAATCTCTTTAAAGCGATTGTAAGAACATTTGGAGCTCGTTGAATGGTAAGACGCTTCCATGCCTTAACATAGTCATTGCACCTGTCACATTTGTACATATTTTCTCCATGAAGCCACTCTTTGTCTGTGAATTGATCAAGGCATTCCTCCAAGGATGCAGCATCACCATGAATCTCAACAGTTAAATCCATCATGTTCTCAAACTGATTCGAAATCTTATTGCATTTTGCACAAATCACCTGAGATTGGAGGCGACCCCCAAATATGTGTTGATTTTGTTGTAGTCTCTTGAGATGCAGGTTCAACAGCCTTTTCCCCACCAAATTCATCAAGGCATACTGATTGCATAGTATCAATAGCAAACCTCATGAACTCATAAGCATCCTCCTGTCTTCCATAGCCAAGATTACCACCAATATTAGGTAACCGAGAAAAAATATTTATCGGTGAAAAGGGAAGCGTGCTTTGGCTTGCTCTTTCAACATGGGATTTGAAATACACAAAGAAAACACCAATCATTACGTCTACATTCTGTTTGATGTTTTTTATTCAACAAATATGCAACAAGTGGCCTTGTATATGTGAGGCATTTGTAGAACCACGTTGGCAAAACAACTGTTTCCACAACTTAAGAGCCCACAGGGAGAAAATCCGGGCTTGTCTGAGTTGAAAAGTTTAATGAACTCTTCATACGGGCAAAGAACCTTTCCTGGCTTCTTTATAGGCTTAGAGTTAGAAACTCCACAGACAGGAGCAAGTGCAATGCTAGAAAAGCTTTTACTCCCACCACATGAAGGTTTAAAACCAAAGTTTGATCTTGCTGTTTGTGAAGAATTTAATTTGAAATCCTTGCATTTCAACTTGTGGCCAACCTTCCAATGTGCTTCTTGGCACCTCTGTGAGCAATATCTCACGGATTTACAACGAGAACACTTTTTAGTCCCAAAACTGCTACAATTGCCACAAAGACAAGAGTCCTCTTCAACTTCCATATCTTGATTAATAATACTTGGATCAATAGCAGTGTGGTTACCCTCAGCAGTTTCGAAATTAGCGTCGACTTCGAAATACTTGGACGCCGTATTCCTTATGAGGTGTAATAACCCTATCATACTCTCTTCTGTGCTTGCTGGTAGAGTCCCCAAAAGTTCTCTGTGGAGATGGCAGAGCCAAAAGTAGCACCTGCATTTCGCTCATCTTTCTTGTTATCAATCGTTACAAAGCTGCCATCACCAGTGACACCTCTAACTTCTTTTGCAGTGTATCCAACTGATCTTGCAACATTGGATCGGGTAAATTGCCTCTCAAGTAGCCTGTCTTTTATCTTTCTTTTACTTAACAATAAAAGAAGCTTTTCAACCTTTCTTTCAGACAACCCAAAGTTGAACTTGTATGGTGAAAAATAAATCTCGTTGCATCACGAAATTTATTTTCAGAGAGTGCGTCACATTGCCTTAGGCAAAAATGCTTTTCTAGGTTTTTTTCTCTTTATGCAAAAAGATATTATGGAGCATACATCCTAACGATAGGTTCTAGTTCCTTTATGTGAGACATAGGGTAAGTTTACTACTTGGTCTCTAAAGAGGGTCTCTTGCTGTCCCAGTGATCACCCTCGTAAAGGTGATATGGGGGTTCAGCAGATAATGATATGACACGTATACCAATCACCACCAGTCTAAACACTCAGCAAAGAGTTGGGGTTTACACAAACTTCAACCTTGACTCAAGTCATAGGTAAGCTGCTAGTCCCCCACTTAACTTAAAGTTTAGTGTGTGCTCTCAAAATAATAATAAAAGTGATGCATGATGACAGGATGTAAAGATTCATGCTAAAGCTTATAAATAATCCATAGCAACATGAAAATAAATAAATAAATAAATAAATAAACAAATAAAACAAATCATAAACAAAAACTGTCAAGCTTAGCCCAAGTCCCCAGTGGAGTCGCCATTCTGTCGCACCCCAAAAATGAATTTTAGTGCGGCGTCGTGACGACTCTTCCCCGTGTGCGGGGATTCAATGTGTCGGGGGGATTATCTATTTTCGTAAAAAAGGGGAGTCGCCACCTAGTATTAATGGTTACTAGGAAACCTAAAACTGGTCTTTCAGAGATTTTAGGGTAAGGGACTGGTTGCGTAAAGGGAAGGTTTTAGCACCCCTAGTACGCCCTACCTAAGGTAAGCTGCTTGACGTTTTGGCTTGTTTATGACTTGCTATGGCTTTAAAAAATGTGTTAATTAAATGGCAAACGGGATATTACTCCGCCGAATATTTTGGATATTAATCCCTTAGGATTTATTTACCCAAATACCAACAGTGAATAATAGCATATCATTCCCGTCGAATATTTTGGATATTAACCCCTTTAGGATTTATTTACCCAAATACCAACAGTGAATAATAGCATATCATTCCCGTCGAATATTTTGGATATTAACCCCTTAGGATTTATTTACCCAAATACCAACAGTGAATAATAGCATATCATTCCCGTCGAATATTTTGGATATTAACCCCTTTAGGGTTTATTTACCCAAATACCAACAGTGAATAATAGCATATCATTCCCGTCGAATATTTTGGATATTAACCTCTTAGGATTTATTTACCCAAATACCAACAGTGAAATATAGCTTCCTAAAAACAAATAAGATTTTTATATTTTTTTGAATATTGGCCAATACCCTTTGGATTTTACAAACTTGTTGTAAAATCTCAAAATGCAAAAAATGATTTTTTTCTTTGTGAAATCCATGCTAAAACTCATTTTCTCTTCAAAACCCAAGATAAAATATATTTTTCAAAAGAAGAACAATTTTTAAAATATGCTAGTGTATTGGCCTTATGCAAGAAAACAACATATATTTTTTTTAATAAAATATCTTTTTGGAAAATTTGTATTTTTTTTTATTTTTATATTATTATATATATATGGGTGGGCTGGGCTGCCACAGCCTATGGGGGGCTGGGCTGCCTGTCAGCCCACCCTTATTTGGAGTCTGGGCTGCCAGCCCAGCCTGTCTCGGGCTGGGCTGTCAGCCCAGAAAGACCAGGGCCGTAGGCCCAGACAAATCTTGGGTCTGGGCCGTCGGCCTAGACAGGTCTGGGTGATGGGCTTCGGCCCATAATTTCTCTTGGGCTGGGCTCCAGTCTCTGCGGGCTGGAACCCCGGTCACTTGGGATCTTGGGCCAGGCACAAAGCCCGGCCCTCCTTACTCAGGCCCAGCCCGCATGCAGGAAGACAGAAATCGTCCCCTGCATGCAGCGGCCTGAGGAAGACGATGAACAGGAAATTTGCAAATTTTCAAGTGTAATGAAAAGCGTACCTGTTAACTCCTTTGGGTAGAGGAGATCATGGTGATTCTTCTGGTCGTTGTGGCGTCGGAAACGGTGGCCTGTGGTGGCCGGAAATTGCGTCGGAAGGTGACAGTTCGAGCTTGCTGCGACGGTGGACGTAGCCTCTACCTTCGCCTGAGATGATTGCTGAATTGCTGGAGAGGTAATGGAAAGTCAGTTGACGACGAAGGGGATCGAGGTGGCTGGAGTTGGCGTCTGGCGTTGGTGAACCGAGAGGGAGAGAGAGACAGATGCTCCCCTGGTTTAGAGAGAGAGGCAGGGTAAACAAGATAAAAACGATGGGGAGAGCAGGAAGAAGATTGACTCAAAATTTTTAGGTAAGTGATTCTGCCATTCTCTCTATTTTCTGCGCCCTTAACACTATATTTCCCCTCACGTAAATCTCTTCTCCTCTCTGTCTTCTCTTCTCTCCTTCTTTTTCTTTTGTCCCCTGAGCCACCCAACGTCTTCTATTTATAGCCAGAGCCACCCAACGTTCATCAACGTTTAAAGCATAGTATTGAATGCAAACAGAGGAAAATCAGGAATGAAATCACGATTGAATGGGTGACTGAAGATCAGGAAAATCATGAATGAAATCACGTTTTAATGCAGGGTATTCCTACTGGGGATTTTGAGCTGTTGAGCTGGCTGAAGAGGATGAAATGGGAAGAAAAATCATTACTGACTAGGAAAAAAAATATCTGACTTAACTGCTGTGATCAATGCGAATTGGAAGAAAAATCAATTTGAAAAAGGAATAAAAATTTGATTGATCTGCTCTAAGCGCGCCTGAAAAATTTCAACGTAAATGCCTGCCGGAACAGTGACTAAATTTTAATGCAGATTTCAAAAAAATCAAAAGAAGGAAAAAAATATGATTTGGTCCTTTAAAAATTCTCTAAATGCACCAAATTTGATTTAAACTTTTTATGCAATTAAATCCCATCAAAAATTCAATCTAAACCTTGGCTTTGCGCGACTTTCTAATCTGGCCCTCGGCTCCTGATTTTCGCGATTTACCCCTCAATCGACTATTAAACTCTCAATTCGTTCAATTTCGCCCTTGAACAAAAATCTATTTTTGAAATACTTTTTTCTCAAAACATAAAAAAAAAAAATAAAGAGTCAAAAATTGGGTAGCAACAGATGCCCCCTCTTTACAATGCTTACGACTAAAGTCTTGTAAGTCTTTAAATAGTAAGCGTTGTAAAGAAAAACAAAATAAAGGATATGGGTCTCGTTTTTTCTGGGTGACCTACCCAAGCTAGATATGAAGGGTCTCATTTTTCTGGGTGACCGACCCGGTTAGTGGTTAGCAAGGTCTCATTTTTCTGGGTGACCGACCCGGTTAGCATGGCCTCATTTGATGGGTGACCAACCCGGTTAGTATGGCCTCATTTGATGGGTGACCGACCCGTGGTCTCATTTTTCTGGGTGACCGACCCGGTTAGCATGGCCTCATTCGATGGGTGACCGACCCGGTTAGCATGGCCTCATTCGATGGGTGACCGACCCGGTTAGCATGGCCTCATTCGATGGGTGACCGACCCGGTTAGCATGGCCTCATTTGATGGGTGACCGACCCGTGGTCTCATTTTTCTGGGTGACCGACCCGGTTAGCATGGCCTCATTCGATGGGTGACCGACCCGGTTAGCATGGCCTCATTCGATGGGTGACCGACCCGGTTAGCATGGCCTCATTCGATGGGTGACCGACCCGGTTAGCATGGCCTCATTTGATGGGTGACCGACCCGTGGTCTCATTTTTTGGGTGACCGACCCGGCTAGCATGGCCTCATTTGATGGGTGATCAACCCGTGGTCTCATTTTTCTGGGTGACCGACCCGGCTAGCATGGCCTCATTTGATGGGTGACCGCCCCGTGGTCTCATTTTTCTGGGTGACCGACCCGGCTAGCATGGTCTCATTTTTCTGGGTGACCTACCCGGCTAGCGTGGTCTCATTTTCTGGGTGACCCACCCATCTCGAAGCAACACCGATCTTCAATTCATCTTCCGTGATTTTGTTGACCTGAGATTCTCTTTAGAAACATAGACCCATTCCTCTGATGCTCCATTATCAACCGGATGACTTTGCCTAATCTCCAAAGTTTTGCAGGCTTCTCTGATTGGATGGGTCATTCAAATTTGTCATAAGTCATTCAACCACTCAACCGCAAGCGCCTTGCTTATTATGGGCTATCTGCGATGATCTTTGCTTTTATCCAAATCTGACCATGCCCCCAAGTGTGGGGTTGCTTGATTTTCCATTAAGTGCAGAGTTCTATTATTATTCTTCCATTGAAGTTCAGAGCATTATCATTTATGATCTTTTTTGGCGGTCCGTATCGACATATCAAATCTCCTTCAACAAATTTCTTCCACACCTGTTGCGTTTCATTAGCAAATGACCCAACTTCTACCTATCTTGTGAAGTAGTCGATAGCCACCAGAATAAACCTATGACCATTGCTGGCTTTTGGTTGATAGGCCCAATCACATCAATTTCCCACAGTGCAAAGGCCACGGAGATATTAAGTTAAACATAGGAGCCGGAGGGGCATTGATTTTGTCACCACGGACTTGACACTTATGACACTTGCGGACATAGTCGATGCAATCCTTCTCTAATGTCCTCCATAAATAACCATTTTTTTGCATTTTTCTAGCCATCATATGCTTATTAGTATGGGTTGAGCAGATCCCTTCATGGACTTCTCGCAACGCGTTTCTGGCTTCAACTCCATCTAGGCATCTCGGCAAAGTACTATCAGATGACCTCTTATACAAAACCTCCCCATCAAGGTAAAAATCCATCGTTAACCTCCTCAAGGTTTTCTTTTCTTTTTGGATGCCCCCAGAGGATAAGCTTGGTTTTAGTATGAAATTCTTGATATTGTAGTACCAAGGTTTTCCATCTATTTCTCCTTCAACTGAGCAGCAATGAGCTAGTTTATCTTCTGATATCAATGTGTATCGGCTGTAAGTTTTGTCCTAAGTCTACTCTAACCATAGAAGCTAGTGTGGCCAAAGCATCGACAAACTGATTTCCTTCCCTTCCTAGATGTGTAAACTCTATCTCCTCAAATTCTTCAGCCAGTTTAGATAGATATTCTTGGTAGGGTATTAGCTTTTCTTCTTTGGTTTTCCATTCCCCTTTTTCTTGACAAATAGCATTGAGTCTCCATACGCATCTATATTTTTTTTTATGCTCAACCCCAATGCAGCTTCTAAACCAAGAATACAGGCTTCAAACTCAGCAAGGTTTCGGTCACTCGGAACAAGGCCCACCCGAGAGGTACCGTGGTCTAGCTTTTCTAGACAAAATATAATTGGCAAGCACATGCAATGTTGAACCAAAAATTGGTTTTATCCACAATGATCAGTCACACTAGTAGCATTTCTGTATTTTCAAGACCAATCCTGTATTGCCTTGGGGGTCTATAACAATGAATCACCACACGTGAACCAAACTTATCCAATCCATGGTTTACCTTGATATTCAAGATCAAGCCGACCTTCTTTCCATAAACTTTCAGGGATGATAAAATAGGCTCCGCTAAGATCTCAAAAACAGAATCTGGCTTCAATACCATACTGGGATCACACAAATTTTCACTTTTACTGTGGTGCTGATGGATCTAATTTTGCAATAAACCTTTTTGCGGCTACCGCGGACCTTTTCTTGTCTTGGGAGGTCTGACCCACCACTTACAACAGAGGTTGGAAGAGGCCTTTTGGAAGACATAGATTTTGTTGATGGCTTTGTCTTCTTGGAGGAAATGAGCGATGAGTTTAGAATGGCCTCAACAGTTTCACGTTGTTGTTTCCTCTTCGTAATCATATCTAAACAAGCACCTACATGATTAGGATCTTTACCATCATTGACTTCCTTGCTTCTGAGGCTGCCTTCATCTGAGGATGTAGAACTCTCCAAATTCTTCTGGCTTCTCTTACCTTCCATAGATTTTTTGTTCCCCGGCTCAATTTCAGATTTTTGTGGCCATCACCCAGTTCATGTTCAGAATTCTCCCTAGAACTCTTTAAATTTGCACATTTATCTTTCTTCTTACCGGAATCAAGTTTCTTCTCGCTTCTTTCTCTTCCCTTGCTTTCATCACCAGTAAAAGATTCCCCTGCTCAATTCAGACTTGACATCCATTTTCCTTGGAAGATCATGTTCCTCCCTGGCTTTTCTTTAGCTACTTTGGATATAAAAATCCTTACCGTCTCCAGCAACAGTACTATGGCATCGGGTCACAGAACGAATAGAGTTTTTTTTTTTTTTTTTTTATGTGCACTTTCTGCTCATTTTGTTTGCCTAGTTTGCCACTGCTTCTAGAATTTTCAGCATGCCTAGACAGTCTTCAATGATTATTAACACTTTCTCTTTTGCAAGCATCCCTAGGAGCTGTTTCAAACAAGGATTCACATGGCGGTTTCGCTGAGATGACCAAATTCCTCTCTTTAGCATCCTTTACTAGAGCTGCCCAGTTCTGGTTTGTCTGCAAGGTCCTCGCATTACCCAAAATCCAAAGCGAGAGCTTGACTCTTGTCAGGGCAACATTCATCTGTCTTACATCAGTGACAAACCCAATACCGCTGGAGCTCAATCAGCTGCTCTAACAGTGGAATATATCAACCTCTCGGTCCTCCTTTTGAAAAAACATAGCAGCTCAACTGCAGCTTCAGCCTCACGTTCATTATAAGAGACGATGCACCGGAATTTTTTTACCGCGAAGCTCCTGGCCGTCCGTAATGTCATAGAATAAATAAAGGCCAAGAACCAATCTCATGAAATGATGCTGATTTGTTTGACATTTGCTCTCTGTTCATCAACTTGCTAACATAAAAGTGCAAGGAGGGAAACTGGCAAATTTCTGGGTGCATCCTATAATCACGTAATGGAGACCATCTTTTCTTCAATTTATGATGGCTCAATTTGTTCGCTGCATTGGGTGTTCTTGTTGTTAACTTCCCCTCATGAACAAAATGCACGATCTTCTCGCTTGAGATCTGTGATTGCACCATGGTCAATGGCTGGGACTTTCACGGTTTCCATTTCCACTATCTTCTCGCTCAGCGACCACTTTACAGTCTTTGCCTACAGCTACTGCTATCACCTCTACATGTTTGTCATCTTGCTCATATAATTCTGCAGACTCTTTTATATTGGAGTAACTGACGGTTTCAATAGATGCTTTGCACTGTTTCCCAACAGATTACAGAAATAGCTGCTGCTTACTTTCTTCAACATTTCCAACTTCTTTGAATGCCTTTTCTGATCCATAGTTATAATCCATTCTGCTGCTCAACATAATATCAAAGGCATTCTCACCAGTTGTTGGGTAAGATCTATTCGCGACTTCAGCATTGTCAGGTAGCTTTTCATTTCCTCCATGGTGAAAAGATTTATTCTCAGCTTTAACATTATCAGATATATTTCCATTACCTCCATCATGATCAAGTACACGCTTGATAATCCCATCAGCCTCAGAATTCATCGAAGGCAAACTATTTTCTGTATTACTATAAACTGGACCAACATCCTGTAATGCTTCTTTGCTGTCTCCATTAGCATTGCTGGGGGTCACCACATAGTTTGCTACCTTCCCGTTTCCTTCACAATCTGAACAGCCTTGAAAACCAGTATTATTGTCTTCAAGATCAATATGAAGTGTCATATCTGGTAACTCAACATTCTGAGTCATCCTACTTGCATTATCCTGACTTCCGATATTAACATTGCCGGACGATCCATTACCATTGAATTTTGGCCTGATCAACTTTCTTCTTTTATGCTGCTGACCTGATACGACGCTTGAAATCTATAAAAGGTATCCCTTCAGGTATTTGGAGATCATCCCCCTTGCCAGCTGAAATATCATTCATGATAATCCCCTTTGAGACCTTCGGCTATTGACCCATTAATAATTGGGAGTTCTTTTTCTATTTCTTATCCTTTGAAATTTATAACCTCATCTTGCCTTTTCATCTGCGGCTTAATTTTTTTCTTCACCTATTGCCAGGCCTGGGGACATCTGGGTCATAAGGAATATTGGATGCACCAACTCCATCTCCATAAGATGTTGAATATAAAGCATTAGACCTGGGCAATCTATCACCATCCAATGCAAAAAAAGAAAGCTCAGAATTATGTGACTCCATCAAGTGACGTGCAGCAGGAGATGGTCGAACAGAAACCCTGCTGTACACAAGCATATATGCACCCTGAGAAAGCACCTCGTCTAATTCAAACTAGAAACTTTGCTGTCATCAATTATGTGCCAGTTTCCATGGAAATCCTTGGTGTAACAGATGTAATGTCCAAAAAATGATGCATTTAGCATATCCACATGGACAACAACTGTATAAAGCTTGTATACATCGGTGCCATCTCCTCCTTCACTCATGTAGGGGTTCATCTTAGGAAAAGTTACCCTTTTGTTAAGTTTACCATACCTCCAACTCTGGAATCTCTTTAAAGCGATTGTAAGAACATTTGGAGCTCGTTGAATGGTAAGACGCTTCCATGCCTTAACATAGTCATTGCACCTGTCACATTTGTACATATTTTCTCCATGAAGCCACTCTTTGTCTGTGAATTGATCAAGGCATTCCTCCAAGGATGCAGCATCACCATGAATCTCAACAGTTAAATCCATCATGTTCTCAAACTGATTCGAAATCTTATTGCATTTTGCACAAATCACCTGAGATTGGAGGCGACCCCCAAATATGTGTTGATTTTGTTGTAGTCTCTTGAGATGCAGGTTCAACAGCCTTTTCCCCACCAAATTCAT
The DNA here is from genome assembly GCA_009078335.1 of Salix brachista. Taxonomy (NCBI): domain Eukaryota; kingdom Viridiplantae; phylum Streptophyta; class Magnoliopsida; order Malpighiales; family Salicaceae; genus Salix; species Salix brachista. The sequence goes on from CM018590.1 coordinate 15,549,300, forward strand.
CAAGGCATACTGATTGCATAGTATCAATAGCAAACCTCATGAACTCATAAGCATCCTCCTGTCTTCCATAGCCAAGATTACCACCAATATTAGGTAACCGAGAAAAAATATTTATCGGTGAAAAGGGAAGCGTGCTTTGGCTTGCTCTTTCAACATGGGATTTGAAATACACAAAGAAAACACCAATCATTACGTCTACATTCTGTTTGATGTTTTTTATTCAACAAATATGCAACAAGTGGCCTTGTATATGTGAGGCATTTGTAGAACCACGTTGGCAAAACAACTGTTTCCACAACTTAAGAGCCCACAGGGAGAAAATCCGGGCTTGTCTGAGTTGAAAAGTTTAATGAACTCTTCATACGGGCAAAGAACCTTTCCTGGCTTCTTTATAGGCTTAGAGTTAGAAACTCCACAGACAGGAGCAAGTGCAATGCTAGAAAAGCTTTTACTCCCACCACATGAAGGTTTAAAACCAAAGTTTGATCTTGCTGTTTGTGAAGAATTTAATTTGAAATCCTTGCATTTCAACTTGTGGCCAACCTTCCAATGTGCTTCTTGGCACCTCTGTGAGCAATATCTCACGGATTTACAACGAGAACACTTTTTAGTCCCAAAACTGCTACAATTGCCACAAAGACAAGAGTCCTCTTCAACTTCCATATCTTGATTAATAATACTTGGATCAATAGCAGTGTGGTTACCCTCAGCAGTTTCGAAATTAGCGTCGACTTCGAAATACTTGGACGCCGTATTCCTTATGAGGTGTAATAACCCTATCATACTCTCTTCTGTGCTTGCTGGTAGAGTCCCCAAAAGTTCTCTGTGGAGATGGCAGAGCCAAAAGTAGCACCTGCATTTCGCTCATCTTTCTTGTTATCAATCGTTACAAAGCTGCCATCACCAGTGACACCTCTAACTTCTTTTGCAGTGTATCCAACTGATCTTGCAACATTGGATCGGGTAAATTGCCTCTCAAGTAGCCTGTCTTTTATCTTTCTTTTACTTAACAATAAAAGAAGCTTTTCAACCTTTCTTTCAGACAACCCAAAGTTGAACTTGTATGGTGAAAAATAAATCTCGTTGCATCACGAAATTTATTTTCAGAGAGTGCGTCACATTGCCTTAGGCAAAAATGCTTTTCTAGGTTTTTTTTCTCTTTATGCAAAAAGATATTATGGAGCATACATCCTAACGATAGGTTCTAGTTCCTTTATGTGAGACATAGGGTAAGTTTACTACTTGGTCTCTAAAGAGGGTCTCTTGCTGTCCCAGTGATCACCCTCGTAAAGGTGATATGGGGGTTCAGCAGATAATGATATGACACGTATACCAATCACCACCAGTCTAAACACTCAGCAAAGAGTTGGGGTTTACACAAACTTCAACCTTGACTCAAGTCATAGGTAAGCTGCTAGTCCCCCACTTAACTTAAAGTTTAGTGTGTGCTCTCAAAATAATAATAAAAGTGATGCATGATGACAGGATGTAAAGATTCATGCTAAAGCTTATAAATAATCCATAGCAACATGAAAATAAATAAATAAATAAATAAATAAACAAATAAAACAAATCATAAACAAAAACTGTCAAGCTTAGCCCAAGTCCCCAGTGGAGTCGCCATTCTGTCGCACCCCAAAAATGAATTTTAGTGCGGCGTCGTGACGACTCTTCCCCGTGTGCGGGGATTCAATGTGTCGGGGGGATTATCTATTTTCGTAAAAAAGGGGAGTCGCCACCTAGTATTAATGGTTACTAGGAAACCTAAAACTGGTCTTTCAGAGATTTTAGGGTAAGGGACTGGTTGCGTAAAGGGAAGGTTTTAGCACCCCTAGTACGCCCTACCTAAGGTAAGCTGCTTGACGTTTTGGCTTGTTTATGACTTGCTATGGCTTTAAAAAATGTGTTAATTAAATGGCAAACGGGATATTACTCCGCCGAATATTTTGGATATTAATCCCTTAGGATTTATTTACCCAAATACCAACAGTGAATAATAGCATATCATTCCCGTCGAATATTTTGGATATTAACCCCTTTAGGATTTATTTACCCAAATACCAACAGTGAATAATAGCATATCATTCCCGTCGAATATTTTGGATATTAACCCCTTAGGATTTATTTACCCAAATACCAACAGTGAATAATAGCATATCATTCCCGTCGAATATTTTGGATATTAACCCCTTTAGGGTTTATTTACCCAAATACCAACAGTGAATAATAGCATATCATTCCCGTCGAATATTTTGGATATTAACCTCTTAGGATTTATTTACCCAAATACCAACAGTGAAATATAGCTTCCTAAAAACAAATAAGATTTTTATATTTTTTTGAATATTGGCCAATACCCTTTGGATTTTACAAACTTGTTGTAAAATCTCAAAATGCAAAAAATGATTTTTTTCTTTGTGAAATCCATGCTAAAACTCATTTTCTCTTCAAAACCCAAGATAAAATATATTTTTCAAAAGAAGAACAATTTTTAAAATATGCTAGTGTATTGGCCTTATGCAAGAAAACAACATATATTTTTTTTAATAAAATATCTTTTTGGAAAATTTGTATTTTTTTTTATTTTTATATTATTATATATATATGGGTGGGCTGGGCTGCCACAGCCTATGGGGGGCTGGGCTGCCTGTCAGCCCACCCTTATTTGGAGTCTGGGCTGCCAGCCCAGCCTGTCTCGGGCTGGGCTGTCAGCCCAGAAAGACCAGGGCCGTAGGCCCAGACAAATCTTGGGTCTGGGCCGTCGGCCTAGACAGGTCTGGGTGATGGGCTTCGGCCCATAATTTCTCTTGGGCTGGGCTCCAGTCTCTGCGGGCTGGAACCCCGGTCACTTGGGATCTTGGGCCAGGCACAAAGCCCGGCCCTCCTTACTCAGGCCCAGCCCGCATGCAGGAAGACAGAAATCGTCCCCTGCATGCAGCGGCCTGAGGAAGACGATGAACAGGAAATTTGCAAATTTTCAAGTGTAATGAAAAGCGTACCTGTTAACTCCTTTGGGTAGAGGAGATCATGGTGATTCTTCTGGTCGTTGTGGCGTCGGAAACGGTGGCCTGTGGTGGCCGGAAATTGCGTCGGAAGGTGACAGTTCGAGCTTGCTGCGACGGTGGACGTAGCCTCTACCTTCGCCTGAGATGATTGCTGAATTGCTGGAGAGGTAATGGAAAGTCAGTTGACGACGAAGGGGATCGAGGTGGCTGGAGTTGGCGTCTGGCGTTGGTGAACCGAGAGGGAGAGAGAGACAGATGCTCCCCTGGTTTAGAGAGAGAGGCAGGGTAAACAAGATAAAAACGATGGGGAGAGCAGGAAGAAGATTGACTCAAAATTTTTAGGTAAGTGATTCTGCCATTCTCTCTATTTTCTGCGCCCTTAACACTATATTTCCCCTCACGTAAATCTCTTCTCCTCTCTGTCTTCTCTTCTCTCCTTCTTTTTCTTTTGTCCCCTGAGCCACCCAACGTCTTCTATTTATAGCCAGAGCCACCCAACGTTCATCAACGTTTAAAGCATAGTATTGAATGCAAACAGAGGAAAATCAGGAATGAAATCACGATTGAATGGGTGACTGAAGATCAGGAAAATCATGAATGAAATCACGTTTTAATGCAGGGTATTCCTACTGGGGATTTTGAGCTGTTGAGCTGGCTGAAGAGGATGAAATGGGAAGAAAAATCATTACTGACTAGGAAAAAAAATATCTGACTTAACTGCTGTGATCAATGCGAATTGGAAGAAAAATCAATTTGAAAAAGGAATAAAAATTTGATTGATCTGCTCTAAGCGCGCCTGAAAAATTTCAACGTAAATGCCTGCCGGAACAGTGACTAAATTTTAATGCAGATTTCAAAAAAATCAAAAGAAGGAAAAAAATATGATTTGGTCCTTTAAAAATTCTCTAAATGCACCAAATTTGATTTAAACTTTTTATGCAATTAAATCCCATCAAAAATTCAATCTAAACCTTGGTTTTGCGCGACTTTCTAATCTGGCCCTCGGCTCCTGATTTTCGCGATTTACCCCTCAATCGACTATTAAACTCTCAATTCGTTCAATTTCGCCCTTGAACAAAAATCTATTTTTGAAATACTTTTTTCTCAAAACATAAAAAAAAAAAATAAAGAGTCAAAAATTGGGTAGCAACAAGATTAACAGAGAAGGAACAAACTAATGCTCTGAACGAAAACTAGAGGACCGGCTAAACTCGACTAAAATATAATTGCATGGACGATGGTATCAGAGCTTTATTGACCCAGCGATTACGAGTTCGAATTTCACAACCTTCATTCTATTTGATAAAAATCAAGCACGAGGTAGTGTGGGTCTGTACAAGTTTCAAGCTCAAAGAGCTTTCACTTAAGGATGTGTGTTATAAAATAATATAAATTATATTCTATAACTTCATTTAAAAACTTAAACTTTTAGATGAAATGGTTATTTGACATCATTTTCATCTACATCAACCATGTCCCACTAGATGGTAAGCATGGGAAGCGAGGGAAGCATCAAGGTTGAAACCAGAAATACTTTGGGCAAGGTAATGGATGAATGAAGCAGGCTCGGCAACTTCTTGAAAAGGAACTTCGAACACACAGCCTGACTCCGAATCAATCTGGTGTTGACCGGCCATTGGTAATTCTTCTTGTTCTATGACACTCAACCACAATACTTCCTTGGATCGAACACAAATGTGTTCACTGTATCTGGGTTAACATCAACTCTTGTAACTTCCATCGAAGCTACTAGAAAATACACAAACAAGACGTATTTACGTAAGTACTATTAGAGAATAATATAAATTATATTCTGGGGTTTCACCTATCAGCTTAAGCTTTTAGGTAATGTCGCGAAGATATTTTTTTGCGCTCCGTCATCCCCGGATTTGGGGAGACAATGGCGCGCAGTGAAAAAAGTGTATTTTATAGTCGTAAAAATTACAACTATAATTATCAAGAGTCGTCACTTAGTATTACGGTCACTAGGAAACCTATTGGTCTGCAAGAGTCTGGGTAAGGGGACTTGTTGTGCAAGGGGAAGACGCATCACCCCTAGTAAACCCTACCTAAGGCAAGTTGCATTGTTGTTTGATTGTTTTTCTAAGTTAAATTTTTTTTACACTGCATTTTCTAAAAAAACATTTTTTCTACGGGTGTACGTTACAATGTAATTTTACACAACAGTTAAAGACCCTTTTTTTACGTGTGTGATTTACAATGTAATTTTACACCCCGATAGTTAAAACAAAATAATTTTTTTATATATATTTTGGTCAAATTCCAACGGATAATCATAAACTGATTATGATATCCAATTTTTGTTCAAAATATGAGAAAAATACAACATATATTTTTTATGAAAAATATGCTTGAAATATCTTGGAATTCAGCCATATGCATGAAAACAACACACTTTTTATTTTTTTTAAATGCAATTTTTTTTATAAAAAAAACATTTTGGGATGGGCTTGGCACAGCCAAGGTGGGCCAAAGGCCCAACTCTGTTGGACTTGGGTCTGGCCCAGCTAGGCTAAGTTGAGAGCAGCCGACCCAAAAGCCTAAAAAAAGAGCAAGCACGTGAACAATGCAGTGAATTAATTCACTTGCACTGTTCATGTGTTACATGAACAGTAAAATGGAGGGTGACCGAGAAGCTCACCTGCCATTGTCGTCGGGTAGAGGAGATCGAGGTGGGTCTCCTTGTGGTGGCGACGTCGAAAATGGTGGTCGGTAGGAGCGACAGAAGAGTATGGTCTGAGTTGTTGTTGTTGTCGTCATCGTCGCTTCTTCGCTGGAATTGGTTGCTTCTGTTGGAGCTATGGTGAGGTTGACGGTGCTGGGCAAGAAGACAAGGGTAGTGGTTGGCTTGTTGGCTGGAGTTGCTGCCAGCGTGACTGGTTTTAGAAAGAGAGAACTGTCAACAAAGAGAAAGAGAGAGAGCTACGATCAGTGCGGAAGAAGATGAAGGATGGTGGTGTCATTTTTCACGTGATGTCTTCTTCTTCCTCACATGTTTCTGCTTGTGTTTTTTCTCTCTGCAAAATTCTTCGTTTTTCTCTGCAAATTCCCCTCTCTCTGCGTAATTTTTTTCTCCCCTTCGTCTTTCATGGTTATTGCTATTTATACATGATGGGTTACTTTCAACAGCAGCATGCCTGCAACTGTGGCTGTCAGCAGCGGTGCAGGTAAAAACATTCGTTGTGGCAGGACTACAATTTTGAGAGAAGGTAGAAGTGCAATTTGGTTTTTTCAGTTTGTAATTGTTCTAATTGCATCCCCAATTGGTTTTGAACTTTTAATTTTATGCAATTGTATCCTCGTCAGAATTTCAACAACAACCTTAGCCTTGCGCGCCCTTTTATTTTGGTCCTTGGTTTCCAATTTATGCGATTTGACCTTTAATTGACTATTAAACTGTTAATTGTCTTCAATTTGACCCCTTACTTTGCACAATTGGCTTGGAAAAATTCAATTGGGTTTCCCAAAATTCCAATCTTCTGAAATGAACCCAAATTAAGCTCAAGAACTTGATTTTTCATTGATTAAGCCCTTAATAAAATTAATTTGACCAATTTAAAGTATAATTAAGACCTTGTACTTAACTAAATCCTTCAATTGGTTCCTAAATTAATTTCTAAACATAATAATACTTTAAATTGGCCCATGATTAAATCAAATTGGCTTATTAAAAATATAATTATATCTTTCGCCTTAATCTTTATGTAGATTTATCTAATAATAAATTATTTTAGCCTTGAATCTGCATTTTCCTTTATTTTTTTTTAACTAAAAAGAGATATGATTGAGCTCTCGAAAATGTCTGAAATTTCCATTTTGATTTTTCTATCGTCGCTAGCCTCTTTTATTTTATTTTTGTTTTATTTTGGGTAAAAATTGGGAAATAACCCAGAATTGGGTTATGACAGGTGAGATGGTTTTTTAACATGATATCAGAGTCTTGTTGACCCAGCGGTTACGAGTTCGAATCTCACCACAGATGCTTTGATAAAAATCAAGCACAAGGTAGTGTGAGCCTATACAAGTTTCAAGCCTAAAGGACTTTCACTTGAGAGTGTGTGTAAAGATTAATATAAATTATATTTTAGAATCTGACCTAACAATTTAAGTTTTTAAATAAGATAATTCCTTAACACGTACGAACCCAAAGAGCAGGTATGAACCCAAAGAGCAGGCAAGATATTAAACTCAACAAGAGATTAGTGGAGACAGCCCATGGATAGTTTTTTCCTTGCATTTACAGAGATACAGAAAAGAACTACTTTCATCCGTATCATATCAGGAAACAAAGCTTGGTCTCTGCTGTCCAGTCCATAGTTGTAAGTTCCATTCCGTTCCGGCCGAAACGGCCGGAACATTCCATTCCAGTCAAAAAAACGGAGCAAAATGGCGTGGTTTTCGCCCCGGTTTTCATTCCGACCCATTCTGGAAATTCCGGCCAAATTCCGGCCGGAACGTCTCGGTTCTGTTCCGGGTGTGCCGTTCCGGGATCAAAAAAAAAAAAAGGTTCGCAGTAGGTGGCAATTTTCCACTTGTTCCGAATGAAGTGAAGGTGAGAGATGGAGATGCTGAGAGTGAGTGAGTATACCAAATGACAAAATAAAAAGAAACAAATCACTTAGTTAAACAAGAACCATCATCTGTTTGATCTATAAGTGGTTTTGTAATTGCCCTCTCTTCCTTCACTTACTAAGTTTGACTAGTAATCGAGCTTTCTGTGGTTTGGCGGTCTTCACTTTTGATCTTCTGTCAAGAAAACCATCGTAGAGGAGAAAGAGAGGCTAACGGCTGGGTGCTTGGGTGTGTTTGGTGTGGAGGGGGCGGCGGCGGCTAGAGAAGAAAGGATGGGTACTTGGGTAGGGTTTTTTGTATTGAGATGAAGGGGACAAAGTGACAAACGTGGTAGGGTGGTTTTTAACTTTTTATACTAATTAATAATTATTGGTTTTTATACTAATTATTATTTAATAATAATTATTAATTATTATATAATAATAATTATTAATTATTATATAATAATAGTTAACATAAAAAATAAGGGTATTAATTTGTAATTAATTTGATTGAATTATTTGTAATGGAATGTATTTTAATTAATTATGTTTGAACTTACTGATTATTTCTTAATGTGTTCATTTTGTTTTTTTTAAGTTTTCTAACATTAAAAAACAATAAGTAACATTAATTAATTTCAAATACAACAACCATAAAAAAACATAGAATTACTTGAAAAACATACAATAACTAGCTTAAATTTCAAATATTCTGGATCTTTTAAATATAATTAAATTCATTTTTTATTTTTTATTTTAAAAATAATAATTTTATTATTGGAATTTTAGAGATGTTTCTAATTTTGAGATTATGTTTGTATTGTATAATTTAAAGTTCATTTATCTTGAATTTAAATTATACTTGTTAAATTAATATTTTATTTTTTTCATATATATAATTAATTAAATATGAACAGTACAAAACCGGAACGACACGCCGGAATGCACCGAAACCGGAACGTTCCGTTCCAATCAAAAAACCGGAACGGCGCCCGGAACGGATTTTACAACTTTGGTCCAGTCCTTTTAAAATAAGGACCTTGAAAAGAACACGTGGCAGAAAAGGGGGACACTTCATGATTTTGATCACCGTTTAAGAAATAAAAGCCCTGATTTTTATAATTTCCTATAGGAATAAGGATTCCACTAACCAAACCCTATATAGTTCTATCACTCATTCTATGTAAGAACACAAATTAAAAGGAAGAAGAAGAAGAGCTTTCTTGTATCTATACGTATTCAATCGATCTTTTTCTATCAGCATGTCTTCCCTTTCGTCCCTTCCATTAGATCCAGTGGGTAGAAGATTTTATTTCGGCTCACCCCTCAATCTATCGAGAACCAGTATGCATGATTCGTGCGACGCTAAACCCTTGTTCCAGGTCTCAATATTCTTACAACGAAAGTACAGTTTGACATGGAAAGACACGAGATCAGGAGAGTTGTTGCTCGAAGAGGAATACCCATCTCGCCCGGATTCACACAAGTCATTCCTAGTTCCTCCTCAGCTTGTTTCCTCACCGGATTCTTGCATTAGTTATCTGCGCGGCATTGTCTCCGATATGCTCAATCTTGACGATGTTTCTTTATGCCATGATGTTGCCTCGAACATCGGTTCTTTTGTTAGTGATTCTGCCGAGGATCGAGCTGGTCCTCAAGGGTTTTACGTGTCGGCTCATGTAGTGATTGTCGAAGATTTCGTCGAGGAGGTGGACTTGGATGGGATAGTCATGCCAATATTTGATCCTGATGAAGAATCTCGTGTGGTTGTGCCGAGAGGTGCGTCAATATCGACGATGAACAAGATGAAGAAAGAGAGCTTTTGCATGAAGGAGATGCAGGAAGATGGCGATGAATCTTGCTCTGATTCTTGTGTGGTTTGCCTGGAAAAGTTTTCTGCTAGGGTTGAGCTTACAAGGTTACCTTGCAAACACATATTTCATGAAAAATGCATCTTCGATTGGTTGAAGAAGTCCACAGCTTGCCCACTTTGTCGATGCGAGGTGGAATAGATTGAAACAATTAACTTAGATTCAATGTGTTCTATCTTTTTGTAAATTCATTATAATTCAACAATGGAGATTATATAATCTTTTTAAATGCTTAATTAGGTCGTGATTTGCTACATTATATTAATTGATGAGGCTTTTGCTGTTCTTAGGAGACTATTAATTACTTCTTGAGGATTTAATTAAGCATAAATTATATATGCTAAAAATATAAGTAAATATCTTTATTCTATATTCTATTAGAGAAAATGATATAATAAGTGACAGAACTTTTTACATATTTCTAATTAAATGTATCTTTATATCTAAAAATTATTATTGTATAAATCCATTTTGATCAATAATAACAAAGCCCATTTGCTATTTTTTGAAATCATCTCTAGCAGCATCAGTAATTAAACAAAATTTTGCATCACCGGTCTCACAATGAACTGAAGATTGAACATTTCTAGCAAAAACATTTAAAACCTCTTTTTGAATATAATATGATGTGTATTTAGTTTTTTATTTTATTTTTGGAGCATTACCCAAATCAAGAGCACCAATTTGTTCATCATATGATACTAAGGTTCTATTTAGCATTACGTTTCACAATGTTTTTGAAAAAAATTAAAAAATATATATTTTTATTTTTTACATAAAATTAAAAAAAAATGGTGTTTTTAAATCATTTTCGTGTGCTGATGTCAAAAATAATTTTTTAAAAATAAAAAATATAACATTTTGATGCATTTCTAAATAAAAAATATTTTTAAAAATAACTTCAATGACACTCTCAAACGGACACTAAAAGTTCCACCCTTTTAAAAAATTACCCTGAATTTATTAATTTGTTCAAATAAAAATTTTATAAAATATTAAAAATTAAATTTGATATAGATCCAAATTCGATTTAAATACATGCATGAACACCTATTGGCTATTACTGCCCCGTCCCTTTTCAACCCCATTCATAACTTAATAATTTCCTACTCGTTCTACCAGTTGACTTCAAGTCAACCACGGCTTCTTTGGTGGGTCCACCGGCGTACTGAGGAAAAAAAATATATTTTTAAAATGTTTTTTATTTAAAATATATTAAAATAATATTTTTAGATTTTATATTTATTTTTAACAGTAACCATCAAAATAATTTAAAGTAAAAACATGTTTTTTTTCTAAGGTTTGTTTCTCTTGGATCTCATTCACTTAAATAATTAAAAAATACATCTAGTCAATAAAAAAATAAAAATTAATATCTTACGATCTCTTGAGCTGATTTTATACGTCAAAAGTAAAGACTTTCTTCAACTAGGACTCGAACCTCCCCATCCAAACTAATGTGCTTCGGAAAAAAAATATTAAGAGTTTTTCTTCAAGATATAAATACAGCTGAACTCTAATCAGGAATCTCCACAGCACAGCAAACTACCACTACAAGAGTGACACTGGTTTCTTTTCTAAGGTTTGTTTCTCTTGGATCTCATTCACTTAAAAGTAATTCTCTGTTTTGTTTTGGATCTCTTCTGTTTTTATCAGTGTGTGCTAGCATGTGTTTCTGCTTGGTGGGTTTAATCTGTTTTGCGTTTCAAATTCCTGTCTATAACGGGGATAAATTTATGATTTTGGAGATGGGTTTTCTTGGTCTTGATTGGAGAGATTAGTTTTAGTGATTAAGTGGTTAATGGACAGCTGAAGTGGGATTTTCTTTTATTTAAGGGGTCTGTAAAACTATCATAGATAATCTTTGTGTCGAACGGTAGTGTCTATAGGTTCTGGTGTCTTGGGCTATTCTACCCCCAGCATGATTGGAAATTGTATAGGAAAGTAGCCTCTCTGTTTTTTCTTTACCATTGCTAACTTCCGTGACACATGCTCTTTGGTGTACATGTTGCTTCCGATTTGTCCCGGGTTATAAATTTGTGCAACCTCTAAATTTCAGTGATTTGTGCCACATGAGAATTTGGGGGGGGAATGGAATATGTCAAAGGGATTTGTTTGTGAACTTGAATTGTCTGTGATTGTTGGATCTTTCTCGTGTATGTGGTAAACATTAGAAGTAGATTGTTCCTAGCAAGGACCCTGTATAAACTGCTTGATCTTCTTTATGTTCTTTGGACGGCCCGTTGTATGGTATTATGTTGGTGTCTTGAGGCTTGTATTGCTGCAAATAAAAGATAAACTTTATTTCGATGAAAATCTTTTGAAATATTGAGTAATATAAAAAAGGTGGCATTTGGAGATGCTGATTTTGGAGGTATGTATTGCAAATGCAAGGAAAGATGATTAGCTTGTGGGTGTGAAATTTGGAGAATCCTGTTGGTGTACAATGAAAAGTGTGTTTAGGAACGGGATGACATTTAAGGCACATTTGCATTGCAGTGCAAAGACTGCAATAGGGGTTATCGCCCTAAAATGCAAAGGATGCACCATTGTCCCTGCATACAATTAATTCATGATCAACTGCAATTATCTGGAATGCCATTTTGATGGCATATTAGTATCAAGTCCAGGGGTTCGACACTATTCTGACTCGGGTCTGATATGACTAAATTATAAAGGTGTATTATTTCCTTTGGCATTATCATCAAAGATGAATCCTGGTTTGTATGTTCACTTTGTATTGTGATAGAAGTAGATGTGTCAAGTGATTGAGGAGTTTAGTCATTTTTATTGGGCTGGAATTTTCTGACTTTGTGCTGCAGTTTCATGCCTTGAGCAATACAAGATCCACTTGAGGATTCAAATTGCGGTGTACTTGAGATGGGATGATAAAGACAACTGAAGCTTGAGGTCTTTAGCTTCGTGAAGATTGTGGTGAGAGATAAATGAAAGAAAGATATGAAATGATAGAATGGTCTTCTTTTAAGATCCCTTCAAGAAGCGCTATTATGTTAACAGAACCCTGTTGCAGCTCTAGCTAGCTTTATGTTCGTAAAATTGCAGTTGTCTACCATTATTACAATCAACTCTTCTACTTTTTTATGTGTCAATATACAAAGTTGTAAGACAGAACTCTTGTGCCAAAAGGAAATCTGCTGTGTGAATTAAAAATTTGGCGCTTGGAGAGGAAATTCTTAATGTTCATTTTACAAGTAGCATCTCATTGGGGAATTAAGTATCATGTCATTAATAATTTACTTCCTTCCATGGTTAACTGTAGTCACTTATAGATAGATCATTGATGTCAGTATCACTATCTAACTAAAAAACCTTAATAGTTACCGAGACAATATTTTATACTCTCTTCAGGTGAGCTGGAATAATTTGTTCAATTGTTATAAGCAAAGATTGACTCTTTGCATTCCCAGCCAATCTCTGTTGTTGCTAGTGTTTTTACCTACCTTGTATTGTCCCCCCTATATACCCAATGAGTATCCATAATCTTGGTGCATTAATGCCCGCTGATCAATGTTTGGAAGTCAAATTATTTTTGTTTCTGTTAGTTTATTGCAAGTTATTTGAATGCATTGTCATCATCCACTTAATAAAGAATAGTTAAAATACGTAAATGGAGAGCTAGAGGATTTGCATTGTCAACTTTCACATCATAATTAAAAGTTATGTCAAAATCCAACTATACATTGAGTTTTGTTCTTGAGGGATGGGAATTGCATCTGTACCGGGCAAGAATATGTGAATATACATTTTGGTTGTACGTAGCAAATTCATGGATTTTCAATTTTATATGCCGCATTTTATTTATCAAAATACTGATTTCTTTTTTCTGTGTTGGCATATACCTTGCAGCAAGACGTATCCTTGGTCTGGAAATCGCAGACAAAATATGAGTCTAGCTTGTCTTGCATGCCGCAGCGTGGAAAGTCCATCACACTCCTTTAGAAGCTACTCCGTCTCGAGTTCGGACAACGAAGGAAGATGTTCTGCCATTGCCAACTGCATAACCAGGAAGCTATCTCATCCTCCTCCCAGAGCAAACTCTTCTTTTGCATCATCATCGTCCAAAGTGACCCCACAACCAACGAATCCAGGTAATGACAACATGACAGGACCCCCGCGATTAGTACGCAGTCGTGCTGTGAGAAGAGACCTTGTTAGAGATTGGAATTTTGAAGGGGTTGTGATGGAGCGTTAACCACCGCGCTCTTTGATCTTATGATAGCATTAGAGATTTATCTTGCTGTCTTTCCTTGGACCTTGTTTGTTATGAATGCAGTTAAGCTCACATTTCCACTTGACGAGTTTGCGTTTGTGACCATCTTAGGAAACTCAAATGCGAAATCTTGTTCATATTTCATTTCTTTTGATCTGCCGTTGCTGATCTTAATTTTTGTAGCTAAGTGTTTTTTTTTTCCAATGTAGCTTGAGTTTGGGTAGATAATGGTCCAGTGTACGTAGAATCTCTCTAGTTTATAGCTTGTCGCTGCATTTTTCTTTTTATTTGGTCAATTGCCAGTGGCTGTTGAAGGTGTATGAGTTTTTATATATATATAAAAAAACGTTTTGGGTAAAACCTAAACAGCGTGTTCAGTCACCATTCTATGCTGTTCATGGCGATTACTCTACCCAGCGTCGTTTGTGGTCATCATCCCAAGCTGTTCTAGTCACCACTCCGCGTCGTTCGGGTCAACACCAGCACCTTCGGCTATACCTTGGCCCATACGGCTATTATAAAATTGATTGATTGTGTTGTTTTTTTAAAGTGTTTTTATTTAAAAATATATTAAAATAATATTTTTTATTTAAAAAATAATAATTTAAAAAAAACCCTTTTCAAATAAATTAATTTAAAACAAAAGGAATATTTTAAAAAAAAATACTTTTCAAATTGGGTTAAAAGACATATGAGAATGCAGTAGAATTTATTTTTTAAAATATTTTTATATTTAAAATATTTATTATTTTTAATATTATTACATTTAAAATGATCTAAAAAATGTAAAAAATATTTTTAACTTTTAGTATCATGAAATTCTTGGCTGTTTACACAGGTCTAAATAATTTTTTAAATCTCAAGAAGTTAGAACACGAAACACTTATTAAATCATATATCTTTATATTATTTTGATATATTTAAACATGTTTTAAACAGGTTATAAGTCTTTTCGGCCTCCTATGCCGGTTTCGTCATTGGATACTGTTAATTTTCTTTTCCACCCTTTTAAGCTTGGTCGCTGGATTTGTAAGAGCAACTCTAACATAAAATGTTATTTTGAAAAACTAAATTGATCAAATAATTTTTTAAATAGTATAAATATAGTTTTATATATATATATATATATATATATTTATATATATAAAATTATATTTATATTATTTAAAAAATATATATATATTCTAATGGTAATGGTAAAAATCATTTAAAAGAGTCTTATATACAGCAACATTTTAAATAAAATGCAGAAATATATAGTAACAGTTAAAATAAAATATAGTAACAATTTAATTAATGAGATATAAATTAATAAAATTGATTTTAAACAATATATTTCTCACATATATATTTTATCTTTTTTGAGTTCTCTGCTGAAATATGTAAAATATGTAGAAATAGTCATGAGTAAAAAAAACATATTTTAACTATTAAAATTTAAAATAGTTGTTCGTTGAAAAAGTTAAAATAAAAACTAATTTTTTTTTTTTAATTTTACCCATCGGGCGTTGGAGTTTCTCTATACGTCTGGGATTTCTCTCCTCAACTCCGCTACCATTTTGGATCGTTGTCGTCGGTAATATGCAGTTGATTTGACCACTGCTGATCTGTGATAGCATCTTTGGGCGCGCTATAAACAAAATCAGAGAATATGGGGACCATATTGGCATTGTTGTTTGTTTTCAGGGAGCACTTCATCTCTTCTTCACAGCACGGACCTGGAAAAGCTGAACATTTAGCTGACACAATTAATGTTCTTTGTACAGCTTTGTCTACTTCTTTTCCCAAGCCCTCCCTCCTCCTTTCATCCCTCCATCCATTTTCAACCTGGGATTGTGGGTATTTTCCAAGGCTCTACCATTATGCGTTGAAGTCTTCCTTTGGCTGAACATCGCCATGTTCTTCCGCTGGTTCTGGACCCGTCACCTGTATGTTTGGACCAGACATTATATATAGTCTGCGTGATTGGCTTGGCTTTCTCCATGGGAGCTTCATGGAGAGCTTTTGACCTGCGCCTTCTGTCTCAGGGACAAAAGCTTGCTCTTTCGTGCCGATCTCACTGTGCAAACCAGTTAAGTTTAAGCTACACTGTTCCTGGTTTCTCTTGAAGTTCTTCCTTTGGCTGAACATCACCATGCTCTTCCGCTGGTTCTGGACCCTTCACCTGTATGTTTGGACCAGACATTATATATAGTCTGCGTGATTGGCTTGGCTTTCGCCATGGGAGCTTCATGTGGAGCTTTTGACCTGCGCCTTCTATCTCAAGGACAACAGCTTGCTCTTTCGTGCCGATCTCACTGTGCAAACCAGTAAAGTTTAAGCTACACTGTTCCTGGTTTCTCTTGAAGTTCCACCTTTGGCTGAACATCGCCATGTTCTTCCGCTGGTTCTGGACCCTTCACCTGTATGTTTGGACCAGACATTATATATAGTCTGCGTGATTGGCTTGGCTTTCGCCATGGGAGCTTCATGTGGAGCTTTTGACATGCGCCTTCTATCTCAAGGACAACAGCTTGTTCTTTCGTGCCGATCTCACTGTGGAAACCAGTTAAGTTTAAGCTTCACTGTTCCTGGTTTCTCTTCTTCCAGTTCCCCTGTCTCATTATATTCTGCATCCCCTCTCTCCCCTCTTGCAGAAACGATCTCATGGATTCCTTCTCCACATGCTTGCATTTTCCAACACATGGTCTCCACTGATTGCTTGCAGCTTCTACCTTTTTTTCTGTGTTGTGATCTCATGACAGGTATTTCTTAGCATCAGTTCGTGTTTCTGTTTGTATTTTTTCCTATCGCCTGCTAACACAGATTCCCGCTTCCTTTCATGTTTCTTCAAGGCAATTAACTCGTTGATTATCATGTTTCATCTTTTATATCTTCGTCTGTTTCGTTTTCTGATTTGGTTGTTACTGCTGTGATCGGAGGGGTTCCCGGGTTATTTCTCTGCCATTATTACAGACCCATCTCCCTTCCCCCCGTCTTCTTGGTGGTTCTGTCTTTCTCTCTTGCAGTATTATTAAAACCCGTCGGGTCGATATATCAACTCGCCCCGTACTCGAGTCGGGTTTTAAAAAAATCAAGCTCAGACTGACCCGATAAAAAATAAAAAATTAGATTGACTCTTTAAAAATCTAGAGTGTCATAATAATCCATTTGACCCTTCCATTTTAATATTAAAAATGTTATTATAAGTTTTTATAGAGAAAAAAAAATAAAAATCACTTAAATGGTAACATTGGAAGAATGTTCGGAAAGCGAGTTTATTGATTTTAAACATGCTTTATTTAATTATTTTTTGGTGTTTTTAGATTATTTTATGTCAGAAATGATTTTTAAAAATAAAAAAAATATTATTTTGATGAATTTTTAGAAGAAAATTACTTTTAAAAACAACTTTAATTATAGTCACACTCTATATTTTTAAAATGAAACTAGAAATTAACACAATATGTTGTATAATAAAACACATGGAAAAACGTTATTTTCAAATATATTCTCCATTCATTTCAAGTTTTTTTTTAATAATCCATTTCAACTTTTCTTTGTGGTGAAGAAAATGGTGCTGCCACAATTCATTCCTTTATATATATATATATAGTTCTTGAAAACTTACATAGCTATGACTATTAATTTCTTTTTATTTATTTATCCTTTTGTGTTATGTTGAAATTTTAAGTTTTATAATTTATTCTGATGCAAATGCTCCAACATATTCATTATAGTGAGAAATGTCATTATATTAAAATAAAATTGATATTAAAAAATAGAGTAAGTTTATAATGGTATCTTTTTAGCATAAAGGAACTATGATCAAAAGGTGAATTTGTTAAAAAAAAATTAAAATATATACTTTGATTTATCATAAATTTGAGAATTAACATGTTTTCTAATTCAATTTCTAATAACAACCATAAATGAAGTCGAAAATTAGAGTTATAAAATTCCGGCATTTAGCAAACAGACCCTCAATATCTCCATCAAATTAAAAATTCGTCCTCTTATGTCTTTCAAAGAAATATAAAAAAATGAATTAAAGAAAGGAAAAAAATATTGAAATGCAATTGACCACAATACCCTTCTTCCCCAAATCTGGAAAACTCCCACCACCCCTGCAAAAACCAACTATCAAAGCAGAAAGCAAAATTGCCAGACAAAAAAATGCCACCTCCGAAGACCACCACCACCACATTTCCATGCTCAACCCCCACTCTCTTCATCGCTTTAACTACCATCTCTTTCCTCTCGTTCTCCCTCTTCTTCCTCTACAACAAGAACCCATCTTTCCCTAATCCTCAAACCACCCTCCAAATCTCTCAGAATTCAATCAAGGTCTATGTAGCTGACCTCCCTAGATCTCTTAACTATGGCCTCCTTGACCAATACTGGTCCTCCTCTACACCTGATACCCGTATCAGCTCCGACCCAGATCACCGGATCCGACCCAGACCTATCAAGAACAAAACATTTTCTGATTACCCTGAGAATCCTTTGATTAAGCAGTACAGTGCTGAGTACTGGATCACTGGTGACTTAATGACACCAGAGAAGTTAAAGTTTCAATCTTTTGCTAAAAGGGTGTTTGATTTTAACGAAGCCGATGTTGTTTTTGTGCCCTTTTTTGCTACACTTAGTGCTGAAATGGAGCTTGCAAAAGGAAAGGGAAGTTTCAGGAGAAAAGAAGGGAATGAGGATTACAGAAGGCAGAAGCAAGTGGTGGATATTGTGAGAAATTCGGAAGCATGGAAGCGATCTGGTGGGAAAGATCATGTCTTTGTTCTTACAGGTAGTGTTTCTTATTTATTTGAGAAAATGGGCTTTTGTTGTTTTTGGCTTTCAGTTGTTTTGATGTTCTCTATGTTGTTGAGTTTTATTCATTGGTGTTTCATGATGGTTTTAATTGATATAATCTTAAAGTGTTGTTGAATATGATCTGATTGCATTAGTAAGTGTTTATATATATTCGGAAAATGCAACTTCATATCTGGATTTTTTTTGTGGGGTTTGCTGGTTTGGTTTGCAGTCTGAGTTGTTTGGCAGCGGGCTACATTGCTAGTGAGTTTGAAGTGGTTGTTTATGTTGGTTTTAGTTGATCTCATATGTATGACATTATTGTCATTGCGATAAGGTTGATAAATATAATGATGCTTTTGCCATAACTAATAATGAAGCAATACGTAGAAGTACTATGCGTACTTTAGCAGCTTATGATTTAGTCTCTGGATTGTCAGGTTATGTTAAAACTTGAAGCATTCTTTGGCAGACCCAGTTGCGATGTGGCATTTTAAAGCTGAGGTAGCCCCAGCTATTCTATTGGTGGTAGACTTTGGTGGGTGGTATAGGCTTGACTCGAAGTCATCGAATGGTAGTTCACCAGACATGATACAGCATACCCAAGTCTCACTGCTGAAAGATGTGATTGTTCCATACACACATCTACTTCCTAGATTGCAGTTATCAGAGAACAAGAAACGCAGCACGCTTCTTTATTTTAAAGGAGCCAAACATAGGCACCGGGTCAGTATTCAATTGAAAAACTATTACATTGTTTTTTTTTCAAGCATCAAACTTAAAATGGTCATTTGGCCTGGCATTTATTTTGACCTGCCGAAACTTTTTATTTGTATTGAATGAATAGCCAATTTTTGTGTTTGCAGTAACATGCATAAGCTCTTGTGTCATACATTTTACACCCTACTGAATGTTTCTATTGCATTATTTGTTTTGTTTCTGTTTCCTGTTTTGCTCATAGATTCGCTTAAAACAAAAAAAGTAACAAATGAACTTATAGTAATCCTATTTATTCATGTTTTTCCCCTATATAAGCTGTCAAAGATTCAAGTAATCAAGCTTTGCTTTGGCACCACATACACCAAAGGACCATTTTTCATGTGATAACTCAGCAGTTAATCATCATTTCTTTTATCTTTTATCAAGTTTGATTATTTTTTTTAATTTATGCAATGGAAATTAAATTTGGACTTTTCCCTTGAGTTAGCACCCTTTTTGTATGATGAATAGGCAGCTCTTCACTGGACCCCTGCTCATTTTTCTCTCTTTTAACTTAGTTGATTGTGTAATCCTTTGGGAGATTAATATGGACTTTTAACCTTGTGTATGAGAGTGGTGTCTTTGGAGGGCCCTGGGAGCAGGTATCTCTGGTTTGTTTTCTATTTGATTAGTGATCGTTAGGGGTTGTATTGTTTTATACAAGGTTGTTCAGAAGAGTTTCTTGGGGCTAACTTCAATCACATATCAATCAAGTATATCTGAATGCATTACAGTTCTGCATGATTATGTTTTTGATGTTGGTAATATTATCATTGACAGGGAGGCATAGTTCGAGAAAAATTGTGGGAATTACTGGTTAATGAGCCGGGAGTTATTATTGAAGAAGGATTCCCTAATGCTACTGGGAGGGAGCAGTCCATTAGAGGGATGAGATCATCAGAATTCTGTTTGCACCCAGCTGGGGACACCCCCTCTTCTTGCCGACTATTTGATGCCATCCAAAGCCTATGTATACCTGTTGTTGTAAGTGACAACATTGAGCTGCCATTTGAAGGCATGGTAGATTACACAGAATTCACAGTTTTTATTGCAGTTGATGATGCCTTGAAGCCCAGATTGCTGGTGGATCGTCTCAGAAGCATTTCTGTGAAGCAGAGGAATGAATTCCGTAGGAATATATGGCTCAGGTTCAACCGATATTTCAATATGATAATGGTCATCCAGGTGGTATTGGCCCTATTTCTCCAGATGGTGCAGTGAATCACATATGGAAAAAGGTACTTCAAAAATTACCTGCGATCAAGGAAGCAGTTGTTAGAGAGAAAAGAAAACCACCTGGTGTGTCAGTTCCTATGCGTTGCCACTGTACCTGAACCAAATCAAGTAATTCTAATTGCTTTTGATACCATGCATTACTCTAGAAAGTCATGTTAATTTTATTTCTGAAAAAAAAAGAGTTATTCATTCCTCTCCCTCATGATTCGATATTTGTAAATTTCAGGCGTGTTAGAAGCTCTATTAACAGAGCACTCTGCTTAAATTTGCCATTTCGATTACTTTCATTTTTTGTGTTTGCACTCTAGAGAAAGCTCAAAGCCAATAACACTTGGGGCATTATCAGACTTTGGAACAGTCTAAAAAACACAGTAGGATTGGCTGCAACATTCTCTTTTTGAGAAGATAGAGGATGTTGAACAAAACTGAAAATCTTTAAATAGGGGAAAAGTCTAAAGGTGTGTTGCCCCAAAGATCAAAATCATAAGTTATGATTGAAGTAAACAAAAACAAGAAGTCATTGAAGCTATTTATAGATATCCATATTCTAAAAAAAGAAGTTTGTGGAGAAAAATAGGACATGTATTTATCAGGTAAGTATATATATATCATTATGCATTGCACTTTAATCTTTGCTAAGGAATTCAAATAAACAAACAAATGACTAAAATAGCGATGGAATCATCAACAGGCTTATTTGTTTTTGGAGAATTACAAAGAGTTTTGAACTGTTCTGATATAACCCAATAGATTCATCGACAAGCATGTCGATGATTCTATTGGTTATACATGATCAATTATCAACTATTAGTTCATTGATGATCTATTAGTAATACTTACCAATGGATTGACCAATAAAAAAATGGTCAACAATTATTAATATTATTTTGCATGAATACTTTGTTAGTATTTTCATCGTCAAGTAACTTTACCACCAGACATTAAATCTCCAACGAGAAACTCACCGATGACAAGTTTCCATCAAGAAATCCTACAGTAATTTATATGGCGATAGAAATACAGCTTAAACACCTATAATCGGTGAGAATCAACTTTCTAGCTGTGATCTTCGTCAATATAAAAGAGCAGCCCTCTAAAAAATAATTATGAAAAAAGGTAAATCGATATAAAAAAACAATATGATAATTCTTTTTGTTCATCTTGGTATACCAGCTTCTATTTCTTCCTGCCTCGGTTGAAGAAAAATACCAAGAACCCTTCATGTGTCGTATTGAAGTAGGAATAAGAAAGCTATATATTCAAATAAACATACAATGAACATCAGCAGATGCAAGAAAGCTACTAACAATAGCTGCATTTTTTTTTTCTTTTTTGAATTCATTTGAAATAACCAGTTCTTGTGGCTCTCTACAATTTTCTCAATACATTTCACAGAATTACAAGCATTTTGCTAGTGGCATTGGCAGACCTGTAGAAACAAAACTATCCCCATAAATTTGCTAAAAATGGGCTAATATTATAGGGTTGGCTATATATCTATGTACAGTAAAATAAACTAGCCAAAAACAAATTTCACTGATCAAAAGAGAAAGAATCATGAACCAGATGTTGAAACTAATGAGTAAGCCCATTCTGCCCTTGTTTTCTGGACTTGGATTCAGATGAGTCGTCTTCTCCGGTGCCACAAAGTTCACAAGGGTTAGAAGAACTCTGTGAGCACCAGTTATCAGGGACACTCAAGAAGTGCGCAGTCATGAACTTTCTGAACCTCTTTTTGTACTCTATAGGAGATATAACAGTGGGCGACAGATTTTTTGGAACGAGGGAAGACTTCACCCATGTTTCCAGTTGCTTGTCCCAGGTATACTGCCTCAGATAATCAATAATCCCACACACAAGCTCTCGTCGCTGGGTGTCTACTCCGACTAGTAAAGAATAATCCATTACATTGATTGACTGCAAAAACAAGCAAGAAATGTGAGACAACATATCCTATAGCAGCATTTTGAAAAAAAAAAACTTTTTTATCAGCACAAATATTAATTATGAATTGTAATAAATTAAAAAAAAAAAAAAAGCATCAAGAACTAGCTAAAAATGTTTAGCATAATGATCAAAGCATAGAGAACAGAAAGGGTGAACTTCAGGACATGCAATAAAAGAGGACAGGAGTGCTTCTATATTTTTAAGTGTCTAGCAAATTTAAATAATGATCCAGAAATTAAATCAGATTGAAGCTCACTGGTTATGGCTATCTGTTTAATTAGTAGAGAGAGATGTCAGGACTCACGTTGAGAAAAGTTGTGTCATTCCAAACAGCCCGTTCCAAGAGACGCTTTGCTGTATTACTGACATACAGTGGAGAGGAATTCATGTCATCAACAAAGTTTTGATCCAAAAGAACATCTCCTGAACCATCAACTGATGAATTGTATCTAGCATGCAAAGCTCCCTTAAGATCATACTGGCGAGTCATGTTTCGACCAAAGGTAAGATTCTCCATGACCATTAGATCATGTTTAATCTCTTTCCCGCCTTTTGTCTGTCTAAGGATCACCTGCAAAATTGCATGGAAACAATTGAGTTTTTGAAGAACAAAACAAAAAGGATAAAAGGTTATGAAATCAAGAACCAAACCTGATAAATCCCCAGAACTTTTGCAAGGCAAGTTTGGTTTCCTAACTCAAATGATTCGCTCATGTATTTGAAATAATGTGGAGCAAACTGCACAAATGACTCAAATTCTGTCTTCTTGATTTCCTTTATAATAAATCTGTCATCAAGTGTCTTTGCAAAAAAGGACTTGCTCTTTCCACCTTTTGCATTCCAATTCTTACAACGACTTAGGGAAGCAATATAATCTGGTTCAGATGGACAGCATTGATTCCGAAGATCTCGGAACTGCTTAGCATACAGACAAATTACTGAGTATTTACCCCTTCCAAGTGATTTTGTCACCCCAAGAGCGACTTCAGGGCTAAGATTTTCTGGAGGAACAAGCGATTCCAACAATTTCAGCCCATCAAAGCTGGACAAGCGTGACTCGTCCGAAGAAATGTTTGGCGTAGAATGGACAGAATCTGAATCAGGACCATTAGAGGACCAATGTGGGGAGATCATTGTAGGAATTCGAGTCAGTATGCCTAAACTATCAGATGATTTCAAAGACAAGCCGCCCTCTTTCCTACCATCCTCATTGTAAAGCTCTGTTGAAATAGGTTGATCTTTCAAAACTGCCAGTGCACAGGCAATTATGCTAGAGAGTTCATCATCATGGTCTTTCACCATATAATTATCAGTTCCAAGAGGGATGTGCAGCCTCCGGCCTTCCTCGGTGATTAGATGATGGGCTGCAGACATGTGTTCCTGAATATTGTTACTGATAGGCTGAAATTTTGGCATGAAACCTCTCTGAAGATCCTTCATGTAGATCTGTTGGATTTCTGGAAATGGCATCCAGAACCATCCATTTGAGTTCTCTAAGCTGGAAGCCAAAGAACATGCAGACATACCCTTTTTAGTTGAATCAGAACCAACAAAAGAATCACTGCTCCCTATACTTGTTGTAATTGGAATGGTTCTTTCAACTTGTACATCAGATAAATAGTCTGCTTGGCAATTTCCATCATCAGAATGCTGGTGGGCAGACCCACTAAGTTTCACTGATAGTTCTTGGTTGAAAGATCTGTTCTGGCTCAGGCCACTCACTCTTGACCTCTCAATATCCTCAGCCACGGCAGATGAGGTGTAAGGATTATCTTGCTCCCTAAAGTCATGAACATGACCATCAACTGGATTTTCTTTGATTGAAAAATCACTTGCCTCGACAGTTGTACTGTGCATATCCATTAAATTGCCACTGTTGTCAGAAACTTCATCACTGCATCCCAATGTACTATCATTCCCCTGGATTCTTCCATCAGCAATGCCAGCAATCTGTGACTCAAACTGGTCCTGCAATTCTTTCTTTCTGGCACCAGTTACTAACATCAAAGGATCAGGCAAGAGCAATGAATGCAGGCGTCTTTCCCAAATGTATGATTCAAGAAGAAGCTCCCACGATAACTGATTCAAACTGAGAAGCTTGTAAACAGCCTTGTCACCATTCTTAGCAACTGCATTCTGAATGTTTAACTGGTTGTGTTTACAACAGTGCAACCAAAGGAAAGAGGAAACAATAAGCAACCATGCATTGAAACAAAGCACTTAATGAAATACACGAGTATAGGTGTAACATGAAATTGTGAAAATTGCCACATCATGTCATTGCAATAAGAGTTCCTCATAAAAACTTAATCAATATACACACAAATGCACGAACCTAGAAGAGGTAAATGACAAAAAACTTAAAAAAACTAACCTCAAACTCAGAACTCTCTTGCTTCAACATATCTTCAATATCAGAGAATTTTTTCAATGAACCTTGAAGGTTCAGAAATGACCCTGCATATCGAGATCGTAAATTCTTCAATACCTCACCAACTTCATTGAAGATCAGCATCCCTTTTGAATAAACCTTGAAAAAACAACAGAAAAATCAATTCCACTTCACAGTAATTCAAGATATTCTAAATGAGTGTGGAAGACAGAAATATTTTCCAAAATTTGTAGAGAAACATTGATGCATCATCAAACATCAAAAAGAAGATAGGATAAGAGGCACATACAGCATGAAATTCTTTCTCGAGGCCATGAGGTCTGATTGAATGATAGAACTCCAGCTTCTGGGGTGGGAGAGACACATTATAGGTTGTCACTGGAGAGTATTTAAACATTGCTGCCATAGGACCCAATCTGCGAAATACATGTATACCATGAATGATAAAGTACAGAAAATAAATATAAGATTTCGCAGTTTATTTAACGCACGTATGTAGAGAATGGAAATTCAGACACCAGTTAATTAACTTAATCTACATCGCAGTTCTTCAAAGTAAATATGGCCCCTTACAGCAAAAATCTGACAAAAATATTACAGAAAGAGCCTAGAGCATCCATCCTCTGGCTGGGAAAAAAAATCTAAATCAGCACCTAGTGTAAAAAATGTGAGCTCAAGCCAGGGAATTCCTCTCTGGACACATTTTATCACTATTTAATGAACATAGAGAGTATTTACACAATCTTACTCGATACAACAAATTCATCAATTAAAAGAGGACCAGATTTCATATTCCATACCCAAAGAAGTAGAGGAAATCTCTCTCAAGTGAATGGCCACAGCTAAACAAGCTACCAGATGAAAATTGGTGAGAAAAGCTCAGCTCCAAGAATTTTCCAAAAGACAGACTACGTGCAGCTGTTGAAATCAACACTCGTTTAGTAGATTTTGGGAATCTGCTTTCATGTTTGCATTTGCCACAGCGAATCCACATCCAAAGTTTTCCTTCAGCTTCTCCAGGCAAAGTCTTGAAAAGCCTTTTAACTCGTATTGTCAGCTGCTTATTATGATGAGCATAATAGTAAAAGTGAGCCTCAGGCAATTCACTGCAAGTGTTGCACTGGCTTCTCTGCAAATGCAGCAGTTTTTCTATCAATGCAACTTCAAAATGTTGCAATCTAAATCTAGAAAACAGTTGAGGACCATTACATTCTACCATGCTGTAGACATGATGGATACTTGGGTCAGCGAAGCAAAAGGATAAACCTAATTCTAAAAAGATAACAAAAGTCCTTTAATAAGAAATATTTTTTTTATTCCCAGAAGGCATGGCCAATCTAGAACTACATCATAACAACATAAAATATAATATTCCCTGATAAATGGAGATTTGAAATAACCTGATTGAGTAAATTATCCCGAAGAAACTTTCCAAGGGGAACATCAAAATTCCTGTAGAACATTATATGAGAAAAATGGCTTTGCTCACATATAATCCCTCTCAAGGCATTCCGTCTAGACATCAAAACCAAAATACTCTGAGAATCCAACACTGCATTGGCATCACCATCACTTTGGATCTCATCTTCATTATTGCCAACATCCTTTCCGCTGTCCAGAGAGGCTACAGAATACGGTGACAAAGATTGAGGTTGTCTATCATTGGCAGACTTCTCTCCATCAAAATCCTTTGTACCTTCCATATCACGGGAGTCAGAAGCTTCCAGAGTTTTTAAAACTGGAACCTCTTCCATGATTTGACCATTAGTTTCTTGTCCATTGAAGCCAAAGTAATTAGACAAGGACTGATAAGGAGAAGAGGAGACAAGAGGAAAGTTGTCCCCCATAACTTTCTTCAGAGAGGCTGAAAGAGAGGAAAATCCAGAAAAAATTGCAGGATTATATCCCTCTAGTCCTATGTTTATATTGTGGGAACCTTCTTCATGAAATCCATTAGAAACAGAAGTATCAATGATAGATGAACCAGTTTCAGTAGTAAACTCCTCAACACAAGGAATGCTAGTTTCTAAAGCAGAAGAGTGCTGATCTCTTGATGCGGTATTAACTACTCCACCAAAAATTGCTGAAGAGAACATTGCCTTCCAATCAACAAGAAACGATGTCTCAAGAATCAAGTGATATGCCATGATTACAGCAAATTGGACCACATATTTAACCCTCTTCAACTCGTCACTGTGACTTCCTTTCAACAAAATCTGCACAATAATTTTGTACATCTAATTATGTTTGCTTTACATTGAAAGAGCAAAAAATATTCTGAATAGTAATGATCAATTTTTCAGCAGCCTCTTAAAATACAGAAGAGAAACATCATCCAGGATAGAAAGCAATACAGCACTTGATTAGCTAAATAAAATATAGCGTACACATGTAAAGAGAGCCTTCTCTTTCCGCAGCAAAGAATGCAATGCTGCACTAGAAAAATGTGATCACATTTAAAGTATTATGCAGCTATTGCACTTCCAAGTTTTACTGATGCATCGCCAGTTTATCACATAAAATTTCATGTACAAAACTAAACTCGAATAACTTTAATAACTTATGTTTAAACTTAAGATAGCTTCCATAATGAGGTCAAATTCTTTCAAGACTTGAGAACAGACAGCATTCTGAGTTGATCAGAGAAAACCATTATATCATGCCTGCAAGATAATACAAAAACTGCAAAGCCAACATCCACATATCCTTTTATGACCATGTCAGAAAGGTCAAGTGAAAGATTTCAATTGACCAGCCGGGTCTACAAGAGCACATACATGTTCATGTATCTGAGAAAGAAGGAGAAAACGAGGGTTCATTTATGTCCAAACTCCACAACAGAGAATTAGGGGGGAAGTAAATTAGAAGGAATGGATCGTAGACTCACTGTACAGCCCAGACATGTTGGACAGCCCTCAATGAACATCAATGTCTTCCTTGGCTTCTTTCCTCCTTCGCATACCCCAACATGTTCCTCAACAAATCTCTCAATACGAAAGGAATCACATTGCTTTAACTCCTGATTCATTAAAGCATCAGGTAATAAAATTGGTGAACCAGTACAGCGAGCAACTCTTTCCAGACGATGGAGCTTCATGTCATAGACCAGTGTCATTCCTTTTGCTAGGATGGACTCTTGGACATCACGAGACACAGATTTTTCCACTAAAACTACATTTGGATGGCACTTTTCTATGGTCTCAATGAGAGACTTCAGATTATCCTTTTCCTGTTTATGAGAAAATGATCAAAACAAATAGGAGAATATATATATGTGATCAAAACAAATAGGAGTATAGATATGGATCAAATACCTGCTCCATTGATTTAAACGATGACAAACCACTTGAAGACTGACCTAGCACACCTTGGATCAGTAACAACCTTGGGTTCTTGTACTTGGTGGGCATGTGCTTGTGAGCAGCACGCTTTTTAAAGACCAAGCCTTTCACTACTTCACTGCAAGAAAATACAAACAAAAATGAAAAAACTTACTCAAGGATTGGAAGGTGTATAGAAGTTAGTGAAAAAATTAATAATCTTAAGCTAAAATGATATACAACATAATGTGCATCACATTCGCAATAAAGAATGATGTCCTCTTTCTCCATCAAATCATTTTTTTATGGGGGGGTGAGGGGGGTAAGTAGAAGAGACTATATGAGGCTGAGGCATTAAATATGCACAAGAATAATAAACTTTAATATAGCAAAGAGATATCACCTTTCACTACGAGAACCAGTTGCAATGCATTTCACTTTCACATAGCCATCTGGATTCATTGCTTTCCGATCTATTGCTTCAGGCTTCAAAAACGAAGCAGCTTCCCATGATAAATAAGTAACAATATCCACCCAACTTTCACCATCTCTCATCAGAGAGGCAACACCTGCAGTTTTAAGAAGTTGACTCACGACAGCCTTGAATTTCACATTAACTACTTCATCCATTGCCTTTTGTTTTTCTTCTTTGAACTTGAAGCTCCGACTTCCTTCATCCCTCGAGTAACTCAAAGAACTTGGTTTACCCCATTTTGTACCGTCACCACACTCCTCGTCATCATCTTCGATAAAAGCCACACCACCATCCAATTCATCCTCTGGATCTTCTGCTTCAGGAGGCTCCCAAACCCGCGCATCTACTTCATCATCACTGGTTTGAGAAACATCATTTCCTTCATTTGAAGATCCAACACAGTTCTCAAAAGAATTATCTTTAGTTTCTTGACCATGACCATGAATAAGTTCTGCAATTTCCATATCTCTCACCGTCTCTCTATCAGTTCCGTTTTGACTATCCTTCAAGTTGTTTTCTGTTGCTTTATGTAATCCATCTACTCTAGTTAAAGGAGCTTCCAATCTTGAGTTGTGCAGTTGGTCATTCATCCCATAACTGAGATCCTTCTGAGCACTGTGTGCTGCTTCTTCCTCTTGATGAGCCCTAATAAAAGTCAGAAGATAAATCGTTTTAAATAACAACCATCTAGTAGTATCTAACTGTATTGCATTTGAAAGATGTGATACATACCAATCATTCGAGTTTACATCAACATAAAGATCGCCTAAACAAACAGATAACAAAAGGAAAAAAGCATAAGAATCATAGAACAGGATGCTAGCGTATCACAAAAATAAAAAGAGAGGCAGAAATTTACTGCAGCTTGACATAAATCTATCACTGCTAGACAACGTGGTAGTTGGACTGATCGTCGGTGATATAGAATGACTCAAACCATCACAGTTCATCAAATCTGGTTCCTGCTTTTCCTGACAAGATCGGCAAGGCCAAATGGGCTCTTCACCACTTGGTTTTAAACAATCTCCATTCTCTAGTTTCTTCTTTTCATCCTTCAACTTAGTCCGGTCAGCACCACAATAATTACACATGCTACACATCCAAATCCAAAAAAGATAAAACGGCTTAGTCTATTGCAAATGGTGTACAACCTCGATCACCTGTTAAGTTCAATCACAAAAATTAACGTATTCAAAATAAGTAATCATTTTCCGGAAATATAACACTTTACATATATTAAAGCAGTAGTTCAAACAAAAACGTGAAACTGAAAATAAAAGGAAAGGAGAAGAAAAACTAGAAAGAAACACATAAATGATGTTTCCTCGTCTTTTAACTAAGGACCAACAAATTTCAGATCTCTTCTACCCAAAATAGAAAACAAAGTCTCGTAGAAAACCTCAAAAATAATGATTTACTACACCAAATCTCAAATTTATGAGAAAAACTTCTCATCTAACATGAACCAAAAGGTTGCGTACAGTAGGGTGTGCAGACTCAAAATCTTCAGCAGAGCCCTTGGAGGAAAAAATTAGAAGGGACAAAGATACACATTGTTAGGGTGAACCCAAATTCTATACCAAATGAACAGGCAGAAATATGCTTTAAATCAAGCAGTCCCGAGTGGAGTTCTTACTACATGATGTTTTCTTTACAATTGACAGAAACTGTAGAGGAAACATTTGAAAATATTTTAAAAAAAATTATTCAAAGTTATAAAACCAGGATTCAAATGAGGTTCCTCGGAAACTGAAGTATAACTCCAAAATCAGAAACATGTATAAAATTGAAATGAGAAATAAAAGATCCAATTAACACTCGTTAAAACACCAACCTTGGAAAACTAGACAAAATCAGATAAAAAAACAGAAAGCATTACTCATATCTTGAAACCCACCAACACTGCCAAGAAAACTGATCGAAATGGTCTGAAGAAAACACACCAAGTTTGAATGCCAAATTAAAAAACAAATACCCCAGAGTACTTAAAAAGTGAAAAATTGATCTACAAATCGGGTATAATCTCCAAATCAGTACTCAAAGCTCAAAATGGCAGCTTACTAGTACCTTTAAAAGACCATTATCCATTAAACAAACAAGAATTCAGAGACAAGTAACCGTTTTTTAGTCTTGTAAACCATTTTCAAAACAAAACCAAATAAAAAATACCATGAAAAATGGATTAAAAAAAAAGTAAAGAACATGACTTACTGTTCAAGGAACCAAAAGGGTACAGTGATACGGTTATCGTTTCTTGTTTCAATGATCAAATTTTAATCTGTATAAGCAAAAACACTAAACTGAACCAAAAACTTCCACAACGTTTGAAGGCAAAAACTGAATGTTTTCTTCAGTAAAGAAGAAAGAAAAGAATCGTTGTGAAGTCCACATCCAAAATAGGGAGGGGTCGCAAGAGGGAAGAATGGATGAGAAGAAATAAGGGCAGCTGCAGAGATGAAAATGGAAGGAAGGTATTTAAAGTGGGTCCCCATGGTGATGTGAACAGAGTCGGTTTTCTTTTCTTTTCTTTTCTGGATTTTTTATTTATTTTATTATTGTTTTTGAGGTAGATTTGTCTGCAGGATTAAGCCTAGATATTCTGAATCTTGTAAGAAGCATGAAGGTGATTAATGTTTTTAGATATATTTGCTTTTATGCCCCTCTAAATTTAATATTTATTGTCCTTTGGCATCTAATTTTTTCTTAATTACCTTTGATGATTAAATAAGCTTGGGAAGCCTGCAAGAAAAAAATAGTAATTTAACTTGACAACTTGCAGTCAGTTTGAGTATGCTACGCTATACTATCCACTTATTTGACATTTTCCCTTTCAAAGCTCCTCAGCCAGATTTTTGTTCAATTGGGTCCTTCATGTTTGGTAGAATCTCAATCAAATCCTTTTATTTGTTTAAATTAACAAAATTGATAAGTAGACATGTCAAACTTATTATTGTTTTTTCGATATTTTTAATCAAATCCTTTTAAATAACTCTTTACTCGAGGATATATTGAATTAACTTTTTATATTTTTTATATTAATAAATTAAAATCATTAAAAAAAAACACTACAAAACATGAATAAGTGAGGCAATAAATGAGAGAAGGTGGAAATATTCGGGCCATTGAATGCAACGCATTGAAATATATAGGTCATTAATATTTACACATTAAAATTCATGGGATCACATTAATATATTTTTTATTTATGCTTTTGATGTGATGATATTGAAAATAAAAATAAAATCTGAAGAAATACTATTTAAATATATTTTTCATTAAAGATTATTTATATAAACACACTATATATTTTTACCTAGACTCAAATATTCAATATATATATATATATATATATATACAAACCAATAAAACTCTTTTAAGTAAAATATCTTACATTTATGAGATTCTATATACATGATGCTTTAAAAACATGGGATTTTACTTATTTAAAATGCAAAAGCTAACGTTGATTATTATCTAGGCACACTAAAATGTAATTAACAAACTCTTGCCTTTGAAGAAGAATACAAATTTGTGTCACGTTTTTAATGGGAAAGTCTAAAATTATTGTTGGAGAAAATGGACCGATGCGAACGGATTGCTATAGATTATTCGAGGATGGTGTCTCCATTTAATAACATGGTATTTGAAAATATAGCTCAAGTTATTTTTTAAAATAATTTTATTTGAAAATATATTAAAATAATTTTTTTTATTTAAAAAAATTATTTTTAATATTAACATATTAAAATAATCTAAAAATACTAAAACAGTTTTTATTTATAGAGCGAATTTGTTATTAATATTTACTCTGTCTAGTCCGATAGAATTCGGATTTCTGATGAAGATTAAAATAAAATCTTACAGTTTACATTGATATATCAAGATTATATTTAAAAAATATTAATTTAATATTTTTTAAATAAAAACAGTTTGAGAAATACTTAGAAATGAAGGGTGCATGGGTGGCAAGTAGGTTTTGTTTCAAAATACAAATACAAAAAGAACAAGGGCAGAAATGCAAATTGATCAAGGAATTTTAAAAACTATATAAATCCAGTATTCCGAGGCAAAAAAAAAAAAAAAAAGGAAAAAAGACAGCTTTGTCGTGTAGAGCATGGACATCTATTTAGAGCATTCTACGAGGTTTTTTGATCATCAACTGTTTTTTTTTTTTTTTCAAAATTGAAAATTCCCTTTTGACTCCTTTTTCCCCTACCTACATGGATTTGACAAAATAGAAAATATCTTGGTACAAAAACTAGATTTGCCAACTGCAGAAACGGGCACTGTAGTGCCACCTCTAACAATATGCCACGTATAAAATATTTTCCTGGAAATTTCTAGTGCCACATGTAAGGATCAGCAATTTTGTTCGGACTTTCCAATGATCAATCACTGCTTTTCATGATTGCCACGTGTCATACGGAGGGCATGAGAGTAATTGTACATGTCAGCTATCACTAAACTACCCCTTATTCCGTGGTGTAGAGGGAACTTTTCGTGACCGGTGATTTGGCATGCTGTCATTGGCGGGGAGTATAGACAAATCAAAGGCGGGTCCGTGCATTAAAACGTAAAGCAATGATTGTCTCTCAATAGTGATTTTCACTTAAATTTCAAACTTTCAAAAACTGCCTTTGATTTCATTATTCAATGTTGCTTCTGCCTTCCTGGTCGACTTTCAATTTTTTAAGCCCTGGATGACTCTGATTTTTGTTTTTCATGTCAGAATTCATTGCTATTAGATTATCTAGCAACAATAAATAATGTAGATTTTACTTAAATTGAGGAATTATTAGGTGTTTTTAACGCAATGATTCTCCATTCACATTTTTTTTTAAATGATAGTAATCTGTAGTGCCATTAGAATGCCTAATGATTTATTAATTATCAAATTTTGTTTTCTAATGAATTTTTTAGTGTGTATATATATATATATATATATATATATATATATATATATATACACACACACGGTGCATTAACTATATTCTAATTCACTTCCAGATGGAAAAATATAATTTCATAAATTGAATGTGATAATAGCGTTATTGCATTTATAATAGCACTTCGTGTCATGTGTAATAGTTTTTTTAGCAAAGTTATATGATTATGTTCTCAATAAATATAATGTGATGAAATAGAGTTTATGATCTGCAAAGTAAGTTTTGAGTATGAGTAAATTTTTATAAGAATCTGAGATAATTAATATTTTATTAACTTATTTAGATCTATAAAATATATTTTTCAAGAAGGGTAAGATTTACTCAAATTCAAAAATATATATATATATATAATCGCAACATTTTGTGTTTGAATTTTAAATTCCATAACAATAACATTGAAATTGACACCTCGTATGAAAATTGGCTCCTTACAACGAAAGATGTAGTGGTAATAATGAATAAATTATGGTTTTGTAGTTCAAATTTTCAATGTCCCTTTTAAAAAAAATAAAAAATTACGCGGCTCGTGTCCCATCGAAGACCCACAAAAATCTCAAAATTTGACCATCATCCAGGAAACGGAAACTTTATTTTCTTTTGTTTTACATTTATTGGGTTTTCTTGCCTTGTTGATTTGACATTTTCAAGGGGGTGTATACCCTATTATATCCCAAAAAATCATAGTTGTAATACCAAGTCGGATATTAACTTGATTTAATCTCGAAATTCAAGACATGAATTGAAATGAGTGGCTTACTTAGATTAGATCTATTTTAAAAAAAATAAAAACAATTTTTTTTCTAATATAAATCTTAGAACAATATTGTTTTTTCTTAAAAAAAATTTACTGGTTCGGCTCGAACCAAACCCTAAATTAGTAGATTATTGGGTTGGCACACTTAGGGGAGTGTTTAGTAGCGTGTTTGGAAATTGTTTTTGAAAAAAATTGAAATTTTTTTGTTTTTTATTTTAAATTAAAAAATTGGTGTTTTTAGATCATTTTCATGTATTGATGTCAAAATAATTTTTAAAAAATCAAAAAAAAATATTATTTTAATACAATTCTGAATAAAAAATAATTTAAAAAACAACCTCGATCACATTCCTAAACCTGGAAGCATGCAGCTATACAACAAGTCAACAACCATATATTTTATTTTTTCTTGCCGGTTGTAAATTTTCATACCCAGCTGGAATTGTAAGGTTGCATTGTATCGTACGATGAAGACAAGAGCTACCTGGTTGGCGCAGTTTCTACTTCGAGCATTCAAGCCTTATATTTTAATTTAGGTAAAATGAAAAAAATAATAAAAATGAGTGGGATTTTCTTAACAACCTCAGCCAGGCACAATCAATTAGAAAATAAAAAAAAATACTTCAACTAATGATTGGGAAGTAAATACTAAATACTGAGGTTAATCCCCCTAATCTTGCTAAGTGGAGCCCTCTTTTCTTTAGCTGTATATTTAAAATTATTTTTTATTTAAAAATATATAAAAATGATATTTAAAAAAAAATCATTTTTAATATTAGCATATTAAAATGATCTAAAAATATTAAAAAATAATTTAAAGCAAAAATAAAAATAATTTTTTTAAACTGTTTTTAAAAATATTTTTGAAACGTAATGTCAAACACCCTTTATGTGTTTTTGGGAATGCAATTAAAATCATGTTTTTTTTAAGAATATATATATATATATATTACAAAACAAATAAAAGTCGTGGAGTGTTGCACTGTAGCTTCTGAGTGTATTTACTGTGGATTGCGCCAGTGTCGTGGCGAAATTAGCCTTCATGCGCCGGCGTTCCTTTTTTTTTTCTGGGGGTGTTTTCGGTTTTTGATTTTTTTTTCCACTTTCCGCTTGTGTACAGTGTATTGACGCCTCTAGCCCTCGAAAACGACAAAATAGTGCACAGGAGGGCAGGGGCTCCGTCGGTTTTTCCATCTTTTTTTGCACAGTATGCAGACGAAAAAGGGCTCACAAAACGACAAAGCGCGGCTGCCATACGGAGGTCAAAAATTTTCCTCCGCCGGTGAATACGGTGCGCCTCCAGGTTCTCTGTCTTCCGTCGCGGCGCGTTCCAATCATAGATGCCCGTGTAAGGGGCGGCGGACGGCTTTTTGTCGGCTGTCGCTTTTCTCTCTCCTGCCGGCGCAAAGTCAGCTCCGGTCCCTCATGTTTGTGATAAGTTAATTTCGGTCCCTTAGGTTTTGATTTTGTTTTGTTATTACTGATTTATTTAAATTAAGGTTTTATTGTTTTCAATTGTACCCTTCAATTCAAATTGATTATATAGCAGGTTTTTAATTCAGTCCTTATACTTTGAATTTTTGATTTATTGTTGATTCCTTCAATTTTTCTGGTACGGAAGTTTTGATTTCTTTAATTTGGTCCTCCAATTACAATTGGTAATATATACAAAGTTTGATTTCAGTCCCTCTTCTTCTAATTTTTTTATAGAATGACAGCATTTGATCATTATTTAATTTTTGGTCCTCTAATTAGTAATTTTTTCAATCTTATCCTTCAATTGGAATTAATTTTATATATGTCATTTTTCATTTTGGTCCTCATTCTTTTAATTTTCTATTTGATTTTAATTCATAATAATAATAATAGTAATAATAATAATAATAATTTTTCTCTCTTACTCTTTTGTTATTTTTTTTCCTTCCCGATAATTTGATAATATTTTTTTTTTGCCAGTAATAACAATGATTTTTTTTTTGTTAAAGTTTCTGGGATATTTTTAGTCTTTCATTTATTTTTGTTTCTTTCATAATTACCATAATAATAATAATTATAACAACAACAATAATAATAATTATAATTATAATATTAATATTATTAATAATAATAATAATAATAATAATAATTTAATTGTTTCTCTTGCTTACTCTTTTGTTAATGTTTTTTTTCCCTCAGGATAATTTGATCATTTTTATTGTTTTTACAGTAATAGCAATGATAATTTTTATTTTTTCTTATTTTTTCTCTTATCTTTTGTTAAAGTTTCTAGGATATTTTTAGTCTTTAATTTATTTATTTTCCTTTCATTACTAACATAATAATAATAATAATAATAATAATAATAATAAGAATAATAATAATAATAATAAATAAAAAAATGATACTAATAATAATTTAATTATTTGCACAATAATGATTTTGTTATTAATTTTTTTTTCCTTATTAAAATATTTTGCTCTGGTT
This sequence comes from Salix brachista, assembly GCA_009078335.1. Lineage (NCBI taxonomy): Eukaryota > Viridiplantae > Streptophyta > Magnoliopsida > Malpighiales > Salicaceae > Salix > Salix brachista. The sequence goes on from CM018590.1 coordinate 15,586,058, forward strand.
TTTAAAATGTTAATTTGCGCTCTTTTGTGATCTTTCATTACGTAATATTTACATTCTAAAAGATGTAATCTATGCTTGCACAATAAACTGTACTTAAATTGTTTTTACATTTTATCTCCTAATCTATAACTTTTATTTAATTATATCATATAAATTTATCGTTGTTAATTTAATTATGTTAAATTATATACATAAAAATGCCCGCGGCAACACGCGGGCATATAGCTAGTATATATATATATTGTGTTGGTGCTAAAAAATATTTTTTTAAAAAAAATTAATATTATTATTGTACTCGCAAACTCAATCTTCTTCCTTCTTCTTTTCACGTTGGATATAATAATTGTTTGATTGAATTGTCGTGTTGTAGGCTAAATAATTCATGTCATCGATTTGCTTTTTATTTTTATAATTTGGAAAATCTCTTAATATGTTTACAAGTAACCTAGCCGTGGATTGCCAATTCGGGATCAATAATCCTCTCTGGTGGGAGCATTATCCAAATTATTTTAATATAGCAAGAAAAAAATTGAATTTTAAATGAGATTCGACCTCGGCAAGTGATTAGAGATATCCTTTTGCAATAAACTCGATATGGGTTAGAAAAATGCATCCAAGCAGCCATCAAAAGTTGAAAACCTCGCATTGTTTTTTAATGCTATGAAATCTTATCCCGGTAAAATATATTTTGTAAGTCTAAATAAGTGAGTAAAATTCTGTTTGTTCTAAATTTTTTTTATAAAAAATACATGTCCTGACTCGAACTCAAGACCTCTTGTATAGATCATAAATTTTTTATCATTATATCATGCTCTTTGAGGACTAAAATCTTGCAATTGCTTGATCAAAATAATCATAGTGTACAATGAAAATTACAGGGTTATGTAATCTTAAATTGTAAGAGGAAATCTTGATATATTTTTGAAAACTCGATGATTTGTTAAAACTAATTTAAAAAATAATATACCAATTATTTTTATCATATCAAGACCCGACCTATAATTTATATAGAAAATAAAAAAACCAGAATTAATCAAGAAAATAATTAAAATCCAAAAAACAACATTGAAAATTAAAAAAGTTTCATCTTTTAAGTCTCATTTGAGGGTCTTGCTGACCTTGACTCGTTCATCCAATCAGCTGTTTTTGTTAGATTAATCATTTAATATGTGTAAAAGTAAGAGAGAGAAAATTTTGTTTAAAATTTTATATAACACAATAGTATATGGACTTTTCATATAATAAAAAGTTAAAAGAGCATTTTCAATGAAAAAATTATTTTGATATCAATATTAAAATTATCTGAAAATATAAATAAAATAAATAAATAATTTAAAAAATATATATATTTAAAATGACCATGAAAGCTAGAATCTTAATTTCTCATGGTGAATGTTATGGGTGCGATTATTTCTCTTGGTCTAACCTGCTTTTAAAAAAAAAAACTTTTCATTTTAAATTAATATTTTTAAATTGTTTTAATGAGCTAATAATAAAAGTTAAAAAAATATATATTATTTTTTAAAAATAAAACATGTTATCGCAACAATAACTATCACGAGCATGCCAAGACAAGGAAAAAGGAAACCTTCCTAATTCTAGTTGAGAATTAGATACCGACCAAGCCCAACCTTTGTGCATGGTGCCGGTCTTGCCTTGAAAATTAGGTAGCCCCGCTCTGACTCATCTGTAAAATAGCGTCTAAGAGATGATTAATTGAAACTCGAAAAGTTTTTATTTATTTTTTTACTTTTTTAATTAAAAAATAATTTTAAAACTTGTAAATTTATATAGTCTCATATTATAAGGGGTGTTTGGGAGTTCTTTTCAAAAGCGCTTTTGAAAAAAAATAATTTTTTTTTGTTTTTATTTTTAAGTTTAAATTAATAAAATTTGGTGTTTTTAGATTATTTTGATGTGCTGATGTCAAAAATAATTTTTAAAAAATAAAAAAAAATAATTTTAATGTATTTTTGAACGAAAAGCACTTTAAAAAACAACCGCAACCACACTCCCAAACAGACACATATATCGTGCTCTCATGAACATTACATTGTTTGTTTGATCATTAAAACTTTGATATCTTATTAAAAAATTATCTTACTATAATAATTTAAATTATTAAATGAAATTCTAGATAGAATTTTATATTATTATTTAATTTAATAAATGAAATATTTTAGCCCTTAATTGATAAAAAAAAAATAACGGAAAATATAGCAAAATCTAGTTGATACATATCACTTTCAATGCATCTATTTTGTGAGGTTTGCATTTATTTAATTTAATATGTTGGCTTATCAGCTAACAACTTTAATTAATCACTTGGTGTACTCTAAAGAATATTAAAGGTGTTTAATAGCGTTATAAATTGTGGTTTAATACACATTGACTTCTTGATGTGGTTGCAAATTATAGAGTGATACTAATTAATTTATTAAGTCTTGCTGCAAGTTGAATAAAGCAAAATTAAATATAAAAAAATATTTATATCATAGAGAGTTATTTTATGTTTTTATTAAATTTAATTTATCTAGTTAATTTTAAAATATATCAATATGCTATATGGTTCTGATTTTAAAATTGAACTATGTAAAGATTATTTTAAATTGACTCAATCAACTTTGCAAGTCCAAATACAACCTTAGTCTTATAATTATAATATGTGTGAAAAATCAAATAGATTACTCATGATGATAACTAAATTAAAAAAAAACACAAATTCATTATCTAATCTTTAATACAATAGATTATTTATTTTAAGGTTCAATCTGTGTCCTATTCATGATAGTTGACATTTCTCATTTTTTATCTAATAAATGATATTTTAAGAAGAATTGACGACTGGGTTAAGAGAAAAAGGTGATTATTTTGGACGAAGGGACTCATTTGAGGTTTTGATAAATTGGGTCAAATTGACGAAGTTAATTAATCTGAGACATAATAGAGAATTATGGTAATGAAAATGAATTAACAAAAATGAATTTTGTTCTAATCCGCCTTTTTATTTATTTTTTATAGTATTTAGTATTATGATAACAATTGATTTTTAAAATTTATTATTATTATCTTAAAATTTATTTGTAACATCATCACATTAAAACGATTTAATATATAAAAAAAGTTATTAGATGAAACATAATTTTTACCGCAAAAACAAACATACAAATACTTCATTTCTTTGATGTAAGGAAAATGTGTATCATCTGTTCCTAAGGGGTGTGATGTGGTGTCAAAGGGCTTGAGATCTGTACAGTAAATTTCAAATTCGAGTTACGACATGTATTTCTTGTAAAAACATGAGATAGTCGGGGTTTCACTCATTCAACTGGGTCCATAAAATATGTTTTCTAGAGAGTGAAGTTTCCTCGAATCCAAAAATAAAATGTATCATTTACTTGTTAATTTTTTTTTTGTTCTAGAAAGAACTTAATTTCTACTTTATATAGCACTGGACCGACGGTTTCTCCAAAACCTTGAATACTTCTAGCATGGTCTTCTCCACCTACATTTCGAACATCAAGACCAGAAGGTAAACATACATGTCGTCTGTGTTTTTCTATCGTCAACTTGCAATTAAATACTAATTATTTTGTCCACTCATGTCGAATATATACCATGCGCATGCTTTGGGGATTGAAATTTGCGCATTCCAGGAAGTTTCGCGGTGTTTGGTACAATGTTTTAAAAATATATTTTAAAAATTTTGTATTTTATTTTTATTTTTTATTTTAAATTAAATTTTTTAATGTTTTTAGATATTTTTATATTTATATGATAGTATTTAACTAAAAAAACAAACACTTGCCATGTCTCTGCTGCTGCACTTGTCACTTTCATTTTCACTGTAGATTTTTTTCGAAGATGGATTGAAGAAAAATGAAACCCTAGAAAGGGAGCAGCATTGTCAACCATGCATGTTCTTCACGTTATAATTTATTAAAACTCAGGTTATGTATGATTGCAGCTTGCAGTTTTCTTCTTTTGATGATGAAAACGAGTGTAAATTATATAAATATACTCTCGTCATGTCCGTGTCAGATTGGATCCAGTTTCATAATATTTCCGATTATTTCTTTTCATTTGAAATTCTGGGTTTACGGCTTATTTATTTACACGAAAATGGCCACAAAATACAGTAAGTACAGATAAATTGGTGGTGAGTTTGAATTGTCAATGTTGAGGGCCAAGAAAAATGTAATTTACCCATTGAAAAAATGAATTTAAATAAAATTTGCGGTCTTATAAAAATCATATTTATTTTCAAAGTTAAGAAACAAAACCAGAATTGAGTTATATTTCAAACTCATTCAATAGTATAATTCAATTTGAAAAGGCTTGGCTGAGATGTTGTTTTTGAAAGTATTTTTTGTTTATAAATATATTAAGATAATTTAAAAATACTAAAAAATATTAATTTAAAATAAAAATTAATTTTTTTAAAAAACATTTTTAAAATCTAACACATGTAAAACGGAACTACGAGAAAATTCTCAAACAAGTTACGTGCACGGTGCACTTTACGCCGGCCTCAATGCACCGAGAATTCCAAGAAGCCATATGCCCAGCTCCCATGCTGTTCAAGAGATTCAAAGAGCTTGACCTTTTGCTACATGCTAAGAGAAACGGGAGTGGAGAGCTTCATTTTTTAAGAGAAATGGACAAAATAATAGCTTAGTACTTTGACGAAATTAATTAATTATTTCATTCATTTTAAAATTTTATTTATAATTTAGAGTGTGTTTGACATTGCTGTCAAAATACTGTTGGCTAAAAAACTTTATTGTTTAAGTGTGTTTATATATTTTTTATTTGTATATGTTAAAAATTTTAAAAATATATATAATTTTAAAAAGTAATCACAACTTAGTGTCTATTTGGGAGTGTGGTTGATGTTGATTTTAAATGTGTTTTTCGTTTAAAAATGCAATAAAATGATTTTTTATTTTATTTTATTTATTTTATAAACACATGAAAATAATTTAAAAATACCAAAATATTTTTAAAACACAATGTCAAACACCCTTAATCATTTCATCAAAATATGCATTTAAATTTATTTTTAGTTAGGATAAAGAAAAGAGAAATAGGTACAATGTGAAAAATGAAGGCGAGCAGCCGGGCAGTCTTGTTGTAGCTTTGTTTAAAAGTCAAAGGTAGACAATAAATAACATTTTGAAGAACTCGTCTTTGAACACATCCGGGTCTGCTTATTGGATTGGCATCCCGTCAGCTTTGAAAATGTTTATTTCTGTGTTTTGGAATTATTTTATATATATTACTTTTAAAAAAAATTATTTTAAAAATCAATAGCTAATAACTAGAGTGGTTTGCTTTTATTCTTGAGTAATTTTTAAAAATATATTAAATTAATATATTTAGTGTCGTATATTTGAAATTGTTTTTTAAAGTGATTTTCATTCAAAAATGAATCAAAATAATATATTTTTTAAAAATTATTTTTGATATCAACACATAAAAATGATCTAAAAATATCAAAAATATTTAATTTAAAATAAATAAAAAATCAATTTTTTTTAAAAACAAAGTACATTTACAAACAAGTTCTTAATGCCAAAGAATGGTTGAGCCAAGCTAACAACCAAAAAGAAAATAGCTGGTGGAGTCCCTGTTTCTATTAATGGGCTGGGCTTTTGGGATCTCTGGATTTTACTGTGGGCCCAAATCTTTCAAATGAGTTTTGATCTATAAATTCCATGTACTTGAAAAAAACATAACTGAGGCTTTTTTTGGTCTCTATATTTTTTTCCCTATATTTTGCACCCCCAAGTTCATACCCAAAAACATGGCTGCGTTTAGCAGATTTATTTATTTATTTATTTATAATTAGGGAAGGATTTATAATGGTGGGTATATGAGTTTCCGAAGATGGAAAGGCAGGTAATTTCTTAAAATAAAAAAAAGGAATTGTTTCCTCTAAACACCCACCACATCATATTCATTGCTAACTTAATTATGCTTATTTTATTTTTTTGAAAAATGGCATTTTAGGGATTTCGGTGATTTTATTTTTTAAACATGGATAAATGAGTCGGTTACTTTTTAAGACAAAGTTCTTAAAACTTTGTCCATGAGGTTTATTGTCTTTACAATTATTTTTGTTATTCTTATGTTGGTCGAGAATAATTTAATCTTTTAATAAACATAAAATATTATTAAAATTTTGTTTGGAAACTTAATGTTGGTTGATATTTTTTTTTTTTATTTTTTTTTTAATTTTATCATTCGATGTTATTATTTTTAAAAAAAATTAGACTTTGTTATTTTATTTATTTATTTTTTATTGAATAATCTCAATTTTAAGATTTAAATTTGACAAGTTAATCCGAATTAACTCACATTTTATTACTCTATTACATGTATGCCATGTTACCTCAAGTTGAAGTTTTTTTTAACCAAATTTCATCCCTTCATATATATATATATATATATATATATATATATATATATATATATATATATTGAAATTAAACTACTTTGTTTTTCCCTCTTGAAAAAGTGTTTTCTGTTAGATTATAGTGGCTATTTTTTTAATTATAATTATCTATTTTTATCATCTAATTAAATTAAAACTAAATTATTTGATATAGTTATATCTAAAATCCAGGTTATATGTTTTTATTAAAAAAATTTCTTTGTGTGGGCTCATCATTACATTTAAGTTTTTTCTATTTTATGTAATCAAGAATTGTTTTTATAAATTATGGCTTAAAAAATCAACGTCATCATCATATTTAAAATTTATCAATAGACATAAATTGTGAATTGGGAAATACATTGAACAGAATAAAGACAGAACGTAAATTTATCAATTTTTAACCTAAGGAGAACATTGAATAAATAACAGTTGATAATAATAATAAAAACTAAATTTGCTATTTTTCTAAGTTATTTTGAAAAAAAACTGTTTGTTTTTATGTTTTAAAATTGATTTTTAATTCATTAATTTATTTATAATATTTTAAAATCATTAAAATAATAATAAAAACTAAATTTGCTATTTTTCTAAGTTATTTTTTGAAAAAAAACTGTTTGTTTTTATGTTTTAAAAGTGATTTTTAATTAATTTATTTATTTATAATATTTTAAAATCATAAAAAAAAATTAAGTTATTTTACTTAAAAAATAAGTTTTAGAAAAACTTCTATTATAATAATAAACGGGTGCTTAATGCCATCTCAAAACCTTAACAACAATCTCAAATGACAGGTCGTTCACTGTCCCCCTCGTCTAATAACCCAAAATACACTGGCAGGCTGGCTTCCCCCTCCTTCTCCTCGGCTCCTCCTCTCTTCCCATCTCCTCCTCATGAGCAGCGACGGCAACAACCACCTCTAAATACAGCAATCAAAGTTTAAAGCTTTATCTTCTATTTACTGAGTCTATCCTCTCACTCTTCTCACTTCAATACAAAAATCATCAAAAGAAGCAATTCAAGAACAGCCCTGATACATTTTATTAGTATTATGAGCTTTTCATTGCTTAGAAGAAGAAAATTTATAGCTTTATGCACTAATCCTGTTGGCCCAGAAATTATTTGCACAAATCCCACTCTAATACCCAAGACCCAACAAAACTCATGTCCCCAGAACCCTCTCACACGAAACCCACTTGGCGTTTTACAATTCTATGCCTTGTATTCAACACAAGCTTCAAAATTTCCTGAGTATGAGATGCCTTTAGTTACTTGGGGCATGGTTCAAGGTAAAAAAGAGAAGCTCGTTAGTCGTGTTATAGTTGGTGATTATCTTAAGAGCTTAGGGATAATTCCTGATGAATTGGAAAGCTTAGAACTTCCATCAACTGTTGAGGTTATGAAAGAGCGTGTCGAGTTCTTGCAGAGGTTGGGATTGACTATTGATGATATTAATGGGTACCCTATGATGTTAGGTTATAGTGTGAGGAAAAACATTATACCGGTGTTGGGTTATTTGGAAAAGATTGGTATTAGTAGGTCTAAACTCGGGGAGTTAGTTAAGAATTATCCGCAGGTGTTGAGCGCGAGTGTAGTTGTTGAGTTTCAGCCTGTTATTAAGTTTCTTCGGGGGTTGGATGTTGAGAAGCCGGATATTGGATATGTTTTACAAAACTATCCAGAGCTTCTCGGGTTTAAGCTTGAAGGGACGATGAGCACTTCTGTGGCTTATTTAGTTAGTATTGGTGTAAGCCCTAGAGATATTGGACCCATGGTTACGCAATATCCATACTTTCTGGGGATGAGAGTAGGGACTGTGATCAAGCCGTTTGTTGATTATTTGGTCTCTTTGGGTTTGCCAAAGATGATAGTGGCTCGGATGCTGGAGAAGAGGACATATATACTTGGATATGATCTTGAGGAGACTGTTAAGCCAAATGTGGATTGTTTGATTAGTTTTGGGATTAGGAGGGAAGCAATTGTTTTCATTGTAGCACAGTATCCACAAATTCTGGGTTTGCCTCTGAAAGCTAAGCTTTCTTCTCAGCAGTATTTCCTTAACTTGAAAATGAAGATTGATCCTCAGGGGTTTGCCAGAGTGATAGAGAAAATGCCACAGATTGTTAGCCTCGACCAAAATGTGATTATGAAACCTGTCCAGTTCCTTTTGGAGCGGAAAATTCCATACGAGGATGTTGCCAAGATGGTTGTAAAATGCCCACAGTTACTTGCATTGAGAGTTCCACTCATGAAGAGCAGCTATTACTTTTTCAAGAGTGAAATGGGAGGGCTGGTGAAAGAGCTTGTGGAATTCCCAGAATATTTCACCTATTGCTTGGAATCTAGAATAAAACCCAGGTACCAGATGCTAAAAAACAAGGGGATCAGGTCTTCACTAGATTGGTTCCTCAATTGTAGTGATAAAAGATTTGAGGAGAGGTTGGAAGGGGATTGCATCGAACCAGAGAGTCTTGCTCCATCATTTTGCATGGGTGGGAAGTTAGAGCTACCTGCGTGTAAAATTCTGTCCGACAAGGAAGACGACAGTGATGATGAAGATGAAGTACTTTTCAGGCGAACCGTAGCTCTTTAGCTTTTCTTTTTAGGTTATATCAGTGAATCATATTCACATATGCTACTCATGTCAGCTTTGATAAAATCATATTAAGCGAAACTGTTCAGTACCACGCATATGAAAAGTGTTTTCATGAGTGGAAATAAAAATTTGATGATATTGTTACCAAAAATTTGTTGGGAAATAAAAAACCTGGAAAATGAAATTTCGTTATATATTTTTGTAACAGCTGTTGATTCATGCTGTTAGTGTTTGATATGTTTACTGATGCTACTAGCTTGCTACGATAGTCCTGTCCATGCTTCTGCATTAAAGGATGTATGGAACTCATTTGGAACTGAGCTGCAGAGATATATCAAAAATAATTTTTTTAAAATAAAAAAATATTATTTTAATATATTTTTAAATGAAAAATATTTTCAAAAACATTTTTAAAAATAATTTCAACCATATTTACACACACTAAGTCAAGTCCAGTTTTGTGGTTTTTTGTTTTACTGCTATTGCCAACTTCCTTTGCATCTGCTAACCATTTATTAAATTTAATAGTTTGGAGGATACTAATATTAGACTCGTAATTATAATGATGGGATCCACAACTTCAACAAAGCACAGCTATCACGGTGAGTTAGCTGCACGGGCAGTGTTTTTCAAGATTGGCATAGCATGACTAAGAGTTTGATTTGATGTTTTTAGAATATTTTTATATGTAGATATTAAAAATAATTTTTAATAAAATTAAAAAATATCATTTTAATATATTTCTGAATTAAAAATATTTTCAAAAACAATACTCGTCACTAAAAAACTGACCAATCAATGCTCCAAAAATAGAGGTAATGTGCATGATCCCTGGAATGGTTCTTCCACCGTTGGGAACATAGGAACCTTCCAATATAAGCTGACAAATTATGTTCTTGATCGAAAGGAATAGACGAAGCCCGGAATTTTTTTTTTGACCAACCAAGTTCCAGATTCCAGGACTACATTATACACATCTGACCCTTGAAATCAAAATTGAAGAACAACGGAACCTAACTAGCATTCCGCAGTTAGCATTATCATATGCCGGAGCCCTATATCTCCTTTCTGGATTTACATTTCAATTAGAACATTTTTTGCACCATAAGTTGACACATTTTCATATTTAACTATAAATAACGCCGCATACAACAAATACCAAATCAAACGATCAGAATTTGTAATTAGAACTCGAGCTTACATTGCAAAAACCATCCAGTGCAAAGAAACCTTCATGGCTATTTAAACAAACAAAACACTCATACTGAACATGATATGATTCATCTCAAGTTTTAGCAGCTAGAGTGGGAAAAAAAAGACTAAATCTTAAATAAGGTAAAAAAACAAAAAGCATGATGGCGGTAGGGTACAAATTCATCAGTCAAAGCCTCCAAAGGAGCAACCACCAATGATCCAAGAGGCCCATCACGCCGAAATTGCATCAATACAAATCAGATCAAAAGTTTCTCAATGGCATCCTGAATTTCAAAAGGGAAAAAAAATAATGAGCTGAATTTAACAAGCTTAATACTACATGAATCCCAGAAACAAGAAAGAAAACAGATACCTTGAGTTGTTGAATTTGGGTTTTCAATTGACTCCCCTCATTTGTCGTCACTGAACAAGCAATGACAGGTCTTGTGACACCACATGCTCGGCCAAGTGCTTGCTTTGAAGAGACAAATACATAGGGGACATTCTGCCAATTCAAAAAAAAAAAATGAAATTCTGCCTTCAGAAAGTCATTAATGAAAAGAGGAGCACAGGCACAAAACATAATATATAATAATTGCTCTGTAATTAAATTTGCTTCTCTGGGATTCAATCTCATGTCCTCTGCATAAAGAGAGGTCCAAGGAACATTCCCAATTATTCTTTCATGATTGAAAAGGAAACACTAGTTGAATCCAACCTGTCCTGTCACAAGTCAATGGACTCTGAAGTCAACTTCTCCATTAATCATATGACAAAGAGCTAAGTTGTGTGCATGCACTTCTTTCAGAGAAAAATTTGTGGTGATTAAGAAGGATTACAAGTAGCTTGGAACTTAGGTTCTAGACAGGTTATACTTGAGGTGGATCCCAGAATGGCATTACATGCGATTTTGGGCAGGGATGATGATGTTATTACAAACACACTTTTCCACTATATGACTCCTCATAGCAGGGATTGGGCAGTCTGAAATGCTACACTTTTATTACATAGCTAATTCAGCATCAGATTGGCTTGCAAATTATTCATTTTACTTACAATTATACTTAAAACTCAAGATGCTACTCCACATGACTGTCTTAGCTTTCGGCAGGGTACAATTATACTTAAAACTCAAGATGCTACTCCACATGACTTGTCTTAGCTTTCGGCATGGTACAATTATACTTACAACTCAAGATGCTACTCCACATGACTGTCTTAGCTTTCAGCAGGGTACAATTATACTTAAAACTCAAGATGCTACTCCACATGACTTGGTTTAGCTTTCGGCAGGGTACAATTATACTTACAACTCAAGATGCTACTCCACATGACTGTCTTAGCTTTCGGCAGGGTACAATTATACTTAAAACTCAAGATGCTACTCCACATGACTGTCTTAGCTTTCGGCAGGGTGATATAAGGGGGTTTATGTTCCCTTGACAGTGTCCTAGTTAGTTTTTTATATATATATATATATATATATATATACCTTTTGTTACCAAGAAAGTAACATAAAGAGCAAGATTGTGGCAAACTCTAGAAATACATGACCTAAATTTGTCAATCATCCCACAGAGATCCACCACTTCCAGAATGAATAAGAGGTAGCATTTCATGTCAGCGGTGGAATGGGATCGTTAAGTCTTCATAAAATTCTCAAATGCAAATAGCTTGGCCGAGAAAAAAGTCACAAAAGCACAATATAATCCATTGAGATTTATTCATATTTAATCACATTTATTCAGATTATACAACTGAAGTCGTTATAATTAAAGACCAGCATGTGTGAAAACGTAATATATAACCAAAAAAGGCTTCCACAACTAAACTAATCACAAAGCTAGTTGTTGGTAATAACCAGGGAAAAAAGAAGAAAACAAATTAAATAAGCATAATGGCATAAAACCCTAAAATCGCATTATTTTAATACTATTCCAAGCACAGCAAACCAATTTACCAGACAACAGAAATCGCATCCAAAACAACAAAAACTCAAATATGAAAATGAAACAGTCAAAACCCGTCAACAAAAGTATAAGTAAATAAATAAATAACCTTGTCTTCAGCAAGCAAAGGGAGATGGAGAAGAATCTCAAGAGGTTCAGTATCAGCAGCCATCACAACAAACTCAGAGATACCTCTGTTAAGTGTCTTAGTAGCTGAAAAATCAAAACTTTATCAAAACTCCAGATTTTAAATTAGCAAAAAAAAACATAAAAATTACAACTAGTTTTGACAAAGCAAACCTTCATTAGCTCCTTTCTTGAGTTGCTTGTAATTAGCAGCTTGCTGAACAAGGTCAAGTATTGTTATGGACAACTGGGCATCTGCCAGTGGGTATGCTTTTGGATTCACTGCTTCTACTGTCTGCAAAATCAAACAAAACTTAACAAAATGAGATGTCTTCTAACGAATTCTTTCGTGAACAGTGATAAAGAGAGTCCAAGTACCATTTTTGGCTTTAGGGTTTTTCAGTCGAGGATGGAGAGACTGCCTCTGTTGAAGGTAAAGCAGGGGGCTAGGGTTTTTGGCTTGAGGTTTTCGGCTTTTCGCAGCTCTATTTATGAGAAGTAGAGGCACGCACAGAGGACAGTATTGATATGGTGAAACTCTTTGTTAGTCCTTAATGTATACATTTGTTTTCAATTAAGTCCTACAATAAAGATTTATCAGATGAGCTCATTCGATTCAAATTGTCTATCACCTACTTCTATTAAACTTTCACAAGGTCTGATTGATTCAAGATCTGGCTCGGGCTTATTAAAAATCAAAAGTGAGTTGACTTGATGTGTTTTGGTCAAAATTCCATTGAATTATTTTTAAAAAAAACTAAATAATATCATTTTGATTTTTTTTAAAAAGGTTAATCTGCTCGATATGTGGATCCTGTTAATAATCGATGGAAAAACTTATGGAAGCTAACATCAAGATCCAAGTGAGAAATATCTAAGACATTTGGGACCTAATTCATAATATTATTTATTTACAGGGCTCAATTGATATTTATGTAATACTTGGGTGACTGGTTTGAGGTTTCCTATGTTTAGAATCATAATGTCTTTGTTGATGTGGCTAAACCTAAGCCATTAGTTTTATATAACAGAACCTTTAAGTTAATTCAACAGCGACAGGTCATCTTACAATTTGACCGTCTTTCGTTTTTTTTTTTTATATATAGAATAAATGAAAGCATTGCCTCATTTTACTTATTTTCGAGGTATCGACACTTATTGAAATTTCATTTTAAAAATGTTTTTGAAAAAAAAATATTTTTTTATTTTTTATTTTAAATTAATTTTTCATGCTTTTAAATTATTTTCATATATTGATGTTAAAAATAATTTTTAAAAAATAAAAAATATATTATTTTGATATGTTCATAGTAGTATTATTTTCATATGTTCATATTATTATTATTATTATTATTCTCATTATCACTATCACTACTACCACCACCATTACCACTACCAATATCATAACTATAATTTTTGTTATTATTGTTGTTATCATTATCACCATAACTGTTATCATTATAACAAACTATTACTACTACTATTGTTGCAACCTTTTATGATTATTAGTCTTGGTGTAAATATTATCATCAATATCATTTGTCTGGATCAAGGTAGTCAAAATCGCGAGTCAACTCGCAAACTCGTACGAGTTTGCGAGTTGGCTCAGCAAACCTGGTTGGACCGGTAGAAAAATCGAAACCGGTCAAACTCGGTCAAACTCGGTCAAAATCGGGTTGACTCGTAAAATCGGACAAGAATTCGGCCTGTAGAAGGCATCCTCACCCTCCATGAGAGCTCACATAGTATGGAAGTTCAAAATCTCACAGCTTGAGACTTGAATTCAACCCACCAACAGATTTCTGCTAAATTGTATGCCATTTAAAAAAAGAAGAAAAGGAGTAAACGCAAAAAGAGACCCTCTCCAGTTATCTAAATCCTCTGCACAGACCCTTAAAAAAGAACTGCCTGTATTCAAAGAAAATGGAGAAGAGGAGATGACTCAGATGAGGGTGGGCGGCGTGGGAGAAGGAAATTTAGGGTTATGTTAGGGTTAGGGGCTTTTATACTTAGTTATAATAATAATAATAATAAAAAAAAGGTAGGTTTCTAGGGGGGGTTATATAAATTAATAATAATAATAAAAAAAAAGTAGGTTTATACGGGGGAGGGGTAATAATAATAATAATAATAATAATAATAATAATAATAATAATAATAATAATAATAATAATATGGGGGTTTATAATAATAATAATAATATTAATAATTAACATAAAAAATAGTTGGCATAAAAATTATTTTTAAAAAAATCCTATTAATTTAAGATAATAAATAACATTAATTAATTTATATTTCATATCAACAAAATATTTATTTTTAGTTTGTTAATTTTTACCTAATGAAATTCTATGGACATAATTGTTTTGTAATGTATTTTTCAATTATTTTGAATCATGCATGAACCTAAACTAATTAAGTTTTATGTCCATAATTATGCTATTTTGTATTCAGAAATATTTTACATACGATTTTACGATTTTAGCTGTGATTTTATGTTTTTTGTACGGAAAAATTCGGGTACGATCTTACGATTTTACGATCCGATCTTACGATCCGATTTTTCGGAGCCCTTTCCGATTCGTGTTAAAATCTCGATTTTGACTACCTTGGTCTGGATCATCTTGCGTGTGTCTTGACTTAATCTTCAGGCTCTTATGCTTGTGCCCACAAAAGTTTCTCACATAAAAACAAGTTAAGTCACTAGTTTTTATACTAGAGTCATTGCCCTAAGAAAATATAGTAGTGTGATTTGAACCCTGAACTTTAAAGGGAGTATATCTCTCAAGCCCAATCCCTTTATCACCAAGCTCATTATCATTACTAATTTCACCAAATTGCATTAAACTTTTCCATGTTATAAATAGATCCTGATAGAGAGGGTGTTATATTCTCCTTCGTTTTAAGACTTTACATGTCTATGCAATTGTTTCTCCAGCAGGCCACCCCTGTATCTCAATATGGAAGCGATTTTTTTTTTAAATTATTTTTTTTGGTGTTTTTATATTATTTTCATATATTGATATCAAAAATAATTTTTAAAAATAAAAAAAATATATTATTTTAATATATTTCTAAACAAAGAATATTTTCAAAATCAATTTCAATCTCACTTGTGAATTTTTGGTGAATCTTATTCTTACAAAACCTTGTTTCCAGTTCTGGATTGCTATTTAAATCTCCTGTTTGGTATAGCGGTTGCGGTTGTGATTGTGGTTGAAAAAATGGAGTTTTAAAAATGGAGTTTTTAACTGTGGTTCAAAAAAAGCTGTGAAGTGTTTGGTTAAAACTGTGGTTGAGTTTGAGGTTGAAAAAAAATAGTTTTGTGTGTTTAGTTATCATACTTTTATATTGTTTTTAATTAATTTTTAGATTATTTTAATATTAAAAATATATTCTTTATATTAATAAACATATATTATATAAACATTATTTATATTTTAATTAATTTTTAGATTATTTTAATATTAAAAATATATTTTTTATAAGAAAAAAATTTAACAGAAAATATAAAATAAATATATATTTTAGATAAATATAAAATATATATAATATATAAATATAAAAAATAAAATAAAATAAAAAATAAAATAAATATAAATATTATATATATAAATTAACAAGCCACTCCTCTCCCTCTCGTATGCAATTTGTTGCATTTTCATGAAACGGAGAACGAGAATCATGAAAAGCAGCTCTAAGCTGCTTTTCATGAAACGGAGTTTCATCCGTTTTTGTATGTGGGACCCATTAAAAAAACTCAGCTTTTTTCCTTAACCAAACATCAATATAATTATTGAAACTCCGTTTTTATGCAAACTCCGGTGGAAACTCACTACCAAACAGGTGCATAGACTGGAAAGGAAAAAAGGTGGTGAATAAAAAGAATAGTAAATGACTTGTGGTAACTTACAGATCTTGAACAAGTTATGGGCTTCAACCATCTTGGCTACTAATCATACACAAATGGTTTGGGCAGTAAATCAGAATGGTACACAAACAACCGGATAATGAATCAGAGTAGAATTAAGAATTACTAAAGAAGCCGATGCATCTTGTTGAGCCTGTTAGCCGGAAGGTTTGCTGTCAAAATACCCCTGAGCTCGGAGCAACCCCAAAAGTTTTGACCCCTCAGACGGGTGGTTGGCCGCCGGAGGAACCCGAAGCTCGGAACGATTTCAAAGTTTTAACAGCTCCTGCCCTTAGTATGTATTTGTGATACACTGCAGCTGCCAGTGCTCCAAGAAAAGGCCCGACCCAGAAAATCCACTGTCCACCAGAATGATTACAGAGATTAGACAACCATCCTAAATATGTTGGATCATTTATCTAATGTTGGGCTTATATGAGAATAATTATGTATTTGTGGACTGTCAAATAAAGTGAAGCCTAATTAAAATAATCTGCTAAGTATTTCTAGGCAATTGAGTTTTTTGGTGTATTTAATAGGGTGTGGACCTTTAATGTGTAGAGATTAAAGAATTATTTCTATTTTAGTGATGGGCTAAAATAGAAATACCAAAGGGTAAGAATGCCAAAAGGCATGAATACCAAAATGTACCCGGTTACCTATATATAGAGTCATGGTTCCCAGATTACACGTGTCACTTCATTCTCATTTCTGACATCCCATTATCAGAGAGAAAATAAGGTTAAGGTAGAGAGAATCAAAGGACTCTCAAAAGAGAACGTGTTAATCTGGAAGGTCATCCGTACGACTTTAGAGAGCAACTTTCAGATATGAATTCAGGTACGCTTCCGCTTTATCATTTATGCGTTCTTGATAATTCGACATGAATGTAATTTCTATATGGTATGAAATTCAAGTCATAACAAAATATGCTACTTTCCACTACTCACGCACTTGATAGAATGTTTAAGCAAGACTGTGTGAGACTGCAAAAATGCGATATGTGCATGATTTTGCGAATCAAAAGTAACTGTGGTTATAATTAAGATTTCTCTAAGATGTTGCTATATAGGGCTGTCAATTCCGTGCGTCACATCTTTAACTATGTTGCATTAAAATGCAAATGGAATAACAACGGTTAACATGAACTAAAGAGGTCAAAGAAGAACGCACCAGATCATCCATGGCTTCTGTAGGGCTACGATAAATCAAATTGGTACCAAGGCTTCTAGCAGGATTGATACCAGTTCCAGTGATGGGAATTGTAGCTAAATGAACCACAAACACAGCAAAACCAATAGGCAAGGGGGACAAAACCTGAACAGCGAAACATAAAAAAAAAACTCATAATTCTGCTTAACACCAGCGATCCATTAGTCGTTAGAATAGCTAGCATCATGTACTTACAGGGACGAGGGAGTCGCGAGCGTTCCGTTTAGGATCGGCGGAGGAGAAGACAGTATAGACGAGGACAAAAGTGCCAATGAACTCAGCTACTAAGCCAGCACCCTTGGTATAGTTACGTGTAACTACGTTAACAACACCTTCCGAGCTCTGCTGTTCATCAGAATTCGTGAAGCAGAACACAAACAGCACGCCAAGTAGAGCTCCAAGGCATTGCGCCACCGTGTAGGCGGCTGCTCGAATCAGCGACATCCTCCTTGTTAGGAGCATGCCAAATGTCACCGCAGGGTTAAGATGGCCACCTGTGGTTCAAATAAAAGATAAATTAAGCTCGATTTCCTGAAACATGAAATTTATCGGAGTGAAAGAGAAGCAAGTATATAATACCAGAAATTCCAGAAGTGCAGTAGACAAGCACAAAAATCAAGCCGCCGTGGGACAAAGCAATGCCAAGATAGCCAACACGACTACATTTGTCAGTATAATTAGGCTCCTTGTAATTAACAACGGTGGACACGGCGAGAAAAAGGAAGAGAAGGGTGGCAATAAACTCTGCAATTGTGGCTCTGTAGAATGACCACCGCTTCAGCTCTGCCATGTCTAACAGAGGAGCTGGTGGCGGGTCACGGTAATAATCCCTTCCATGTTGATGCTCTATGTTTCTCTCTTCACTCATTTTTTTTCTTTTCTTTTCCTTTCCTTTGCCAAGCTATCTTTCTTCTGCTCTTTTACTTTCTATACCACCACTTTATATATCACTTGGAATATTGGAAGGGAGTGATGGAGAATGAAGTGCTTATCTTCAAGATCGATCCTCTGTTTGTTTCTGCTGTATTTGAATTAGTCCCGGATATCATTTCTGACTTTGAGGAGATCATGTGATTATGGTCAAAAACTGCATGACTCTGACCTAAAAAATATTGCTATTAATGGGGGTGCGCGGCGGCTAATGAAGAAGATCGCTGCGATAAGGAGTCATAATGGCCACGTTGGCTTTGATGTGACTGTGGTAAGAAATTGCATGCTTTTGACATCGTCCACACGCGTCTTCTGCGAGCCTGTTTATAATATAACTAGTTAATTGCCTGCACTACATTGCGGGCCGAACAAATATTTTTTATAATTATTGTTATTGAAATAATTAATAGATTTTGCTAGTTTAAAAATAAAATATAATATCTATACATATAAGGTTTGATATAATAAAACACATCAACACATCCTATTATAACAATAGCAACATCGAAGGCTTAACATATAAAAATATCATTACTATTATTGCTAAAACAATAAAAATTATTAAATTATTCCAATGAGAAAAAACTCAAAAACATTAATAAAAGAAAGCAAGAAAAAAAACTAAAATTATTATTATAATTATTATTATTGCATGAATAATGGAAAAATAAATTCAATAAAAGAATAAATTCAATGAAAAAACAAATTCAAGGAAAAAAAAAAAAAGCATAATCAATTAGACCCTTGCCCTCCTTGCTTAGCAAACAGGCGCGTTGTCCACTAAGCTATAGGCACTTCTTCTTATCCTAATGTGAAAAAATAACTAAATATCAGTAAATAAGTGAACCAAACGACTCGAACCGAAAACTGAACAACACTATTATAATCCACAGTGATTCTTCTCACATGCTACAGTAATCGACTCTCATCTTTTTTAATATATAGTATAATATGCTACTCCAAATAAAAGAGGAGACAACGAGACATAACATGATATGGTAGAAGCTCATTTTTTAGCAACTAGAGTTGCCATATGTGCAGATGATTGTGCACCCTCTAATATATTTTTTTAAATTAAAAATATTATTCGAATGATAATTATGTACCCATCCTTCACCAAACTAACAAATAACAAAAAAATGAAGGCTAAAATACCTTAATAGATCTGCTCCCAATGAATTAATTTTTTTTTTGAATTTAATGGTACATGTGAAACTCTATTATGTATAAAAAATAAAAATATCTAAATATCCCTACTTGGAATTGGAACCCTTTATTTTTTTTATTGCTCGAGGACATTTTGATTATTCTACTGTTTATAAATATATTGAATAAAGCAAAATATTCTAGATCAAATTGATAAATGACTAATGCACCATAAAGATAAACATGCCCTTAATCTATCGGCAACCGATTTTTCACGTGAAGAACAAAAAAGTCACCTTTCTGTAGCGGTAGAGGGGCTACAATGAACCTACCATGCTTTTTAGTATATTTGTTATAAGGTATATACTTTTGAGTTAATAATATTTTTTTGTGCATAAACTCAGTTTTTTTTTCCTGTTAAAACATGGTTTTTTCAAAAAAAAAAATTGTTTTGAAAGTGATTTTTTTTTACATCAATATATTAAATGATGTATTTTGCTATAAGGTATATATTTTATTTACATCAAATTAACGTATTTTTTAAATATTTTTTTATAATTTTGATGTATTGATGTCAAAAATAAAATAAAAACTAAAAAATATATTTAATATATTTTTAAATGAAAAATATTTTTTAAATAATACCATGCACATGTGAACACTATTCTTCACTAGAGCAAATCCTTTAGTTTCTTTCCTGTAAATTCAATCCCTAAAGAGGAAATGCTGATTTCACCTCCTAAGCACCTTTTTTTTTACCTCAACTACATATTTAATCAAATTATAATTGCAATAATGCACAGAAGTGTTCATATAGACCTAATGGACAAATGGCTTGAAGATGGCGAGTACTCTTCATTAAAATACAGCAATAGCCAGGCGTGGGGTAAATATTTGGATGATTTTGAAGAACAAAATGTGTCTTAGTCTTGAATTTTTTTTTTTTTTTTATCAAAACCAAACCAAAAATAAAAAAAGAATATAGAGAGTAATTTTTGCAAATAACCACCACAATACAGTGCATATGATGGAGATTTTGCGTTTCATTAAAAATTGAGTTATTCTTTCAACCATGAAAATTTGAACACCTTGTATTGATAGTTTGATACTACTATAGCTTACTTGAACTCTGCAATCTCAAACACTCTCGCGGTTCCATCACCTGAACCCGAGACAAGGTAATCTTGACTAGCAGATATAGATAGAGATTGAATGGCATCAGCATGGCCACTAAATGTTCTTATGCAATCACCAGAGAGACTATCCCATAATCTCACTTTCCCGTCCACACACCCTGTAGCTACGTATCTGGATGCACCAAGCCATGCCACGCATGTAACTCCATCCTGCTCACCAGTTCACTTTGTGAGACATGGAATTTTGATGCCATTGTAACAAGCCAAAACATAATTGGATGATAGTTAATACAAGTGCTGTATATATGAAGTGCTAAATTCAATAAATATGGCTTTAGTTAATTCATCTTATTGTCTCAGCTTTATGATTCTTGGGCGACTAGCAATTCTGATTAGGAAATTATGATAGTTCAAAGGGGCTTCTGCATTAAACTGATCATCATTTGAGATGTGCAAAGTACTAAAATGAAATGAAAACAAAATTCAAACGGACCTTGTGTTCACATGTAGCACGGGGCAATGAATGCTGCAGATCCCAGATGATTAGTTTTTGATCCAAGCCTCCTGTAGCAGCCCAAGGGGAGCTGCCATGCACATGGTAGGAAGCAGGAGTGTTAAACTAGGTCACATGAATCCAAAGTTAAAATTGATTACAAAAAAATTTGCATATCTTTTTTGTTCTCCCCACCCGCTTTCATTTTCCTTGGAGAAGGGAATGGGACATTTTCTTATTGATCTATTGAGATTTTACAGCTTGCCCTTTTTACACTTATCATTTCAAAGCCAGTATGAAATGACTAGGTCCAAAGAGTTTACCTATAGGGAAACTCTACCATTACAACAAAGCAGACAAAAATGATTCATGGGAATGAATTTATTAAATTGAGTGAGAGAAAAGAAGACTATTTGATAGGGAAGTCAAGTTCAACAGCATGTCACTTGCTTTCATGCTGCCTCAAACCAACAGTAAACTGTATGGTTGAGGTTTATCAGTATGAGAATGGTTTAAGGCTAAAAAGTCTAGACACTTGGCACATATGTTTTTAAGTTGCACTCCTCTTTGCCAGGCGCTCCTCTAAAATGGAGCCAATATTTCATGAAATGGAATCTGATCTTGCACAAATAAATTACAGCACCACAAGCCTGTAGATCTTCACTCACAATTCTGTATAATTCATATCATTGTCAAAATAAAGAAATACATAGAATCTTCATTTGTTTACCAACATGGCAATCCGACTACATGACATTATGAAGTCAGATACCCTTATATATGCACAACACAATTTATAAACAATGGCTATATCCATTCCAAATCTAGAAACTTTCTTTTTTAAGCAGACATGTCTCAATTTGAAGATAATGTTTCAGATAAAAGCAGAGACTCTTATAAATTCACAACAGAGTAACGGTTATTGGCTTGTTGAAAACCAGCAACATTCAATCAACTTTTTCTCTCAACTACACCAAAGCTTAGCTAATGTCCACATGTGTTCCAAGTTTCACTAGATAATTGTCTGTTAATTGCCAACCTTTTAAAATTTATTAATCATCAGAGCACGTCCAATTTCTCCCAGTTCCTACCATGTAACCTGTTGTCTCACAGCCATGCACGCACACAAACACAGAGAGAGAGAGAGAGGGGGGTAGAGAGAGAGAGAGAGATTGTAAATTCTACCTAGGTGCAAGCTCAACACATTCGACAGAATCAGAGTGAGAAGCAAGAGAGCTAACCACCTGTTGCAGGGAAATGTGTTTATTAAACAGGCTGCCAATATGATCAAATCGTACAAGTAAACATTTGAAAAGCATTTGCATCGACAAGTATACCCATAATGATAACAGCAAATCCAAACATTCCAAGAAAACAAAAAAATGTAGCAGGAGATTTCCAAGAATATGACAAGTAACATAAAAGAATGCTAGAAATTTAAAACCCGCTCAAATGCTGATAGAAACATGAGGACCAACATATCCCACATTATAAAATTTTAGAGCTACAAGTGAAAGGTATGCCAGGCAGCCCACATGAAAGCGTAAGCATAGCCCACTATTAAATAGTGCCCTTAGCAGGATGAAGCTTTAAACCAAAAGCTAGGTAAATTCAACCACACACCTTGGCTGAATTCCAGACCAATCAAATAACTCTTGATGAAGAATAGAACTTGAGCACATGTTAACCATACAACTAACTTAATTGTTTCAGAATCGAAAGAATCTCAAGAAAATGACCCAAAGGAAGATCTTAAAACAGATGAATTTTCCGGGAATCTGCACTGGCATTTAACTTGTCAAAGATTGGGTAACGATGGCTTGTTCATTCATTCAGCAACTACACTTCAATCCACCATGCTGAATTTCATGTGACAATGTGATGCAGGCACTTTTGGACTACTAAATATTTTTCTCAACTTATTTTTCTTTTCTTCTTTAGTTTAGGAATCCTAATGCTAGTTGGATTCTATATTAGCTATATAACTTTCAACAAGGAGGAACTAGAATAAATAGGACTGTCTAACTTATTTTTCAGACATCTTTTATGTTATCATCAACCATTATATGTTTTAAATGTTCTCTTCAGAGTACAGACCCTAAACCTATTTTCCAAGTTCCAACTTCAATTTCTTCTAGTTTTAGCCAACAATTTTCTATTTTTGCTGTATTGAGTTGATTTCTCTTCCCACCCTGCATCAATCTTCTGACGTTTGAAATCATAAAACATAAAACCCAGCATGCTAAAGCTTGCTGGAATCTCAGAAGTTGTTGAAGTGACGTTTGAATACTAATCAATCTTTATTAACTATCATGATTTCAATCATGACTTTCACTGTAATGAATAAGGCTCTCCAGATACCTCAATAACCAGAAAGGTCTAAAAAGGAGCATGACAATGCACAACATGTCAAAGAAACCAAAGGCACTGATGCCAAAGGTGTGACAGTTAAATAGGACACAACTCAATAATATATAAAAAATTGCGAACATAATATAAGAATATCATGGAATGCAAGAAGAAACAAACCCTGCCCGAAGTTATGTTCACAATGTGGACAGAATTATCCTTCGAACCAGTAATAGCAAGAGTTGAATCTGAGCTCAATGCCATGCATGTCAGTCCATCAGTGTGGTATGGATGACCTGAAGAGCAGAGTTGTCAGAGATGCCAAACAAAGCAATCTCCTTTGATTTTTATGATAGCTATTTTCAAGGTAGGATAGAATATGAACATGTAGCCTGGGTGAATTTGAATATGGTTTTTATTGATGGCTTCCATACCATGTATATTTAAAATTCACTTTGTCATTATCTGAAGGCAAGCTAGAATTTGAATATGTAGCCTGGAAGAATTAAATTATGGCCTTTATTGATGGCTTCAATACCAAGTAATTTATCGAATAACCAAATAAATAGCCTTTTCACAAGATGAAATGGAGATATAACTTCAGATAATGACAAACTGGATTTTAAATGAATACCTCTCACAACATGTATGTTTTCGCCACTTTTTGGATTCCATATCCTCAGGGATGCATCATCAGACCCAGTACAGATTATTTTACCTGAAGCAAGCAGCAGATAGATTTGAAAAAAAAATGAAAAAGAAAGAGGCTAAAAATAAGTTCTTCAAAAAAATTAAGAAAAAGAAAGAGTAGTTTGATACCATCAGGGGTAAATTCACCACAGGTAACACTTGCCTCATGTCCTGTAAATGAATTAAGATAGGCACCTTTGTCAGCATTCCACATCCAAACACTTTTGTCCTCAGAACCTGCCAACACCAAATGCCCTTTTGGATGCCACCTGACCCACTGAGAAACCACATGGTTGATAATCAGACTTAAAAACACCCAACAAAATAAATTAGTGCCACGAAATTCAGTCAGCAAGTTCACCTCAATGCCCTCATCAGGACCTTCGAGTACACATTTATGGTTTCCCGATGAAGCATCCCAAATTTGAACAAGTCCGTCTAAACCTCCCGATGCAAGCAACTGTCCATCACTACTAAAGGCTAAACTAGACACAGAATCCTTATGACCTGTAAATATTTCTAGAAGGTTAAGTAACAAGGACCCAAGATCAAAATTATGCACATATAACAAGCACAGATATAAGTGCAGAAAAAGACCTACACTTCATCGACATTCATTATAGCAAGTATCAGGACACACAGAAAGTTTCAATGAATGAGGGGTTATATCACAAATCAAAAGAAGAAACATAGCAGGTTGATCAATCATGCTACAAAGCAAACAATGAGCAACAATTTCTAACTCCGAAGATTCCAACAACTAAAAGAGATCCATGATATCGGGGATCATTTTAGCTCTCATAACTCAACTATACCTTTGAGCTCAGATGCCCAATCTCCAACACCAATCTTCCAAAGAAACCCTTTGTCGTCTCCTCCACCGGTCGCCACTAGTAAAGGATCTGTTGGACTGCAGGATACTGTATAGAGCTCACCTATACGCAAATAATAATAATAATAAATACTCCATTACTTTTCTTCCTGATAAAATGCAAATGCTCCATTTCATTGGTCCAACAAATTAAAACAAAATAAAGTTCTATAAATACATTTTTTGGCCATTAATCCACAATCATTGATTTAATTGTAAAATTAATTAACTAACTAATTGCAACATAAAAAGGATAGAGAATTCCAAGAAGAAAAAAAATACCAGTATGACCGGTAAATATGTGCATAGAATCATCCGTGTCGTCGTCGTCGTCGTCCGCATCAGGAAGATCTACGAATTAGTGAATTATTTATCAATTTAATATCAAATCACAGCTTGATTAATAAATAAATTAATAAAGCATGAATGATTGTAGTTATACCTTCTTCATCGACGGCGACTTCGTCGATGATATCGGATTCGTCGAGGAAAACTTCGCCTTGATCGTCTTCTTCCTCGTCGTATAGTTGTCGAGTTGGACTGTTCATTTTTTCGTGTTTTATATTCGATTTCTGTGTTTTCCGATGCCTCGGCGTTGTCTGCTGGAGAAGAATGAGAGGTTTTAGCTAGGGTTTTATTCCTATTATCGTTATTGCAGTTGCTTATTGGAGTGGCGCGTGAAAGTACTGCTGGGATGTCTTTGCTGTTTTTTTTCCTTCCAGTTGCTTGTTACACGTGGTTCTTTTGACAGGTCTGATTGTCGCCTGACCGAACCTTATTTTTAGTTAAATATAATAAAATATTAATTTGATAAAGTTATTTTAATTAGATAAAAACTTAATTAAATTAATATTAATAAAAAAATAATAAAACTTAGTCGTTTCTAATACAATTGACTTGGTAATAGATTAATTTTTATGATGTTTCAGTGATTTAAATTATTTTAAATTGATTTTCAAATCACGTTTGATAATTATAATTTTGAGTTATTGTTGAATTGTTTTTTTAAATCACATGACTTTTCAAGGATTATATATTCCAAAGTGTGGAAAGTTAAAAAAAGAGTAATTATAATAGTGATAAGAGCAATAATAAATTTATTATCAATATAAAACTTAATTTATCATGTACTTTTTTTTTAAAACTCATCGATTAGATTTGTGGAAACAACTCCAATGTTTTACATATAATATTTCTATAAGATTGATATTTTTTTTTTAGATAAAGTATTTTTTATTATTTTTAGTGTCGAGATTAGTTGTTATTTTTAAAAATTTTGTTTGATTTTCCTTTAAATATATTATTATATGTATGATAATTAGAGTTTAAAAACTAGAGCTAAATATTTTTTTTGAGTATGCGTGAGAAATTAAATTAAAAAACTGTGTAAAATAAATATTTAATTAAATTAAACAGTTAAATATAAGAAAAACTTCTTCAATATAAGTTTCAAATCTTACTATTTTCTAATGAGACAATAAACTTCATTCACCCAACCTTAAGTTT
The DNA here is from genome assembly GCA_009078335.1 of Salix brachista. Lineage (NCBI taxonomy): Eukaryota > Viridiplantae > Streptophyta > Magnoliopsida > Malpighiales > Salicaceae > Salix > Salix brachista. The sequence goes on from CM018590.1 coordinate 15,612,602, forward strand.
CAATATAAATGTATAAATATAATATGCAAAAATAGTGATTTAATTTCTGTCTATTGTGTGTGCTCACCTTCATATATACACCTACCAATTTTATTTTATTTAAAAAAAAAGAGTTAATTAGCATTACTAATGATAAGATATTTTTTGTGATTAATATTAATGTTAAGTAATACAATTTTAAAGAAATAAGATATACATTTAAAGATAATATTAAATCACATAAATTTTTCAAACCATTAATCCGGGATATTAGACATGAAATATTATATATAAAAAAGTTGCAAGACTTATTTTTTAATAAATAGAACATCAAATAATAAATTATTTGAATGATTATTCTCATTGTTATTATTATGATAAAACTAAAATAAATATTATTAGCATAAAAAAAACATTTAATATGAAGAATAAATAAAAATAACAATAAAAAAAAGAAAGGAATAAAGGGAAAAATAAATAAATATATATTTTCCATAATCTATAATAAAAATAAATGATAAACATTATTATTATAGTCACACCACCACAAATAGCTCAATCTCTATTAGCCCATCAATGTTCTCCACTTGTCAACTCCATTATCCCCAATCACACAATAAGTGGCTCTCATCATATTTCCTACCAGACAAGATAACCCCCACTTCCACCACCCCACATTCACCAATCCCCACCAATCCCCACCGTCCATTCCTCTCAAAACCCCCCTCTCCACCACTCCCGTCTCTCAAAAACACTTCACCAATCAAAAGAAGAAAGTAAGTCTCCGCCACCCCCCATCTATCTCCACTGTTGCTGGCAACATGGCTTCAGCACTCCAAAACGCCACCGCTTCACTCCAATCCAAAATCCCACCATCAGCAAGGTCCCCGACCAACTTCACCTCCCCAAAACCCGTCAACCTCTCCTTCACCGCCACTTTCCCATCGCTCAACCTCTCCACCACCGCAACCACTGCAAACCGCCGCCGGGGGGGCTCAGCCTTGGGGACCAAAATGTCAGCAACAGCAGCAGGAAGTTACGCATCAGCACTAGCTGACTTGGCAAAATCCAACAACACATTAGACGCAACCGCGTCCGACGTCGACAAAATAGAAAGACTGTTTTTAAACCCAGCAGCGTCTGACTTCTTTGCTAACCCAACAATAGACTTGGAAAAGAAACGGCTAGTCGTTGATGAGTTCGCCAAGGAGTCCGCTCTCCAACCCCTTACAGCGAACTTCATTAACATCCTTATAGATGCAAAAAGGGTTGATCTGATTAAAGATATAGTGGTAGAATTTGAGAAGGCTTACAATAAGATGACAGATACACAGCTTGCTGTGGTGAGTTCAGTTGTGGCTCTTGAGTCGCAGCATTTGGCCCAGATAGCAAAACAAGTGCAGAAATTGACTGGAGCTAAGAATGTAAGGATTAAGACTGTGATTGACCCAAGTTTGGTTGCTGGGTTTACTGTAAGGTATGGGAACTCAGGGTCTAAGTTGATTGACATGAGTGTGAAGAAACAGTTGGAGGAGATTACTGCTCAGCTTGACTTGAGTGATATTGAACTGGCTGTTTGATTTTAGACTTATTTTTTGTTAATTTCTTTGCTGGTAAATTATGTGGTTTTTTTTTTTTTTTTAATTGTGGTTTTAGTATGGGTTTTGTAATTGAGTTATTATTGGAATGAAATGTATTTCAATGTCTTCCTGTCTTTTGGCGACATTTTTGGTTTTTTGCAATGATGCTTTGAGTAGAGAATCTGAATTTGAGGGTTGTCTCTGCTTTGAAGATAGAATTTTTTCATAGAATTGTTAAATAGGGCTGAGCATGAATCAAGGACTCAATTTTTGTTTGGATGGAGCCTCATTGAGGAAAGTGGAATAGGCTCCACCAAGGTGAATTTGTTGGCTTGTTAGCAAGAAAAAGAAAATGTTGAAGTGAAATTCTTGAGAGTCATATGATATGATTTATTATCCTGTTGAACTTACAGATCTTGTCTGCAGAACATGCCATGATTAAACTTCGACCATTGCTGAGAAGAAAATTTAGAATCTTGCAAGCCCATTAACCAGAGCCCTGATAGATTGGTTCGAATGATAAACAAAAACCTCCATTGACTTGAAATCTCTAATTTGAGTTCCACCATTAGCTTTTCAGAGAGAGAATGTATTTATATGTAACTAGCTTCATTAGGTTCTTCTAAGTTGTGGTTGTGACAAGATGCTGTGGATACATTGCAGGAGTTGCTCGATTGTAATTAGGATTAATGCTTGTGAGGTCTGGTCTCTACCTTTTATTTTGTGTTTAATATATCTTATCAACATTTTACATTATATTCTCACATTAAATAATTATTTATTACCATAAGAATCATAGAAATCTTACATCTTGAGCAAACACGAAAACGACCAAGCTCATTCACACACATTTATTTATAATACTTAAACTGTTAGTCTTCTCTCACTAGTGGACCGAGCAGCTCTTGTGTTTCAGATTTTATCTTCTTTATATCCATATATAATGTTTATTTTCTTACATGATCTCTGATGTTATTATCTAAAATAAGCAATCATGTCGATGCTGGATTCCTTCTTCGACAAAGGCTTTAAAGCTGCAAATGGCAATTCATTCTACCCTTCTCTTTTTTGCTTTTGGTTTTTCGTTTTCTTGCTTAAATTATGGTTCAATTTGGATTTGGAATTCTGGGTTTTGTTTGGTTTCTGAGAAAATGTTAACTTCAGCAAGGACATTCAAAATCTAACGTTTCATTGAAATTAAGCGATGAAATTCAATGTGCAATCTTTTTTTTTTTTGTTCTTCTTTCTATAAATGAAAGAAATAAGTAAATAGAAGGATTTGGAGAGTTCTTACTTTTTTTTTGAATGATCATGTTAAGATTAAATGCAATCATTGATTATTTTTGGGGGGTTTGAGAATTCATCTCGGATGATTTAATGTATTTTGTGTTGATCAATTCTAGGATTCATGTTTAGAAACCTTTTTTGTAGCAGGCAATGAAGTTCATTTTACCTTGTTCTTAAACAGATTTAACAAAATATCGTGCCTATTTATTTTTATATCCGATTTCATTTTATGAATGTGATGAATATTGAGCAACCTCTCATGACAACAACAGGATTTAGCTACGTTCATACCATAGTTGATAAGCTAGAACGCAAAAACTACAAGATATTTCATCAATCCAGTTCCTGATCACAATCACTGTGACTTCTGCCTAATTTCTTGATTCCAAGCACTTGGAGGTCTTGAATCCATCAATGCTCAAACCCACTGATCGTTCTCCATTGGAAGAGGCTCACGGGTTTAAACTAGAAATTCAACCAACAACCAGCTTTTGAAAGGGTTTGAAAAGTTTCCTCCATTGAAATGTTTTCCCCACTTTTGATTCGATACTGGTTTCGATCCACAGAGTATCAGTCTAGTTTCTGCTTCGTTGAGTTAGCGTTTATCTAAACATCCCACATCGAAGAAGCACACGAAGTCACATGGGAATATTGGTATAAATTAGAAGGCCTCAGCAACGTTATCCATACTTACCTGGACGGGATCAATGGGTGATCATTAAGGCTCATGGTCTAGGTCAGTGACCTCCATTGCACTTGAGGAGGGGTGCTGGCTTAAGGTCTCCCCAAGAGGGAGAGCCTACGTCAAAATTTGTGGCAGAGGGGGCTGCGCGAGTCGCGGCCCCTGCATAATCCTAGTCCAAATGTTTGGTTACACTGCCTTCGAAAAGTTCCAGGTTTCGGGTAAGTTTATCTAAAGGAGAGAATTAATTAAAGATAAAAACATCATCTAATTAAATAAATCACATACTTGTGTAAATAAACATATATAAAAAGTCATCAGCATCATATAAAAACATAATCTGAAAAATTAAGATAATATTACATCTTACTTGAATATGTTTAATAAATTTATTTATTAAAATTTAAAAGACGTGAGCTGAGCACCTGCAACTAGAACAGTCGGTGTGCAAACCAATGAAGGCACAAATCCAGTAACAAATCAAATTTCACAATATTTAAAATAGTAACCAGCGTTCCCTGGGAGTTCTATGTACTTAAATTTGAAAAATTGACTGCTCAGGCCTGCTCTTCCATAAAATTGCAGCAGGCAACATTGAACTGCATGGGCTGCATCCAAATATCAGACTTCATTGGCACAGCGCAGATGACACAAATTGCAGCTCAACAACACGACTCATGCACAAAAGTAATGAATACAACGCAGAATGGACTCGCATGAGACTTGAAATCAGGATACATTCATCAAATCAAAAGAAAAATTGAGGGGGGGGTAGTAAAATTATGATAAAAAAATAGGTGCGAAGTAATTCCTATCTTGTAACCGTGCCGCCATGGTCACCTTGGACCAGATAACTCGACTGCATGTAGATTTTCGGTCGAGTCAACAATCCAATCAGAATTTGGATGAGGGGCTAATTCCACCTCCTGTCGAAGAACTTCGACCTTTTGCCACTCATCCCATCTCTCTGCTAAACCATCACCTTCGAGCATCCTCACCACTTCTGACATCTTAGGCCGCTCCGTTGGGGTGCCTTGCGTACAAAGCAGAGCAACCTGGATTAGTTGCTCCACCTCTGCTCCCACATATTTGTTCTGGAGATCAGGATCTACTAGCATTTCTAACTTCTTTACCTTAAGAAGTCCTTTTACCTGAGCAAACATCCATTCCATTAGATATATGAACAAGTCACTGTTCCAGAGCCTTGTAAAACAGGCAAAAAGACAAGACTTCGACAAAAAGATAAAATACAATAAGAACATGGTGAAGTGTGCATACCCAATCAAGCAACATGACATCATCATCGTTTGCCAATCGAGCAAGGTCAAAGGCCCTCTGTCCAGTAATTAGCTCCAGAAGCATGATTCCATAACCAAAAACATCAGTTTTCTCAGATGATTTACCAGTAGATAGGTACTCAGGAGCAATGTGCCCTATTGTACCACGGACAGCAGTGGTGACATGGGTATCCTTGTAGTCCATCAATTTTGCTAGCCCAAAATCCCCAACAACAGCCTCAAATTCCTCATCCAACAAAATATTTGCAGCTTTAACATCCCGATGAATAATCTTCGGGTCACAATGATCATGCAAATAAGATAAACCCCTTGCAGATCCCAATGCAATTCGCTTCCGTGTTGGCCAATCTAGAGGAGGTTGTGATGGTGGGCGTTCTAAAAAATGCATCGATAAAACAATCAAGACAATGATATAACTGCACAAAGTTAGCATTAGAAAGCACAAAGAATGATCAACCTATCGAATAATCAAAACAAATTGTGTCAAGGCAGTTAAAATATCAATGACAACAAGGTTTACCCCTCAAACATGATGCAACACTTCCATTAGCCATGTAGGGATAAACAAGCAGTCTTTCAGTTGGTGTCATGCAAAAGCCACGCAAGCGGAGGAGATTCCGATGCACAGCCATGCTTATCATCTCAACTTCCGTTTGGAACTGCAGCTCTCCTCCAGGTGTACGCTCTTCTTTAAGTCTTTTTACAGCCACCAATGAGCCATCTGCAAGACGTCCTTTGTAAACCTTACCAAATCCTCCTCTACCCAGGATATTTTTGTTGCTAAAGCTATCTGTTGCAACTTGTAATTCTCGCAGTGAAAACCTCTTAAGCTGTCCTAGATGAACCTCAGGATCCTCTTCAGCTGCAAAGAGAAACATATTTCATCAAACCATCCTATGAAATCTAAATCTGTTTTTTTTTTTTTTTTCCAGTTAAAACCTAACCAGGCACATCAAAGAAGAATTCCTGAGGCTTCCTCCGACGCCACCAAGCAAATGCTAATGCAGGGACAGCAAACAGCAAGGCTGCACCAGCTGCTACTCCTCCAGCAATTGCACCGGTGGCACTAATACCTCCTGAAGTTAGATGCATAAAAAGAAAGAAAACGAAGAAGAAGATAAGCAGAAACGGATATCGAATTCTTGCCAAAATATTCTTGTAAACCAAATAGTGATCAAAATTAATGAGGCCCGGCAGTCCACTCCACTTTCACTAATTATTACCAATAACACTAAAACTTGGGAGTTCAGCCTAAGCCAGGGAAACACAATTAAATTGATTTTAATTAATTTAAAATTCTACAAATTAAAATGTGTTGCAATATAATTCTTGTACAAGTATTACCACATCACATATTAAATATTCAAGCCAGTGTGTACAACACAATAATGTCAATAAAAACATGCCCTCATATTAATAGACCAGCCTGAGCAAATTCATATGTACATTTGCAGGATGTATAACTTGGACCACATAACAGTTCATATTGACCAAGCAATAATAGAAGAACTTTGCTCATAAGAACCCAGGTCAGCTCACATGCCAAAAACATTGACCAAACATGCTGAAGGCTTAAGAAACACTATAATGTGAGAGCACGATCTGCGCTTCTTAATTTCAAACTGAGAATGAATGGCAGATTACCTGGAGTAGAAACTGGAGGAGATGGGACAAATGGTGGAGGAGGAGAAAATGGAGGAGAACCTGGGCAGGGATGACCAGTAACCGGTCCACAGAGAGCCAAGTTGTTAGCAAAACTGAAAGGGAAAAGGAAGAATTTCAGAAGCACTTTCAAAAGCAGTCCATCAAGGGCAGGTGATGCTCTGATGATCATCAAACCTGATGGGAGTGAACAGTGAGAAGGAACCATTATCTGGAACCACTCCAGAGAGGTGGTTGTTTGAAAGATCCCTGTGTTCAAAAAAGCAAAACACAAAATCTTAGCTTTGTATCACATGATTTCTTAAAGAGAGATTTCTTCTTCAAAAATAGTAACTGGGCACTCACAATACTTGAAGTGCTGAGATATTAGTCAATGACATTGGAATGGGCCCCACCAAACTATTGTTATTAAGCCGGCTGTCCATGCACCAAACACGACAGGAACAAAAAAAAGTTAAGCTCCAAAATTAACAAGAGACACAACTTAAATTACAATCATAAGCAGATATCATAACAGTATATTGTGGTTAAGGATATATAAGCCATGTTAAATAAAGAAATGGCATAATTAATTTGGCATGTGTGTGAGGATGCAGGTTAGCAACACCCATGTGCTAGTGTACAGGCATGATTGCAATTTATCATTGCAGCAAAGATTGAGACTGAATATTTTAGGAGCATACTTACAGGAATCGCAATTTTGACAGCTTGCCCAAAGTGTCCGGGATGGGACCAGTAAAGCTATTCAAGTAAAGATCCAAGCTCACCAGGTTAGTCAAATTTCCAAGATCACCAGGAATTGGTCCGCTTATATTGTTACTATAGAGTTCCCTGTTGCAAACAATATGGCTTAATGAATCATGCAAGAAAAGGTTAAAAAATGAAAAGATGCATCAACCATAAACTCACAAAACAAAATTAACAAATTGCTAAGGGATTTTTTAATAACTAGATCAAGCATGATATACGTTTTCATCTGTTCATCACTATTGGATGGAAATTCCAAGTGGTGAAATTAAAATTTACCACACAATTCTCCAGGGCCTGGCCTGATCCACAAGAGATGCTGTTACATTACAACCAACTACAACTTCAATGTATGGAGCCAATACAAGATAGTGGATCAAGCAGCAGAGATTGTGCTTCCAGTTTATGAAACATCAACTCCACAAATTTTCAATCATGGAGGTTATTGCTAGACCACATTCAATTTTACCACTGAACAAATCTACAAGCACACAGTTTACTACCAAAAAGCATAGCATCCTTTTCCTGAAATCTTAGATTATTTCAACTTGCCTATACCCGAGGATAAATTCCAGTACATGTCAGATCATTCTGCAAATACCTCAAGAGGGCCTTTTACCTGGTACAGTGTTGAAATTTATGGAAACACATTCTACACTTGGATTGCACTAGTTCCATATCAAAAAAATTTCAAGAAAGAAAAGGTAAACTTTTTGATGGTTTCACAATGAAGTATTTCTGGGGAATCAACTATTATTCAATTCAACAAAGAAATAAATGCTTATGACCATTTATTTGTCCCCAAAATGCAACTTGATGTATAACATTACATTCTGAAATTCCCTTTACAAGAGCAAGAGAATTGGTGCATTGCACCATTATGTAACCATTTAACAAAAGAAATAGATATATTGCATTCAAATCATGGAGCAGGACTTACAAGTATTGCAAATTCTTAAGTTGACCAAGCTGTGGAACAAGCTGACCAGATAAAGCAGCATTTCCAAGATCACTGTGAAATCAAGAAGAAATATCACATGCTATATTCCTCAGGAATGCTTATTTAAGCTAATACATATTGTTATAAGTTACTTCAAAAGCTTGTTCTTGAGGAACATCAAAAGGGCAATAAGCTTACACTCGTATGACACTATTATCATTGTTACATGTGACATGAAACCATGTGCAAGGGTTGACAAGGGTAGGATCCCAACTCTGAAGGACATTGTTTGGATCATTCAAGTTGCTCCTCAGGCTATGCAAAGCATCACCTGTTTTCCATTAAGCAAATTCGTGTTAGGGGTTGACAACTATCAAGGCACATTATAGACAGATGAGTCAGTGAGGTACAGAAACATCAAAGTTGATTTCATCCATAGACATTAATGGTGAAAAAAGAAGAGAAGAAAAGAAAAATGTACAGGGTTCAAGGCCTTCTTGTGATACCAGACCTAACTGAATGTGCAAGACTCGAATCATCTCACAGAAATCATCTACTGATTAGCTAACATAGATGGAAGGATATACATCCACAGCCAAATGTATCTCAAACCAAGTACATTTTTTAAAAGTATCTGATAAATCCATCCAGATATGAAGCTTTAAAATGGAGAACAAAAAGGCAACGTCTTAAGAGGTAAATTCTCAGGTGCACATAAAGCCATTCCATAAACAGTACAAACATGCATACCCACGTTCTTGCTGCACTAAATGAGCAACAGCCACAACCTCAAATTTATATCACGTTCAAATTCACCAACAAAAGCAATAAATTGAAGAATCCAATAAGTTTACCATTACCCATTATCAAAGTACTTTACTCAGCCGCAAATACAATTCTTCACTGCAGCAAACAATTAATGAAACCAAAAACAAAAACACTTTTTTTCGCGAAACAACAAATATAGCAAAAACCAAGATCAAACTCAATTTTTAAGAGAGAGAGAGAGAAAACCAACAAAAATACAGTACCAAAAAACCAATAAATGAGCATAAACAACCAACCTTCCATGTTTCCCAGAACCAGCCATATTGGATGCAGCACCAGCACCAAGATCAACGACCACGCAAAAAGAAAGCCCCCAAATTTCCTCTCCATAACCCTCCAAAGCTCTTAACTTTAACCTCTCAATCTCCTCAGATCCAAACAACAGCAAACCAAAACCCAACTCATCATTACATGGCCGACTAAAAATAAAATTAAAAACACAAAACCCCTAACTTTCCCTTTCTCTTTCAACTCTCTAACAACACCAAAAACACTGATAACTCCACCATTTATATCTCACTCTAGAAACTAGCCTGATCTTTAACACCCCATTATACCTCACTTCAAAAAGTTCACAACTTTATGACAAACTCAAAACCCACCACAAGAAACACAACAAGAGGTAACAAAGTTGAATATTTCCAAAGCATTTTCAGTTTGCTGCTTTACTTTCTTTTTTGTAATAATAACTACAAAAGAAAAAAAAACTTTCCTTTTCTCCATGTTTATTTATTATTTTCTTTTTTTAAGTGTTCATTTTACGAGGAGAGAGGAGGGAGATGTGTAAGGCTGCCCGGACAGGAAGCTGAAGCTGCCCATTGCCCGAAAGCAGTCAAAAACCGCATTCGCGCTCTATCGTGGAATGTGACGTGACCCCCAGAAACACCGTTTTCCGGTCAAGAATTGCGGGACCGACCGAGGTATAGGTTTGTCCTTGGTTTATTAAGTTCATGACATTTTAGTCCTTAAACAAAAACAATTATTTATATTTTAAAGGTTAATAAATGATAAAATCAAATTACCCTTAAGCAAACACAAGCTAAATTCTCTTTGATTTAAATAAAAGATTATTAAATGATAAAGAATGATTACGTGAGGTTTGTGGATGAAACCCAAAGCATCTATCGCTGATTTTTAAAAGACACTTGTTAAGAAAAAGAAAGATGTGGCTTGAAATTCTTAAAAACTCCTTATCCTTGATAAAGTGGGAAGCTATAAATCGTTGCTAAGATGTTGATTTCATGACAAAAATGAAATTGTCATCATAAAATCATAATCATAATTTCATATCATAATTAAACTATGATCCAAGTCTTATACAAGAAGAAACCCTAGATATCATTCGATAACTCTGCACTTATTAGATGTGAAGTGATAAATGCCTGGATAGAGAGAGAGAGAGAGAGACGTGCTGGCAAGCAAGCAAGCAAGAGATCACAGCATTTTACAATTTTAAAATGTGGTCCTGTCTAAGTGTGTATACGATTGATAGAATAATTCAAATGGGGGACATGTTTATACTTTTGGCACAATGTTTTGGGGAGCCGTATCAGATAAACGTGACAGTGGCATTAGTGAAGCTGTCGATGGCGTGATAGCGATGTGTGCCCGTGTGGATGTTTTATTATATATTACTTATAATATAAAAGGCGTTCAACTTTTATAGTTGTTGTTTTTAATGTCTATATAGACACATACGAACCAATTCGCCCGCTCCGTTAGGCTTTTTTATCTATGTAGAAAATTAATTAATTTTATAAATGTTGTATTTTGTTATTTTAATATTTAATTAGTAAAATTGTAATTGATAAAATCTATTAAAAATGGTTTTTTTCAACCAAAAAGTTATTGAATATTGCTATCGCTAAAAAACTTTTGATAAAATTTGTTAAAAAATTTGTTAAGAAGGTAAAATGATTTGTTAGAAATTTGTTGTCATAGATACTCTGGTTAAAAAAACACAAAAAAGAAACCCGGTTTACAAAAAAAAAGACTTGGACACGATGGTTATTAAAAAATAGAAAAAATGTGAAAAAAGGTCACCGTTTATTAAAAGAACAAAAAAGAGAGTATAAAATAGAAATTTAAATTCAAAGCCAAAGTTATATCTATAAGATTTATTAATCATATTATTATATTAAATGTATTCAAGAATACCGATATTAATTTTTTTTTGCAAGAAATCGTAGGTCATTTTTTTTCTTTCTCTATATATTTTTAGGCGATAATATTCAATAAATATTAAAACATATAATTAGTCTCACATACTTTATAGTGTAATCGAAATGGGAAGTGGGTGTAGATTTTTTAATTGTAGATAACCCAGGTAAATTTGTCAATTTTTTTTTATGAGTTGCTTTTTTCCTCTTTTAATATTAGATCTGACACATTATAAATAAAAATATTGTAATTTGTTTTTAGAAATAAACCAAAAAATTTTGCGTGCTATAATTATTTATCTGCTGTCTAAAAAAAACAGTGTAATCGAAATGGGAAGTGAGCCGAATATTTTTTAATTGTAGATAATCTAGGTAAATTTGTCAAAAAAATTTTGTTGTATTTTGTGCCCAGTAATATTAGATATGAAATATTAAAGACCAAAATATTATAATTATTTTTTAAGAAATAAACTTTAAAAAACAAGGCACAAAATTAAAATTCGCAGATAATTTTTATTTTTTTTTATAAGATTTATTGCTTGTATTATTATATTAAATGTATTTAAGAATACTGATATTAATTTTTTTTTTAAGAAAATCCTAGATAATTTTTTTCTCTCTATATACATTCTTAGGCGATAATATTCAATAAATATTAAAACATATAATTAGTTTAACATACTTTAATTTGACATAAATATACAAATATATAATGAATTTGACATACTTTAAATAATACATGTAATTTTAAGAACAAAATTGAAGCAAATCCAAACATTAAAATTAAATAATTGAAAACATAACCTGAAATTAAAAGAAATGGGACCAAAATGAAACTAAAATCCATAATTAAATTGCATTGAAGGATAATATTGAAAGAAATGAAACTTTGGGACCGAAAATATTAAGGATTTATAATAAATTTGCATGGAAGGATCAAATTGAAATCCACCAAAACTTTGATACCAAAAATATTAAAAATTCCAGCCCAATCTGAAAAATTAAAAGAATGAGGACCGAATTGAAAGTCCAATATATAATCAATTGCAATTGAAGGACGCAATTGAATCAAATCAAAACCTATATAATAGCATTAAGGGCAAGATAACCAAATTACAACGTTCAGGGACTGAACTGAAGTTTGATAAAAAACAGCGTAGCTGACGTCATCTGGCGCAGGCAGGAGAGAGAAATTGGAGGGGAAATTCAAACGACCATTTACACGTCCCCGGACATCATAGTGTTACACGCGCCACCCCATGTGGAAGAGAACATGCCTGAAAATCATTCTAGACACCAGTTGGTCATTTTCCGACGCCTTAGGACGCCGCACGCGCCGTCCTAAGAACGCGTTAGCGCTGCAACGAACAGCGCGTCCGGAGACGCGCCAGCAGATGTCAGCGGGAAATAATAAAAAAATATTGGCTAATTACCGTGAAGCCCCTCCCCCGCAGGCGTTGTTTTTGTCCGTTTCGAGGGACAAAATCGCTAATCCACTGTTCAATGAAATATTAAAAAATAAAAAACCCGATCGGACGAACCGGACCGGACCGGGCCGGGTGTGGTCAATGACCGTCCAGCCCCTGAAACCGGCGACCTTTTTTGTCTTTTTCGGGGGGCTTTTGCGTCAATGGACTGTTCAAAAAGCAAAAAAAAAAAAAAAAAGAGGACATACACTCGCGATTCACCGTGACAAATTGCCAGTCCACAGTGGCAATGAGTCACGGTGAACAGTAGGCACCCCGAGCTGTTTTAGCTCTTTAGGTAATTATTGTGATTTATGATAATAAAATTATTATTTTACTCAAAAATTAAACACACAGGAAATGAATTGTATTTTCGAATTTTTTGCATAGTAAAATAACCATTTTCCCTAGGTGCTGGCAAAAGAACATGAAACAGTGGAGTGATTTCAGTTTTTTTCACAAATTTGTATACAGTAAACTGCTAAAATAACCCCTAAAAAAGATTAAAAAAAAGAGCATTGGAACCAGGGGTATTGTGGTACTTTCACCCTGGGTTTTTTCGTTGTTATCGTTGGGTCCAGGAGTGTATAAGTAATTTACTATTTTTTAAAATTATTTTTTTTCTAAAACACTGCAGACGCGTCGTACAGGCACGACAAAAATGTTTCACACGCACGCACCATTCAGGTAGCACGTGCGAGGTCTTTGGGAGGTGAAAATGCTCTTTCGCCGTGTCACCTGGTATGCAGTCATGTCCTCTACCTCCCAATGCAGCGAGTGTCATGTGAAGGTGGTCGTCAAATCAACCTTTCAAGGTTTTTCTTCCCCCTTTTTCTCTCTCCTGATGCCGACAAGTACAATATGGTCCTTCATATTACTGGTTTGTTCATTTTGGTCCCTATTTTTTTGATTTTGTTTTTTTACTGATTTCGTCAATGAAAATTTGACTGTTTTCAATTATTCTCTTCAATTGAAATTGATCATATATGGTACGTTTCATTTCAGCCTTTAATCTTTTGGTTTTTGGTTTGTTTTTTGTTCCTTTAATATTTTTGGTATGCAAGTTTTTATTTGTTCTAATTTTGTCCCCCATTTGAAATTAGTCACATATGTTATTTTTCATTTCGGTCCTTATTCTTTTAATGTTTTAAACAATTACACTGTATTGTTTTTTTTAAAAATCCCCTTATTGTTTTTAAGTCCCAAAGTTTTGATTTGTTTCATTTTTGTCCTTCAGTTGGAATTAATTATATATTTTATTTTTTATTTTGGGACTTATTCTCTTAATTTTGTATCAAGTATTAATTCCTTTGGTTTTTTTTGTCATTCTTGGATAATGTTTATTTTTTATCCATATTTATGCATTTATGCTTTTAGTTTTTATTTTTATTTTTATTGTTTTATTTTTTGTTGGGGTTTTATTTTTATTCAGTTTCGTTCTAAAATTTTAATTTATGTTGGTTACACTTCATTTTGTTTTTAAAAATATATTTATTATTTTTCAGTCCCAAAGTTTTGATTTGTTGCAGTTTTGTCATTAAATTGCAATTTATTATATATTTTGTTTTTCATTTTGACACTTATTCTTTTAGTTTTTTATTTAATATTGATTCCTTTGGTTTTTTCGGTCTTTCTTGATTTTTTTTTATTTTTTGTCCGTATTTATTCATTTATGATTTTGGTTTTTGTTTTTAATTTTTGTAGTTTTATTTTTTGTTGGAATTTTATTTTATTCGGTTCAGTTCTGAAATTTTAATTTATATTGGTAATTTATTTTTCCCATTGTTTTTTTAGTCTTTTCTGTTATTTTTATTTGTTTTTATGATCATATGATTTTTTTATGCTCATAATATTTATTTTAATTTTTTCTTTTGCTCTTTTTTTTGTTAAAGTTATTTTTTATTTTTTGAGATAATTTTATGGTTTATTTGCTTGCACAATAAAAATGATAATTTTAGTGATTGTTTGTTTTATTGTTTCTTGCTTGCTTTTCTGTAAAAATGTTTTGTTTTTTATTTTTATTTTTTGGGACATTTTAATGATTCTAATTTTTTGGCAGTAATGGTGATAATAATTTTAGTTGTTATAGTCATGATAATGATGGTAACTTTGCAATGGATTTTCAATGATGTTTTCTTCTTTTTATAAATAGAAAATCAATGATTTATTTTTGTTATTTAGTTATTGTAGGTGTTTTCACAATGTATATTTTATTATTGTATTTAATTTAAATTAGATTATGAAATGAAATAATCGTAATATAGTAAATTCGATGATTCAGGTATCTGAACCTTTTTGTTTTTTTAATGACGATGATAATTTTATGCTGGTGATTTTATTGAAACGTGTTAAACAGATAAATCTATATCGATTTAAAATTCATATATTTGATTAGAAAGTTGCGCTCCGTAAAAATTATGCACAAATTGATTATTTTACCCAAATTTATAGTATAATAAAAAAATCTTGCAATCTTAATATCTCATACTCTTAATATATTTTTTTGCGTTGAAAAAAATATAATTTCGGTCGCGGCGAAGCGCAGACAAATAGCTAGTGTGTGTGTATTAAATTAATTTTTTAAAAGAAATTCTTGTCTGGATTTTGTTTTTATATATATATATATATATATATATATATATATATATTAACTTATTTTTTTTATTTTAAACATAAAAAAATCAAAATAATAATAAAAATCTAATTTAAAACTAAAAAATAAAAAATATCAGAGTTTTTCAAAAAAGTGATCCAATTATCCCCCGGATGAAGAGAAGTTAGCTATTACTCTGTGTTGGAGGAATTCAAACCATTTTCATAATATTTATTGAAGTATTAAGTCTTCTTGTTTTCTTCTTCTTATTTTTAAGAAAAAAGACTTTGATGTTATTTTTTATGATTATTGACTTAATTTTATCTTGGAATAATTTTAAAATGATAATATAATTTATATTACTGTATATACTAAAACAATAAGTTCTTTTATTTTAGATCACTATAGTTCTATTACAAGACACAAACTTTTTTATTTTGATCATTAATATTATTGTATTTTTGTTGTTTTATTCTTGTAAGTTATGTTAATATTGTATTATATATTGGGATTTATTTTTCTTTGAATGTTCTCATGAATTCAAAGTGTGAGAATATTTATACATTGAATTGAAAATTAATATCAAAAAATTAGATTTTAGGTTGTAGTAAAAAAATATTACAAGAATAAGAACTAAAATCATTATAAACAATATGATGTTTTATTGTTGATAACTGTAATGAATACACATTGACTTGACTAGGCCCAACTATCATTAACTTATAAAACTTATAATATAATCATGAGATCGCGATAACTTCATGAAACTTGAATCAAAACAAGATAGAAAGTTCAATTCTAATAAATTAAATATTGAAGGCCATTTTTTTTATATAAAAACACAAGAACATTCAATTAAAAAACCAAAGTTTATAATTAAGCAAACAAAAATGCCATGAAGTGAGCATAATATATTTATATTCAAGCAACTAAGTTTTTTTTTTTAAAAAAAAGTTTAATTTAACAAAAAGAGAAATAAAAGGACCAAAGATAACCCATTATTTATAAAATTAGTAAAAAGATTTATAGAAAGAAAGAAAAAAAAAGAGTCCAATCTCTAATTAAACTAAATACTAAAGGATGAATTTGGAAAAAAAAACATGAGCTTAAAAAAGAAAAACAATAAAAACATATCAACTCGGGCAAATCTTTCAAACCTTGATTAATCTTCAAAATTCATAACTTGTTTAAATTGTAGACTTGTGTTCAATCAAGAAATTTTCAACTCAATGTTGAAGAATAAAAAAGAAGAAGATATTGATCTAAAACAATTACCAAATTAATAACTAGAAATGAAAATGACAATAGCATTATATTTTTTTTTTTAAAATGGCCTGAAGTAAAATAAATATTAATAAAAAATAGAAACTAAATCCAACATATTAAGAATTAAAAGAAGATAAAATTGAAAAAAAAATATAATTCTATAAAACAATTGAAATAAAAAATTATTAATAGAAAGCAATCAAAATAATTGAGATCTAATCATATAGATTAAAAAGATGAAATTGAAAACAAATTTTAAATTTATAGCAGGAAAATACTTTTTTTTATGTTTTTGAAATAACATTTGTTTTTTTTTTTTTTTTATGGAAATTTGAGAGAAATAGGGTATTTTATAACGGGTTTGTATTTTACAATGTAAGTTGTTGGCCCGATATTGAACAAAATTACTAGAGCAAAAGCATGCAGTAAAATAAAAAATACTTTAAAAACCTTTCGAAATTTTTGGATTTTGTCTTGAAGTTTCATAGAAAATCAGGTATTTTGGAGTATCTTACAATGTAATTCTATAACTCAATATTATGTAAAAGTATTGAGACAATTTGTGATAAAACCAGAAATATTTTGAAATACTCAGATTCTTTTAGATTTTTTTGGATTTTTCTTTCAAATATAGTAGTAGTAGTATATTTATATGGGCTGGACCCGACCAGGATATCTAGGTTGCTAGAGTTGTGCTGGGTTGTCTGACGATTCAATAGTCTTGACCATTTTTTTAGGTTTGGCCGGAGGAGTTCTTGGCATTGCAGGGGAGATCGTGGACAATTGTTCAAGTTGGTAGGGTCGCTGGATATGGAGGAAAAAAAGAGAGAGAAGTGGTGGCTGAAAAGGGGAAGAAAAATCGTGTGTTTTGGGCTGTTTTTTTGTTCAACTTCGACTTCAAAATTTTTGATGATCTAAGGATGAAGACCAGACCTATTTAAAGGTGGTATAAGAGGTTAATCTTATCTTCATTGTAGTAAATTTTAGCCCTTCATTCAATCCAGGAACATCTTTCAACTTATAATTGCTCTAACCACACACCCTTAATTGGCTTTCATCTTTTAATTTAATGCAATTTCACCCCAGACAACATCATAGTGAGCCCCATAATTGCTCATCATTTTCAATTTGGTCTTGGTCTTTGATTTATATAATTTGTCCCTTAATTGACCATTAAAATTTTAACTTTATCCAATTTCACCCTTGATTTCAACCAATTATATCCACAAGGTTTGATGTCTTTTACAAAATCATCATTAATTAATTCATAAAATTATGATTATTATTTTCAGGAGTCTCAACCTAGTGTTAAGGTCTCTAGAAAACTTAATGGTGTGCCAGATTCTGGACAATGGGACTTATTGTGCAAGGAGAAAGCGCATCACCCCAATTCATTTTATCTAAAATAAGTTATATTATTGTTTGATTGTTTTTATATGTCAATTTTTTATTTGTTTGTCTTCTATAAGGTTAAAATAAAGTCTGAATTTTAACGTCACATTTTATTTTCTTGTATATTTAATACCTGACTATATACTGTACAATGTAGTTTTATACCCTAACTATTAAAGTCTACAACTGAATCCTAAGATGTGAAATAAAAGTAAATAAAATGATTGGTAAATGATTTTTGACATTTTGGCCAAAACCTTAATGGATGATCATAAACAGGTTATAATATTTATTTTTATATTTAAAAACATTAAAAAGATGCAATTTTTTATATGAAAATACACTTAGAAGATTTTTAAAATTTAATGTACGCATGAAAACAAAACATTTTATTTGTTTTTGAAGAAAATATTTTTATTTTTTTGATTATTTGGAGTTTTAAAGAAAATCATATTTTGTACCGCGTCTGTATATTATAGTGTAAGTCTGTAGACCGATATTAAATAAGATTGGTAAAAATACTTGTAATTAAATCATAAAATTCCTTTTAGATTTTTTTATTGAAGTTTTAAAGAAAACCAAATATTTTTAATACTAGGTTTGTAACTTACAATGTAAGTACACAACCTGTTATAATACAAAAAATTATAGAAGATTTGCAAGAAAATCATATTTTTTTTGAAATACTCGTTTGAATATTTTTTGATTTTGTTTTTCCAGTGGGCCAAGTTCGACCCAACTATTTGGGCTGGACCCGGCCTAAGCCCACATGGTTTTTGCCCCAACCCAACAACTATGTTAATTAGTTATTTGGGCATTGAATGCAATGGCCATTATGAGAGAGTTGATTGGGGAAAAAAAGAGTTTCGTACCTTGTCAGAGACGAGTGATGGTTGAAATTGTTGTTTATGTTTTAGGGAAGAGGTTGGATGGTTGCTGGAGGTGGTGGCATCATTGAAGATGGAAAAAAAATGGTGGGGGAGGAGGAAGCGGTTGACGGAAAGGGAAGCAAAATTTTGATGTAAAAAGTAGTTTTACCTTAACTCCGGCTTTAAATTTCTTGATGATCAGACAATGAATTTCACCCCTATTTATAAATAGTGGAAGAGGGTAATCTCATCTTTATTGGGGTAAAATTTCAACAATTGATTTAACCCACAAGCATCCCAACCATTGGGTTAAAGTAAGTATCATGGACTGATAGATTTGACAACTCAGGGTTGCTTGTGTTGTCACCTTTAGAGCAACGGTTGTGGTGTCAATCAGCTGGAATGAGCCATTTTATGGTGTAGGCAAATGTCAAGCCAATATTTTGGTGCAAATTTAGTCAAATTTGATGAAACATAGAGATATCAAATGCATATACAAAGTAAGTATGAGTTGTTTTCCCAAGCAAGAAAGGGAAGAATAAAATGAACAACAACCAAACGATGCGTTGTCTAACCATTTTTTCTGTCTAAAATGACTTCACTTTGGTGATTTTGGCCAAAATTTAGTTTGGTCCTTAAATGTTTAATTTTTATTGTACCCTTAATTAACTTTAAACTTTCAATTTAATATAATTTTATCATTGTCGAACGTTAATGTGAGTCTTGAATTTGCGAGCTTTTTTCATTTTGTTTTTTGGTCTTGAATTTTTATAATTTAACCCTCAATTGACCATTAAACTTTGATGTTTTTGCAATTTTGTCTCTAATTTCAACAAATTAACCTAGTAAAAATATTTGATTTCCAAAAATTCCAGTCTTCTTAATTAAGCTCAAATTAAAAAATATATATATTTATTTTTTCACCAATTAAAAACTCAATAAAATTTATTTGTCCCATTAAAGTATAATTAAGTCTTTGCACTTAATTAAATCTTTTAGTTGGACCCAAATTAACCCTTAAACATAATTAAACTTTAATTTGACTCATTAAATCAAATTGACATATTAAAAATCTAATGATGTCACTGGACTTAATTTTTATACGAATTTGTCCAATAACAATTTATCTCAATCTCAACCTTGAATTTGCATTTTTGTTTTTCAATCTTTGGCATAATAGAGTTATGATCGAACTCTTGAATTTATCCTAAATTTCTAGTTTGATTTTTCCACCACGTCCCTTTCATTTTTTTTGTTTTATTTTTTGGTAAATTTAATAATAACCTAGAAATGAGTTATGATAGACTTCATCTCATTAATATATTTTTTTATTTACTTTCTATGAAGTTATCATAGTCTTGTTAGCCCGGTTAGGATTCTTGTAGATTAACGAAGTTGAATCAAGTTTTTTTTTTTTTTTTTTTTTGTAATTGAATATTTTTTTTACAGTTTTATTCTTCAATATTGGGATGATTGAGAATTGGAATTTATATTTTTTTTTCTCAATTTTTTCTTTGTTAATTTATCCTAGTCTCCTCGCTCAGGTTTGACAAATTAACTTGGATTGACTTGGGTCATTTTTTTAATTTTTAATTTAATCCTTCAATAATAGGTTGATTAGGGATTAAATTTTATAATTTTTTTTTATTTTCTTATTATAGGATTATCATGATCTTATGACTCAGTTTGTGAGTTATATTGGTTGACTTGGATTTTTTTTGTCTTTTTTTTAGTTTATTTGTTTTTAAATCTAATCCTTAAATATTGACTTGGTTGAGAATTATGTTACATAATTTATTTTAGTTTGTATTCCATGAGGTTATCATGATCTCATGACTTGAATAATGAGTTTCTGCATTTGAATTTGATGGTTTTATTTATGATCTTTATTTATTTGTTTTTTCAAAAAGCTTATCATTCACTATTAGGTTGATCATTCACTATTAGGTTGATTATGAATTGAGATTTATAATTTGGTTTTTAAGGGGTTATTTTGGTCTCTTAAACCAAGTTTAACAAGTTAACTTAGATTGATTCAACTCATTTTTCTAGTTGAATTTTGTTTTCATTTTCACCTTTCAATGTTGATTAGATTGAGAATTCAATTTGATAATTTTTTTATTTACTTTCTATAGGGTTATTAGGTTTTAATTACCTAGGTTACATATTTCGTAGATTAACTTAAGTTGATCCAATATTTTTTTTGTTTTAATATTTTTTTAAATGTTATCTTGATTTTTTTATTAATTAAATTATATTTTTATCGGTTGTTCGAAGTATCTTTAGACTTGTCAAGTCAACCATTGAAGATCCACTATTCATCAAACAATAATTTTAGAGAGCTATTTAAGTAGGGTTTATAAAATAGATCAATGTATTAGAATAACCTATTAATATCATCTTGTTACACACACACACACACACGATCATCTTTATTTAATTTTTTTTATTATAAATAATCGGATTAATAAATGACATAATAAAGGTGTATTTATATACTTTCCTTTAATTCTATATTGATGTTATCTTCTCCATATATAGAATTCGATGTTGATGTTATCTTCTCCATATATAGACTTTCCTAACTTTTAAAGTCTACAACTGAGTCCTAAGATGTGAAATACGTAAATGATTTTTGATATTTTGGCCAAAACCTTAATGGATGATCATAAACAGGTTATAATATTTATTTTTGTATTTAAAAACATTAAAAAGATGCAATTTTTTATATGAAAATATACTTAGAAGATTTTTAAAATTTAATGTACGCATGAAAACAAAACATTTTTTTTTAAGAAAAGATTTTTAAAATTTAATGTAAGCATGAAAACAAAATATATACTTCTCCATATATAGAATTGTAGTACCGATTGTTGGGTTATTTCCTTATTGAATTGAAGATGATCTATACCCAAGAATAAAAGGCAATCAAATCATGTGAATGACCGTGCCATGTGAAGGTGGGATTACGAACAATTGCTTCATCGATGAAGCTAGCTAGTAATTGAGTTCTTTGAAGGATTTGTTTTTCAAATCGTGGAAATTCCATCTCATTTTAAATATTTTTTGTGATCTCGAGTTAAATTAGTAATATTCTAACTGTTTTTGACTCTTAGAAGATAAACACATCTTGATTTGAATCCAAAACCTATAAAACAGATCTCATATTCTTTGTCATTACACCACACTCTTATACTTGAAGAAATGCTTCAATGAGATGAGAGATATAATGTTATTAAATTTCAAACTCTTTCATCTTCAAAATAATTTACTCTACACATTTTGTTATTTTTAGATTCATTATATTGCTAGGTCAGTCATTTGTTTCAACTAAAAATATTTTTTATTTAAAAATAATCTATTTTTGATATCAACACGTTAAAATTATAAAAATATTAATTTATAAATTTATTTTAAAAACTCAAAATAAAAAAAAACACACTTTAACTGTCCTCCCAAATCGTGATGTTCCACATCCTTTCTTTGCTACGCATGGTCAGCAATGGCATTAATGCATTATACGTAGACGTTTTAAATTAAACGCCTAAACATGAAACTAGTAGGGCTGAATCTAATTAGATGCACGCTGATTTTGCATTATAATAAAAAAATAATAATTAATTTCTTGTTTAGATAATCAAAACTTGATCGTCAAAATGTTAGGTGAGATTGAAACTTCGATGCCTGCAATTTTTTTAAGAGAGATTCTTCTTGGCCAGATATGCAATCCCAGTTAGAGCAAATTGAGGAATTAAATACATTAAAAACCAACTAAAAGGCGTGGGATTTTGCCCTGTAGTTGCCCTCACAATCCACTGTGGATTGTGGAGTGCAAGGACGACAATGGGTCTGAGCCTGAGGCGTTTTGTATTTATTTAATGGGGGTATTTTCGGTTTTTGACTTTTTTTTTTTTAATTATTTTGAATTAGCCGCAATGTGCACAGTGGAATCACGCAAAACCCCCTCGAAAACGACAAAATAGAGCACAGGGACGCGGGGCGCTTTCGGTTTTTCCCTCCTTCAATGCACAGTGCACAGACGACAAAGACCCTCGAAAACGACAAAAACATCCACAGTAACCGGGGACAAGGGCGTCCTTTCCCCCGAGGTTTTTTCGTAGATCTGGGTTGGGTTAGGGGTGGCCTGGTAATTAGCCTATATTTTTATTATATTTCCGGCCGAACGCCTGGCGCGTCGTCAGGACGCGGAAGCGGCCCGCAGCTCCAACGCGCCATTTAGGAGGCGCGTGCGGGTACATGCGGCGGTCAAAAATTTGTCTCCGCCGGTGATTACGGTGCGCCTCCAGGTGATCTGTCTTCCGTCGCGGCGCGTTGCCATCATAGATGACCGTGGAAGCGGCGGTGGCCGGTTTTGTCGCGGCTGTCGCTTTTCTCTCTCCCCCGGGCCCAATGTCAGGTCCGGTCCTTCATATGTGTAGAAAGTTAATTTCTGTCCCTGAGGTTTTGATTTCGATTGTCTGCCTGATTTCTTCAATTGAAAGTTTTATTTTTTTCAATTGTGCCCTTCAATGAAAACTAATTATATAAGACAATTTTAATTCGGTCCCTGTACTTTTGATTTTCGGTTTCTCTTAGGTTCCTTCAATTTTGTCCGGTACCGAAGTTTTGTTTTCTTTAATTTCGTCCTCCAATTGCAATTGGTAATATATACAAAGTTTGATTTCAGTCCCTCTTCTTCTAATTTTTTAATCCAATGACAGCATTTGATAAATATTTAATTTTTGGTCCTCCAATTATTTTTTTTCTTCAATTTTATCCTTCAATTGAAATTAATTTATATATGTCATTTTTCATTTTTGTCCTTATTCTTTTAATTTTCTATTTGATATTAATTCATATATTCTTTTTCAATATAATAATAATAATAATTATTATAATAATAATAATTATAATAATTTAATTGTTTTTCTTGCTTACTCTTTTGTTAATATTTTTTTTCCCTCTTGATAATTTGATATATTTTTTTATTTTTACAATAATAGCAATCATAATTTTAATTTTTTCGTATTTTTCCTCTTATCTGTTGTTAAAGTTTATAGGATAATTTTACTCTTTCATTTATTTTTTTCCTTTCATTACTAACATAATAATAATAATAATAATTTAATTATTTGCACAATAATGTTTTTGTGGTTAAATTTTTTTCCCTTATTAAAATATTTTGCTCTGGTTTGGAAAATGTTAATTCACGCTCTTTTGTGATCTTTCATAACGTAATATCTACATTCTAAAAGATGTAATCTATACTTGCGCAATAAACTGTACTTAAATTTTTGTCCATTTTATCTCCTGATCAATAACTTTTATTTAGTTATATCATATAAATTTATCGTTGTTGATTTAATGATGTTAAATTATATACACAAAAATACCCGCGGCAACGCGCGGGCAATATAGCTAGTACATATATATATATATATGTATATATATATATATATGTATTTATAAGATCAGAGCAGGTTTTATACGACAAACAGAGAACGACAGTAATTAATTGAATTAATACCTCGAACAAGCTGTGTCGTCTGACATCCCTTCCCTGGAGTAGGTAAGGGGTAGCTTCGTTTTGGTCACGCCTCTTTAATAATATTTATTACCTTGCAGCACTGTGCGTCCGGTTGGAGCGGCAGTAGAAATAAAAAAATATATAAAACTTGATTTAAAATTATTAATTTTTAATGTTTTTGAAATGTATTTATTTTTTAAGTAAAAATTATATATTCCGAACTCTCAAACATACTTGTCGAGAGTGCCTGGCGGCAGCCTCACAGTCCAACCTGTTAATGCCATGTTCTTTGATTATAGTTCTGCTGATAATATTAGAGAAGTTTTCTACCAAATGGGCAACTCATTTTCCAGGTTTCATGTGGCCAGAAGTATCTTGGAAAATATTATGAAGGAGTATTCGTTGAGACTGCATGCTATTTGAAATTATAGTTAAAGTTGTTTTGAAAAATAATTTTTTAAAATATTTTTGACATTAATAAATGAAAATGATCTAAAAATACTAAAACATATAATTTAATATAAATAATATAAATAATTCAATTTCTTATAAAAAAACATTTTTGAAACGCTATAGCAAACATGAACTATTGTTCATAAGAGATCAAGTTGTTTCAATTAATACATAAACTCACTATAAGTTTTACTGTGGATTGAAAGATAATCCACATTAACACAAATATAAAGGGTTATTTAAATACATGAAAACATTGTTATTAAACTATGTTTAATAAATCTTTCATTTGCCTCAATATAGTTTGACGGGTCAATTTATAACCTAATCAACTTGACGAAAAGCTCGATCTATTTAATTTTTTCTAAGCAAAATTGTTTTGATTCTTTTAAAAATTTTATTATCTCAAGTTTATTTACTAGATCATAAATAAGAACCTGGCACCGGTTTGACCCTTAGCTTAGGTTTAAAAACCATGGATGGAAGATGAAAATTGGAAGGAATAAAAAAATTAAATTGAGCATTCTTTGAAGGAATCAAACCATGTCATAAGCCTCATGACGTGGATTGTTGAATTTACTTTTGTAATTCATCATGCATACA
The DNA here is from genome assembly GCA_009078335.1 of Salix brachista. Taxonomy (NCBI): domain Eukaryota; kingdom Viridiplantae; phylum Streptophyta; class Magnoliopsida; order Malpighiales; family Salicaceae; genus Salix; species Salix brachista. The sequence goes on from CM018590.1 coordinate 15,637,933, forward strand.
AATTTAAATCTTTTCCTCATTCTTGAAATTCTTGGTCAGCTAAGGCATTCACCACGTAAGTGTGGAATTGAAATAGTGATACCATGTTAAGGAATCATCTCACCTAAAAATTTAAGCTGATAGGTGAGGCTTCAGAATATGATTATATTATACTCTAACATATCCCTTTAAGTGAAAGCTCTTTGGGCTTGAAACTTGTATAAGCTCATACTACCTTGTGTTTGATTTTTATCAAATAGAAATGGGTGGTGAGATTCGAACTCATAACTGTTGGGTCAACAAGGCTCTGATATCATGTTAAAGAACCATCTCATCTAAAAACTCAAGCTGTGAAGCCCTATAATATCGTCAGAGGCTGTCAACTCGCATTATATACACCGGACAGCCATTTAAGAGAACTACTGAAGTGAGGCTGCTGAGGCAGATCAAAGAACAAGGAGGAGGAGGAGAGAAGGTCATTCAAAATGGATCAGGGGTCATCATCAAAGGAGGAGATTCAAGGAAATGTTTTTCAAATCTCCTGTAGCCGTTCAACTTTTGTTGAAGTTTTTAATGCTCTTCTCAGGTGTTTGGGATTCGGTACTGTTGATGATCACCAAACGATAATCCAAGATAGCTCATCCACTTCAAGTTCACCGCGAGAAGATGATGAAAAAGCCTCCGGAGAAAGCCCACAATTTCCTACTCCAACAAGCACTACTTCAGATCCACAAGCTGATCCTCCCATGGATACCCCACAAGCTGATCCTCCCATGGACACCTCTGTAATCTCTCTCCCCCCCTCCCTCCCTCCCTCTCTCTCTCTCACACACACATGTACAACTCTATGCAGAGTTTCTTTTGCCTGAGTTTTTGGCACAGTAGAGGAAGAGACTTATTCCTTCCCTTCCCTTTCTCTATGTTCGGGTTTGAGTTTATTTGTGCATGTTTGTCACCCGTAATTCTTTACTTATTCATTGAGCTTGCAATGTATTCAATGTATCTAGAAATTAGTTGAGATAATTAATTATGGTGTGCTCAATCTAGCCCGGACACCCGGTTATAAAAAAAATCTAGCTATGTTTTTGCCCTAGCTTATGAATTCAAACAGTAAAATATGACAATATTTTTGTTATAAACAAGAGGTTCAACAGCTCAAAACCTCACGTGAAAATGGAGGAATACCAGTACTGTACAGTGT